>JAJOZX010000025.1:1287500-1887500 GCA_023014485.1 Bathynomus jamesi | reverse complement strand
AGGATAAATGTATTTCCGGGGCTGTATAGTCTCTTGTAACTCTCTTCCTCTCTCTCTCTCTCTCTCTCTCTCTCTCTCTCTCTCTATATATATATATATATATATATATATATATATATGCTCCTCTGTGTATATTTTGTTGAAAACAAATGGAATTTAATTAAAAGATTCAATGTGGATGAATCAAATACGATAATTGTTCAATATCTGCCAGGGGTTCGATACTCTGTGACGGTGCTGAGTCATCTTTCCACACAATATGGCTATTACTAGAAAAATTTATGAACTAATCAAGTTAATTTAAAATTATCCGTGAAATTTTATTACGCGCTTGTTTCCCTGTACGTGTTAACTTAAAAATTTATAGTAAGTTCTACAGTTTGGTTTTTAGAATTACTAAAACTTTAAAGGTTGGGAATTGCTGCGGTCCCGTGTTCGTGACCCGGTGCTGGCAGATTGCTTTGTAGCTAGTTGCTTTGTGTTTATTATCTGATCCGATATTCTATTAAGTATTTAGAGAGTGGATTTTGTTTATCAAATAATTACGTGTTAACATTTACATAAAATTAGTTTGTGAAATGTTTCATTAAAATAGCATGAATCCTCAATTTCTTATATATATATATATATATATATATATATATATATATATATATATATATACACACACAGGGTGAGTCAAAAGTCTCCATACATAGGCAAAAATGGTCACTTTATTATGCAATCACTTGTAAGACAAAATATGCTCTATGTGGGCACCATTACACTGAATGCACATACGGATGGCACATACAAAGGCATCTCAGCACATCACCTGCAAAAAAATAAAAAATAAATAATCATTTATTTATCATGACCATTTTTCCTATGTATGGAGACTTTTGACTCACCCGGTATATGGAACAAATGGATTTTAATTAAAAAAAATTCAATGTGGATGAGTCGTTTAATATCTGCCAGGTGCTCGATACCCTGTGATGGTGCTTAGTCATCCAGTATGATCATTAGTAGAAAAATGTATGAGCACTCAAAATTATTCTGTCTACAACCGTATCCTTTCTCCTTATAGACCCGATGCGGAACTCGATCGTGCTATAGCCTCTTTTCGTGACAGCTTTGAAGAAAAGCAAGTAGTCGACGGCGATTTGGAGGTTTTGCAGCGCAGTCAACCTGTGACCAGAATATGGAGGTCGAACGATTGCCAGGTCGTCGGAGAACTAATGTAAGCTTTTTTCTTTTGGTTAAGAAGACGACAGTGAATTTTCATGAATTTATTAAAAGGTACAAATCATGTTTTATAAATTAGAACAATTCAGCTTAAATTAGTTACAGAATTAGCATCCATTAAATAAGCTACAGAGCACAAGACTAACATTATTGGGGACCTCTTATATTTTACACAATATAGTTACAATTATATATATATATAAATATATATAATATATATATATATATATATATATATATATACACGCGTAAAACTTTACACAATACATCGAGTGCGCGCAAATGGGAACCTTTTTTTTTATCTGCATGCACACCATTTCATCATTCAGCTCAGTGTCGCACAAATCGAATAATTTCCAAAAATTTATAAATCCCTTTCCACGTGACATGTGCAAGAGAAATGAAAGGCAGTACATGCCGCAAGTATTGCTAAAATATCCTTGTAATCGGTGGGGATTCCATTCAAATTCAGGAATATGCAACTGTTCGAGAAATTTTACAATAAAAGGGTCACCCAGGGATGAGTCCCCAGTGAATTAAAATAATACATTCTTTCCCTATTTTTAAAGTATACTGCACACCAATGAATCCCTTCGCCACCAACAACATCTGTGTTGAAAATAATTCCCCGCATTTTCTCGTAGTTGGTAATTTCAGTGTTTCATTCTTCGCAAACACACCGATAAATTTGGAGCGTGTGACTCGGTCACTATTCATTACTCTCTGAAGTGTATTCGCATCTATTTTAAAAGTCAGTGACTACGTTCCTGAAGTGGTCAATTTCTATTAGAGCTTGTGACTCGAGGTATACTATACACTAATAGGAGTGTCTATCGGATTGGCGAATTCCAATCTGACTGAGATGTTTCGACTTTGTTGTGGACTTAAATGTGTATTTACACTAGCAGATAAGTCGGGTGTGATATCAAACGGGTAAAGGTTAAATTGATCGATGAATTCTTTCTGCGTTACCCCAATCCCGAGCTCATCAAAAGCGCCTGCAATATGGACCAGATTACTATAAGCTCTCCCGCAAAGCGGGAACACAGCGTCTGATGAGTAGACCGTATCCATAGACCCTCCCAACGCAACGCCATTGATGTATAGAGTTATATTTTTAAGGCCGAAATTCTCGAATTTAAAGGCGTTCTTTTTATATTTTCCATTCTCCGAAGCGTGATCTGGCATTCCAATTAATAGCATTTTAGGCAGAACTCCCAGGGCCACGTTTTCTATCTGCTTCGAGGCTAACCCTACGGGCACTATGTATAGTTTGATCTGTACTCTGTTAATTAGGTATTTTACTGTTGCGTGTAGTAAATTTTTTTCAGTTTCTACATATTTCGGCGAACTTATTTTCACTCGCCGTACGTGCAGATATGTTTCCATGATGTGAATCACGAGTTTTGCGCCCTCTTCTTAATCAAGCCCTAGATTCATGCAGATCTCAAGATTCGTGCGGGTGAACTTTAATTTCATATCCACCCCATTCATAAGCAGTTTCTCATGGAATGTGAAGTCTGTATGCAGGCGTCCAAAACATTCGTATATCTTCTTTTTAGAATTTGTAAATTTATCCTTTATAATACTTTCGTCTTTAGTCTGATAATAACGCTCGGCAGTTAAAAAGGTATCCTTCGCTTCTTTTGAAAAGTTGAGGACATTTTCCAGATAGGATCGTAGGTGATAATAATCCGTTCCTGTCGAAATGTTGACCTGGTTCAAATATACATCACACTGACGGAATATGGAGTGTAGAAAATTTGTTTCGGAAAATACAACATATTTATCATCGCAGTCCGTTCCATCTGAATGGGCTATACGTAGTTTAGCGTACATGTGCATGCAGCTTCAACCAAAAAAGAAAGGGCTTGAGCTGGGTATCACGAATTCTATAGGGGCACTCGGCGAACTAATTGTGTTTAATGGGTTAATTGTAATAAAGTCACTGTGCTCAATGGAAACTTGTGTTGGTGGCATATCAAAGAGGGACAGCTTCGATTTACAACATTGTGAACTACACGGATGAATGAAGTGTGCCATGACGAGTCAGAAATAGTGCCACCTCTCTCGACAAGTAGTAAACAGCCTATGATTCTTGAGAGCAATGTCCTCAGCTTATATCAGTTAAAAAAATTATCAACCACAGGTTTCATTCGCTTAGAACACTTCTTCGGTTTCCTTTTATGTTTAGCGCTACGTGTTGGTAACTACTTCTTCCGGACAGCCCTCTTCTTCTTCCCGCCATCACGCATTTTTCTCTTTGCACCTTTGATGATTTCATCCCGTGTACGTTGTAAATGTTTTTTTAGAGCTTGTTTAAGTTTAGCCTCCGCCATTATGTCTTCTACCGCGTTAAAACCTGATTGTAACTCTTTCCTCCCGAGGTACTTGGCGCCCGTCTTCAGCAATGGGACAGCCGTGCGTAGTATGGTTGAAAAAATGGATCAAAGCCCACTCCCACGCTGATATCTCAAACCTCGATAGACTGTGAAAGGCCTTCGGGTCATTATAACTCAGTGCGACGAAAGTGGAGCTTCATTGTTTAGCTCCCATCACCGAATGGTAAATTTTTCCCTTAATCGTTCTTATATATATTGAGATATTCCTTAGTAGATTAGTCACAACACTCACATAATGGGGCTTGTCATATGTAATGCTCAAGCTTTTCCCTCTATGGTTGGGAGTGTGTGCAATGTGGAGCAGACGCGCCTGGGTATCCCCAACAAATTGATGTTCCCGATATTGCTGTGAATATAGCACATGTCTGAGGATGGATAGACATTTCCCAATTTCTCCCATTCCAACTGATAAATTAAGCTGGACAAGTCATGTTGTGCCTCGTGAAAGGCATCTCTTTGGAACGCTGCTCCATATCGGCCTTCGGTTATAATTTGGAACAATCCTTTGTCTTTAATATTTGTATTATCATGAGATTTTAGGGTCACAGCATGTGCAGGGGTTTCTTTATTTACGATTTCGTATACTAAATCAGCCATAAGATTTGAGCTTTTTAAACTTCCGTTTAACCATTTCACTCACAGGGTAGACAATTGTGTAGCTGAAAAATAAACCATATTGATTCTTATATAACCACAAATAAAGGCAAATTTATTTTTTACCCTATGTCATAATTCGTGAGCGAAAGGGTTGTCTTTCACAACATCCCCAGTCGCACCATAACGATCAGGGCCTAGTGTTACTACTGCAATGTAATAGAGGGCCTCCCCACTCCGGGCGGCACGCGTGGTTTCATCCATAATTATCCCTGCCTTTTCATACTCATCACGATCTCTAAGAACCATAAAAAAGGGTTCTTCATAATCAATACTTAAGAAGCTGGTGGTTAGCTGAATTTTGCGTAGCCCCACCTCATACGAATCACGTGCCAATTCAATGGGCACATGGAGTTCTGCTACAAAGTTGGCTAGTATGTTGTTAGGATGTACAGACAGAGAAGAGGACGGGAGTGTGATATAGAAGTGGTTGGACGCCATGTTGAATACTATCTATTTAAGCTTCATTATTTTATCAGCTCTTATAGAGGTGTTAAGCTTTCTGGGTACCCTAGCCATTTCACCAGGTACATTTTTCTCTTTCCTCAACCTCTCCTGCCTAAAATTTTTTCAATTTTAAACACATTTTTTCCTAAATTAAATGTCACTTTCTGCAACTCGTTGCGGTAAAAGCCTCCTGCGATTTCTTCCCCATTCAAATCTTCAACGAAATACATCATTATCTCGCCTTTAGGTCTCATAGCACTAACTTTAAAAATCTCATGTGTCCATCCTTGCTCAAATCCCTTCCCGAATTTATTTCCCGAACGTGATAGCCTTACATAATCATTGATTTTGAGTGTAGAGTGTGGCGATGCTCTACGAATCTCTCTACTCACCTCACACTCTGTGTGCGTACCTCTTTCTAAAACCTCGTTAGGTGTTGTCCCAATCGTGCGATGGTGAGAACGGTTGTATGACGAGGCCAATGAGCCCAGAATGTTTATAAATCTGTATGTGTTTTTATGTGTAAAATAGCGATGCATGCGTTCCTTTCTGGAACGTTGAACTCTTTCAGCTAAAGGGGCCTTATGTATAGAATTGCTATTGCAGTAACTGATATTAAACTCTGCCAACATGTTCTGAAAAGCTTGGCCTATAAATTCTTTCCCCATATCCGTACAAAAATAGCCTGGAACCCTGTTTTCTTTCAACAGTGGTGTTTTGGTAGCTTTAGCAACTGTTTCAGGTGTTTTATTTTTTAGAGGATATTAGTCACAGATATCTAGAGAATTCATCTATTATGAATAGGATGTAGCGTTAGCCATCATTATATACTGAATATCTTTACCTATCTGTTAAATCTGCTTGTCAAATAGAGTCAATCGAAGACGCTGTTGTCCTGGCTGTTTTAAACCTTTTTCTCACCGGTTTATGAAGTGTATAAGCATCCTGCTCCCGCGAAAACCTCTCAACATCTTTTTTCCCTATTCCATCATTGTAAACACCTCTGTATAGTCTACCAACACCGCCATAGGAGAATGAGCTAGAAATGTCAAAATAGCGTTTCCTTAATATGTTAGCCATTTGCATATTTTAGAGACACGTGGCTAGGGTTGGCCGTTGTTGTTTGGTCTCTTCTTTCTCCTCTTCAGAGATGCTACTGTTGGGGATGATGGCATACTCAGTTGTGGCACATGCGAGACTTACTCCAAATCTTTTAACCTACTCAGATTTCCTGTCAATGTTTTGGGTATATTTATTTTTTGTAGTTTTACTTTAATGTGCTTTCATCCTCATGGTGAGGACGTGTCCCACTTTCTCACTAGATCATGGACAATGTCGACGATGTTCGATCCCTGTACCCTTGTTCCTTCACCAATGACCTCGCCTGTATCGGTCCACTGTATGATGGGGTCCTCACTTAATAAATTATAAAGATTTAAGCCTTAATCCTCAATGTATGTGGGAAACTGCTTTTTAATACATGTTCGATGTGTTCCGTTTCGTTATTCTTTGGTTGGTCATCTCTAACGTCGGCCTCAGGTTCTATGTCGCCATGCTCATCGTTGCTCGCGCTGTGTTTAATAACCACGGGGATCTCTGTCCGATTCTTATAATCTTCGTACTCATGAAGAAATTTCTGCAGATCCTCTTGGTATAGGATTCTTTTCTCATCAAGCGACTTTTCACTGTTTTAATAGGTCTATCAATTCGCTTTCCATTCTTTTAAGTCTACTTTTATCGGGTTCTAGAGCAGTGTCCGGACTCTTTGAACTTTTCAGTGAAGCATACACCTCGTGCGGAATCACTACCACTTTCTTCATTATATTAATCTAGTCAATAAAAGTCCAAAAACTGTAAATAAGATGGGGAGGAATGATCCCCCTCTTTGTAAAATAATTCGCTTTTTCTTACCCACAGTTTGACTTTTATGAGCGAGCGCACGTATTATGTTCTTGTAACGACGTAGGCGAACCTTCTGAGGGGAATTCGTTGGTACATTACATTTTATAACCTTAAGGCAGATTTCACAGATGCATTTTACAAAGTCCGCGTCGATATTTTTAACAAACATCTGCTGCAATGCCCAGGGCAATCGATTATAGATTTTTATTAATTCACGTATTTCTTTAGCCTATTTGTCATTCTGGAATATACACCGTTTCAGGCTCGTTTGGGAATATATTCGTTGGTAGAAGCACCCTAAACGTGTTTCGCGGGTGAAGGTCACAAAGCAAATATTCGTAACGTTGACTTGTAGCTTCTTTTAAACTTCCAAAAACTCCTTTCGCTGATTCGGGAAAATTTGATTGTCTAATACCCCAATTTGTGATACATCTCTACGATGCGCGAATAAGACTAAATATTGTTTATTTAACGACACATGAAGCATGTATCTACAGTATTTTTGAAAAATAGATGCTGAGTGATGAAGAATACGCTTATGTTAAGATGGTGGGAGAACATTGTAAATGTCTCGGCAAACGTTTTATCCATTTCCAACATGAGATCATCAATTACAATGACTGTATGCTGATTTCCGTTTAACGAATTAGCGTCATATACGCCTTTGTGGAACAAACTATCATCTTTGTACCCGTTAAACACAGACTGGTACGTCGAACAGCACCATATAACTTTATGCACAAATTTTGAGAACATCTTCCCCTCACCTTTAATGATTTTAAGCATAAACACAGTTTTACCACATCCTGTAGGGCCAGATATATTACACGTGGACGGGCTCGTGAACCTGAATTTTTCTACAGATTCCATCTCTAACACATCACACCCAAAAGTGGAACATTTAAATAAATATAATAAAAATTTAAGTGTTGCTCCTTATATTCTTGTTTTTCCTCTTCTTCCACATAACCTTGAATGACGATGAGATACAGCCCCCCCATCGTCGATATTACAGACGGCCCAAGCTAACGAACCCTCACCAGCGACACCTCCACCGCTTGACAGTTCAAAGCGGAGGCACGATGATGAAGAACCTTCCACGTCAGGTATAAAAAGTGCCAGGAGTGCACCGGTTGCTAAACCCCCAGTAATAGAGCCCCAACCCTCTACGTCTTACGACACAACCTTCACACTAGCTCCCTCTTCAGTTAAATTTGTACCCCTTATTCCTGTTCAATTCCGGGTACATCCTCCACACCAGCAGCTTCTCGTGCTATAGTGGAAGGTATAACATTCGAACTGGTGCGCACCGCTAACCCCACCCCTGCCCTGACTAGAAATCGGTATATAGTCAGGGTTGACCAAGGAACCCTGTATAGCAACGGTGTTGAACACGGACTGCGGAGCGTAGTGGCGTGTATTATGGAGTTTCCCTTCACAACCGCGTCGAACGTGAAGTCCGGACGAGGTTTCCTTCGGGTTCGGGACAGTTGACGGGGAAGTAGATGATTTTTGGGTAGTAATACCATTTAGACGATAAGCCGATGTAGATATACAGGGTGTACCATAAGTCCGGCATCATAGGAGAAATTCATATTTTTCTATTTCTACAAACCATAATTCATATTTTTCTCTTTCTACAGTCCGTAATGTCTGTGAGCAAGGAAGAACGAATCCAGATAATTCTACTCATAGGAAATCGGAGTCAAAGAGAGGCCGCTGCTGAATTTAACAGACTGCATCCAGACCGCGAGCCAATAACACAGAGTTGTGTTAGCAGACTTGTTTCAAAGTTTAAGGAAACAGGATCCATAGAAGATAAACCACGCAGTGGACCTTCAAGGAGGTCCACTGACGATGATACAGCGACTGCTATCCTGGCTCATTTTAACAGAAGTCCCAATAAGTCTCTTCGGCGATTGTCCGCCGAGACAGGAGTGTCGAAAAGTAGCATCCATCGCATTCTTCAGGCTTACAAATGGCATCCATATAAACTTCAGATCCTACAGAAATTAAGCGAAGATGATCCCGACCGGCGGATGGAATTTTGTGAATGGGCTACGGAACAATATGCTCGGGATGCCAATTTCCCATCCACCATTCTGTTCAGTGACGAGGCTGTTTTTTATGGAAATGGTGAGGTAAATCGACAGAACACCCGCTACTGGTCTCAAAACAACCCTCACTGGTATACCTCTTAAAAGGAACAAGGTGCATCTCGGGTGATGGTATGGTGTGGCATTTGGAAGGATCGCATCATAGGCCCCTTCTTCTTCGATGAACATGTCACTGGAGGCACCTACCTACGTATGCTCAAGGAAGAAGCATTTCCCAGTCTTCAACGAAGAAGGAAATTTCCCAACATGGTTCCAGCAAGACGGCGCTCCTGCACATTACAGCACCCAAGTAAGAGAATACCTGTACCAACAATTCCCTGGTCATTGGATAGGACGTCGAGGGCCTGTGGAATGGCCAGCTAGAAGCCCGGATCTCACGCCACTAGATTTTTATCTCTGGGGCCACTTGAAAGCGCTGGTATACGCAGAGAAAATTAGGAATGTTGAACATTTGCGGCAGCGCATTATTGGGGCATGTAACACCATTACTCTTGACATCATTCACTGTGTGCTTGCTGACTGGGTATCACGTCTGAATTTTTGTATTGAAAACAATGGTGGACATATTGTGCACTTTCTGTAAATAAAAGCTTTTGTTTTGCCGTTTTTTATTATTTTTCCTATGATGCCGGACTTATGGGACACCCTGTAGAATATATCATGGGCTGTATAATGCAGGCCTCTCAAAGTAGTACACCCTTCAATTTGGACAACTTCACGGTAGATATTGACAGAGTATTCCTGGTTGCGGGTCATAGTGCCACACCTTATACTCTTCACTTTAATTCTCAGGCTATTTACAGAAAGCATGTAAACGCCGAACATAGTTTTGGCTTTATAGCAGTAGTCTTAGCCCATATGTTTACTGTACTAAATACCTGGGTCAAAAATATTTGGTTGCCTACGGTTGTGCAGCGTGCTCGTAAACTGACTTCAGATTGTAAGCTTGAGTTTGAGTGTAATATGGGTCCTGAGGTGAGTAGGGTAGAGTAGGGTTATGCAGGAAATGAATGTTCGTATAGTTGTATTTGGAATGGATGATCGTCGTAGGACTGTGTATGTTTTTAAAAGCTGTGTGAGAGATCGTAATATGAGGGACTTTTACGCGAGTTATGATAAAATTCGAAAATATGGACAGCATCATGATTTGTGTAAGGGATGTCTCGAATTTACGGATGATTAGTGAAACATTGTAAGGAATGTCACATGGTTTGTGAGCAGTGTAAAAGCTCAAAATGTGAAAGTGTTTTGAGCTCCATAAGTCAATTGGCACTTGCAAAAAAAATGAGAATCTGTAAATGTTGTATGTTTCATATGATGGATAATTGGGGTAAGTTTGAGCATAAATGCGATGAAATACACTATTCTACATGTCATGAAAAATATAAGGCGGACGGAGTAAAGCATGTATGTTATATGAAAGATGCTAAGCCTAAAAATAAACCCTGTATAATCGTGTACTACGATAGAGAATCTTACACAAACCCTGAAACCAAATACTGTAAGTTATCCCACATCTACTTGTAAGCCAGAGTATCTGCGATGAGTGCATGGAGGTTGAGTGTGATGAGTGTCACAAATGTGGTAAACGGACAAACGTTTTTAAAACGATCGCACACTACAATCCTGTGAAACTCTTTGTGTCCTATATTGTCAAGTTAGCGGACAAGTTAAAAAAAATGACTGTGTATATTCTTGCCCATAACGGAGCAAAATTTGACACACAGTTCCTTTATAAGGAACTGCTTGAACACGATTCATCGGAGATATTTACAGGCGACCCCTTGAAAAGGGGAAACAAACTTAAACAAATGCAGATAAGAGGTAATGTTCAGTTTAAAGATACTTTATTACTTTATTATTATTTTAAACTGGCCAAAGTACCCAAGGTGATGGGTGTAGCCGCCGAAGTTTCAAAAGGGTATTTCCCTGACACTTTCCTCACGAGCGACACTTTAAATTACGTAGGACTACCTCCCCCCAAACAATACTTTAACTACACCAACATGAGTAATAGTGAGCGCGAAGATTTTGACCGCTACTACAACAGTTTTAATGAAACTAATCCATACATTATAGATGATGAATGTGAGTGTTATTGCGTGAATGATGTTCGCGTGCTTAGAGTATGTTTTCAGACATTTAGAAGCATGTACATTGTACATACTGTAAACTGTTTCAACTGCCATCCGCTGCAAGTCGCAACCACAACCGCTTCATTGTGCTTTACTGTGTTCAAGAACAATTTCATGCCTAAAGACACGTTAGCAGTCATTCACACATACAGCAGCAGACCGGAGTATACATAAAACACACACACAACACGGGGGAAGTACCCATTAAGGTCAATGGTTGGTTTTTTTGGATCGATGGTCTAAGCGAAGACCGTGCCAATGGTGAGAAGATTGTGTACTCCTTTAACGGTTGCTGTTGGCAAAGATGCCCACGTCCTGATTGTAGAATCGTAGGAGATATCCACGGTAGATCTCCTGCCGACAGTCTTGCATGGACCCGCACCCGCGATCAGCTTATAGGGACCCAGTTCACTCACAAGATCTTGTGGGAGCATGAGTATGATGCCCGGATGGAAACAGATGGACAGTACCGTGAAGAAATAAACACGATCAAGCGCTCAATGTTGCTGGACCCTCTCAAATGTGGTGATAGCTAGTTCGGAGGACGTACAAACCCATTCAAGCAATACTTTCCGCCTACAGAGGGCGTGAAACTCCATTACTACGACTTCTGTTCTTTATATCCCTACGTGATGAAGAAAAATCTGTACCCCCGTAGGTGCACCTGAAAAACTGGTGGGACCTGAACTGCCCACCATTGAGGTGTTCTCAACAAATTTGAACAAGTAATATTTCGGTCTTTCTTTCGTAGACGTGCTTCCCCCTCACGATTTATGGATGTCGATCTTACCCGTCGTTATAGACCATAAACGCGTTTCCCCTGTGCGTGAATTGCGCAGCGGAGAATAATGGAACCTGTAATCACACAACCAACCAGTGGCAGATCAAAGGTGTATATACAAGTCCGAGCTCTCCCTAGCCGTCCGCCATGGTTACAGAATATTGAAGATATATGAGGTGTGGAGGTTTCAGAAGCTACCCAACCTTTTCACGCCGTATATAAATACTTTTTTAAAGGATAAAGTAGAAGAATGAGGCTACCCGCGGGGGGTTGAGAGCGAGGGTGAAAAATCGGCTTATATTCAGCGTTACCCTGACCGTGAAGGGATACAACTTCACCGGGCCCAAATTGTTAAGAATCCTGGCAAGCGCTTTCCTGCAAAGTTATGCCTAAATAGTCTTTGAGGCAAGTTTGAACAAAATACAGGTAAGGGGAACGTTCATTTGGCCCAAAATTATAATGAGGTGTAGGATTATGCCAATGCCCCTGATAAAGAGGTGATGGAGATCGTGAATGTCAGTAACACGTACATAATAAAGTATAACATCACCGAACTGGCCACAGATACCTCACGTGTTACAAACATACCTGTAGCCAGCTTCACAACGGCATACGGACGCATCAAGCTTTGGGGACTACTGCACTCTCTTGGGCGGAGGGTGCTGTACGCTGACACAGATAGCGTAATATTCACAGAGAGGTGAATTCCTCGGAGAATTGACTGACGAGATCAAGGATGAGTATGGTGATGGTGCATACGCTGACTCCTTTGTATCGACAGGGCCAAAAACGTATGGGGTGCGGGTGAGGGTGAGGAAAGAGCTGAAATATATCGTGAAGGCGAAGCGCACCACGCTTAACCTGGCGAACCGACGCGACAGGTCGTTAACGTTGACTCGTTGAAGGAGCTAGTGTGTTTAAAGATGAGGGTGACCAACCTCCCCAACTGAATGTAGGAACCCACAATTTTTGGGCACAGAAACTGTGGTGTGTGAAGGAACTTAGGGGCACAAAGGTGTGTCGTAACACCTATAGGAAACGTTACCAGGTGCCTGGCACCTATGATACCGTACTCTTTGAGTACCATAATAACTGAATGTTATATATGTCTATTGTTAACGATATGTTTATTTATTACATATATTTGAATATGTAAATGTTTCAATTTGGGTTTCGTTTTCTACTTTGTGTGTGTGTGTGTGTGTGTGTGTGTGTGTGCGTGCGTGCGTGCGTATGTACAGGAAAAAAGTCCTAAGCTCCGCCCACTGTAAGATCAATCAAATGGTCACGTGACTTCTGCCACTACCTGGGCACATCTCTACCCCTGCGTGCTCAGGTGGCCGCTGCAAGCCTTGGATCTCAGATATATATTTGAAGAATTCTCACATAGACGAAAAATAGTGATGGCTACTTTTGATATTGCGTGTTCGACGTTTATGAAGTGGTATTCGGTAAAGTCGGAAGATGTGGTGAATACTGAAAGAAGGCCTAGCCCCCTCTTCCTTTGAGACTTGTAAGGCTACATTGAACGGCGCGAAGCTTGAGGAACAAGATGTTCATATACTCTATGAATATTCTGGCGAGAACATTGCCGGTTTTCGCGGCACATACGATGTAATGGACTACGTTGTAGGGCTAAACTGTATAAAAGCGTACATATACCGTGAGGTGAAAGAAACAAAGCGTGCAGAAAAGAAGCAACGGTATGGGTAGTGAGTCTTGTTGATGAGTGGTATGACAGGCGGTATTATGTCATGCTGCATCATACCGAGTACGCGTACCCTGCGACTGAGACTGTAAACCTTGTCATCATGGACAAGCTAAAATACTTTTACCACTATATTCATATACATCATGACGAGGTTCGCAGTGAGGTTGTGGCTAAAGGCCTTCGTGAGTTTTTAATAGAATATAGACGAGTATCGAATGTTAAACAAAAAGGATGAATGCGGGCACATGTTTCTCTTAAATAGTGCGCAGGATTGTTAACATGTTTAGTTTGTGGAAATGAACGTCTAGTGCGCATTCCGATAAAATATTAAAACAGATATTGCCCCATGTATCGGAAATTGCCCGGTATAATGGGTACAAGTACTCGCATAATTCTTTCATGCTGGAACGAACCCCTACACGAAACATTAATGCTTAGTATGGCTCACTCCTCCACACCTGTCTCCGAGCCGAACAGCGCACCGTCTGGTCATATTCATCTCAGAGCTTGACCCGATTTGTTGTGCACTCTCACAATAGAATACGTATACGACGTGTCCGTGACGAAGTCAATGCGTGTGTTCAGACGTAAAACTGGTGCCATTAACTATGTACTTGAAACGACTTGTAGACAAGCAAATTCTGGTAAACGTAATGTTGTTTATTTAAAGATGAATAGAGTCTTCTTGATAGTTGAGAAGTAGGGTGAGAATCGTTATAAAATACCTGCAGGTGTAGGTACAAGAAGAGAACAGATTAGTGATACCCCCTCATATGCCATTGTCTTTAAGTTGTGTATAAATAACGATCAGCCATGCCTTGATATACGACTGATGTGGAAGAATGCATCTGATAATAATGTTCTTGTCCCCACGCGAAACCGCTTTATCCTCGATAGAATGTTTGAAATCGTTGGTTTCCGCATACTAAAAACTATATTAGACCCACGTGTTACGGATATAGTTTATTTTGATACGGTTCTTGAATACGCATACACCGTTCTGCTCGACGGGTTTTTCGAATGTAGAAATGAACATGGCGAGAATGGTCTAGAGATGAATGCTTATTTAAAAGGTTTAGACTTCGAAATATCAGGAACTTTGCTACAAAGGACTTGAGCGGTACAGGGCAGCGCTCGCCTACACTCTTCTCTCGGAAGAGTTGTATCTTTATATAATGAGCAGCTGTCGTTACGATTTAGAAGATTATTTCAACTGCCGCTATGCGTTGTGAAGAAGAGTTCACGATTGAAAAGTTCGGATCGGTAAGAAAAATCCTATATTGGAAAGGAGTGTTTATAAACTTGAATTTAATAATGATGTTGTGGCTAACGACGCCCTCTTTGTGCGTGCTTTTGAATGTACTCTGTCCGTATTTAAAGATAACATGAAAATCAATTGTAAAATGGGCACAAAAATAGTAGCGAACGATATGAAGGCCCTTTCCATCGAGTATAGGCACCCGCACACCTTGAGTGGTGAAATAATGTAATTCGTATTTATTGTATAGTACAAAGCAACAATGATGTAACTCTAGACTCGATCACGTGCGAGTTTAGTATTTTAGTTAAGCGCGGTAGAACATAACGTGTATGTATTTTGATTTAATATAAGCTTTGCTGTTTATATATATATATATATATATATATATATATATATATATATGTATATATATATATACATATATATATATATGTGTGTGTATATATATAGATATATATATATTAATGGACATATAGTTTTATCCTGTACTCTTATTATTTTTTATATAATTTTGGTGTTTATATATATATATATATATATATATATATATTATATATATACAGGGTGTACATAAAGTCAGGATCTATTTTTGTGAAATAATTATTTTTTTTCTATTTTTATTTTCAGAAGCCCTTAGAATGAATACAGAAGAGCGTGTTGCAATAGTAATTTGGCGAATCGAGGGAAAGAAATACAATGACATCAGAGAGAAGTTTAGAAGATTTCATAAGCCGGGGCCAACAGACAAGACAATACGAAAATTGGTCAACAAATTTAAACGAACGGGATCTGTAAATGATGAAGCAAGATCAGGACGACCGTGTATGTCAGATCTTACTGTGAATGCAGTACGCGGAATTATCACTGAGGAGCCACGTACGTCCGTTCGTGCTGCATCACACAGACTCGGCCTCCCGACGTCATCTGTGCACAAAATTCTGAAAGTTAATTTGCAGAAGAAAAGCTATCATTTGCAGGTTTTACATTTACATGAGGAAGATTTCCCTCGACGAAGTGCTGTGTGTGCTGATCTCGTAGAACAGATCTGGAGTGATAATTTAATGGACAACATTCTCTATAGTGATGAAGCCACTTTCCATACGTGTGGAAAAGTAAATCGCCATAACTGTCGAATTTGGGCAGATGAAAGACCGAATGATTTCGTCCAAAATTGGGAAAGAGACTCACCTAAAGTTAATGTCTGGATGGGTTTAACAAAATCTAAGGTTTATGGTCCTTTTTTCTTTGCTGAAGCTACAGTTACGGGGCTTATTTATCTGGACATGTTGCAGCAATTCCTTGAACCTCAGCTGATTAGGGATAGGATTGTTAGTACCGTCGTCTATCAACATGATGGTGCTCCTTGTCACTATGCCAAAATTGTTCAGGATTATCTAAATGGACGTTTTCCAAATCGCTGGATCGGACGTGGAAGCAACAGACCTTGGCCAGCGAGATCATCAGATTTAACCCCTTTAGATTTCTTTGCATGGGGCTTTATCAAGTCGCACGTCTATCAGACGAAGATTACGAGTCTTGAAAACTTACGTACGCGTATACGAACTGCTGCAGATAACATAACCCCGCAAATTCTCCAGAATGTGTTTAAAAATGCTGCGGAACGATTTGAGCTGTGCAGGGATACTGATGGGCGTCACGTCGAATCCTACTCTTAATTATTTAATAAATGTTACCACTTTATCATTTTATGATTGAATTCCATATAATTTCCAAGTGCTTCACAAAAATAGATCCTGACTTTATGTACACCCTGTATATATATATATATATATATATATATATATATATAATATATATACGGGCGTATTTGCTCGTACATATATTAAATGGTTAAATAGTTTTATCTTCTACTACAATTATTTAAGAAATATATATATATCCTTCGCTTAATGTGTGTATTTTTGCTGTATATTATTTTTGAATGTACTTTTATTTCCTATATATTTCATGAATTATTTTCCCTTAACTCGTCTAAATAAACAGAATAATGTAATGGTGTTTTATTTATTTCTTTTGGTTGTATACAGGGTGTTTCAGGAGGAAAGTTCAATACTTCGGGAGGTGATAGTTTCGGTCATTGTGAGAAAAAAGGTTCATATGAACATGAGTCTAATTCTGAATGGTTACGGAGATAGAGCTGTTTGAATCTACAAATACAAAACATTGTAATGGTAATCAAGAAAGAGAAACCAATTACTGTTTCTAACATTTAATGTCTAAACATTGGCATTTTGAATGGTATCAGATACAGAAATGACAAATTTGTTACAGTTTACAATACGTTCTCGAAAATCCCACCGTCAATCTCAATGCACTTTGCAACTCGTGTGCGAAGATCGCGTGTTGTTCGTCTGAGTTAATCTTGACGTTCCTTTATGCGGGCAGCAGCATCCAAAATGCGCGCGAGCAATTAATTCGTCTCGTGTAAACACCTTTCTTTTGTGAACTTGACTTTTTATCCACCCCGACAAACAATAATCTAACGGAGAGAGGTCTGGAGACCTTGGTGGCCATTGAATGGGACCACCGCGGCCGATCCATCGACCAGGGAAAGTTTGATTTAGGTATTGCATCACCAGACGGGTAGAATGTTGAGGAGCTCCGTCATGCTGAAAGTACATACCAGCGCGTGCAGCCAAAGGAACATCCTCTAATAGTCCTGGCAATTAATTTTGCAGAAATTCTAGGTAACTTTGTCCTATACGACGATTCTCTAAAGTAACAGGGCTAATCAGCTGATCGTCGATGATACCGCACCACACATTGGCAGAGAAGCGATGTTGAAAATTTGTTTCCACAGTGGCATTTGGATTTTCGTCTGACCACCGATCACGGGTGAAAGTAGCTTCATCAGTGAACAGTATTAATCGAAGCAATCGGCGATTAGCATTTACCCAATGCCAAAATTCCAGTCGCATGGCAGCGACTCCTGGTTGAAGGTGCTGCTGTACACGCTGTACATGATATGGATGCAAGCTATCCTCACGTAATGTTCGCCATACTCTTGTGTGTGGTACACCGAGACGTGTAGAAATTCTTCGTGAGCTAGAAGTAGGACTACGCTCTACCAACTGAAGAATGTTTTCCACTTCATCCACATCTTGTTGACCTTTACGTTCAGATGAAACATGAGCGCTGGGAAGTGTACCAATCTCACGCAATGTGTTGAAAACCATAGTAAACATTCTTCGATCCGGAATTCTGCGGTTCGGAAACCGTCGACGGTATTCTTCAACAGCAGCTGTTGCACTTCCATCGCAAAAACCGTAGACATACACCATATCTGTATATTCGGCATGTGTGAAGGTGTGTGGCATTCTTAACACTGCTTCAAACACCAAACAATGTCACTCACAACAGTCAGCTGTCGATTGGCTTATGGTACATGCTTACATCACAGCTTACATGGTTCAAGGTTATAGGGGAGGGAAGGGGAAGGAAGAGCTGCGCGCAATCAGATTCAAACAGCTCTATCTCCGTAACCATTCAGAATTAGACACATGTTCATATGAACTTTATTTCTCACAATTACCGATATTATCACCTCCCGAAGTATTGACCTTTCGTCCTGAAACACCCTGTACATAAAAGATATTAATGAATAACTGGGGAGATGGGAATATATATATATATATATATATACACACACCAAATGGCTGATGACGCCTTCTTAGCCGACTGATGGGTTTCTAAACCAACTGTCAAGCATATCTGCATAGCACAATCTGGTATCTCAAACGATATATATATATATATATATAGCCATTTACGCCTTCTAAGCCGACTGACGGATTTCTCAGCCAACTATCAAGAATATCTGAATAGCGCAATCTGGCAGCTGAAAAGTTATATATATATATATATATATATATATATATATATATATATATATATATATACACATCTGCCTTTTAAGTCTTCTAAGCCAACTGCCTGAAAGACACTTCTAAGCCAAGTGATGCTACCCTCACCTCCCATTATGCATCTGGATGTCCAGATGAAAGGATGCTCTGTCTTCCGCTCTCTCTTTTCCTCTCCTAGGTTAAGTATACCCCTTTGGGGGGTGAGGCCGTCCTACTTCTCCCCCATCTTGCTTGGGGGATTCACCCACAATTTGGGGGGCGCCCTGGGGGTGGCACTGGCACTCTTTTGATCAACATTGCAATTGCTCTGCACTCGTTCATTTTTAGGGCATACTACTACCGTTATCTGATTTTCATTTGGGCCTACATTTTGAAGAAAAGGATCACCTGAAGATCCGTCAACCCAGCCTTTTTTAGTTAGCTTTAAAGGCTAACTAACGAAAATAACACGACTTAACCTAACCAATCGTTAGGTCAACTGTTCGCCCTTGACGATTGGCTAGGTTTGGTCGTGATATTTTCGTTAGTTAACCTTAAAAAGCTAACTAATGAAGGATGGAGGCCCTGATCTTCAGGTGATCCCATTTAATTACTTATTTTTTAATGTATTTAATTTAATTTATTTATTCAGTTTCGTAATAAATTAAACTTTTCACTCTCAAATTCAAAATTTCATTATATGAAAAAGTCTTTCGCACCGTAGCGCCATCTATACATATATGTATTTAAAATAAATATCTGCTTCATAGCTACTTTAAAACTATACTGAGACGCTTTAGAGTGAATTCAGTCATTATTTTGAACATTATAATGCAGTTTTCAGGGAATTTAATTCCAGCATACGATATAACGATTATTACGGAAAATCGTTTTTTAACGTTCGACGTTTTACCTGTCTCAATTTGAAAAAGCTAAAATTTCAAAATGTCGCAATTTTCTTTTCTTCAAACTTGCTAGTATATATATATATGGGATGAATTTCACAATTAAACACGTGAAATGAATGAATGATGCAAACCCACAAGGAAAAAGAAAAATGATTCCAAGGACTTTCATGTATTCAGAAGTACACCTCGTCTGGGAGAGAAGGAAGAAGGCAAGATGACAAAAATATATACAACGGGACAGAAAAATAAAAAGAATAGCACATGTTTAACAAGAGTCAATTAGAGGCAAAAGGTAGTTTAACAGGATATTGTTAATTTTATACATTCCCGCAATTATTTTTAAAATGGATAAATGCACATTCTAGAATATTCCTTTCAATTATATCTGTTTTTAACGAGCGCTTTAGAACTATCCCACTTGATACTATGATTACATCTATACAGATGGTTAAACAATGCATCAGAATTATTTGCTGTTCTACACGCATATTTATGCTGTTTTACCATAATATCTAACGTTTTACCCGTTTGGCCTATATATACTGAGTCACATTGTGTACATCCAATCGAATACACACAACCAACCAGATTATCCAGGCTATTTTTTATTTGGAGTGATTTAACAGTATTATTATACTTAAAGACTACAGTGATATCAATTGCTTTAAGTAAAGTCGGAAGATATTGAAAATTTACATGGTAAGGTAGGCTAAGGATATTTTTACGCTCAAATTCCTTTATAGTTACCTTATTATAATACCTATTCTTGGTTTTCCTAAGGCAGTTATCTAAAAATGAAATAGGATGACATTATTTAGTACCAATATTCATGATATTGCATAACTCGGAATCTAAAAATTCAGGACTGACAACTTTCATTGCTCTAAGAAACATAGCAGAGAAAATAGAAGATTTAATCGAGGGATGATAGTCAGAATAAAAATGCACATAAGAGTTATTATTAGTAGGCTTACGATAAACTTCAAATTTGAACTGATTAAAGCAGCTCCAAATTTTTAGATCCAGAAAAGATAAGTTTCCATCATTTTCTTTTTCAACCGTGAACTTAATAGATGGGATTGTTGAGCCTACCAAGAAATAAGTCAACATCCAAATTATTAGGACAAAGGCATAAAATATCATCTATATACCTGTACCAAACAAGGTTAAAATTAACAATAGTAGGGAAAATTCTGCTTTCAAAAAATTCCATACATAAGTTAGCTAATACCGGTGGAGAGGGGATTTCCCATCACCAATCCAAACGACACAGCATAAAGCTTATTTTCAAACTGAAATTTATAATCTTTGACGCAAAGCTTAATTAAATTAATAAGAGTGTTGTGTTGAACAGGGAAAGAATATTCAGAGCTCTTATCTTTTAAAAAAATCAAATGGGTCATCAACAGGGACTTTTGTGAATAACGAGCATACATCAAAACTTACCAGTTTGAAATTAGGGTCATTAGGAAACTTCAGTTTGTCAATAAGATCCATGCTATTTACAATATGTGTACTTGGAAATAGAGCCAACTAACGGTGTTAATAAACTAACTAAACATTTAGATGGCTTATAGGTTACGGAGCCTAATGAGCTAACAATAGGCATCATGGGATTATTAACTTTAAGTGTTTTTACTAAACCGTACAAATATGGTAGTGACGGATTGATCAACTAACGGCGTTAGTTTTGCATTAACTCTTGTTAATGCAAGAGTTAATGCAATGTTAGTTTTGCATTAACTCTTGTTAATCATGTGCTAATCGTTTTGTTTTTCTGTCCCTGTGTATATATTTTCGTCATCTCGCCTTCTCCCTTCATTCCCTGACGAGGTGTACTTCTGAATACACGAAAGCCTTGGAATCATTTTTCTTTTTCCTTGTGGGTTTGCATCATAATTATATATATATATATATATATATATATATGTGTGTGTGTGTGTGTGTCTGTTTTTGTGTGCTACAATGAGCCAGTTTGTATAATATGGCACATAATTTAATACATTAATGAAATTAATTCTGCATTTGTCATAACTAGAGTTAGGATTGATAGGCACTAAAAAATCAATAATAGGTAGGCAAAAAGGCACTAAAGAAGCCCTAAAAAAGTCGCTTAAATAGGCACTAAAAGCTAAAAAAGGCACTTAATAGGCATTTCTATTTTCCCTCTTCTCTCTTATTATTGTTGACTTAGAGTAAACCCATTTGTAGTTCTGATGAATATCAGGATTTTTATTGTAAAAAATAAACTAAACATCTCAAAAACCATCAAACATTTTATTTGCATCAAAGTAAAATCCAAACATTTAAACTATCTTCTTACAAAAACTCAACTAAACTATAAATTGAAATGGCCATTGATGATTAAAATTTTTTCAAGGTTCTGTGGCGTAAATTGACATCGCCTGTCACCCAATACATTTTTATATCGAGAAAACGACCTTTCGACATCGCAAGACGTAATTGGTGCGAACTTCAAAGATGCTAATTCGCTTGGCTCAAAGTCCAGAACCTCCTGACACTCTCCTTTGAACACTGTTGAAACGTTCACTATGGTTTGCCAACCAGGATTGCATCTGAGAACATTTTCAAATTTTGCTACCACCTTTTTCCCTACGTTACCAGGAACCTGGCTCAGCTCCTTCCTTAAATTTTGAACTATTTCCACTGCTTCAACAAATGGCAGGCCTCTCTCCTCCAGCTTGGTTATGGTCCCTGGCACCCATCCGAAATTGGCCATGATGTAGGCCAGGTCTCCTCGAAGGGTTAGACACGATAAGGCCTCCTTCGCTTCTCCTATCACGACTGCCTCATGCTCGTCTAAGTTTTCAACGACCTGCAACAAAAAACAGAATTAAGATGAAATTTGCTTTGCTGCTTTTGAAATGGCTGTAGAAGAATGTACTAATTAAACTGAATATGTTTCGTACCTTGGCAATTTCGCTGATATTTTCAGCATAATACATGGCAGCTTGAAGCCAGGAACCCCATCGAGTCAAAACTGGCTGAGGTGGCAAAGGTGTTTCTGGAAGAGCTGCCTTGAAAGCAGCAATTCGTGAGGGTGCCTTGAGAAAGACCTTCTTCACCGACGATACAAGTGCATTTACGTTCCGAAAATGTCCCCGGATGTTTTCTGCCACCGGATGGAGAGCATGAGCCAGGCAAGTCACATGCACCATTTTCGGATAGAAAACCTTCAGATTTTGCGCTGCTTTCAACATATATACTGCTGCATCCGTGACAAGAAGTAAAAACTTATCAT
Source organism: Bathynomus jamesi (assembly GCA_023014485.1). NCBI lineage: Eukaryota > Metazoa > Arthropoda > Malacostraca > Isopoda > Cirolanidae > Bathynomus > Bathynomus jamesi. The sequence continues at coordinate 1,864,830 of JAJOZX010000025.1, read as the reverse complement.
TGTTCTCACTTGGCCACAGAACTCCTGCAATTCAAAAAATGAATAAATAAGTTTATATGCACACAAAATTAACAACTTCAAATGTAATTGTCTCATTTTAAATGCATATGAATAACATTCATCGACACTTACGGAGAGCATCCCGCACAACTCGAGCTACTGTGGCATTATTAGTTGCCTCGAGTGGTCTCGAGAGGATCAGGTGTGCTTTTCCTGGGCCAGAGCAGTCGAGCTTACCCACCACCACATTGGCAACGACGTCCACACTCCACAGGTGTCTGTCGTCTCGTCAACTGACACCCAGAAGTTGGCATAATTGACGTCTTGTCTGATCTCTTCAATAACCTAGAAATTTCATGTAGTATTTAAGTTTATAAATACACACAATGTGCATAACTTGATAAAGAGTGATATGAACAGAACGCTCGTTTAGCCATTCTTTTACATTTGACATAATCAAAATTTAATACAGTAAAATGACAAAAATTAAAGAAATGAAGTGAAATAAAACTAAAAATTTAAACAAAATAAATTAAAATATTAAATTATTTTAAATCAATGTGAAATGAATTTAAACCTGTAAAATGAAAATTAAAATGAAGTAAACTAAATCAACATATTTAAACTTACAGATTCGTATTTTGGATGGAGGTAGTTTCTCCTCAAAGTAGATTCATCGGGAATTTTCATTTTCGTGTACTTTGCTAAAAATTCTTTGTATGCCGCATTTTTCAGCTTGTTAAAAGGTATGTTTGCCGCCACCATTGAAGCAAACAAATCAGCATGGAACTGCTGCTGCAACTTATCCGACTCTGTGGGACTTGGAAAGGGCTGGCTGGCATGTTGCAGTTTTCTTCTTAGAGTTCATCAAATGCATAGCAGTATTTTTGTGTTTGTCCAAATGGCATTTTTTCTCGCATTTTACCTGCAAAGATGACAAGTATTACTGAAAAACAAACTTAATTACTGCGCCATGCATTAAAATAAATCAAATTAACAACAAACAAAAAGCTATTATTCTCTATTCATTATAAGAACCCAACTTAACTTAATAATTTCTTTAGATACCAATCTTTTTTTTTTAGAAACTACAGAAAACGACAATTTTTAGGGTAACTAAATTATAAAATGCATTAGTCGAACGTCGAAGTTGGTTGTTCGGTTAATTAAATTAATATTAAAATAATTTAAAACAATTTGTTTTTCACCACTCTACCAATTTATCTTTAGGATGCTATTAAATTCGGAAAAGCTCACATTATCACTCATTGTTGGAGCGTCAAATTCCCTCGTATGCATTTGTTTACATCGAGTGGGTTTGTTATTTTGGATAGAGAATAAAAAATGTTGCAACGTACCTCTTTGGAACAAGGTTGTCAGAAAATAACTCTACCATCCGTAGTGAAGTTTGGGTCCTTGATCCACTGCCTGAACAGAACACTTTTGGCTGTCTTGTCCTTAGGCATTTTTTCTCACTTATAAAAAAAGCCGTAAGCACAAACGAGATTTTATTTAGCAAAAGCACTTGAACAAAGACACCACGTTGCACGCACCAAACAAAATGATCGAGGCCAAACGCGTCACAATGACGTATTGTGATCTGATTGGCTGTATTTGGCTGACGTATTGTGATCTGATTGGCTGTATTTGGCTGACGTATTGTGATCTGATTGACTGTGCTGGTTGCCTCAGGACTAGCCTCGGTTTTTCCATCCCCTGCCCTATTTAGGCCTACAAGTTTCAAAAAAATGCGAGTTATTTTGCTTTATTTAGTACAATAAAATTAAAAAAGGCATATATAGGCACGTATTTTAAAATTAGGCACTAACCATCAAAATAGGCGTTTATAGGCACTATAACATTTAATTATATACATCCCACAGTCCCGAAATGGATTTCTCTAAAAGAAGCCTATGAATCTATAAACGGGAATAAAAAAGGCAAAAAGGGCAAAATCCGGTCTCTAGTCATAACACCGATTTTTGTCGCTCTTCGTTTACAGTGCAGTTAACTGATTTTAATTGCAATTTCAATTTTATTATATCCATATTATCCAACATAAATTATGGAAATTTATAGGTTATATTTATCTGGAAGCATCCATACAGCTTTTATTGTTAAAAATGTTACGCCAAAGTTATGCGATAAGAGGGAAAAAAACAACATAAATTATGAAAGTGTTACGGAACAAAGTATCGGATAAGGCACTTCTTCAACAACAAAAGCTTACGGAACGAAATAAAGGAAAAGAGCATTTCTCTTGTTCAAGCTGTAAAAGTTGCGCTAATGTTGCACAGTGAATTCAGAGTTACCAAAAAGTTACGTTAAAATGTGTACCTTACGTGCAACTTAACCCTCTAACGCCGACTGGGTCGAATACGTACCATTTTAAATACACGCATTTAGACTTAACCCTACAAAAACGTTCGGCGTTAACGGGTTAAATGTAAAAATTTTTAGGAGCGTACTTTAAATAAAATAATCACACCTCAAACTAAGAAATTTACAAACTAAGAAAATTACTGTAGTGAAGCATGTTCTATATTTTTCATTACTATACTATATATGGGATACATTTCAATCATTGTCCAGAATAAGTTTTTCAGAATCACTAAACAATTCGGATCACCTGAAGATCAGGGCCCCCAGCCATCTTTAGTTAGCCTTATAAGGCTAACTACGAAAATATCACGACCTAACCTAACCAATCGTTAGGTCGACTGTATGTCCTTGACGCTTGGTTAGGTTAGGTCGTGATATTTTCGTGAGTTAGCCTTATAAAGCTAACTAAAGAAGGCTGGGGGCCCTGATCTTCAGGTGATCCAACAATTCTTTCTACAAATAAATTTGCATTAGTTTTAAGTCTAACCTAACTATTGGTAACTTTGAATCTTTTCCGTTTGGTGCCCACCACTAAAATTAAAATTAATTATTACCGTCATGTGTACTTTTTTACGCTGATTTCAAAAAGATATAATTTTTTTCCGATAAATGAATAATAAAAACGTTACAACCCTTTAACCTTTCAATTTCGTGCATTTAATTTGTCTATTCTTCAAAAATGTTACGAGAACACAGGCCTGCGGTGGTTTTGCTGTCCGAAATATTTTATCACTTACATAGTAATATTTGCACGCTGATTCCAAAAATAATATTCATTTTTCGCCATTACATACAGATTTTTCACAAAGTGTCATATTTCATATAACATATGTAAGTGATTTTCGTTAAAATTGACTCAATTAAATTTTTATTAAAAACTAATGCCGATAAATGCTTTCACATAAGAAATGACGTCATAGCGTCTTCTAGAACATTCGAGAAACGCACCGCTAGTATATAAGTGATTGACAAGCCACGAGATCAGTCAGTCTGTCTAGTTCTTTATTATTCAAAGGTGCGCGGTGACTATATTTCTCTTTTTAAATTTGTTTATTTGTCGCTATGGCAACCAGAGGGTGTGTAAATAGCCCAAACATTTTCTATTATATGTGTGGAAAATTTACTGTGAGAAAACAAAGGCGAGATATTACAGACTTCGTCAAGAAAGCAGACTATGCGTACTTCGGAATGAAACTTGGGGGATCAAGACAAATCATGGGCTCCACATAAAGTTTGCAGTGTTTGTGTTGAACAACTTAGACTGTGGAGTAAAGGTAAAAAGGCTTCTTTATCTTTTGGGATTCCAATAGTCTAGCGTGAGCCTAGAAATCACAGCAATGACTGCTATTTTTGTTCATATAACGTGCAAGGCTACAATACTAAAAATAAAAAGGAAATTTCTTATCCAGACTTTCAGCCTGCTATAAGACCTGTTGCTCATGGACCTGGTATACCTGTACCTACTAAACCAAATACTCTTGATATAACTTCATCTAATTCGGTGTCTGATGACGATGGAAACGATGATATTGATTGTTTTCAAACCGAAACATCTGGTGAACCCCAATTGTTTACACAAAGTGAACTTAATGATTTGGTAAGAGATTTGTGTTTCTCGAAGGATTCTTCAGAAATTTTGGGATCCAGACTTCGTGCAAAGAACTTGCTTTCCCCCGGGACGTCATTTTACTGGTACAGAAATCGAGAAAAAGAATCCATCCAATATTTTTCTTAAGAAAATTCACTGGTATATTGCAACAATGTTTCGGAACTAATACTTAAGCTAGGCGCTGCAGTCCAAATGAGTGGAGACTTTTCATTGATTCCTCCAAAAGAAGTCTAAAAAGCGTCCTCCTTCACAACGGTAACTTGTATGCATCCATTCCTGTGGCTCATTCGGTTCACTTGAAGGAAACGTACGAAAATCTTGAGCTTCTTTCAGCTAAGGTTAAATACAAAGAACGCGGTTGGCTAATTTGTGGAGACTTAAAAATGATTTGTATGTTATTAGGTCAACAAACAGGTTATACGAAGTTTCCATGTCTTTTGTGTGATTGGGATAGCCGAGCAAAAACTCAGCACTGGATAAAAAAGGGATTGCCACGAAGAGTCAACCTGACACCTAGTTCTAAAAACATTCAACGTGAAAGTTTGGTTGACACGATGAAAGTCCTTTTACCTGCGCTTCACATAAAATTGGACTTGATGAAGCAATTTGTTAAGGCCTTGGACGAAGATGGAGATTGTTTTAAGTTTAAGTTTAACTATTACTGCTGGATGTTGAAACGGGATACTCCAGAATTATTACATAAAAGAGAAGGAACAGCGCGTACATTCGAGACTAAAAGGCATATATCTCATTAGAAAACTCAGGAGAAATAAAGATGAATATGTAATTGACGTTAATATTCTTCTTTCTTTTTAAAGTTCTTTGCATTTGTAATTAGTATAAAACAGAGAAATACCTAAGCTATATACATTCGTGACACTTTTAAAGCATAAAAGGAACAGAATGGAAGTCTGGAATATTACAAAAATAATTAAACCAACGAAAATATCACAACTTAACCTAACCAATCGTCAAGGGCGTACAGTTGACCTAACCGGACATTCAGTTAACCTAACCGGGCATTCAGTTGACCTAATTGGGCATTCAGTTAACCTAACCAGTTGGTCACTTTTAATGTTAATATAATATATATATATATATATATATATATATATATAGTCATCTATTTTGCATTTTTATTGCCTTATTATGCAAAATGTTCGCATTTCTCCAAAACAAGAATGTTATTTTCATATTCAGAGAGTCAAAATGCACTAGTGGTGCTATTTTCAAAAGAATCTGGTGGTGGGCTCCAAACGGAAAAGATCCGTAACTTTTTCAAATTTAAGGATAAAATACCCAAAGATTTAGTTTTTCATCATTTATCTTTATGAGTGTTACCACTGTAAAGGGTCACATGTAGGAAAAACAGATCGCCACATAAAAATAGAATTCATGAACACGGATATTTCAGTCCGAACAAACAAACCTCACCACTGACCCCCTTATTCCGTGCGGTGTGTATGTCCACAGAGTAAGCGGTAGCTGCAAATATATATATATATATATATATATATATATATATATATATACACACTACATATATATATATATATATATTTAAGCATTATAACTTTATATTAGTTTTCGATTACTGTAGTAATACACTGACTTTTTGTAATTTGACTTTTAACTGTGTAGGTGGCACATGCTCACCTTACCCTGTGTGCACGTCTCTGATATACAGGGTGGCCATAAAGTCTGGAAGTCTGGAAACAGGAAATATTAAGTTTTTTCCTCCGTTGCAGATAACCTATAGTTCTGAGAAAAATTTCCTGTTTCCAGACTTTATGACCACCTTATATATATATATATATATATATGGAATATCATACATGAATCGGCACGATATATATATATATATATATTATTATTAGCACACTCCATTAACTCATTGAATAGGCCGTAACAATATACACAATGAAATTTCCCATGAACTGTGATCCAGCCATTGCGTGACACTATTGAAACTGCAGAACAATGTAAATTATTATATATCTCCAAAATCACAATAGCATGATAGGCTTATGTCTATGTACACTCTACAGGCTGCTCGATAACTGTTCGTTTACTCAAATACTTTCACCAAACGCCAAATTTTCCTATTTTGTGCTTTCCTTGTTCCAGGTTCCTTCCTGAACATTCTTTGGCACTTTTTATATGCGACTCACATTTCATGGAACATTTCGCAGTAAAAATGCGTTCCAAGAGAGAGAACATGTTTACTGTAGCTAATGGCAAGAAACCTGCCCATCATGTTATTCTGATTATGTATAAAAATGAAAATAATATTACAAATTTTTTTGAGGTTATATATGTTAACCCCTCCGTCTATGGCCCTGAGTTGGTTCGGAATCGACGGGGGGTTCTGGTTAGGAGGCAGCAACGGATATTTCTTCTATAACATTCTAATTCTTCTCCCTCGCTTTAGGGTCGACATTTGTTAATTCTTCTCTTTCTATAATACTCTGATACTTTCTCTTGGTACTAAAATTATCGACTTTTCTTTTATAACTTATCGACTTTACTGACTAAATTCCTGAAGAGAACAAGGCTCGAAGGAAAAGATAAAAACGTTCTCTTTTTGTAGTTTACTTCTCAAAATGTACAGGTAGTGCTCTGAATTTACAGGGGTAGAGGTTCGACCTCTTTCGACCATGGCTCAGGCCGGTATCTAAAAATTAAGGAGGCAAGGGGCCTCTGCCCCCTCCCCGCAGCGAAGCTGCTAACAAAGGAGTCTCGTTGCAGTGACCAAAGCAGAGTCCCGTAATGAAGTGTCGTTCATTTTACAAATACATGTATAATATAAGCCTGAATGTTGGGGGACGGCAGTTGGAGGTTAAGTTTCCCCCCTTTTAAACACGATCAGATGTTTGAAAGATTCCAAATAAAAATAAAAAAAAATAAAAATAAAACTAATCGTATTTTTTTTGGCCGCGTCTTCATTTCTGAAGGCGATATCATTTCATAGTAGTACATAAGTACAATTAGTACACGACTGAGTACATTTTCGTTTGGGTTTATTACAATTATGATTGCGATTATGGATTACTTCCCATTCGCTTATGATTGTCCCTTACAGTTCTATTAAAGTACATTCTTACATTATATATAAAGTCATTACATTCAATTACAGTTTCATTGAAGTACATTACGTCGTTTACCATTCTTACAGTGTTTTTATATATTTATATATGGTTATAATATATGGTTATAATATATGGTTATATTATATGGTTATATTATATGGTTATATTATATGGTTATTATATATGGTTATTAGCATAACACAAGTACATGAGCACATACAAGATAATTTATATAAAACATAACATGTTACATTATATTATAATATGTTATAAATTTGGATCAGAGCGTTCGATTTTGTTGTGATTCGCGAATTCGACCACTTACTTACCCAAGCATTTATGAATATCTTGTGAGGGGTGAACGCACTTAAAATAAAAAATAAAAAAATACATGTGGACGTATTTTACATGTAAGTAACAGAATAGGTTGTGTGCGTAATATAGACACGCGTAAAATATGGACTGATAGGTTGATAGGTATCAGTAGACAATAGTTAGGAAACAACATAAATAATGATGTATAGAGAATGAAGTTTTTTCTTTTCTTTTTCTTATTATTAAAGAATTTACCATATATTGAACATTAAAGATATCCACATACCAAATGGGTGATTCAGTATTGGCGGTATGGAAACGTGAAGAGGATTAAGTTACTTTATGACGTCATAGTTATTGAATTTGTAGTATAGTACAAATCATTATTAGGAAGATTTACAAGAACGAATTAGAGACAAAGAGTGGGTACTAATGACTAAGAAGTACAACTACGGGTTCCAATCCTGTTATATGCAATGTGTATGCATAATCTAGGGTCGAGGGTGAGATGCAAGACAATCGTAATTAATTATAATAACTTCTATAACAAATGGAAAAATGGATACGACTAAACCATAGATATTGTAGATCGTAGGGTTGTGACACGAACAAAAATAGGAAGCTAGAAGTAAAATTATTATCCAAACTCGCGTTAAGCGATTTTGGTTCTTATGTAAAAATGAATATTGATTATTCAGTTCATTTTTACATTTATATATATATATATATATATATATATATATATATATATATATATATATATAAAATCAAGAGTATAACATTACCGAAGAATTAAAAATTTTATATACGAATACATAAATTTTTCTCGTGTCGTGAAGGGAGAGACGAGCGGTAACAAATGGAACTTTCAACTGGGAAATAATTTAATCTGAGACTTAAATATTTAAACAGCGTAGAAATACAACTTTTGAATTAAGGAAAATTTATTAAATTTAAATGTACATTTCTAACTTCACGAGTCTTGCTTTCTCTTCAGAATTTTCAACCATTAGTTAGATACCGTATATGAAAAATTAAAAACTTCCTTAATTATTATTATTTATATATATATATATATGAAAATGGAAAAAAACTTCCTTAATACAATTAGTAATAAGAAAACTAAAAACAAAAATAGAACTAAAGATAAAAAATAAAAGTGATGAAAATATCAATAAGGGTATTAAGTAGAGCTACAGACATTATCATACCCTAAAACCCGTAGTTTAGAAACTATGGACTGAAAATTTTGACTCCACTGCCACTTCAATGTATATATTATACAAAGGAAATGTCACAAATTAAAATCTTTTTTGTTAAAATAAGGTCCAAAATATGTAAGGTGTTCCTGAAACCTCACCTTTATGGCCGAGTACCTCTGACAATTATGGCGGTTTTGTATGTTTTTTTATGTGCAGTATTTTTACGGTGTTCCAGAAATTGCTCACTTGATCCTGCAGATCAGCACACGTTTCCGGTGTAGAGCCTCTACGCTGTATCTCCTATTATGTACTTAAACCTTTACTGTCAACAGTCTTCTTCTAATTTCCATTATTTTTACAATATACTTTTTGATACTTTCTGGTTTTTTTTATATTCTCTACTCCCATCATCTCCCCCACTATGTTTCTTATTTTTTCACAATGAAACGAGTGTTCTGTCGTATCATTCTCTCTCCTGCATACTTCACACTTCATGTCCTTATATTTTCCTTTATAGCTTTCTTTCACCACTACCATATTTAATCGGATTTCCATTATAATCTTCAAATCCTTCTCTTTCATATTTTCAATATATGATTTTCTTTCCTCTTTATTAGTTCTTCCTGTAAATATTCATTAACTTTTTGTCGTACACTTTTCTTTAATTCACTTTTTTCATCATTTTCAAGTCCTCTAATGTTACTTTATATAATTTACACATTTCTGCCACTTCCTCTGCCCGACATCCTGGGTATGAATTTTTCAACTGATCTTCGGTTATCATTTTAATTAATCTATCCTCATTTGAGTTTGATATATTGTTCATTAGCATTATCTTGTATCCAATTTTTTATTTGACTGGCCACACTCCTAATTCAGCTAATAATCCCCAATATGGGGTACTACATTTCATTCCTGTTATTTCCCTTAGAATTCTTCCCTGCATTTGTTCCACTTCTTCAATATCCTTTGTCCTTGTTCTCGTCCATGTTTCCATTCCATAAAATATTGTAGGTACTAATATAGTTTCATACAATTTTATTTTCACCTTCATTGACCAATGGCCCACTGTAGCTGGATCTCCATAACTCTTTAGATCTGGTATCATGAAATTTATCTTACTTTTCTTCTTTTCTACCGTGTGACCACAAAAATTGTCTCTGTTTTTAATCGCTTATTACTCAGTCATTATTGCAGCTTCACAAATGAAATAAAAAGCATTCGAAAGAGAACATTTTAAGGTTTTAATTTATTCTACATGTGTTCAAAGTGACGTCCCTGGACATTCTTACATTTCACACAACGGGAAAGGAAGTTATTTGTTACATTTTCCAAAACGCTGCATTCAATGGACTGTACACTAGGGCGGCTCGTTTTTACACTTTTTTCGATATTTGATTGGGGGTAGTGCGGAAAAGTTGCGATTTGGAGAGAAAATAAAGTGTGTAAAATTTTTTTGATCTACGTCAATACCTTCCGGTGGCGGCGAGTCCTTAAAAATCGAAAAATAGGCCTAAAAACACATAAAATTTTTATATAATTTTATATAATTTTTATATAATGTTCATTGTTCAATGACTGCTATTAATTTATTCAAGCCTATAATAGTGTTCTCAGGGTTGTTTGCACAGAAATATACCGTAATTAACATTTGTATAACATCTTGTTAAAACTTGCTTTAAATCAATATTTTGGATATTTTAACGGCTAAGACGCCACCGGAAGTTATTAACAGATTGTGCTGAAATTTTTATTGTTTATTTTGTGTCTTTAAAACCATTTTCCAATCTACCCCGTTAGGCCTATTTTTCGATTTTTAAGGACTCGCCGCCACCGGAAGGTATTGACGTAGATCAAAAAAAATTTACACACTTTATTTTCTCTCCAAATCGCAACTTTTCCGCACTACCCCCAATCAAATATCGAAAAAAGTGTAAAAACGAGCCGCACTACTGTACACTCTCTACCACCGCTTGCTTTAATTCTTCGATAGAGGATGGCTCTTGCCTGAATACTTTGTCCTTGACAAATCCCCAGAGAAAAAAGTCCATAGGTGATAGATCGGGAGATCTTGCGGGCCAGGGAAACTGCGAGCGATGAGAAATGAATCTTTGTTCAAAAAATCTTGTTAAACATTCCAGTGATTGCCTAGTTGTGTGGGCTGTTGCTCCGTCTTGCTGAAACCACTTGTTACTGCAGTTTTCTTGTTCAAAAACAGTGTTCAGCATTTCTACATATCTTTCTGAAGTTACTGAAAGCGGTCTCCTTGTCTCTGGGTCCTCAAAAAAGTAAGGACCATAAACCTTGCTGCTACTCAAACCACACCAGACAGTAACTTTTGGTGAATGCAGAGGTTTCTCCAAGTGTATATTTGGCTTGTTTTGTGACCAACACCGGTAATTCTGTCTGTTGATGAACCCATTGAGATAGATGTGGCATTCATCACTGAATATTATGTCACTTAATCTTATCTGGTTTGGTTCAATTATTGTTTCAATGCGTTCACAAAACATCAAACGACGCTGGTAGTCTTGTTCGCTAAGCTGTTGCAAACACATAATTTTGAATGACTTCATTCTCAAATTCAACGTGATTATTTTCCGAATGCTCTCCCGTTTGATTCCTGTCACAGCTGATAGTCGTCTCACAGATTTCTTGTTGTCCGTTTCAAGCTGATTTGCGACTGAATCAATGTTTTCAGCGGTTCGCACACCTTTGCTGCGCCCAGAGTTGCCTTTATGCATGTTCTTGATTGAGCCGTGATGTTTCCATTTTGCGAAAATCCTGCGAATCGTTTTAGGATCTATGGTCCTTTGCTGACCGTATTGTCGTCTGAAAGACCGTTGGGTGGCAACTACCGAGCCATGTTTGATCATCTCTTCTGCGATGAAAACACGTTGCATGTCCGACAAATAACCCATGATTGTGGTGGATAAAACTGTCATTTTTTTTATAAGTACTGATTTCGTATCCAGGATATCGAAAAAATTAAATAAAACTTTTAAATATTCTTTTTCGAAAGCTTTTTATTTCATTTATGAAGCTGCAATAATGACTGAGTAATAAGCGATTAAAAACAGGGACAATTTTTGTGGTCACACGGTATATGTGTTTGGTGATCACCTCTGCTATTGAACCATTGTCCCATGTACTTGTATTCTTGCACTTGTTCTATACTTCCCATTTTCACTTTGTTAACTGTTCTCATTTCAGGTACTTTTCTTCTCATCATATTTGTCATTACTGCTGATTTTCTCTTTTTTATTATTAAATGTACATTTTTTTTAGTATTTCTATTGATCTACAACTACTAATTGCTTTTTCTATTACTCCTAAGTTACTTGATGCCTGCATTATGGTGTTGGATTGTGGAAAATATTTTACAGGCGTACAGTCCAAACACCCCTCATTCTTATATTTTACATTTTTATTGCTAAATGTGGAGGACCCCAGATAAAGTTAAAAAGTCTCTCTTGTTAATACCTCTGCGTTCAATGTTATGCAGTTTGTTCAAACAAATTCAGAACTGGCTCTATTCGCCGATAACACTTTTTCAGTTTTTCCACTCATTATTGAGGATGGTCTCTTTATGAGTCCATTCCAATCTCAAACCCAGGGAAAATTGCCCCCTACCCATGCTCCCCACTTTAATTTTAAAAAAATGTATAATACTCCCTCGTACCAGCCCTGACTAAAAAACAGAAACACTGATCCAGAGGGACCTCAAGCTGGTTACCACCCACCCTTTGTTGTCACAAACTACTCCGATAATGAGCAACACTCTCTCTCTCTCTCTCTCTCTCTCTCTCTCTCTCTATATATATATATATATATATATATATATTAGGCCTGTTCAAAAATCAACTTTTTCTTATTTTCATAGGTTTCTGTACATTTTCCCATGCTTTTTGACCTGAAAAAGCCGACAATCACAACTATTTTGACCTAGAATGTTGGGAAGCATTGCCGCATGGAGCTTTAAATTTTCTGCCTTGAAATCGGCCAAAGCGCCAATTCCGGGGTCCCTTGAATTATGTTTTGCACTTTAACTTTTGATCTAAACAAGATAGAGCAACAAATTAGGTATCAAATGAAAGAGCATAAAATTAATAAATAATAATAATAATAATATATAATAATAATAATAATAATAATAATAAATAAATAAATAATAATTAATAATAATGATAATAATAATAATTATCTATCATTTTTCAGGAAACAAGAGAAACTCAATCAGAATTTGAAAACCATCTACAAGTTACAATTCACAATGGCATTAAGCAAGGAGCTGAGGGAGCTCCGTGGGCGCACAGTTGATATCTCAGAACCTCCACGTACTGTCCACAGGCAGGTGTCAACTGGGCCATCTACCAGATCTCTCACTGAAACTTTCCTGGTTGGATACCCTTCAGCTTTTATCAGTGGTTCCCAGCTTCCCACCAACAGACAGGCGTTCCAGTATTTCCTTAATCTTCAGAATTTACCGGAAAATGCAGGGAGGCCCATGGTTCAAGACCTTGCATATGAAACAGTTGAATCTATCATCCCATTCTGGCAGATGGCTAGGATCAAGACAATGACCAAGTACAACGCAATGAAGCTCTTCATGAAACTACATGAGAAACATCGTGCTCTGGTGAAAAGCAAAGGAAGAGCAAGTAACCCTGGAGGAAAAAGAGGAGCATTTGTGCTGGAATTAGACAGCCTGTTCGATATAGGAGCTCCAGATGCAATCCAGGAAATACAGAACAACAGACTGTTATCCAGAGAGAAGAAAGATGAGGATATCAGGTTCTACGAAGACCAAAAGACTGAGAGGAAAGGTCATATGTCTGGTCATGACAAGATTTTTGAGACAAGATCCCTGCAGCAAGCAGCGAGGAATGAAAGACTGCAGCATAGACAAGAACAAGGTAAAACTAATTACTTTGAACGTCACAAAAAGTTTTAAGTTTTAATCCATTGCGATATTTAGCATGTACTTAACAATTACTGTCTTAACATGTTGTACTATTTTACAGCTGCAGCAGAACAAGAGGCAGTTGTTCATGTGGATGACATTACCTGGGGTGACTCAACTGACAACGACGCTAACACAGAGGACATGGATTACCATCAGCCTCGTCCTGAATGTTCTCACCATCACTGTGACTAGTGTGACTTTGACGTTTCCAAGGAAGGTCATGGAATGTGATGTCATCTGCAATACAGCTGATCGTCTAGGTTTATCAGACAATCAAGTTACTGCCATGGTTTCTGCCACCTTGAAAGCTGGAGGGGCTGATCTGGATAACTTCGTCATCTCAACCTCAACAACACGTCGCAACAGAATGCTGTCCAGGTATAATATCAGCCAGAGTCACATGTCCAAGTTTTGTGAAAACCCCCCACAGTACGCTGCCTTACACTGGGATGGAAAGTTGCTCAAAGATGTCTTGGGCAGTGAACCTGGAAGTACCTCAGAGACTTTAGCTGTGCTAGTGTCTGGTCCACCTTCATACACTGAAGGAAAGTTATTGGGAGTACCTGTCATCGACAATTCTTCTGGCACAGCTCAGGCTGAGGCTTCAATGGATTTACTGGAGACATGGGAACTTACGGATAATGTTACTGCCCTTGTTTTTGACACTACATCCAGTAACAGTGGAGTTCACAGAGGAGCTGCCAAACTGCTAGAGAAAATGCTGAACAAAAAGGTGTTTTATCTGGCCTGTCGACATCACATCCTGGAAATCCTAGTAGGAGCAGTTTGGGAGAAGCTGTTTGGGAAGGTGAAGGGGCCAGATAATCCCTGGTTTGAGCATCTGAAGGATGTTTGGACGGACTTGTCCAAGGAAAACCCAAAGATGTTGGCTATCAACAGCAAATGGCTGAAGGAAAAGAAGAAGAACAGTGAAGAAATACTCCAACACATTCTAACAGCAGAAAGGCTTCCAAGAGCCGACTACAGGGAAATGGCTGAACTGACAGTCATTGTTCTTGGAGGAACGCCTCCTCGAGGTATTCACTGGAGTCGACCAGGCGCCATTCATCAGGCCAGATGGATGGCCAGAAACCTGTACTCCATGAAAATGCTGATGTTTGCAGATCAACTTGAGTACGACGAAGACACTGTATCAAAGCTGGAAAGACTCAACACCTTCCTTGCGCTGTTTTACACTCCTGTATGGATGATGTCAATGTCTGCTGCAGATGCTCCCGTGAATGATCTAAGTCTAATCCAGGACATGTTGAAGTACAAGAAAACTGACCCAGAGCTTGCTGATGCAGTACTTAATAAGATGGAAAACCATAAATGGTACCTGACGCAAGAAGTCGTGCCATTTGCCCTGTTCAGCAGTAGATTGAGTGACACATTGAAGCACGACATTGCTGCCCAGTTACATGCCACTGAGAAGCCAGACAGCTTCAGAACAGGAAAGCCTCTATTCCAGAGAGTCACAGCTAAGACCACCCTGGTTGATCTCATTGGCCCAGAATCACATTTCTTGCTGGACACACTGAACATTGGATCCGAGTGGCTTCTGGAACCTGTCACGTCTTGGCCACAGAATGAGGACTACAGAAAAGCGTTGGACTATGTTAAGAATCTGAAAGCGGTGAATGACATTGCTGAACGTGGTGTCAAGATGATGAGCGACTTTGCAAATGTCATAACAACAGATGCCAAGCAAAGGGACTATCTCCTTCAAGCTGTGGAGTTCAACAGACGCCGCTTTGACAGCTTCAAGAAACAAACTCTCAACAACTGACTGTGTAAATGTCATTATGAAATTAATCATCATGTAATGCTTTCACTTCTTGATCGATTAGACTTGTGACAAAATGTTAATCTCAAATTTGTGTCATGAATAAGGCGCCTTGTCTGCCTTGAGTGTGAGAAACACGAATTTTGTGATATTTCTGAAATCTTTGTATGTACCAATGTGCCATTTCTTGTTCCAAGACTATCATAATTGTATAAGTTAGAAGGAGGATTAAAAACACTTTAATTTGGTGCCTATTTTGTTGCTCTATCTTGTTTAGATAATAAGTTATAGTGCAAAACATGATTCAAGGGACCCCGGAACTGGTGCTTTTGGCCGATTTCAAGGCAGAAAAATTAAAGCTCCATGCGGCAATGCTTCCCAACAACCTAGGTCAAAATGGTTGTGATTTTCGGCCTTTTCAGGTCAAAAAGCATGGGAAAAAGTACAGAAACCTATGAAAATAAGAAAAAGTTGATTTTTGAACAGGGCTAATATATATATATATATATATATATATATATATATATATATATATATATATATATATATATATGTTACCCCCTCCGTCTTTGGCTTTGGTTGGTTCGAATTCGACGGGGGTTCTGGTTAGGTGGCAGCAACGGATTTGTTACTCGCTGTAGTTTCTTCTATACTACTAGTAGTATGCGCGCAAAAAGGAGAGAGTGCAATGCAATTGCAAACGTTGATCAATGTTGCAAAGGAAATGTTGCCTAAGGTTATGCAACAAGGGGAGGGGAATGTTGCAAGATGTTATGCAGCAAAGGGGGAGGGGGAATGTTGCAAGAGCAACAAGGGATTATGAAACTTGGGGGCGGAGTTATCCTCCAAGAGAGAGAGAGGAGAAAGAGAGAGAGGAAGAGAGGTGTTCGCCTGGCAGGAGCCAAGCACATATTAAGACTTCAGCCGAGCAGCCGTTGTCTTAATATGTTCCTAATCAGCTAGTTGGCTTATCTAGCTGAGCTGCTAGATTGCGCGACTTATTTAATTAAAGCATATATTCAGGCTTAATCCACCAGTTGGCTTAACCAGCCAGTTGCTTAGAAGGCGTAAATGGCTTGGTCAGTTGTACATTACTAGGGCTGAGTTGCCAGATTGCGTTATTTATTTAATTAAAGCATATATTCTGGCTTAACCAGCCATTTAACGTAGAATACCTAGAAGGCAGATGTATATACAGGGTGTCCCAAAAAACTATATACTCTTTATAGCATCATATATTTTATAATTTAAAAAACCAAACAATATATTGTTATAGCAATTGCCAATGAAAGGTAAATTAGTAATCTAAGTGATCAAAATGTTATAGCGAGTTGTATGCATATAAAATTTAATTAACTACGCCAAGTGCTCAAAATGTTCTGCGGCGGCATGAATGCACTTTTGAATGCGTCGACTAACTGATTCGCAGACATGGACTAATGTGGATGCTGTGATGGTCCCGCACTTTTCCCTAATTGCATCCTTAAGGTGTTCGAGTGTTGCAGGTCTTGTACCATAAACTGCATCCTTCAGGTAGCCCCACAAGTAAAAATCAAGTGGAGTCAAGTCCGGTGAACGTGGAGGATACTCACCGCTTCCTCTTCGTCCTATCCAACGGTTAGGCAACGTTTCATCGAGGTACCTTCTGACATCACAATGATAATGAGGGGGCGCTCCATCTTGTTGAAAGTAAAAGTCGTCGTTTCCAAACAACTTCCGAACTGCAGGTATAATTTCTGTCCGCAGCATGTCGAGATATGCGGCACTGGTAACTGTCCCATTAAAGAAAAATGGGCCAACCAAACCCCTGGATGATAAACCACACCATGCTGTTAATCCTGGTAAATTAACATGTTTATCCACATAAACGTGTGGATTATCAAGTGACCAGTACCTGCAGTTGTGTCGATTTACTGTGCCATTCAGCTTGAAGGTAGCTTCATCAGACCACACGATTTTTTTGGCAAACTGTACGTCTTCGGCTTCCATTGACTGAAGCCATTCACAAAATTCGAGTCTGCGATCAGGGTCATCTTCAGTCATGGCGTGTAACAGACTTGGAATGTAGCTTTTCTATTTTGCCGACTTTAAAATCCGGTGAACACCTGATTTGCTGATTCCGGTCTCACGGGCGCATTGCCTAACTGATTTCTGTGGTGATCGATTAAATTTTTGCAACACTAAAACGGAGTTTCCATCACTCGC
Organism: Bathynomus jamesi; assembly: GCA_023014485.1. Classification (NCBI taxonomy): domain Eukaryota; kingdom Metazoa; phylum Arthropoda; class Malacostraca; order Isopoda; family Cirolanidae; genus Bathynomus; species Bathynomus jamesi. Next base: position 1,847,276 of record JAJOZX010000025.1, on the reverse strand, counting down.
ACTTGATTTGCGTCGTCCAGATCTTCGCTTGTGCATATCTTGAGCAGATCCCTCTGCCTCAAACTTGTCACGGATGCTTGTAATGGCGAGACGTGTCGGTGGCTTTGTACCAAATTCCCGGATCCATTGCCGCTGGACTTCGGACACATTCTCAAATTTCCAATACCATTTCAGAACACTTTTTCGTTGCTCCAGTGTCAAACGTTTACGCAACATGGGTTCTTTTGCTGAACTGAATAAAGTTGAATGCTGTAGAGTTTGTATCGTGGAATGAGTGCGTAGGCTAAGTCCGAAGCAAGCTAGTGAGTGACTAGACTACGTCCGGTCCATAGGCTTCGCCATTACAAGGCCTTTGATAAAACAAGGCCAGGCTTAGTCGACGCATTCAAAAGTGCATTCATGCCGCAGGAGAACATTTTGAGCACTTGGCGTAGTTAATTAAATTTTATATGCAAACTCGCTATAACATTTTGACCACTTAGATTACTAATTTACCTTTCATTGGCAATTGCTATAACAATATATTGTTGTTGTTTTTTTAAATTATAAAATATATGATGCTATAAAGAGTACATAGTTTTTTGGGGGGCACCCTGTATATATATATATATATATATGTATTTCCTTTTCAACTGCCAGATTGCGCTATCCTGATATTTTTGACAGTTGGCTTAGAAATCCGTCAGCCGTTTTAGAAGGCAACCATTTGATATAATTAAATGTCGTGTACAACCAAAAGAATTAAATAGAACACCATTACATCATTCTGTTTATTTAGACGAATTAATGGATTCAATTTCACGAAATATATAGAAAATACATATGCATTCAAACAATGGAATATATATTATCAAAAATAATAATAGCATAAGAAATACGAACGTGAATATATAATCAAAATAGAAAATAAATATATAATCAAAAGATATAATCAACTAATCAAATGATATATGATCAAAAAATAATAGCATAAGAAAAACGAACGAGGAATATATATATATATATATTATATATATATATATATATAAAATAAAAAATACACAAAACGATGTAGTATAACCATCAATATATTAGTACAGGAAAAATATATATATAAACAGTTATATTAAATAATTAAATATATTGAAAATAATAAAATAAAAAATAATAATATACGTAGGAGTATAATCGGTTGCATATTAGTACAGGAAAAAATATATATATACACACACAATTATATTAAATAATTAAATATATTGAAAATAAATATACATCACAAGTAATCGAGTCTACATTCATATCATTATTGTTTTGCATTACGACACGGTAAATCCGTCCAAGTATTACTTCACCGCTCAAGGTGTGCGGTCGCCTATACTCGATATAAATGGCCTTCATATCGTTCAATACTATTTTTTGCCCACTTTTCATTCGGTTGGCAGGTTATCTTTAAACACGGCTAGAACACAATCAAAAGCACGCAAAAAGAGGTCAACGTTAGCCACCACGTCATTAATAAATACAAGTTTATAAGCACTCCTTTCCAATCGAGGGTTTTTTCTTACCGTCCCGAGCTTTTCAATCGTGAATTCTTCTTCACTCTGCATAGCGGCAATTAAAATAATCTTCCAAGTCGTAAAGACAGCTACTTATTATATAGAGATACAGCTCTTCAGGGTGAACAGTGTAGGCGTGCTCTGCCCTGTACCACTCAAGTGCCTTGTACCAAAGTTCGGGATATTTCGAAGCGTCTAAACCTTTTAAATATGCATCCATTTCTAGACCATTCTCTCCTTGTTCATTCTTACATTCGATAAATCCGTCGAGCAGAGCGGTGTATGCGTATTCAAGAACCGTGTCAAAATAAATCATATCCGTAACAGGTGCGTCTAATATAGGCTTCAGCTTGCGGAATCCGACGATTTCAAACATTCTGTCGAGGATGAAACGGTTTCGCGTAGGGACAAGAACGTTATTATCAGATGCATTCTTCCACATCAGACGTATATCAATGCATGGCTGATCGTTATTTATACACAAAGTGCAAACAACGGCATATGAGGGGCATCACTAATCTGGTCTCTTCTTGTACCTACACCTGCAGGTATTTTATAACGGTCCTCTCCCCACTTCTCAACTATCACGAAGACTCTATTCATCTCCTCAACACTTAAATAAATAATATTACGTTTACCAAAGTTGGCTTGCCTACAAGTCGTTTCAAGTACATAGTTAATGGCACCGGTTTCGCGCCTGAACACGCGCAGTGACTTGGTCACGGACACATCATATACGGCGTTGAGAATGCTTCTCAAAGGAAGTTCCATCGTATTCGCACGTCGAGTCGGTTCAAACTCTGAGATGACTATGAGCCACAGGTGGGCGGATCGGCTCGACGGGCGGAGTGAGTCACGCCGATCAGGTGCACTATTTGAGAGAAACATATGCCCATATTTATCCTTTTTGTCTCGTTTCCTGTACACACACACACACACACACACACACACACACAACACACACACACGCAAGGGAGAAAATGAAACCTTAATTGAAGCAAATATACGTGATAAATAAACATATCGTTAACAATACACATATATATAAATACAGTCAGGTATTACGGTAGCCAAAGGGTAGATATCATAGGTACCAGGCACTGGTAACGCTTCCTGTAGGTGTTACGGCATACCTTCGTGCCTCAAGTTCCTTCACACACCCCAGTTTCTGCGCCCTAATATTGTGGGTCCCCAAAGTCAGTTGGGGTGGCTGGTCGTCCCCTCATCTTCCAAGCACACTAGATTCTACAATGAGTGAAAGTTAACGACTCGACAGTTCGCATTGCTAAGCGTTATTCCCTAAGCCTTCACGATATACTTCATATCATCTCCCACCCTCACCCGTACCCCATAGGTTTTTGGCCCTGTTGATACAATTGAGTCTGCGTATGCACCATCACCATACTCATCTTTGATCTCGTCAGTTAGCTCTCCGAGGAATTCCCCAATAGCAGACATGTATTTACCCTCCCTCGCTGTGAATATCACGCTCTCTGTGTCAGCGTACAGCACCCTCCGTCCAAGAAAGTGCAGTAGACCCCAAAGTTTGATGCGGGCGTAGGCCGTTTTGAAGCTGGCTACAGGTATGTTTGTAACCCGTGAAGTATCTGTGGCCAGTTCGGTGATGTACTTTATTATGTAAGTATTACCTACATTCACGATCTCCATAACCTCTTTATCCGGAGCGTTGGCATAATCCCAGACTTCACTATAACTTTGTGCCAAATGAACCTTCCCTTTGCCGGTATTATGTGCAAATTTCCCCCAAAAGACTGTTTAGAAACAACTTTGCACTAAAGCGCTTGCCAGGATTCTTACCAATTTGGGATCGGTCAAGCTGTATACCTTCATGGGAACGGTAACGCTGAATATAAGCCGTTTTTCCATCTTCGGTATCAATCCCTCTCGGATATCCCGATGCTTCTACCTTATCCTTCAAAAAAGCGTTTATATCGGGTGGCCACAAAAAACTTTACTTAATTGAAAGTTTAATAACTGCAACAATTCAAAACTTATGCGATTGAGATTTTGCACACATTAACAAATGCATATAATCTATAATTGCTGGAATTTTCAAATATATAGGTTCTATAGTTTTGTTACAGTGAACAATTTAAAAGCATATGTCTAAAAATAGCATGCCTGGTGTGCATCTGACACGTACGTGCGCTAGCGTAGGCTAAACCTAATGTAGCGTAGTATGACACGCGCGCTGGCGTAGGCTAAACCTAATGTGAATTTGCTTTCTTTTATTTTCCCGCTAAAACCCCGCCAGCATGACGTTAAGTAAAAGTGATAAAGCCATCATAGAAGCATGTGTCAAGGAAAAAGGTTGGAATGGAAATAGGATTGTCCGAGAATTCCCCGCAAAGAACTGGACTAGTCAAAGTGTTTATAACTTAATAAGAAAGATAAAGGATACTGGATCAACAGCTAGAAAACCCGGCAGCGGCAGGCCCAAAAGTGTTTCAATAGAAGAAAATAAGGCTGCCGTGGAGGAACTGATTCAATCCCAGGAGAATACACCAGGAACTCATCGCTCCCAGAGACAGATTGCGTACGACCTTGGGATTTCTCGCTCCTCTGTACAAGGGATTGTAAAACGTTTGAAATTGAAGGCCTACAAGAGAATTCGAGTTTCTCGGCGTGATCAGAATGTAAGACAGCGTAGAAAGACCCTCTGTAAATCCCTATATGAACGCTACTCAGCTGAAGACGTGCAAAAAGTTGTGTTTACAGACGAAAAGGATTTCACGTTGGGGGTGGCCAAAAACAGGCAAAATGACAGGGTTTATGGTTCAAGGAAAAAGGACATTCCTCCCTCCAGGCTTTATCATGAAACCTCACGATTCAGCAGAAAAGTAATGGTATCGGCGGGAATTTCATGGAAGGGGAAAACACGAATTCATTTTATTGCCACAAACGAAACTAAAGTTAACTCTGAGCGCTACATCAACCTGTTAGATAATGGGTTACTTCCTGATTGTCGTCAGCTGTATCCTGATGAGGCCTACATTTTCCAGCAAGATGGGGCACCCGCCCATACAAGCCGAGCGACCCAAAATCATCTAAAGCAAGAGACCCCTAATTTCATCAAAAAGGATGAATGGCCATGCCCTCCCAACCACCCATCCTTGCGCATGTTTTTTTCTATTAACGTTTTATTTAAACTTTATATTCAGCTTTACTTTCGAATGATGGCATTTTTTTAAGTGACTGAAGTGTTGATCTTATGAAGCCATCTCGCGCGCTCAATCCAAATACTTTTGATGATGCTTCAGTCACTAATTTTACCATTCTTTCTACTACTTGTGTATGACAAGGGAATTTCTCGAATGGAGGGGTACTCTTGTTTTCTATGAATTCTTCAATCTCATTTTCTGTCAGGTGTCTTGTCACAGGTGGTTCAGTGACAATGCATTTTTGCCAATTAATTAAATCAGTATAATCAGTAGCTTCAAATTGAATAACAGGTACTGTGAAACGCCTCACAACTTTTTCCTTGTTTGTTTGCCTTGTTTCTTTATTCGCCTCCACGCTAATTCTCTTATGGCGCTGCGGTCATCATGAATCATTGATGCTAGAATATTTTCTGGATTTGCAAAAATGCATTTCTTTGTATGACAGGGTTTACAATATCCTTTACTTCGTCATTCAGTGTTCTTGTTAGTTCAATAGTTTTGAAAACATGTTTTGAGCCATTGACAAAAGACGTACTTTGCTTAATAGAAAACCACATTGGGATGTAGACCTTCATTACAAAAGAAGCAATGTTCATGAGGTTCTCAGATGGACTTACAGTTGAAACGTATAGACGAAGCAAACGATTTGCTGTAGTCAGCCATCGTGAATGTGCCATTTTGCCTGGACTACGATGAGCAAGATCTGGAGAGCAATATCCCTTTGTTATGGCCTGATGAATATCAATTAGATATTTTTGGTCGGTGCTAAGATCTTCACAGTCTACAGTTGGTTCCTCAGCATCAATCCTTTCAAACTCGACAATAGGAAGACTCTCACAGTTCTCTAATTCCCTGCCAATAGGACCGGTGAATCCGCGGGGGCCAGATGTTTTTCCATCCAGCTTTGCAACTAAATGGCGTAATGGCAATTCATTGGCATGGAGCTGGCACACTAAATGTTGAACTGGCTTCTTCAGCTTCAATTCTATAAGCCTTATAACGCCTCCCTTTTCTCCAGTGTTGACTGCTGCACCATCGCATCCAATGGCAACAAGGTTTTCCAGGTTCATGTCATTATTTCCAATATACTCAAACATTCCTTTACATATTTCTTCAGCTGATCCAGAATTCACAGAATAATGGCCCAAATAATCTGAACCAGGTTCTCTCACTAAAGTGATATGTTCTTCTGTTACCTTCTTCTGATATACTTTGGACTCTTTTTTTCCTTGGAAGAGTGTAGAATCTTTTCGACCATCAAAATAGATTCCTCTGATTGGGACCTGATTTTGATCTTTCATAATTTCTGATCTCTTCTTTTGTCTTTCTCTTCTGATTTTACTCCTATCCACTACTTCAGATGTATTGTCAATAGAAACTTCTCCAATATCTTGCAATACTGCACTAACAATGAATGCTGCAGCTCGATCTGAAACTGCAGTCCTGTCACAAGCAGTAGCCACTGAAGGTAGATTTGTAGTTTTCCTTTTCTTGAATAATTGCTCTTCAGGTTGTTCGAGCTTTCTCTTCGAGCTAACTGGCTCTGGAAATGTATCGTCTGATATTTTGCCAGATTCACTTTCACTATTTGATGTCGATGATGATAATTCAACATTTGTATCCTGCAATTTCTCCTGTGAAGATTCTTTGGTCAGCCTCACAGCTTCTTTTTGCTTTCTTAGCAACGTAGATGCTTTTTTCTTTGAGAGTGTAATATCTACTCTATCAATAAACAGTTTTCTTTCACTCCTTTGATCTAAGAGGAACGTCACTTCTTCCTTTGGAACCGTTTTTCTTTGAGACAAGAACATTGTGTTAGTACTTTGCACTTGCACGCTGCAATGTCAAAAAGTTTCGTGTGTGCTTCTTTTTTGAACATATCAATCTTTGCTTTGTAAGCTTCAGAATTTTTTCTGCTTTGGTATGGCTTCATAATGACACGATACTTTTCGTGGTAGCTTCTGAACATTGTTTCAGTTCGCCTGTCTGACAGAATTGTGACGGAAGCACTTTCCCAAATTGTTTTCAATTTATCAACAACTTGTTCTAATATTTGAGATATTGAAGGATCTTTATTAGTATTCTGTTTCAAATCGTTTCTTACAAACAAGTAATATTTAAAAACTCCTTCGTATGTAGGAAGATTCCTGTGCCACAAAACTTCCCCCATACCAAACATGGGGCACTCAGTTGAGGCCCTGGTTGATTTTGCACAAACTCGAGACATTTTGAAAGTATACAAATCTGAAAAAGAAAGAGCTAATAGCAATTATACGTTAATTTCAGTTAATAGTACATGGCAAACTTAGGGCAACACAATACAGAAATGCAAAATATATAAGAAATATAGTTTAGACTATCTGAGTAACGCCAACAACAGAACACCCACCTGCTACGAGAGCGACAGCTACACTGAACCGAGGTACTCACGTGACAGCTGAGTGAGCTGACTATAGAAAACTGTTTTTAGAGAATAGAAACTTTTTTTAAAGGTTGACTGAGCTATTTTTATACAAGTGTTAATAAATTCTTGTCTATTGTGCATCGTGGACTCTTCTGTAATTATTGGTTAAAATCTGCTTTTTTCAATTTTTTTCAATATTGAAGGTCATTGTGGCACCTGAAGATATTAATGTTATGATTTTACATTTATACCAGCTTATTTCCTCACTACTCCACACATTTTCCACACTAGCCAATTTGAAAATTCGAAAAATGAGGTTTTCACTCCGCCCTACTATTCAGTATGGGATTCCCTCATGGTGAAGGTTTACGGCGGCCAGAAAGACAAATTCACCGAAGATGAACTTAAGGAGAAAATCAGTAGAGCATGGGAGGATATCACCTTAGATGAGGTTCGAAAGTGCATCTCCTCGTGGAAGAAGCGATTGAGGGCAGTTTACCAACAGGGAGGTGGTCACATTGACCATTTGTTTAAGTAAATTTTGTTAAGTTCAAATTCATTTTCTTCGGCATGCTATTTTTAGACATATGCTTTTAAATTGTTCACTGTAACAAAACTATAGAACCTACATATTTGAAAATTCCAACAATTATAGATTATAACTATCTGTTAATGTGTGCCAAAGCTCAATCGCATAAGTTTTGAATTGTTGCAGTTATTAAACTTTGAATTAAGTAAAGTTTTTTTGTGGCCACCCGATATATGGCGTGAAAAAATTGGGTAGCTTCTGAAACCTCCACACCTCATGTATCTTCAATATTCTGTACCCATGGCGAACGGCGAGGGCCAGCTCAGGGCTTGTATATACACCTCTGATCTAACGCTGGTTGGTTGTATGGTTACAATCACCGTTGATCTCCTTTGCGCACTTCACGCACAGGGGAAACATGAGCTTGTGATCTATAACGACGGGTAAGATCGGCATCCATAAATCGCGAGGGGAGAGCACGTCTACGAAAGAGCGTCCAAAGTAGCGCTCATTCAAGTTAGCTGAAAACTCCTTGATGGTTGGTATGGTGGGACCCAACAGTTTCTCAGGCGCACCTACGGGGTACGGATTGTTCTTCATTACGTAGGGGTATAAAGAGCAGAAGTCGTAAGAATGGAGTTTCATGCTCTCCGTAAGTGGAAAGTATAGCTTTGTACGCCCTCCAAACAAGCTGTCACCGCATTTGAGGGGGTCTAGCACCATTGAACGTTTGATGGCCCTTATTTCTTCACGGTACTGGTCATCTGTTTCCATCCGTGCATCATACTCATGCTCCCACACGATCTTGTGAGTGAACTGGGAGCCTATAAGTTGATCGCGTTTACAGGTCCATGCGAGGCTATCGGCGGGGGATCTTCCATGGAGGTCCCCTGTGACTGCACACTCAGCGCGCGGGCAACCATGCCACCAGCAGCCGTTAAAGGAATGCACATTCTTCTCACCAGTGGTTGGATCCTCACTTAGGCCATCAACCCAAAAAACACGACCATTGACCTTAACGGGTAATTCACTCATGTTGCGGGCATGTTTTATATATACCCCGGTCTGTTGCTGTAGGTGTATGAGCCACTAAATAGCCTTGTGCCCATAACTGCGGCGTTTGTTTCTGTGAATGACTGCTAAGGTGTCCTTAAGCATGAAGTTATTCTTGAATACTGTAAAACATAATGAGGCGATCGTGGTCGCGACTTGCAACGGATCGCATTTGAAACGGGCTATGTACATCCTTCTACAGGCCTGGAAGCATACCTTAAGCATACGCACATCATTAACGCAGTAGCGTTCACATTCATCAGCTATATTGTATGGACTAGCTTCATTAAAAGTGTTGTAGTAGCGGTCAAAATCTTCACGCGCACTATCACTCATGTTGGGGTAGTTAAAGTAATGTTTGGGTGGAGGTAGTCCTACGTAATTTAAAGTTTCGTTAGTGAGGAATGTGTAAGGGAAATACCCTTTTGAAACTTCAGCGGCTACCCCCATGACCTTGGGTAGCTTTGCTAATTTACAAGGTGTGTGAAGAGCAGGGTGTCTTTAAACTGTACATTACCTCTGATCTGCATCTGTATTAGTTTGTTGCCTCTTTTCAAGGGATCACTAAAAAATATCGCAGACGACTCGTGTTCAGGCAACTCCTTATAAAGAAACTGTGTGTCAAATTTTGCCCCGTTATGGGCAAGAATATACAGTCATTTTTTTGAACTTGTCCACTAGTTTGACAATATAGGATACAAAGATTTTCACAGGGCTGCCGTGTGCATTCGTTTTAGAAACGTTTGTCCGTTTATCCACATTTGTGACACTCGCCACACTCGACCTCCATGCACTCATCACAGAGTGGTTTCAGCGTTCGAGTAAGTTTCTATATCATAGTACACGGTTATGCAAGGGCTATTTTTAGGCTTAGCATCTTTCATATAACATACATGCTTCACTCCATCCGCCTTATATTTTTCATGACATGTAGTACAGTGAATTTCGTCGCATTTATGTTTGAAATTCCCCCACTTATCCATCATGTGAAACATACCGCACTTACAAATCCTCATTTTCCTGCAAGTGTCAATTGATTTATGGAGTTCAAACCATTTACTATTGAATAATGTATGTCTACACACATTACATTCCCTCTTCTCGGATTCAACTACACGACTTTCACATTTGGGGCTTTTAAACTGCTCACATACCATGTAGCAATCCTTACAATGTTTCACTATATCATCAGCAAACTCGAGAAATCCCTTACACAAATCATGATGCCTTCCATATTTTCGACTTTTATCATAACTAGCGCAGAGAGCCCTTATGTTACAGATGGGGAAATACGACGTTCCTGACAATCCTAAAATAAGTAGAGGTCTTGTACGATCTCTCACGCTGCTTTTAAAAACATACACAGTCCTACGACGATCATCCATTCCAAATACGACTATACGTGCATTCATTTCCTGCTCAGCCCTTCTCAGTTCTTCAGGACCCATATTACACTCAAACTCAAGCTTACAATCTGAAGCCAGTTTACGAGCACGCTGCAAAACTAGGCAGCCAAATTTTTTGCGTCCATGTATTTAGCTCAGTGAACATATGCGCTAAGATTATTGCTATAAAACCGCAACCAAGATCGACGTTTAAATGTTTTCTGTAAATAACCGGAGAATTGAAATAAAGAATATAAGGTGTGGCACTATGACCCGCAACCCGGAATCCTCTGTCAATATCTACCATGAAGTTGCCCATATTGAAGGGTGTACTACTTTGAGAGGCCTGCATTATACGGCCCAAGATATACAATATTCTATGTCTACAGCCACGAAACGTTATTACTACCCAAAAATCATCTACGTCCCCGTGATCTGACCAGAACTTGAAGGACAACCTTGTCCGGACTTCACGTTCTTCGCGGTTCTGAAGGTCAAACTCCACAATACGTTCAACTACGCGCCGCAGTCCAACCCCGTTGGTACACAGGGATCCAGGTTCAACCCTGACCACGTACCGATTTCTACTCAGGGCAGGGGTGGGGGTAGCGGTGCGCACCAACTCGATTGTTATACCATCCTCCACAGTATGAGAAGCTGCGTGGAGGAAGTACCCGGAACTGAACAGGAATAATAGGGCATATTTAAGGAAGGTACTAATGTGGGGGTTGTATCGTAAGACGTAGAGGGTTGGGGCTCTATTACTGGGGGTCTAACAACCGGCGCAATCCTGGCACGCTTAATACCTGACGTCAGGAGTTTTTTGAGGTTTATAAAGAAGCCACAAGTCAGCGTTATGGATATTTGCTTTGTGACCTTTACCCACGAAACACGTTTAGGGTGCTTCTAAGAACGAATATATTCCCAAACGAGCCTCAAACGGTGTATGTTCCAGAATGACAAGAAATATCGTGAATTAATAAAAATCTATCTACGATGGCCCTGGGCATTGCAACAGATGTTTGTTAAAAATATTGACTCGGACTTTTTAAAATGCATCTGTGAAATCTGTCTTAATGTAATAAAATGTAATGTGCCAATGAAACCCTATCAGAAGGCTCGCTTACGTCGTTGCAAAAACATAATACGTGCGCTCGCTCATAAATGTCAAAGTGTGGGTAAGAAAAAGCGAATTATTGTACAAAAAGGAGGATCATTCCTCCTCATCTTATTTTCAGTTTTGGGGCCTTTACTGACTGGATTAATATAATGAAGAAGGTGGTCTTGATTCCGCACGAGGTGTATGCTTCATTGCAAAGTTGAAAGATTCCAGATACGGCTCTCGAACCCCGTAAAAGTAGGCTTAAAAGAATGGAAAGCGAGTTGCTAGCCCTATTAAACAGTGAAAAGTCACCTGATGAGAAAAGGATCTTGTACCAAGAGGCTTTGCAGAAATTTCTTCATGAGTATGAAGATTATAAAAATCCGACAGAGCTCCCCGTGGTTATTAGGCACAGCGCGAGCAACGCTGAGCATGGCGACACAGGACCTGGGCCCGACGTTAGAGATGACCAACCAAAGAATAACGGAACACAACAAATCGGACATGTATTAAAAAGCAGTCTCCCACATACATTGAGGAATAAAGGCTTAAGTCTTTATAATCTATTGAGTGAGGACCCCCATCATACAGTAGGCCGATACAGGCGAGGTCATTGTTGAAGGAACAAGGGTACAAGGATCCAAGGCCCTCACGAACAGGATGGAAGCATATTAAAGCAAGACTACAACAAATAAATGTCCCTTAAACATTGATAGGTAATCTGAATAGGTTAAAAGACCTGGATCAAGTCTCGCATGTGTCACAACTGAGTAAGTACGCCATCACCCCCAGCAGTAGCGTCTCTGAAGAGGAGAAAGAAGAGAACAAACGGCCAACCTTATCCACGTGTCTCTAAAATACGCAAATGGCTAACATATTAAGAAAACGCTATTAAGACATTTCTAAACCTGCCTCCTATGGTGGCGTCAGTAGAGTGTACAGAGGTGTTTACGGAGTAGGGGAGTAGGGAAAAAAGATGTTCAGAGGTTTTATGGGAGCAGGATGCTTATATACTTCAAAAACCGGTGAGAAAAAGTTTAAAACGGCCAAGACAACAACGGCTTCGATTGACTCTCTTTGGCAAGCGGATTTAACAGACACGCAAAGATATTCAGCCTATAATGATGGTTACCCCTACATCCTATTCATAATAGATGTATTCTCTATTAAATATCTGTGGCTAATTCCACTGTAAAATATATCGCCTGAAACAGTTGCTTAAGCGACCAAAACGTTGATGCTAAAAGAAAATAAGGTTCGAGGCTATTTTTGTACGGATATGGGGAAAGAATTTATAGGTCGCGCTTTTCAGAACATGCTGACAGAATTTAATATAAATTACTACACTAACAGTTCTATACATAAGGCCTCTTTAGTTGAAAGAATACAACGTACCATAAAGGAACGCATGCATCGCTATTTTACACATAAAAACACATACAGGTATATAAACGTTCTCGGTTCATTGGCGACGTCATACAACCGTTCACACCACCGAACGATTGTCACAACACCTAACGAGGTTTTAGAAAGAGGTACGCGTCCAGAGGTGAGAAGAGATAGAGCACCGCTACCACACTCTACACATTTCAAAATCAATGATTATGTAAGGTTATCACGTTCGGGAAATAAATTCGCGAAGGGATTTGAGCAAGGATGGACACGTGAGATTTTTAAAGTTAGTGCTATGAGGCCTAAAGGCGAGATAATGATGTATTACGTTGAAGATTTGAATGGGGAAGAGATCGCTGGAGGCTTTTACTGCGAGGAGTTGCAGAAGGTGACATTTAATTTAGGAAAAAGTGTGTTTAAAATTGAAAACATTTTAGGCAGCAAACGTTCAGGAAGGAGAAAAATGTACCTGGCGAAATGGCTGGGTTACCCAGAAAACTTCAACACCTATGTAAAAGCTGCTGCAATAATGTAGCTTAAATAGTATGCAACATGGCACCTAGCCACTTCTATATCACACTCCCGTCCTCTTCTTCTCTCTCTGCACATCCTAACAACACCCTCGCCAACTTTGTGACAGAACCCCTCGGACTTATTGAATTGGAGCGTGATTCGTATGAGGTGGGTTTATGTGAATTCCAGTTAGCAATCAAATTTTTAACTCTTGAAAATGAGCAAATCATATTTCTGATCCTTAGAAGAATCGATGAATGCGAAAAATTAGACATAACCTTAGACAATACTATGCGATCAGTCCTGTTCGGTGAGGTACAGTACTATAACACAAATGTAACACTAGGAATCGGTCATTATGACACAGCCATGGACATTGTGACGGGGTTAAACAAGAGTCTTGAAAAGTCGTACCTGACAAACGATTTACTTTTTGAAGTCGTAAACATAGACACGCCTGTATGCACATTGAAATTAAAGTCAACGATTAGTAGAAATATTAAAGGTAAAGAGCTGTTTACAATTGTGGCTGAGGGCCAACATAGCGCAGCTCTCCCAAGAGATACCTTTCACGGGGACCAAAATGACTTGTCCAGCTTAATGTATCAGTTGAAGATGGAGAAATTGGGTGAAAGCTATCTTTCCCCAGATATGTGCTATATTTACAGCAATATCGTAGAATATCAATTTGTTAGGGAAACCCAGGCGCGCCTGCTGCGCATTGCACACATCCCCAACCATAGAGGGAAAAGTTTGAGCATTACATATGACAAGCCCCATTATGTGAATGTTGCAACTGCTCTATTAACCAACCATCTCGATATATATAAGAACGATTGAGGGAAAAATTTCCCATTCCGTGATGGAAGCATAAGAGTAAAGCTACACTTTCGTCGTTTATAATGACCCGAAGGCCATTCACAGTCTATCGAGGGGTGAGATATCAGCGTGGGAGTGGGCTTGGATCCATTTTTTCAACCATACTATGCACCGCTGTTCCACTGTTGAAGAGGGGTGCTAGATATCTAGGAGGAAGGCGTTACAATCAGGTTTTAACGCGGCAGAATACATAATCGGTGGAACTAAACTTAAAGAAGCTCTAAAAAAACATTTAAAACGTACACGGGACGAAATTATCGAATATACAAAAAGAAAAATGCGTGGTGGCGGAAAGAATAGAGCTGCCAGGAAGAAGGGGTTACCATCACGTGGCGCTAAACGTAAAAGGAAATCAAAAAAGAAGTGCTCTAAGCGTATGAAGCCTATGGCGGATCATTTTTTTTAACTGATATAAGCTGAGGACACTACTCTCACGAATCATAGGCTGATTACTAGTTGTCGAGAGAGGTGGTACTATTTCTAACTCGTCATGGCGCGTTTCATCCATTCGTGTAGTTCACAATGCTGTAAATCAGAACGGTCCCTCTTTGATATGCCCCCACTCAGGTCTCAATTGAACATAGCGACTTTATTGCAATTAATCCATTAAACACAATTAGTTCGCCGAGTGGACGTATAGAATTCGTGATACCCAGCTCAGGCCCTTACTTTTTTGACCCGGGAGGGACTATGATTGCTGATTACTCATCAGAAGCTGTGTTACCGCTCTGCGCGAGAGCTTATAGTAGTCTGGCTCATAATGCAGGTGCCTGTGATGAACTTGGGTTTGGCGTAACGGAGAAAGAATTTGTGAAAGAATTTAACATTTATTCATTTAATATTACCCCTGACATGTCTGCTAGCGTAAATACGCACTTGAGTCCACAACAGAGGGGGAATATCTCAGTCAGGTTGGAATTTGCGAAGCCTATAGACGTCCTTATTAGTGTATTCGTGTACCTCGAATCACAAGCACTAATATAAATTGATCGTTTCAGGAACGTGGTCACAGACTTTTAAAATGGACGCGAATACACTCCAGAGAGTAAAGAAAAGTGATCGAATCACACGCTCATATTTATCGGCGTGTTTGCAAAGAATGAAATATTGAAATTGCCAACAAAGAGAAAGTGGTACGGGATTATTGTGAACACCGACATTGTTGGGGGTGAGGGGATTCATTGGTTTGCAATCTATTTTAAAAGTAGGGAAAAAATGTACTATTTTGATTCACTCGGCACTCAGCCCTGGAATGACTGTGGTTGTACAATTTATCGAGCAGATACATATACCTCAGATTGTACGGAATCCATACCTTTTTCAAGGATATTTTAGCACGTGCGGCATGTATTGTATTTCTCCTGCACATGTCACATGGGAAGGGATTTATAAACTTTTTTAAATTATTCGATTTGTGCGGCACTGAAATGAGTGATAAAAAGGGTATGCAGACAAATAAAAAAAAGTACCCATATGTTAGCACCCGCTGTATTGTGTAAAGGTGTACAGTATATATAATTGTATCTATATTGTGTAAAGGGATATTTGTCGCCATTAAGATTTATTTACTGTAAAGGACACTGGTTCCGCTTTGTATATTTTTTCTACGGTTTAGTAAATTAAATGAAAATACATTATGTTTTGTTCTTAACCCCAAAAAATACTTACATTACTTCCTCGATGACCTTGCATTCGTTGGACCGGATGTGAGCCAATACCTCGACCTCTGTGTTCAGGTCGCTGTGTTGGCTGTGCGGTAAAGCATCCATATCATTTATTCCCCTTTCATCAAAACGAAAAGTAGCTATAACACGTTCAAGTTCCGTTTCGCACTTCTAATGAGAAATTAACATGACTAGTTCATGCTGAATCAAATAAAGTTAAGTAAAATTAAAGTTTAATTATGCCGGGGTAGCTACGCTAGGTTAGGTTACATTAAGAGATGAGTGGCAAAACGCTGGATGATGGAATTTCCGTTAAACCGTAGGTCTAGGGTAGGGTGAAAAGTTTGACCTTCTGTGCTAGGTTAGATTAGGTTATATTATACCCGGATAGGTTACGCTAGGTTAGGCTATATTATGTCCCGTTAGGTTAGGTTAGGTTATATTATATCCGGTTAGGTAATGCTAGGTTAGGCTAGGTTAGGCTATATTATTATAAGCGATAAAGAGTCCTGGGCCGAATTATATATAGGGTTTGTTAGGTTAGGATATATTATGTCCCGGTTAGAGTCAATTGTGTTAGGTTAGGTTGTGTTAGGTTAGGTTAGGTTGTGTTAGGTTAGGTTAGGTTGTGTTAGGTTAGGTTAGGTTATATTATTATAAACGAGAAAGAGTCCTGGGAACAACTTTTTCGTTGTAGAAAAACTCAAAATAAAGCTAAGTTTGGTTACGTTATATTATATCTGGTTAGGCCATGCTAGGTTAGCTCGACCTCTGGACAGATTTCCTTTCACTTTGTCTTATCACGAATTTTAAAAATTATTTAACACTGAATGAAACGTATATAGACCGAGAATAAAACACAAATTATTTTTCAAAACGCATTTATTGTGGCCTTTTATAAGTTAACACTGAATGACCGAAGTATATAATCACAAATTAATCACTTACATTTCAAATGACATCGAACCCGTGCCCGCAAGCAATTCTTAAAAGTTTTTAATATCTCTAAAATCCTATCTCTAGAACTTTCTATAAATTTTTAAATTATCGAGAAATGTACAATTAAAGCAACACCATATATATATATATATATATATATATATATATATGCCGAAATAACCTCGAAGGGAAGAGAACGGGACAATAATTAAGGACAAGTACACTAATTTACAGCTCAAAAGGAAGATTAGCTGGGTGATAGCATTTCACTTCGTTTTATTACGGCTTTTTATAAATTATTTAACACTGGTTGAAACGATGTATATAGATCAAGAATAAAGCACAAACTATTTTTCAAAACACATTTATTGTGGGGCCTTTTATAAGTTAACACTGAATGAACTGCAGTATATAATCACAAATTAATTACATCTCTGCGAAGTCGTTAGCGGGAAAATCGTTCTCGCCGCCACAAATTTCTCTAACAGTCTGCGTTGAGAGAAGTTCATTCTGGTCTACAGCGTTGAAAAGATAAATTGTAGAGAGCGATGGGATATCCTCGTTTCCAAACAATTCGGGAGAGTTGTAGAGCTGGCTCATGGTGGGGTATTTCAAAAGCACTGATCCGAAATACGTATGAAATGAGGCCCTGACATGAAAGTGACCCCTTTTATAAACGGGGCGTGTCAGATATACCCATTCATAGAGAGAGAGAAACGCGCTGTTTTTGATCCTGCTTTCGGGAACCGACGAGTTGGTAGGAGATTTGTACATATGATAGGCAACCAATTATATGACGTGCTTAACGAAGTTGGAAGATAAGTTTGTAAATGGATTTATGGTGCCCCATCTAAAATAGATTTGGAAAATTTCTCATTTCCCCTGAAAAATAAAACGTCACAAACTGGAAGATAGTTTCAAAACCAATTACCTATGAAGGAAAAAGGAAACTATTATGTTTTTAGCCAAAAACTAAAACTTAAACCTCAATTAGCAGAATTGAGCGTCCACTTTTCATGTCATGTGCCTTGAAAAGTGGACGCTCAATTCTGCCAGTTGAAGTTTATGTTTTGGTTTTTGGCTAAAAATATAATAGTTACCCCTTTTTCTTTGATGTATTCAATCTGACGTGAAGGCAGCGAGTCTTTTGCTTATATTGAGGTTCTAAATGTAGCTGGGCTAGGCTGCTTTAAACCCTAGATCCTGTCCCAAAGCTGAATCCCATCTGCTTTGCAGATAGCTGGTGAGGGAAACTATATTTTTGGGACCTCTTTGCGAGTGACCCGTTGACCACGTCGGGCTAACATCATTAAAAAGAAAAAACTATAGTGTTTGTCATTTACTATTACTTATTCGGACTATATGGATTTAATTTTCTTAGAAGAGTTCCTTGTTCCATGCACAGTCTGTGTGTATCATAAAAAACCTCAGGGAACCATTCTGAGTTCATTCCCATATATATATATATATATATACATATATATATATATATATGCACCTCGGTGGTGTAGTGGTTAGCGTCGCTGACTACGAATCCATTGGCCCCGGGTTCGAGACCCGACGGCAGCCGGCGCGCAGCAAAACCCAGCTGTTCATCCTTCCACATAATAAAGAAAGTGGTTGGTAGATAAATGGGTACCCTAAGTGGCCTAGTGGTTAAGACGATGGGCTGCTGATGGGGCGTGGTTCGGATTCCACGTTAAACTGTAGGTCTAAGGTGGAGTGAAAAGCTTGACCTTCGTCAGAATGAACAATTCGGGCGGAATCTAACCAAAGGTTAAGGTTTTATATATATATTCCATAAATATTTATTTCCTTCTATTGTTTAGGAAATGTTTAGGAGGGATTTTGTTTATACCGCCTTACCTTTACCTTCTCTCCATTTCCCTCAAGCTTTACACTCCCCCTTAGACCTACTTTTTACCGGGATGTGTGTGTATACATATATAAGAGAGAGAGAGAGCGCGAGAGAGAGAGAAAGATATTTGTACATATATAGGCTCACCTTTGCTTTCGATGGCTTCGGCCCGAATTGTTCATTCTGGGGAAGGTCAAGCTTTACACTTTACCTTAGACCTACTTTTTAACGGGGATATACCATATGTCCCACAAAAAAGTACACTCAACTTTAGATTGTACTAACTCCTCCAAAAATTGAGATATTTTGGATCTGTTTGTTTGATTTAATATAGCAAATTATTCTTTGTTAACGTTCAAATTTATTCATGTTTAAACGATTTAGTGTTTAAGCATCTGCTTTTAACTGAAGGGTACCGCAAAATGGGTTGCGCGGAATGATCATTTCTCCCAGCCAGATAGCTCCTCTTGCTTTAACCAATGTGCTACTTTTTACGTCGAAGGATATTGCAAATATTTTTTTAAATAATTCGAACTTTTGTATCTAAGATACGAGTCATACATATAAATGAAGAATCTGAATTACTAAATTTATAAATAACTTTGAAACCCTTATCATGCAGTTTACACGAAGGCAGCGCGTTCTCATGGTCACAACTTATCTGCAAACTAAAAGCTTAAAACAAGTTCAGAATACCTTCGAACTGCAATTTCCCGATAGAGCTTCTCCAACTAAACATACAATTTTGAAGAATGTTCGGAAATACAAAGAAGAAGGAACGGTCCTCAATTTGAACAAAGGACGTTCAGGCCATCCGAAGACGGCAAGAACAGACGAGAACATTCAGCATGTTCGGCATTTATTAGAGAGACATCCAAAAGTGTCCACCAGGCGAAATGGTACAGAACTCTCACGCATGTCATTTCATCGAATAGTTCGTGAGGATTTGAATTTGTACCCATACAGAATGGAAATTCGACATCAACTCAATGAAGGAGATCTACCTCGCCGCCTAAGATTTGCCCAGTGGTTTCTTGAAAAACCAGAAAGATTCACGGAACAATTAGTGGTTGGAGATGAGGTGGCCTTTTTTATGAATGGTCTAGTGAACAGACAAATCTGCCGTCAGTATGCACCAAAAAATCATCCACCTGACAATCATATCTACGAAAAGAATAACTCTAGACAAAAACTGTCTCTCTGGGTAGGACTGTGCGGTAATGGAGCGGTAATTGGCCCGGTCTTTTACGATGGTAATCTAAATGGTGAAGCTTACTTAGAAATGATAGACCGAGAAATCCTTCCACAAATACGTATTACTTATGGAAACCGATTTAATCGTATTTGGTGGGTGCAAGACGGAGCTCCTGCTCACAGGAGAGTTATTGTGAAGGAACGCTTGCAGGAAGTCTTCCACCAAAGAGTAATTGCTACAGGCCATGACATTGAATGGCCTCCCAGAAGCCCTGACTTGACCCCATGTGATTACTTTTTATGGGGTCATTTGAAAATTAGAGTATTTGCATCACAACCTATCAATTTAGATGATTTGAGGACTCGCATCACAGCTGAAATCAACTTGTTAAAAGACAATCCAGATCTTATCAAAAGAGTGATGGGGAAGATGAGAGCTCGACTCCAGATTTGTATCGATAGGAATGGCGGTCATGTTGAAAGAAAACGAAACTAAGCATAACTTTTGCAATAAGGAATAAAGAAAAATCTGCTTTGTATCTTATTAAAATTATGCTAAAGTATCTATTATTATGTATTTGTCTTTTCATTACATCGATAGCACACACATTATTTTTTCATTGACCAATTTTGCGCAATCCATTTTGTTGTACCCTTCAGTTAAAAGCAGATGCTTAAACACTAAATCGTTTAAACATGAATAAATTTGAACGTTAACAAAGAATAATTTGCTATATTAAATCAAACAAACAGATCCAAAATATCTCAATTTTTGGAGGAGTTAGTACAATCTAAAGTTGGGTGTACTTTTTTGTGGGACATATGGTATATATATATATATATATATATATATATAATATATATATTAGTGGTGGAACTGATGTCAGTTTTTCAACATCTGCGGATGCGGATGCGGATTTTTAAGTTCATTATCCACGGATGGGGATATTTAGTTAATCTATCAATATAAATTAATATTTATGTTTTCATTATGATAAAAATAATAACTTTCTCAAGAGTTTCAGCCACAGAAAATTGAGTGAAACAAGTTTCATTCAATTTTCTGTGTTACCAGGTATTTAGATTTTGAGGCTTATATATTTGTGTTTTCATTAATAATTAATACTTTACGTGAAATGTGCATGACTGGGCCTTATCAGCTACTTTATAAGCTAATTTAATTGTAAATTGCATAATTTATTAGAGGTAATATCCGCATAAGATCCGCAGTCAGAAGTGCGGATGCGGATGTTAAAAATGATGCGGATCTCCGGTCCACCACTAATATATATATATATATATATATATATATATATATATATATATATGGGAGAGAGAGTTACAAGGAGTTACAAGGAAAAGTAGTACCTGAAAAGGCCTTGCGGCCCATACCGAGGAGGTACCAATGGCAATGGGTGCCAGGGAAAATTCATACACCCTCAAATGCACATAGCGCTAACAGTGCTGAGTAAACACAACACTCTTGTAACCATTTACACTCTGTTGTGACCGAATATTGAGGGCAACCGGCACTTGTACACTGTACTGTCTGTACAGCTATAATTCAGTAGTCGTCTGACTGTCGTGAGTGTAAGAGGTTCTGCTGTCGACTCTCGTCATGGAACCCCGCCATCTTCTAGCAGGGGTACTGCTATGCACACAAGAAAAGATACTAATGTTTGGCTTATTGGACAACCATCAGATACACTTAAAACAACAGTTCTTCCATCAAAGCGAGAAACTATGGCTTTGTTTATGGCTTACACAAACAAAAAACAAACAATTCGAGATGCCTGCTTGTCTACTGCAAATGATGTGTTGGCAGTATGGGGAGGAGCACGAATTCCAGCTAGAAAGAAGTCGCACGTTGTTGACAAAATTGAGAAACTGTTCAAAGAATGGCAAGGATTAAAGAAAAATAAAGAGAATAAGGCGAAACAATCAAAAAATCTGTTAGATAAGCAAACCAAATGGAACCAAGAATTAGATAGCCTGTTTGATATAGCACATGCAGATGCTATGAAGCTAATTGATATTGAAGAAGATAAGCTATTTCTAAAACTCCAGCGAGAACAAGGGCAAAAAGGAAAAATGGATGGGATTGATAAAGAGTTTGCAAAGAAAGAAAAGTATGCTAAGAAAAAGGAAGAACAATTAAACATAAGAAAAGCAAGAGAAATGTCGAGATTTGAAGAAACTGTAGTTCTCACTGACTCAACTAGCAGTTCTGGTGCTGAAAGACAAAATACAACATCTGATGAAGAGTTTACGTTGATCCTAGTGAACCATCCACCTCAAAATAGACTGTACGAAAGAAACAAAAATTGCTTGATGATACAGTGCTTGCAGCCCTTGATGTAACAAAAATGAGCAATAGAAGTGCATCATTAGTGATGATACCAACGATTGAAGGTCTTGGAAAAAATGCAGAAGAATTCAATGTCAGTTATTCATCTATAAGAAGAGCAAGAGAAAAAATTTGGAAAAAATTTGGAGAAAATTTAAAGAAAGAGTTTAAAGCTGATGTTCTAATAGAAGACATAACAGGAAGAGAAGTTGTTAAACGACTCCCTTTACTGATTTCAGGAGATGGCATTGATCAACTTCTTGGTGTTCCAAAAATCACTGCAAGCACAAGAGAATTAACTGCAAATGCCGTCCACCAAGCTTGTTTGGATTGGGATATCTCAGACAAAATAAAATGCATGTGTTTTGACACCACAACATTGAATACAGGTCGTAGAAATGGTGCCTGTGTTCTTCTAGAACAGAAAATGAACAAACGTATGCTGTGGCTGGCCTGCAGACATCACATACTAGAAATAGTGTTAGAAGCTGTTGTTTCGCATTCATTGCCTGCATCATCAGGACCTGATATTGCAATTTTCAAACGATTTAGAATGAAATGGTCAAAATTAGACACAAAAAAACTACAGAACAGCATTAGATGATCCAAATACCATACCCAGTATTACTGATATAAAAGCAGAAGTGATTGAGTTTGCTACCACTCAATTTGAAGAACATCAACCTCATGACGATTACAAAGAATTGCTGGAACTGACAATCATTTTCCTTGGTGGAGTACCAAAGAGAGGAGTTTCATTCAGAAGACCAGCTGGCGTTCACTGAGCAAGATGGATGGCAAAAGTCATTTATGCCATGAAAATTTGGTTGTTTAAAACACATTTTAAATTAACACCCAGAGAAGAAAAAGGCCTTAGAGATATCTGCCTCTTTGCTGTACACATATATGTTAAATCCTGGTTCACAGCGTCAGTTTCAGTTCCCGCTCTTCGTCTCGATTTAGAGATGTTGAAGAAACTGCAACTGTACAAACTAAAAGATGAACGTATTGCAACTGTTGCCCTGAAGAAAATGATGAATCATTTATGGTATCTTTCAGAGGAGTTAATAGCATTTGCTTTCTTTGATGATGGCGTGCTACACCAAACTAAAAACCGAATGAGGCAAGCATTGCAAAACGGCGCCGAACCAAATCCAGAGAAAAAAGCAGTTATTGACCCTGAAGTTATTGAAAACAGAGAACTGGAAGACTTTGTTAGTGCAAATACAAAATAATTTTTTAATAGACTTGGTTTACCATCAACGTTTCTTAATAAGAACTCTGAAGAGTGGAATGAAGATGACTGCTACAACAACGTAAAACAAGTCATAAGAAAAATTCAAGTTGTTAATGACAATGCAGAAAGAGGAGTTAGATTAGTCGATGAATACAACAAACTAATCACAAATGATGAAGAACAGAAACAGTATCTCCTCCAAGTGGTAAAGAAATATGGAGCTGCTCTTCCAAATAAAAACAAGAAGACAATATCATCATTAAGGAATTAACAGTGAAGAACTGTCAATTTGAAAATGTAGAGTGGTTATGATAGGCCTACCGGGGAACTTCCACTTAAAAAAAAAGGTAACGCGCCCTATGCTTTACCTCAAGGGTGGTGTGGAAACAGCATATATTTCTTATTTTGTGTCTGATTTTCAACTTATGGTAGCGACCCCTAAACATATTTTTTTTTAATTCAAAATTTGCATGCATTACTTTTTTACCAAATTAAACATAATCAGAGGGTGGCCTGAAAAATAATTTAAAAAATTTTTTTTCGGTCAATTTTTGAATCACCCTAATATATATATATAAATAAGAAAGAGAGAGAGAGAGAGAGAGAGAGAGAGAGCCCTGCAAGGATACCCCGGTTACTCATTTATCCACCAACCGTGGAAGGACACGCCGCCACCAGGTCTCGAACCCGGCGCATATAATCGCGCATATAGTTTTGTGTGCGTAATATTTTATGGGCGTATAGACGGGTGTGTACGACTTAGGGTGTATCATGCTCAGGTCGAATATTGAAAAACTTGGAATTTCAAGATTGGCAGTATGTATTCCTATGTAAAATTGAATGTTAAGAGGGGTTCTTCCTCTGCAACTTTTGCGACAAACGCATTTAAGTGTTCAAAATCGCACTTTTTTGTCGAAAAATGGGATTTTTGGTTAATTTCAAAGACTTGGTAGCCTCAAATGACCTCCATATGTTCCATATTGTTCACATACACCCTTAAGCATTTCTAGGGGCAGGCTTGGACCCATTTAAAATCATCCAAAGTGGTTCATAACCCCTAAAATAACCAAAATCACCCAAAATGGCCCAAAACTAAGGAATTGTATGATTTTTAGTCTCCTATACACCACATTTCGCGGCTGTTCTCTTCATCAGGCAGAATCTTTGTTTTTCTTTCCTGGTTTTGTATTATCTTTGTTTTAGAAACGCCTCAACCAATTTTTATTTATTTTCTTTTCGTCATCACTGAGTGTGAAGGCAGCTGCCCCCACCTTTCCGCAAGCTGCTTTGAAGTTCAACCTTTTTTTCGCAATTGCAATTCTTCTTTAATATTTGTATAAGTCCATCCTCCACTCCAGCTTGTAATAATATGCTCGTCAACTGAATGTTTTGAGATTTTTTCTTCTGAAAGCATCTTGATTTGTGTAGCAGGTCTTGTAGAGATCAAAAACATGTTCATAATGTTTTGCTTTGACTTGAAAACTGGCAACAATTCTCTGTGATCGATCCTAGCACGAACAAAACCATCTCTTCTCTCTTGCCCATACACTGCATGAGCTGCAGCTGAAACTTCCTGGACTGCTCTTTCACAGCTTCGAGTGTGAACTGAGAAGTTCTCAACTTTAAGTGGAGACCTGAGAAGCTCCTCAACTTCTCCGCTTGACATCTTACAAGTGAAGAGTGGCTTATACAGTTTCTCCTTATCCTAATTAATCAGAGTAATTGGAGAAGTGGCATCAAAATTCAGTTTAGGGTTTCTATGAGTTCTCAGATTCATGTCTCCATACTCAGACTTACCTCTGATCTTCTTGATCATCTCAACCCCCCATGCCCTCACCTCCTCATCCTCACTGCACAGGAGAGAGGCAATGAGGTTCTCACTGTGAGCATGATATGCTCCACGAACTATCACATGAGTGATTATGTTCCTGACTTCAGAGGTCTGGCTTCTCAGCAGTCCCAGAGCGGTCACAATATGGTGAGGTCCATACCTCATGTGGTGCTTCACCTTGATCTCAAAATACATCTTGAAGTAGAAGTCCAGGGAGAACTTCAGCAGCACCTCCAGCTTCTTCAACACCTCCCCTTCAGACCATGCTGCCTCATCCACAGCATCAACAGAGCCTCACCTGTAGTCAGCCAGCGTGACTGACTCAGTGGGCCACACTTCAGACCAGCAACTTCCTTGCTCAAATCTCCTGTCTTGAGAGCTTTGATCAGTAGGTAGCAGTTCTTCTGGTCAGTGCTAAGGTTCTGTACAATGTCTTCTGGCAATTCAATTATATCTTCTCCTGGCAGAGCCTTGAAGCTAAAGTTGACAGGTATGTCATTGATCTTCTCCAAAGGTTTTCCTATTGGGCCACTGAACCCAGACTTGTGCGTGTGGGGACCATCAAGCTTGATGATCATGTGCCTGAGGTTGAGTTCATTAATATGCAACTGCCATATCAGCCAGTGACACTTGTGGCCTAGCAGTCTCTCCAAGTGAGTGATGGCTCCTCCATCAGGTCCTGTGTTTGTGTTGGTGGAGTCACCACCAAGGACCACAATAGTATCTTTAGCACCATGAGCACTAATCCACTCAAACAGAGCCTGAGCTATCTTCAATGCAGGTTTCTGATTTCCTTCAGGTTTTTCTGGTGGACAATGGAAGAGATGCTTCCCATCATGTTCCCAGGTAGCACTATAGTACTCTTCAGTTGTAATATCAGGATGGAAGCGTCCAGTTTCTTCATTGTACTTCATGATCTTTGTTTTCTTATCTTGATTTCCATCAAAGAAAATTCCCTTGATCTCCTCTCCCTCTGTCCTTTTCTTCAGGGCCTCCACCGAGGCACCTATTAGAGACTCCTTGCCCCTCCACATCTTCATCCTATCAACAGCTAGATATGCCTTATCAGCAGATAGATGGCTAGCTTTGATGAGATCTTGCAAGAAACCAGTTGCAGTGGCTGCTGCAGGAGTGTTTGCCACCTTGAACCTGACTGTAGCCGCAGCAGTGCTTGAGATATTCATGTAGTCCCTCCTGGCAGAGGTGGAGACTTTGCCAGTGTTGACACTGGAGCTTATGTCTGGTGCAGTACTGGAAAAATCTGTCAGCAGTAGGAGCTGTTCTGCCTGGAGACTCTTGCAAGGAAGTCACCTCATCATCATCATCACCATCATCAGCTCTAAGCAGTAGCTCCTTTTCTTCCTCTTTTCTGTTTCTCTTCTCAGCTGCCTTCTGTTCTTCCTCCTTCCTCTTAGCAGCCTTCACCTGCTTCACTGTTTCCTTCACATCAACAGATGCCATCCGGAAGCCAGAAACTTCTGAGGTTTTGATCCTCTGTTAATGGAGCCACTCTAGCTCTAGCTTTGGAATCTTCTGAGGCAGAGGACAGTCACAGTTGACATGAACTCTAGCAGCACAGCCAGAGCAGCCAGATGCTTCAGTTCCACAGAGAGTGATATCATGTCTGCTGGTTATGCCAACAATGTATCAAGTTCAGATATTCTCTTCTCTCTCTTTACAGCCTTCACTCTGCCATTCACTAGGTCAATCATTTCATTCCACCTGACAAGAATCTTCCTGGCAGTGAATCTCTCTTGAATGATCACAGTAGGAGTGAACTTGGCATTGCTTTTGCGCCACTGTGCCAGTACCAGTGATGCCAAGTCCTTAGCTAAATCTTGCAGAGGGTACTGAGCTCTCTTGATATCATCCAGAAGCAGCTTCTCTTCCTGGAGGAGGATTCATCTCTGAAATACAGCTCTCCAGGTTAGAACTTCTGTGGGAAATAACTGCTTGCCTGGACCCACCAGATCACTCAGCTTTGAACAAGAACTTTTTCTGGTCTTTCGTCCTTGCTTAGCCATGGTGGCTACACAATCTTCACCAACCTTTGTATCTGAAACATAGAAAATTATCACAGTGAAACACTAATAGCTTATAACAGCTGTTACAATGGTTTTGTTTGGTAAGAAACCAGTCTGTTACATTTGTACTACAGTGTATGTCCTACACAGCTGTTTTGTACATAACCAAAAAACGAAAAAGTGGAAATTTGAACACTTAAACTTGATTTTCAGTAAAAGTTCAAGAAAACAAACCCCTCCTAAAATTTAATTTTACATACGTATACATACTGCCAATCTTGAAATCCGCGCTTCAATGAGCATGATACACCCTATTGTACGTACCCAAAGGGAATATACACTGTGCCAACTGGCTGGTAGTGCCTGGAGGCACTGGCTGATTAGGGGCCTATAAGACAGCGGGCTCTCGGTTGGAGTCTTAATATGCGCTTGGCTCCTGCCAAGCGAACACCTCTCTTCCTCTCTCTCCTTCTCCTCTCTCTCTCTTGGGGGATAACTTCCCTTCCAAGTTGCATAACCCCTTGTTGCTCTTGCAACAACCCCCTCCCCCTTTCGGGTGCCTTGCAACAAGGGGGTGGGCACTGGTGCTGGCCCTGTCACTCTTGCAACATTGCTCAACATTTGCAATTACATTGCACTCTCTCCTTTTGCGCCCACACTACTATTACTCTCCGAGTTGTTCTTATAGTGTATCGGAGGATTATGTAGCGCTTTCTGAAGGTTCCACGATTCTTCTTGTAACGTATCGGGAGATTTAATGACTAAGTCCTCTGAAGAGAGCAAGGCTCGAAGGAGAAAACAAAGATATTTTCTTACTATATTTTACTGCTAAAATGTTACAGGTAACGCTCAGCCTCTAAGTTAGATAAGTCTAGTCAGAATGAACATTGGAGAAATTTTATGAGTTTTTGTATGGAATTTTCTTCCTTACATCATTATTATTTAATGCTGATCTGTTTTTGTTTTTGTTCTTTTTTATTCTCAATAGGCTGATTTACTTTGCAATTTAAAGACAAAACAAATTTTTTGCTGTGTCAATGCCTAGATTGCTAAGCAAGAGGAAGCCATATTTTTTCATTTTAAACCGCATATTGACAGATCTGATGTTATCATGATCTGCCGAGTCAACTAAAAATGGAAATTGAAATATGCCTTCCAAATCACGAATTACAAACAGACATGCACATGGGCCAAAATAAAAGGCTTAAGATTAAAAATTAAACGCTTAGCAGGACATGACTTCATCTTTTACAACGAAGAGAGAATGTATACAGGAAATAAACAAGATTACATAATTAAGATAAGTCTACGAAAATGACCAAGTTGTTTAAAGAGAAATAATTCACCAATTATAAAATAGAAAGCAAATAAAAAATGTACCCAAACTTGTGTCAGCGTTATATGATTTTGGGTTTTATACAAAATTATTAAGTAGTTTACAAGGAAATAATTCACTAATTATAAAATAGAAAGCAAATCAAAATTTTATCCAAACTCGTGCCATACGATTTTGGACTTGATTTGTCAAAATGAATATATGAACTAGAATATAAGGCTTATATAAATATACAAAGTATAGGAATGAATATCAGAATTATATGAATGAAGGGATTATTCATTGTTCATTTTCAAAGGGCCCTCCCCTCTAGAATGATATTAATGCAATAATATAACATCCTAACTAATTCTAACTAGATGATAACAAATGGTTTGTTATAATACAGATTTATATACACAACATAAGTCGGGGTGGTTAAGTTACAACGCACAGTAATTAGAAAATCAAATCCTTAACACAACACTTGCTTAGAGAGTTATTAACGAACCAAGGACCTGAGCTGAACCGGCTGCCCAAAGGGCGAGGCACGCACTCGCAAGAGGGGTGAGGCTTCGACTTCCCTCTCAAAGTGTTTACACTTTGCCCTGGAGAAATTCCCATGGTGCCACATTTACCAAAGATTCTTAAGGTTGCAAAGGTTGTCTAACAATGATATTAGCAAAGAAATTTATATAATTCTGGTTCCACACTTAACTCCTCTATGTGATTTATATTAACCGAAAAGAACATTTAGAATTCAGGAATCTCTGTTTAAGATTATAGATTTGGCACACTGGAGTCATTAAGGTTAAGAAAGAGGCCAGATGATCCACTGGGGCAACGAAGAGAGTTAGAAAATATTAAAATTCAAAGATTAATACTTTAATTTATGCAAACAGAATAAAAGGATTCATACGTTAATTTAGACAAACAATGATATTGTTAAATCTTATAAAAATTTATTTCCTTGTGGAAAACCTCTACATGGTTCCCTTCCCAGAGTTGGAACTAGGGGGTTAGTTTGAATATCCTCTCAAACAACAGCCATTGGATGTTGTGTTATATGGCGACAAAGAATAGTTAAAGTAGTTGGATGTAATGTTCCATATGGAAAAAAGAGATAGTTAAATAAAATTCTCGTACTTAATCCATTATATTTATCAGTTAAATTTTACACTAAACTCGATAATTATGCACTATTGAACACTTATAGTTAATGGTCACTTATGTGTCCTTGAGCACTTGGAGTCTGATTTGTCTAGGTCCACTTTTTACACTGGTCTAAATTCACCGTGTGCATACACTTTTAAATCAAACGCGATTTTTATCAACTTTATGAGAACAAAATTTGAGAGAAATTAATTTCACTGAACTATTGGAAAAGTACTTAAGTGAAATTGATACGATTTCTGCAAGGTTTTGAACGGATATGGATCGTTTGAGAACTTTTTTAGAACTTTCGAATTGACTAAACTCTATAGCTTGGAAGGTATAAAATTTCAAGATATTGTGCAGTGAAAGATTTACGTGTGAGCATTGCTCAAGTTCTTTGGATGTGTGCGTTGGTAGCTAATTGCCTCCGCCATCAATCATTCCACGTCCCGAGCGTATTTCAATAAATTAGTACGTAGGGCATGAATGCACGGTATCGCCTAAACGGGTATATGGAGTACGTGTGGTGGTAGCTCCTGAACTGGAAATACGGTTAAAGAAACAATTTGTAAATGGGATAAACCGACGTTATGATTACTGTTCTTCGTTTCGTGTATTCGGTCCTTTTGGAGCTACGCAAGTGACCTTAGTGATGGAAGTTCAGCTTCTGAAATCAAAGTGGCAGATAGCTCCAGAAAATCAGGAGGAAGATAAGTTTTCTGTTTAGTAGGAGAAAGAGAAGACTTTCGGCAGGTGTCTGAAATGGTACTGCCAAATTTCGATTTCCAAACCTTTTGATTAGAAAGTGCAGAATCGAATGAACGTTGTCCTGTAGAGCGATGCAAAGGTGCATCACTCCCTTTGGTGGGAAGAGAAGAGTGGTAATTGTCTTCCTAATTCGTCAAAGACGCGTTGTTGGCGCGTGGCAAGATTTGAACCTTATTAAGACAATGAGACTCGAGGTCATAAGCCGAGCTAGTATCATGTCCGAGGGACATAGGCAGTTCTCCGTGACCTCACGTAAATTAGCGGAAGAAGAGGGGATCCCTCGGAAAATTCCCCTCATCGAGAACTTCCCTCGTGATATCTGGGACAGTTTCTTCATAGAGCGCTTCCGTCGTGGGGTTTAGGACAGCCTCTTCATAGGGCACTTCCGTCGTCGTACTGAGGACACCCAGCGTATCGTGCATGCTACACAAACTAACTGGATGGACAAGTGTATTCCGCGTTTGCCTTTCCGTACGAACAACTTCCGACGGCGGAGTAGGTTCAGGTTCGCTCCCGGCACCTGTAGGCTTAATCTCGGAATTGGGTCGGAAATCCTCTACCTTTGAAAACAGAATCAATTCATCTTCCTTAAATAGGGATTCAAGCGAAATGACCAAATCGGAACGTTTTCGTCTATTAACCTACCTAGCCTACATTACCTATTTCATTAAAATGCACCCCATCTTTTATAAAAAGGCTAGGATCACTGAATTCGGACCACAGCTTTACCAAGGGTACATTTTCCTCAGCACAAATCTCTTCTAATTTGTTATTCAAAAATATTGTTTGTGACGTAATTCTAAGACCCAACCCGTGCCTAGGGGTAATACCTAGAACTAAAGACCTATCTGACCTCGCCTTCAGGGACCTAATTAACCCCTATATCTCTCCAAAAGGTCAGGCACTCTCGTATCGGGCCTATACGAGTCGTTGCCTCCTACCATCGTCACCAACATTGAGTGACGGGAGGCAACGTCAATCCTATCCACTTCGTCTCTAACTCTGTCAACCCTGGCCCCTGGGAGACAGACCCTCCTCCTCTTGGTTGGATGCCGTTTAACGAACTCTTTGTCCATATGGCGCACTAAAGAGTCCCCGATTGAAATAGTTTCCTCCTCATTCACGTCCCTTTCCAAATGGGCGAAAGGGTTCGAAACCTCGATAGGGGGGGGGGGATTCCTATCACCTAACGTACGCGGCCTAGCTCCACCCTTAACCTCTCTATATCCCTCGCTATCTACTACTCTCGGACTAACCTTAACCTTTTCCTCAACTCTATCTAACCTTCCCGACAAGCTACCTAAACTACGTAGAAACTAGGTTACGCACCTCACCCTTCAAATTACTAACGTCTTCAACGTTAGTATTGGTTCGGCTTCCGTCAACCGTAGCCCTACCCCTGCCCTCATCAAGCGTTGCAAGTCTTTCCGCTACCTCACCTGCACTGCGTTTGATGTCAACTAATTCCTCCATGAACTCGCAAAAGAAACAAACTGATCTATCGGTAATCGCCATAGGACCGCCGTTATAATCCTTAGATTCCGAATACCACCGGTTTACCCTACACCTAACACACGACGCTTTCTGCGACGGCATCGCGGAGTTAAAAATTAGTTTAAACCGTCACAGGTATAAGTTAAATTAAGCCGGCACGCTATGAAAACTTCTAAATCGCTAAAAACCACTAATATTCAATTACTTAACTATAACAATGTGAATTTAAACACAAGTATATAAAATTCAAAATTATCCAAAAGCAAAATTCTCAGCAATATACAAAAGTAGATGCAATATCATAGAGCTCAGGAAATGCGTTCGTTCAGTACAGAGTCTGGCTGACGAATGACAATCGTTTATAAACTTGAATTTAATGATGATGTTGTAGTAATCGATGTCATCTTTGAGTGTGCTTTTGATTGTATTCTAACCGTGTTTAAAGAGCGTGACAGTTTTACACCAAATTGTAAAGCAGGTACAAAAATAGTGTTAAACGACCTGAAAGCCCTTAATATTGAATATAGAACTCCGCATACTTTGAGCAGTGACTTAATGTTAAATCGCATTTATTGTGTAGTACAAAGCAACCAGTATACAGGGTGGGCCGTAAGTTTCCATACCTAGGAAAAATTAAACGTTTGTTTTTATGTTTCAGATACCCTAAGAATATGCGTTTGACGTAAGATCTTGTTTACTGATGAAGCAAATTTTTACGTCAATGGAGAGGTTAATCGGCAAAACATACGTTATTGGAGTAATGCTAACCCTAACTGGCTGAGTCCGACGAAGATGCAAGGTGCCGGTAAAGTGATGGTGTGGGCCGGGATATGGGGTGACAGAATTATTGGACCAATTTTTGTCAGTGGAAATCTTAATGCCGAAAGGTATCTTAACATGTTGCAAGAAGAGATTTTCCCATCCCTGCTAAACGAGGAAGGTAACTTCCCAGTTTACTTCCAGCAAGATGGAGCTCCACCTCATTATGGTCTTCACGTGCGTCGGTATTTGGATCAGCAGCAGTTTCCGGATGCTTGGATTGGTCGGCGTGGTCCTGTGGAGTGGCCTCCCAGATCCCCAGATCTCACCCCCCTTGATTTCTATCTTTGGGGGCACTTGAAGGCCATGGTGTATCAGAAAAAGATACGAGACATAAATCATCTAAAGGAACGTATCACCAACGCCATTACAAGCATAACGTCAACTGTGCTAATGCGTGTTCATCAACAGTGGGGAACACGTATTGAAATGTGTTTTCAAAACAATGGCAACCATGTAGAGCATATTATATAAATAAAAATGGTTGTCCATAAAAAAATGTTTATTTTTCCTATGTATGGAAACTTACGGCCCACCCTGATATACTATATATATATATGTATATATATATATATATATGTACTGTATATATATGTTTTGGAATACAGCCCCTGGTGTTTAGATCCCCAGCCGCTCAGCCAACCAACTGTCAGGTCAGTGAAAAGCTACACACACAAACTTACATATAGGCTCTCTCACTCTCTCTTCTCAACAAATACTTGTGCTTTATTACCCTTTAAATACATACACACAAACATACAATGCTAGGTTAGGCTCTCTCTCTCTCTCTTTCTCTCTCTCTCTCTCTCTCTCTCTCTCTCTCTCTCTCTCTCCCTCCTCCTTTCAGGGGGCTAATTCTTCCTTCGTCTTTTACTACCCCGTTTGGACACGGAACCACAACCCACGCCACCCTTCTCCCACTCGGCATTTTTGAATATGAAGTTTAGCGGCCACCCCCCTTCGCCCTTCCCCTCACTGTACATTTTTGCGTCACCCCTACCTCCCCCACTCACCCCTTCTCCCCATCCCCCACTCACCCCTACCCTTCCTTCCCTCACTCTAAATTTTTGCCATCATATTACTTCTACTGGAGCACCCTGTATGCAAGACTGAGGGGTGAAGGGCGAACGCTCGCAGAAACATTCCCCCACAAAAAGAGAAGAAGAGAGCCAAAATGCAAATATTATTCTCAATAATTTTCTTTTAAATTTTTAAAAGAATGTATTGTGTGTAAGATGCATGTATGTGTAGTGAGGAATAGAGGGAGAAGTGTGTGTTTGAGATCATACTGGACTGCTAATAGGGTAAATGAGACACGGGAAAAGATTAGCGAAGGAGGACAGTGACAGGAGAAACGGGAGTGCCAGCACTCCCTATCTCCTGATAACGACACTACCCTGGTCAATTAGTGCCTACAATCTCCTCCTTATATACGTTGTATATGTGTGTGGGCGAGCGTGTCTGCGAGTGTGCGTGCGCATGAACGCGTGAAGGAGGGTGTGTGTGTGTGTGTTTGTGCATACGTGAGTGTTGACTCAAGTTTGGAGTGAGTGTACTTGAAAGTTCTCAGGTTTTATATAATTGAATGAATATTGACGTTCACAGTGAGGCGGTGTTTCTATAAATTTATAAGTACTCTTTTGTAAAAACTTTTAAATTCATATACAATATAAATATTCATATATAATATGAATATTTCCTATTTTTTAATACGAAATATTAAATCCAATTTTCCGACCAACAAACTTTAGTAATACGTTTTTCTAGTTCTAGGTATGAAATAGGTATGAAAAACGCAATATTTCGCATAAAGTAGAGCATACAATAATAATGTAATATAAAGAAGGTGGCAGTCTTTGCGAAAGTTTCTAAAACAGGTGTTTAAAATTATTAAAAAAAAACAATGAAACTGAAATCATTGATAACAAGATTACATATATATATATATATAATATATATACAGATATATATACAGGGCCGGATCTAGAAGTTGCGAGGCCCTAGGCAGATCTAGAAATTGCGAGGCCCTAGGCCTATATATATGAAAATATGGACTTAATTATCGGTACTATACCAGCAATATTAGAATCCCGCATAGACAGAACTATGCCAGCACTTAAAAATTAAACCAAACCAAAATAATCACGCATGGAAATTGTATAAGAAATATAAATAAACCATACAAATAAGTATAAATTATAATATGAATCAAGATTTGTATCGAAAATATAAGACAATGATTTCTAAGATTTATATAATATTATAGGTAATGACTTTCCATAGTATACAAACGTTTTTCATATGTGATGTATAAGAGATGTTGACATTTCATTTTTTTATAATAGTGAGCGATCGACTTATCAGGCTAAATATTAATGCTTTAATATTTGGTTCAGATGCTCCTTGAATATTACAGCAATGCTTTTCTACTTTTCTTCGAGCTAAACTCTTCAATTAATTGAGAATAATCTAATGAATTTGTTATATCGTTTTCTATTGATAACATAGCTAATGATTGCAATCTCGCTTTAATAAGTTTGAGACGCGAGAAACTTCTTTCAGCCGAAGCAACAGTAACTGGGATGGTTAATACTATTCGAAGTGCAACATAAACATTAGGATAAATCTCACTTAGTTGTTTTTGCACTATATAAACAAGGGCATTTCCGAGATCTGTTTTCTCCGGTATAAACCTGCAAAGTACGTTAAGTTCTTCATAGAGTTCTAAATCATTAATATCACTTGAACAGAACGCGCAAAACGGCTTCAGCGAGGCCCCCTTTGGCGCGAGGCCCTAGGCGATTGCCTAGTTCGCCTATAGCTAAATCCGGGTCTGTATATATATATATATATATATATATATATATATATATATATATATATACAGGGTGGCGCA
Organism: Bathynomus jamesi; assembly: GCA_023014485.1. Classification (NCBI taxonomy): domain Eukaryota; kingdom Metazoa; phylum Arthropoda; class Malacostraca; order Isopoda; family Cirolanidae; genus Bathynomus; species Bathynomus jamesi. The sequence continues at coordinate 1,811,761 of JAJOZX010000025.1, read as the reverse complement.
AAAGTCGCGCACCATAGGAATTTTCAGTGTTCATTATATATTATTTTTTCTTTTAGGTAGGAGATGGCTGCGAAATTAGCAATAGACGAGAGAGTGAGCTTGGTTTTAATGCATGGAATACCAGGTACTACAAATCGATGAATCAGGTACAGAATTTTTTTTAGTACCTGGTATTCCATGCATTAAAACCAAGCTCACTCTCTCGTCTATTGTTAATTTCGCAGCCATTCCCTACGTAAAAAAAAAAAATATATATATATTATAATCAACACTGAAAATTCCTATGATGCGCAACTTTTGCGCCACCCTGTGTATATATATATATATATATATATATATATATATATATATATATATATGTATATATAAATATATATATATATTGTGTATTATTAATATTTATCATATGGACTATAGTCTGCAAATAAACCTTTTCATTTTCATTTTCAGTACATAATTTTATATAGTAGACCATTACAGCAGATACTTTTACCTGTTTTTGTTACTTGGTGTCTACAATCTTCTCCTTATATATATATATATATATATATATATATATATATATATATATATATATGTGTGTGTGTGTGTGTGTGGTCGCGCGTAGGCGAGCGTGTCAGCGATCAGGCGATCAGGCTTACGATCGAGCCCTCTGCTGTATATACTTAGTGAGTCAAAAGTCTCCATACATAGGCAAAATGGTCACTTTATTATGCAATCACTTGTAAGTCAAAATATGCTCTATGTGGGCACCATTACATTGAATGCACATACGGATCCGTTCCTCCCAGTCATGGTGTTATGCGTGCACACGCATCACGAATGCGTTCCTTTAGGTAGTCCGTGTTTTGTATTTTCACCTGGTACACCATAGCCTTCAAGTGCCCCCACAAGTAAAAATCAAGGGGGGGTGAGGTCTGGGGATCTCGGAGGCCACTCCACGGGACCACGGCGGCCAATCCAGTGACCTAGAAACTGCTGATCCAGCCACTGGCGCACGCAGATACCGTAATGGGGTGGCGCCCCATCTTGCTGAAAGTACGCTGAAAATTCCCCGTCCTCGTTCAGCAGGGACGGCATGACTGTGTCTTACAGCATGTTTAGATACATTTCGGCATTCAGATTTGTGTCAATGAAAAAAGGGCCAACAATTGTGTTGCCCCATATCCCGCACCACACCATCACTTTTCCAGCGCCTTGCGTCTTTGAGGGACTCATCCAGTGCGGGTTGTCATCACTCCAATAACGTACGGTTTGACGATTAACCTCTCCATGAACATAAAAGTTGGCTTCATCTGAAAACAGGATGCCAGCCGAGAACTCCATGTCTTCGTCCACTTTTGTTCTTGCCCATTCACAAAATTCCAGACGCCTGTCCGGGTCGTCTTCGCTAAGATACTGCAACATTTGCTTTTTGTATGGATGCCATCTGTGCTCTTTCATAATGCGGACGATACTCCTTTGGCTGACACAGCATTCTGAAGACATCCGTCGAGTGCTTTTTTGGGGACTCTTTGCGAACGCTGCCAGCACCATGGTCGCTGTGCCTTCATCGGTGGCTGTTCGTGGACTGCCACTTCTCGGTTGGTCTGCAACACTTCCAGTCTTCTTGAACTTCTCAATGAGTTTGGCAACGGTGTCGTGTGTGATGTGCGTGCCGGGGGTGTGTCTCCTGTTAAAATCCTCGGCAACCTTGCGACAGCTTCCTGATCCTGCCGGAAGAATGATCTCTATACGCTCTTCTTGGGACAAAGGCATCTCAGCACATCACCTGCAAAAAAATAAAAAAATAAATAATCATTTATTTATCATGACCATTTTACCTATGTATGGAGACTTTTGACTCACCCTACTCGTATATATATATATACACAAACCTTTGGTTTGTTTCCGCCCGAATTGTTCATTCTGACGAAGGTCAAGCTTTTCACTCCACTTTAGACCTACAGTTTAACTTGGAATCCGAGCCACGCCCCACCAGTAGCCCAGCGTCTAAGCCACCCAGGGTACCCATTTTATCTACCAACCACTTTCTTTATTGTGTGGAAGGATGAACAGCTGGGTTTTGCTGCGCGCCGGCTGCCGTCATCGGGTCTCGATCCGGGGCCGATGGATTCGTAGTCAGCGACGCTAACCACTACACCACCGAGGCGCATTCGAAATTTATATATATATATATATATATATATATATATATATATCATAAATAAAATGACCACTGCCCACTGCTGATACAAAAACTTCCATAATCTCAAACGTTTCGAGAGAACCCACTTCCCGTCATCAGTCAAATTAACGTATGTGAAGTTTGAATGACGATGTATAATCATTTATTTATTTTTATTACTTATTTTTTATTATTTATTTATATTTTTTATCTCTTTTTTTATTCATGAATATTCAACGACTTCAGTATTTTAACGTTTATTTCATTTTCCGCTAAAGTCAGCCTTTTTCTACTGTTTTATATATATATATTTCAAACCTTTAAAAAAAAATATATATATATATATATATATATTATATATACAGGGCGTCCCAAAAAAATGTATACACACTTTAAAAGCTGATAGCTCAATTGATGTTTCTTTCTTTCCAAGTTAAACCCATTAGAATTAATAATGGCAGTCAGACTAAGCTTTGAACAAAGGAAATTCATTCTAAAATGCTACTGGAAGTGTGAAAACGCAGTTGAAGTGCAAAGACAGTTTAGGAGGGAGTTTCAAACAGATCCACCAACGCGACTTACCATCACTCGAATTAGAGATAAGTTTGAAGCCGATGGAACTGTTCAGAATGTCCACAAGAAGCATTCCGGAAGACCACGGACATCGACAAGCCCCACAAAGCAAGAAAGAGTACTGGAAACGTATCACCAAAGTCCAAGAAAATCTGTGCGGCAAGCGAGTCGTGAGGTAGGAATTTCAGAATCGTCTGTCCAACGCATTTTGAAGCGCTGTCAATGGAAAAGTTACATTCCAAGATTAGTCCATGCTATTAATGAAGATGATCCGGACCGAAGAGTGGAGTATTGCGAGTGGTACTTGGCACGATGTGGATGTGGATTGGACGAAGGGGTTTCGTAGAATACCCTCCGCGTTCACCAGACCTCACACCACTAGACTTTTTTTTATGGGGATACTTAAAAGACAAAGTCTACGCTATAAAACCTGCAACAGTCGCTGAATTGAGAGCAGCCATTGAACGAGAATGCACACAAATACCAAACGAAATGTTTCGTGATGTTTGCGATTCCATTGCTTCGCGTTATCAGCAGTGCCTGGACCAGAACGGACGTCAGTTTGAAAACAGGCGTTGACAAAACAATTAAATAATGTCTGTAGATTCTATTACATTTTGAAAATGAAATGTATTTTAATAAACACTGCCTTTATAATTATATTTAAAAAATTTGAAATTCTAAAATTTTAAATTAAAACAAAAATTCTTTGTGAACTTGTTTTGGCAACTGTTGGAAACTGAAAAAAAGAAAAACCTTTATTCTCACCGTCAGATTGTTTTTATTATTGTCATTATTATTATTATTAATTCTTTTTCTGAAATTTTGGTGCGTTACCAACATTCATGTAAAACGGCAGCGGAAAATTGCTCTCTCTAATCATTGATCTTGAATGAAGTTTGACATCAGTTTCGTCATGTCACCTTACACCTGACATCCGTATTGTACACAAGTATGAAAAAATGTAATAATAATAATAATAATAATAATAATAATAATTACACTGGTCAACAAAGATTTTTCATCAGAGTAAAATTTGTGGTGGCTGGATAGCATTTTCACGCTGATTCCAAAACTGCATTCAGATTTTTTCTAGCACGTATAGTTTTCAAGATGAAGGCATATATATAACTACACAGATTTAACCATTTTAAATAGGCAAAATACTAATATTTCAACATTTGATTGTGTTTATTTTATTGTGTTTTTTAGTTTATTCATCTTATTTATTTCAATTATCTTAATTATACATCTTATGTATTTCAGGTGTGAGCTTTTACGTCTAGCAGCATTGTGATTCAGGCAACAACGCCGTGCTTTGTGTGTCAAAAGATCAGTCCAGTCCAAGAACTTGTTGTGTCAAGTTGGTGTACATTTTTTTTAATTTATAGTTTGCTCAGGTCAGTCAACATGCCTCGACAATGTAAGAATGACCCCGACAAGTTCTGTTTCGTATGCGGCCAGTTGACAACTAAAACACAGCGACGAAGTATTACAACCGACATTAAGAAAATATAAAAGCTATACTTTGGTTGCCATCTAGGTGACCAAGATAAACCATGGGCGCCACATCAAATCTGTTCTGGCTGTTCAAATGGATTACGTGATTGGCTTAACAAAAAGAAAGCTTCAATGCCATTTGCCATACCCATGATATGGAGGGAGCCGAGAGATCATCATGAAGATTGTTATTTTTGTAGTGTGAACTTAATGGGGTTTTCTGCCAAGAACAAACACCAGATTGTATATAGTCCAGGCAATTTGTAGTTAGACCTGGGCAAAATTGCTTCAGAAGCTTTCTAAACTGTTTCCAGCTCAGGAACCATTGCCGAATAACATATCCAAAATCCGACAAAACTGGACCCCGGGAACACCCCCAAAAATGAAATTCAAAATGGCGGACTGGATGTTTCCTACGAAAAAAAAAATATATATAATTTACGCTTTTATTTATAGAGATACATTTGATGCTTTTTCTTTCAGTTGTAATGTTTTAAATAATTCAACAATATACAACACAACCAGTTATTACGCAAATATAATGTTATATAGCTTTTTACAGATTTTTATAATCAATAATACAACAATTATTTTTTTCCCAGTTTCAAGTTATGTTCATTACAGAAGAAGTGATACCTGGTCACAAACATACAGAAATTAATCCTCTTCATCACTATCATTGGATAGATTACCGGTACTTGGGTTGTTATCGCAACCACTGATTTGGCACTCGCCATAAGCGGCTGAACAGGGCATTCCATTACGCTTGCATCCACATCTTGAAGTAGCACATTTCGTCTTGCAGGAGCAGCGGATCATGTTGAGTAGATAATTTGGAGCTGGTGGCTTGTCGCAGGCTGTAGGGTAGTAGGAATTATTCTTTACATACCAACCCCACTGTTCTGCATCGATCTTCTCTTCTGTAGACTTCCAGATTAGTATTTGAAAGTATGTGCGAAAGCTGTGGTACTTTGTGGACGCATCGGTAGGTGGCAAACGTTCGGGTGTAACAAAAGATTTAGCTGTAGCTACCTTTTCAACTAACATTCGATGACGTAGTGCGTTAGTGGATTCAAGTGTTTTGCAGCCATACAACAGAAGCATTGCCTTTCTTCCAGCGGCTTCAATGTCAGAGTGTTGGCAACAATCAGAACAGAATGCATTTGCAACTGAACGGAGTTCAGCCACCTTCATCAGTGTGTCGAATGCTTTGGCTTTACCGATCGAAAAAATTCTGGATGTGCTATCACAGCCCGTGAAAGCATGCACAAACAGGAGATACTTGCAGATGTCATTGCCTAACAATGATTGAATGCTGAGAATATCATACACAGGATTAGGAGATGGTCCCCGTCTTATATCGCTGCGATAGTACAACTTGAAACGACTGTCCTTGGCATGGTACAGAAGGAGAATCAGCAAGTCGGTGTCTTCCCCTATTACTGTTGTAGTTGTATTTTCTGATGAGGAAACTGCTGCACGAACGATGTCCACATCAGCATCCCCATCTGCGTTGTGAACAGTACACCCGTGCTTCTTCAACATCTCACCTACGAAGAAAATAAATGCTTGCTTGTTGTTTTCATTAGCCAAGAAGTGTTCCTTCTGGCCAACAAACTTCATGCTTGGACTGAGATTCACATTTCTGCTTGTCTTGGTGCTGCGTCTTCTGTGGGTCATGTCCTTGATCGTAGGAGAGCTGCTGTAGCCATCAAAAACAATGATTGCTTTTCCATATGTTTTCAGAGTGAAATCGGCATATGAGTTGGCGATGCTGTCATATGTTTCATCTTGACGCCAGGAAACACGATGTAGTAGAGATCCACCATCCAATACGTACTGGTCTGTGCACTGAATTTCTTGAACTTCTTCCATGCGTAAAGTGTCAGTGTATTTGATTATTGCATGAGCTAGCTGAGACTTATCGGGTTTCCTCAAGATACTTCGTGATTCGAACAATGCAGGAGGATATGCACACAGTTCGTAACACATGATATCTTCAAGATTCATGTCTCCGCCAGTGGCAACAGTCATCATTCTCTGAAACAGTAGTGCAGGATCTACTTCTATATCTGAAGCATCAGTGATCACAACGGCAGAAGCAGATCCTAGTGTTTTCACTTTGTCAGATCTTTTGGCAGAATATGTAAAGGCTTGTTTCCCAATCATTTTTACGACAATGTTCGTACCGATTGAATGCAATTGATGAACGTTAACTCCAGGATCAGCAGTTAGCCCTGTTACAATGTTGCAGAGACCCGAGGTAGAATGGAATGGGGATAAGGATTCCAGACGTTCAAGTACTTTCTTCATGTCATTACTGTCCCTGATTTGTCTACTTCCCCTCATTTCCTTGTGCTGTTCACTACTTTCCAACAAAACTCTGGTGTATTCCTGCATTGCTAAGTTATAAGTGGAACACAGAGGCATAGAAAAGAGCCACGTTGTCCTTTGGATGTCTGTAAATCCACTTCCGCGTGTCAGTCCGCCTCTGCTTTTCAGGGAACGCATTAGTACTTGTTCTATCACCAGGTCTGTGCCGAGTCCGGCCCATAATCTGTCGCTTCTTCTCACCACAAACTTACCTTCCTGGAACATTTTGTTAACGGCTGGATTTTCAGAAGGCAAACTTAACATTTTCTGCAGGTACAGGTATATCGATTTCAGGTAATTGTGATGTCCGGCTGCTGCAATTATGGGGATGGTCTCCAGCATAGCTTGCAAGTGCAAATCCCATGAGCCGGTTCTGTCTGCTGTTATCAAGGAACGTGCAATGTTGATCATTCGCTGATATTCCAACCAGAGTTGACTTGTTTGCGAAGTAGATTGTAGGTCAGTTTTCTTCGCATCCAAAGTGGTAGCAATCTGAGACAATGCATTCGAAGATTCCACATCCTCAACTGATTGTTTGGCGGTCATAACATCGTCGAGCAGGTCACAAGCTTCCTTATGGAGGTCATGAGGAGTTCCATCTTCATTACGATGGAAAACGTCTGCGACTAGTAAGGTACTAAGAGCTGCATCTACTATCATATGACCACGTATCGCTCTTGAAACAGCTTTTCCAGACATCATGTGTTGCACGGCATTTGGTCCGTATATTTCTTGAAGTACTTCAGACAATCCTGAACCATTCATAAGAGTACCGACTGCTCCCAAAAGATTCATCAGAGTGTGAAATGATCCCAGCATTAAAACAATGTCCTGCAGGTCTCTCTGTTCATTGATGATTTGGGAAGCTTTCCAGAACAAAGGCTGATCAAAGGTAATAATGCATGGGACTTTTTGATCGCGTGCTATCTTGCTCAAATATAGTAATGTCGAAAATATGCAGGTCATGTCAGTTGGCGACATATCTATGATGGGAAGGAACGTGATCGACGCCACACCTGGATGTGAGACACTTGATCCACCGTGAATTGCCTGCATTGTTCCGGACCAACTTGGACCTGATCTTTCTGCTGAAGATATCTGCCAGAGAAGACTAAGTCGACTTATGGTGGCAGTGGGTACTGGAAGTTCGCGGAATGAGATGTCCCTCAACATGCTTCTCGCGTGTCTATATTCCCTAATGTCAACGGTTGCAATCTTCTTAATGTCATTGTCACCAACATTACGCCTGTGAATAGAAGGGTGGATCTTGATCTTCGGAGTTATTGCGGCAATCATACCCATTCCATGAAAGGTATTCTTCCCATCCAAAGTGCAGACATCATGATCGACGTTATCTGCTGCTAGAAGGACTGCAGTGTTTTCATCAACAGTAAAAGAGCCAGACCCACTTGCCAGCGCCGCGTTTCTTTCGAATCTTGTTACTTCTGCATACGACGAACAGTAACCCAGCTGATGGAGAACGTCAATAAGGTACCTTGACCTAAAGTTGTGGTGTAGCTGAACCGACAAACCGATCTGTAGTGGACATAGTAATCCTCTAGGACGGGTTGCTTGCATAATGCTCTGCCCAATTGCACCTATTTTTCTTGAAGCATCCTGTCCCGCAAATGCTTTTGATAATAGCAATTTCAGACTGTTGGGAATGTAATCAAGAGCACTTTCTGCAGTGATGTCATTTGGAGATGGATACACATCTTTTCTAGGCGAGTCGACAGACTTGATATCACTTCTGATTATTTTTGCAGCAGCTTCTACTAGGTAAATCTTCTGTAGCTCTATATCTATATCACATTCTTTCGACTTTTTGTGATAATCTATAAGAATTTCATTAGGTGTCTCTCGTAGTGTTACTACATCTGCCTTCCCACTTTCACCTGATATTATGATCTTGTCTCCGTAACGTTCTAAAAGCTTTCTCTTCATGTGCCTGCGTTCGTAGACAGAGCTCTGACTTCCTTGAAGATATTCCTCCATTTTGGAAATTAGGTCTCCAATCAACAGTTGTTCATTATCATTCTCTTCCAGGTAAGCACAGGTCTGAAGGAATGCTTGGTGTTGCTCTTCATTAGTTGGTCTCCCTTTCTTCGAATCATGATCGTCGGAGGAGTATGCGCGAGGAATGTTTTTTCCACTTCGAAAATTTACGCTGCAGGTGTGATGGTAGACACAATCTGCAGCAGGAAGATCACGAAGATAATACTCCAGACGGCCTTTTACATTAAACGACCATTCATCGCAGCGGCTTTCACAGCACCTTTTTATGGTTTCGGAGAACTCTGTAGTTCTTATTTTGACATGCTCTGATTTTTTGTTTGTGTTTGGAAAAAAAGTCCACAAAGGTATCACAAAACAAACAGTGAGTAGCACTGGAAAATGCGTATTCATGAAAACGAGCACTTTTCCTTGGTATTGCCTCGGCTGCGGTCTGTCGCTTCTTTATTTCAATGGTCTTTTTATCCGTAAACCTTTTCCTACATACAACGTGAACACTTATTCCAGCTGTTGCAACAACATCGCTTCCACGGCTGCGGCTGGATGCATTTATACCATCTGCTCCTTTCTGCGAGATGTGAACCACTTCCTGTCCGCTGTCCAATTTCTCCTTACAAATCACGCACAATTCTTCAGGGGTCTGCATTCTTGAAGGCGGACGCACACCGAGTCAGCCGTACACCGAGTCAGTCTGAAACAGAAAACACAAATTAATAAACTGTGTTGCAGTATTAAAAGGAGTACATAATAACAGTTTTAAAGAAAATGACAAGCACAAATACGCAGATTTGATAGTGGGTAGTAGGAATTAAAGAGTTGTATATAATATAAGTTTATAAAGATGTAGCAATGTCCATTCTCACATACACTCCATACAGTATATTTTATTTACATTACGTGACGTCATAGTTATTACTAGCCGCCTAATACAATTTTTAGTGTCATATAGGTTAATTTAGAAACGAAAATGTGTTTTAAAACATTTTACTGATCAAGAAAAACGTCATAACTCTCTCTACAAAGCGAAATTAAAATTTATTGTATTTCGTAGGAAACTGCCAGTCCGCCATTTTGAATTTCATTTTTGGGGGTGTTCCCGGGGTCCAATTTTGTCGGATTTTGGATATGTTATTCTGCAATGGTTCCTGAGCTGGAAACAGTTTAGAAAGCTTCTGAAGCAATTTTGCCCAGGTTGAAGCTATTTTTGCTCTAGATTGCCTGGACTAATATCCAAACTTGGATTCAGGACGTAGACCAGTAAAACATGATGAAACATTGCCCATTCCAATTCCCCCAAGTGATAGGCTAGATTCTATCATAGATGACATGGAAAGTGATGAAGGTGCAACTGGCGTTTCAGGACCATCTACAGAACCAGAGTACACTTTTGAAGGTAGACATTTAGAGCCTAAAAAGTTAACCCAAGGACAGTTGAATGATCTTGTTAGAGACTTATCGCTGTCTAAAGAGAAATCAGAGCTTCTCGCCTCAAGACTAAAGGAGAACAATTTACTTGAGAACAATGTTCGTATTAGTTACTACCGAAAGCGGAATTTTGAATTAACAGCATTCTTTTCAGTAGACGGTCCTCTCTGTTATTGCCATGACATCAATGGACTATTTACAGCCATATCTCAGACGTATGTGGCATCTGAGTGGCGCCTCTTTATTGATTCGTCGCAGAGAAGCCTGAAAGCAGTTGTTTTGCATAATGGTAATATAATGCCATCCATCCCCATTGCCCATTCCGTCCATCTAAAAGAGACATATGACAATATGGATATACTACTTAAGGCAATCAAATACGACAGTCATCAATGGAATGTTTGTGGAGATCTAAAAGTTATAGGAATGCTTATGGGTATGCAGTCAGGATTCACAAAATTTTGTTGTTTCCTTTGCCTGTGGGACAGTCGCGCCACTATAGAACATTACACCAAAAGTGACTGGCCACTTAGGTATACTTATGTCCCAGGGATAAGCAATGTCCAGTCTGTCCCTTTAGTGGATCCCCAAAAGATCTATCTGCCACCTCTTCTCATTAAACTTGGTTTAATGAAGAATTTTGTTAAAGCAATGGGTAAAGTCAATTTTGAAGGGTTCCAATACCTTTCAAGGAAATTTCCGAAGGTTACTGCAGCAAAATTGAAGGAAGGAATTTTTGTTGGGCCACAAATAAGGGAGGTTTTGAATGACACTGAATTTGAAAAAGTCCTAAGTCCGCTGGAATTGAAAGCTTGGCTGGCGTTCAAATGGATATGTGAAAACTTTCTTGGAAGCAACAAGTCACCTGCGTATAAGGATGGAGTCAAGAACCTCCTTGATGCCTTCAAAGAAATGGAGTGTCGAATGTCGTTAGAAATTCACTTCCTGCATTCCCACTTGGATTTCTTTCCTGAAAACCTTGGTGCAGTGAGTGACGAGCAAGGAGAGCGCTTCCATCAAGATATTCAGATGATGGAGAAGCGCTACCAAGGATATTGGAATGAAAGCATGATGGCGGACCGTTGTTGGATGCTGTATCGTGACAATCCAGGCCAAATTTACAAAAGGAAATCACGCTCACAGCGCTTTTAATAAAATAATGTATATATTCTTTATTTATAAGTACATTGAATAAGGTATATGATGTATTTGTTGTTTAGCATTCCTAAGTGTGATCTATACATCCATAAATTTTCTTATAGCAATATCAAAAACTTAAAAATATCAAAACCAGTGTATCTATATAACTATACGTGCTAGAAAACAAATAAAACCAGATTCGGAATCAGCGCGAAAACTGCATTAAGAGTAGTGTGATCATGTTTGTGATGAGAAAAAAGGTTTCATTTTGTTGGCCAGTGTTATGAATTTTTTTTCCAATTTTTTGTTTTCATAAAAGAAAAAAGAAAATAAAAACAAAGTTACCAGTTTGTGATTTGGGTGTTTTTTTTATGAAACTACAGTATGTAGTTTTCGCCGAACATGTTTCCGCAATTGGGTCGTTTTACATCACAAGAATAAGTCATGTATATTGTAACTAAATAAAATATCTACTTTCTATCGGAATTATTAATTTTATATTAATACTGAAACGAGGTTAGCAAGAAAGGTAGTTATTTTGATGATAATACCTTATCGGTCAGTTTATATTTTGTACCACCAATTTATGTCGACTGGATATGCTCCTCTTTAGTATCACATGGAACCAGTTCTTCCTTATTCATTACATTAGCTCAACTTCTTTTGAAAGTTTGCCTTTTTTATATCAATCTCCGTAATTTGTTCAATAAATATTTAACTGTGTGCTTGAGTCCGCCGATTGTGCAGACAAATTCGTACTCAACATTTGTTCTGTGGTGGTTTATAATGCATTATCATCTTGGAGTAAAATAATAGTATTATCCATTTTTAAATGTCGAGCATTCGATATGAGGCATTTGTCTATGAATACAAGACTATAACTGGCCAAATCCATATATCCTTCGGCGATATGAAGCCTCAACACTCGAGCCCCAGATCATGACGGATGTCAGAAGCTTTGCCTGAATTATGCAGTTTGTTTTAATTTTTCAGCGGTTACGTGAATATTATTGCTATCCTATTATTAGCGCTTTTATGTTGATTACTTTGAATTGCAGTGTTGAAAAGGAAGGAGTCTCGTAACATTTCAAAACCCTGTCCCCCTACCCACTCCCCTACCTGGACCCTTCGTACTTTCCCCTTTTTCCCTTAATGGTCGCGAGAAACGTCTAAACCAGGGGTGGGGAAACCCTCGCCCACGAGCTAATTTCAATTCGCCCGCTTAGGTATTTATTATTTACTAAAAATTATTTATTTACAGCCCAGCAAATAGCTTTTAAAAATACATCTCTCGTAAAAAAATCTATAATATATCTTATGATCCAAATATTGAAATAATTATGTACAACGTAGGTATTTGGCAACTTTTAGCTGACGCGCAGAGGCAGCGAATCAACTTGTTGCTATACCCCAGACCTCAGTTTTAATTATAGGTTTTGAGCGGGCACAGTGATTAACTAGTTGGCGGTTTAATTTAAATTTTTAATTAAAATACCCATATTATAATGGCAAGTTGTAGGAAAAAACGGAAAACTGGTGCTGGTGAAAGTGATGCATTTTGTGAAAAATGGACGGAATTATATTTTTTCGCTGAAATGAATGAGAAGTGCATTTGTCTTATTTGCAACGAATTTGTTGCCGTTTTTAAGAAGTACAATCTTGAGCGCCATTATTTAAGCAAGCATAAGAAATATGAAAATTTAAAAGGAGCAGAGCGTTTAGACAAGTTAACATCCTTAAAAGAAAATTTGGTTAAAAGGCAATCTCTTTTTAAAAAGCCTATTCAGGAAAAGGCATCTGTAACTCAAACCAGTTATGCATTGTCTGAACAAATTGCAAAAAAACTAAAGCCGCATAATGAAGGTGAGTTTGTAAAAGATTGCATCATTACTGCCGTTGGAATTTTATGCCCAGAAAAACTCAGTTTGTTTGAAAAAATTAGCTTATCGAGAAGGACCGTTTCTGACCGTATTAAAGAAATGGCTGAGGATATTCGAACTTCTTTAAAAACAGACGCAGCAGAATTTGTGTTTTATTCAATAGCTGTCGATGAGACTCCTGATTTATCAAATACTGCACAGCTAGCTATATTTATACGTGGAATAACTGCAGACTTTAAGATACGAGAAGAATTACTTGCCTTAAAATCAATGCATGGGACAACCAGAGGAGAAGATCTATTTGAAATGGTCAACTCAGTATTAAATGATTTCAATCTACCTTATGAAAAGCTGAGCGGTGTCGCTACAGACGGTGCACCATCCATAGTAGGCTGTGAAAAATGACTCGTAACTCGGATTAAGAAAGAATTTGAGAAACGTCAATTAAACCCAAATACTTTAATTGTGTGCCACTGTTTCATTCATCAGCAAAATTTATGTGCACATTCTCTTAAGATGGACAACATAATGAAAGTTGTGACAAAATCTGTTAATTTTATAAAAAGTAAAGGGTTGAACGACAGAGTGTTCAAAGAATTTTTGCATGACCTTGAAGCTGAATATGGTGACCTATTGTACCATTGTGAAGTTCGATGGCTAAGTAAAGCTCAAATGCTTCAGCGCTTTTATGAACTGAGAGATGAAGTGAGACTCTTTATGGACGTTAAAGGTGCCCCCATTAAAGAATTGGAGGACCAAAAGTTTCTAAGTGATTTGGCATTTTTAGTAGATATAACTAGTCATTTAAATAATCTAAATTTAAAATTGCAAGGGCACAATCAGCTAACTACCTCTTTGCTCACCCATATCAGGAGCTTTGAATCGATGCTTCAATTATTTGTGACCCAACTGAAAAGGAACTGCTTTATACATTTTCCAAAGTTGAGAGAACAAAATCCAAAATCGACAGTTGAGTACGTTGACGAGTGTTTAAGTCTTTTGGATCAATTTCAAAATAGATTTGAAGATTTGAAAAATCATAGAATCGAGCTACGAATATGCGAAACCCCTTTTGACGTAATGCCTGATGAAGCTCCGGAATCCTGGCAATTGGAATTAATTGATTTACATTCTGATAATACTTTGAAATCAAAATATAACAGTGAGCCTATTTTGGAATTTTACAAATGTGTTAATGTTGAGAAATTTCCTTTTCTGAGAAACAATGCTTTGAAAATAGCTTCACAAGTTTCTACAACTTATCAATGCGAGCAGTTTTTCTCAAAAATAAATTTGGCAGAGAGTCGTTTACGTACACGACTTACAGACGAAAATCTTGCTAACCAACTCCAAGTTACTGTCTCATCAATGCCAGCCAGTTAATATTTCCAAACTTTCACAGGAAAAGCAGTACCATCCTTCTCACTAAAAAATTGAAAGTTAAGATTCATCAAATTAAAAAAATATGCCCTTATGATTACTTTTTATTGCTTCAAAGTTATAAAAATAAACTATATATATATATCCTGGTATTTTTTAAATTAGTCTTTGCTTGAGAGTTACATATCTACGAAATTGCTATTTAAAGGTAACTATTTTGATGACATTGATGTGCGTTCACAAATAGATGTATTGTAAATTATATAAGGCTTATATATATAAGCTTAAAATTTGCCAGACGCCCGCGGAGGTGTTTATGTTATCGATTTTCGCCCTTGGTACTGAAAAGTTTCCCCACCCCTGGTCTAAACTGACCTAAATCATCCAACCTACCACCTAATGTTACTTAGACCATACCAAACTTTCCCCTTTATCCATTTGGTTACCATAACAAACAGAAGAGCAATGAGAGTAGACACATATAATATATGAAAAAAAATGATATAAATAATATATGAATTAAAAAGTTTTTTTTATTTAATTATCATAATTATTGCTAACTATTCAGTTGATTAGATATTACTGTAACGTTACATCACACGACTCAGATGATCAACTTTTATCTGGTTAATTACTTCCCGTGTGACGATGAAGTATACGATGAAGGAAAGGGTTGGCCGAGGGCACAAACAGCCGGCCGACCACAATAGTGGGGTTGATTAATACAAAAATACACCCAAATCATGCAGATCTGGCAGAAAGTGTGAAATTTGGCATGAAGTTACCTTTTGACATATAGAAACATTTCCAGGGTGGGGACACGCTGGGACCTCGCTCTGGCGGCCATTTTAAGCAAATTAAAAATGGCTGCCTCAATTCCACAGCCAAAACCATAAAATGTCATATCTCAAGAACTATTGGGCCGATTTTGATGATCTTGGGCGGCCATTTTGAGCAAATTGTCATCCGGTTTCATTATTTCAGTTAAAAAAATTATAATACATGGCGTTGTGCGGGCCCTTCCACAAGCATTATTCAGGCTTAGTAAGTTTGTCGCCATTACACTTCATTCAGTGAATGGTGAAATTTCTGTTGCAGTATTTTAGCAATTTTGAATGATTTTAGAGTACAGGTAAGTGAATTTATTACCAAAACACAAAATAATAGAGTACAGTGCGCATTATAGTAGGTAATATAGTATTCAGTATTAAAATTTAGGGCAATTATTGTTCAAACCCAATGTTATGTAACCGTGTGGCTAGGTGAATGTCAAGGTGAAAATCAGTCATTTGTACTTCTGCTGCAATATGAAATTACGCTAATATACATATTTAAAAGTTATATATATATATATATATATATATATATATATATATATATATATATATATATATATATATATATACACGGTTCTTTTGCATTATCCTCCCAACACTAATTTTTTTATATAATGTTGGTTTGGTTTTGGTTATGGTACTTTATTTTCCTTCCATTATAAAAAAAATTAGTGTTGGTATTAGGTTAGGTTAGGTTAGGTTTGGTTATGTTAGGTTACGGTAAAAACAGCCCGCCGCAGGCGTTAGCAGTTATAAAAAAAAATTAGTGTTGGGAGGATAATGCAAAAGTACCACACACACACACACTGTGTGTGTGTGTGTGTGTGTGTGTGTATATATATATACACACATATACACACTGTATATATATATATATATTATATATAATATATATATATATATAATGTACGGTATGTAATTATTATTAATATTATTAAAATTTTTATTAAAAATTATTATTAAAAATTAATGACTGGTGTAGTAAAATGATAATGTATGGCTCAAAATATCTTTCAAATTTTACATTCAGACTTTCTTCCTTTCAGGTGATGCCCCCTGTCGCTCCATCTGACGTCTGATGTCGAACATGATGTTGACCATGGCTGCGCCAAGTGAACGTCAACTTATGAGTGATTCAGTTGATAGCACAATTCCATCTCGGATCAGTAACTGGAAACTTTGCTGTCTATGCCAAGAAAATCGGAATGATAAGTTGACACGCCCAGCTGAAAATGGGTACAAAGGTGTGTATAAAACATTGTCTGAAAATTTGACAGCAATTGATGATGTGATGAAAGAGTTGCCATTCTATTAATATTAGGCGTTTGGATGATGGTTCAGGTATAGAAAGTACGTTGTTGAAGAATAAGGCTGTCATTCATGGAAATTGCTGGAGAAAATGTAATGCCCAAAAGCTTGATCGAGCAAAGAAACGGCCGTTAGTGAACCCATAGTGTTCTAATGAGGAAGTTCCCAGTTCAAAAAAGACACGCAGTAGTTTTGTTTCATCTTTCATTCGTGAGCAGCCCCAATGCATATTGTGTGATACTGAATTGAAGGCAAAACTTATCAAAGCATCAACTGATGATATTGATATCACATTCAGAAACTTAGCCACCAAAACCAACAACGCCCAACTGTTAGCAAGACTAGCTACTGCATCTGATATACATGCTATGGATGCATATTACCATTAAGACCTGCAAAACAAAACTATACACCCTTACCCGTTCAGCTGATAGACAAGCAGCATCAGTCAAATCTGAAACTTGTGGTAATAGTAGTAATCCACCAACATCTTTTGAGGCAATAGCTTTTGCTGAGTTAGCTGCTTATGGTAGTGAGTATAAAGGACAAGTTCGCAAATTGAGGGAACTTTACAAGCTCTATGACGAAAGGTTGACACAGTTGGGGTGTACCAGCACATCCACACGCAATTCTACAAGACTGAAGGTGCGCTTGATGGAGAAATTGCCTGGATTAGTTGCTCAACCTGCAGGAAGAGACGTGTTGATTATGCATAGCGATACCGTTGGATCTGTGCTGTCTCATTCTAGCGAAACCACTTGTGCGATGACGAGGCGATGATTCTCGTTAAAGCAGCAAATATACTGAGGAGGCACATCTTTGAGAATCCGCTAGAGGCTTCCTCAGGTTTGTTGGCGGACGACTGCCTCATCAAATCTACCACTCCTCCACTGTTTGCATTCATGAAAATGACATTGCTAGGCCCTATTATTAAGTCACAGAACTCCATTGATGGTGCTAGGGCTAAGATTGCGTGTACGTTGTCTCACCTTATCGTCCACAATACTGTAAAGCGTGTTGTGAAGCCTACCAGTAATGAGAAGCGTCATTCCAAAGAACGTGAAACACCCACACCCCTCGATGTTGGATTGAAATTGCAAAGCCAGGGTCGGTCAAAGTAGCTCATGAATCACTTCTCATCTATTGGACTGTCAGTATCTTATGATAGAGTATCGGAGGTCTTGTTGGATTTGGCAATTAGTGTATCCAACCAATTTTGCCAAGATGTTGTGGTTGTTCCCACGAATATGCGTAGAAATGTCTTCACTACGTGTGATGTGGATAATATCGATCAAAAGAAACGATGAAATTTCTCTCGTTCGGAGTTCCATGGTACGATGATATCCCCAACAAATCATCTGAGCACTTCTAACGAGGGAGTCAAGCGTGACGTCTGTTCCGTTAATGCTGATACTCCCAGTGATCAGAAAAATCCTATGCTGTAGTACCCCAAACTGAACTACCCAACACAGATATTTTCATGACCCCTTGCAATGACCCGGTTGTTCTAGGAGCGTCCAGAGTCCCAAGGTCCATCGTGAAGGAGGAGGCCTGGTTAGCCCATGTGTCTCACATACTGGACAAGAAGAGAATTGAGGTGGGAGATGTCATAACCTGGTCAGGTTATAACGCTAGCCTTCAGAAAGACAATGTGCGCCCTCGCGCAGAGATCGGGGTTTTACCACTCTTTGTAGAGAAATCGCAATCCCCATCCATGATCAAACATTCAATGGCGGTTATAAAAGATGGAATCAACTTTTTAAATCCAGGGCAAACCCCCGTCATTGGCATGGACCAACCATTGTATAGTCTGGCAAAACGAATCCAATGGAAGTACTCAAAGCAACTTGGTGAAGACAAGTACGTTGTGATGATGGGAGGGCTTCACATTGAGATGGTGCTGCAGGAGATCCTGGGCAAGTGGCTTGATGGCTCAGGGTGGGATCACGCGTTGGCTGAAGCAGGCGTTCTATCACCTGGTCGTGCTCATTCGGCGTTGAGTGCCTCTAACGTGAAAAGAACTCGATATGCACACCAAGTGTCCCATGCTGCTCTTCACATATTGAGGGAAGAGGTGTACTCAGCGTCACCAGGACAAGCAGCATATCCAACAATCCAATACTGGACACAGACAAAAGATCTCCAACTAATGTATTGCAGGTTCATCAGGTTTCAGAGAGAGGGAGATTTTGAACTCTATGTCCAAGTGCTTGGTGATAATCCCATTGTGTTTCGCTCTCGACCATCCAAACTACGTGCGGTGGCTGCCAACACACGTAAGAGACCTCATGCAGTTGAAGGACAAACATCCAACAGTGTACTACGAGTTTATGAAGGACAACTTCGTTGTACAGAGGTTAGAGAACCGGTATTCCATGATGGCGAAAGACCAATCACAAGAACACTCAAACGATCACATCAAGGGAGATGGAGGTGCATCTGGCCTTTACGACGAGCCGATTGCCCTCCTCATATGGATGCTAGCTTCTCCTCAGCGCGCAGGTATCATCTCCACTTATGAGGACTTCATATCATGGCACCACACGTCGAGCTCCTCCTCTCATCACTAAGAGGCACAGAGCCTCCAGATTCGTTTTCACAGTGACGTGAAGTCTCTGGTGCGAGTCCTAAAAGAACATGGCAACCCATTCAGTGACACAAGTTCTTACCTTACTACCCTTGACACTAAATTGGTCATGGATGTATGTATGTATGACCAACTCGTTAAGAGATCCTCATGAGATCGGATCTGCCATGTACAATGATTTCGTCAAGACACGCTTCAGTGATGCCTCAAAGGCCATCACTGAAACTATCCAGCGTAAAGGACTGAACACGTTCAAAAAAGTACCTGACAAACAGAAAGATGCAAAAGGTCAAGTTCTCAAACACAACTCAGCCTTGGTGACTCAGTTGTTTCTATCTGTGCAATCACGACCTGATGCAGATATTGATGAGTTTTTTATGTATGAAAACCAAAAAGAACCCCCCATCATTAGCTGTTGCTGGTCGTTTGGGAACTGGTACGAAGTCCGATCTCCTGAAATGCTTCGAGAAGGTCAATGAAAAACCAGATGGAGATTCAACAGTGAAAATCTTCGATGGTCCTGCTGTAATCCATTTTATTCAACCCGCCCAAACCGTGAGCACATCGGTGAATATATATAGAAGCAACTAGTGCTATTTGCAAGATCGTATGCCATTGGTTGTGTGGATCGTATGGACTGGATATGGGATATCTACCCTGAAAGAAGTCTGAAAGACCAAGCTCATGAGAATCGAGGGGATGGTCCAAGTAAAAAAAATTGACTCCAAGACTCCCATCAACCTAAAAGAGTGGAGTGCCATCCTCAAAAATGCAGAGAACAAAACAGAACTCTTCACACTCGTGAGTAAGCGGTTAGCTGAGGAAGACCTGGGTGTGCAACTCATCAAAACACAAGAGGAAAAGGTCCTCACACAACCATCCTGTGTCACGGAGGGTCTGGAACCGTGTAACTCTCAAGAAGTTGACACGAGGATAATCCTCCACCTCAAACATGCAGCTCAGCATGGCCATGACAAAGCATACCTCCGCACAGTGGACACTGATGTCGTGGTTGTCGCAATCTCATCGTTCCCTGAACTGTCATTGTTTGAACTATGGGTGGCTTTTGGGACTGGAAAACACTTCCAAGGTTTCCCCATTCACATGCTAGTGTCGCAGCTCGGCCCAGAGTTAGGACTTGCGCTTCCCTTATTCCATGCACTGACGGGCTCGGACACTACATCGCACTTTGTAAGAGTTGGCAAGAAGACAGCTTTGGAAGTGTGAAAGCTCTTTCTGAAACTCACGGATAGCCCGCTCGCAATATTGCGTGATCTCGACTGCTTCACCATGGAATCTGTACCTCTGCAGGTCATCGAACGTTTCATTGTCCTACTTTACAGTAACTCTTGTGGAGCTGCTACCGTGAACCAAGCCCGGAGGGAGATGTTCTCACGAGGGATCAGAAGACCCTCGACAATATCCCACCTACCTGGGCAGCTCTATTTCAACATGTGAGACGAGCCATTCTTCAGCCAGCTTTTATTTGGGGCCAGGCGCTGCGGCTTCATCAAGAGATCCCTGATCCTACTGATTGGGGATGGATGATCTCAGCTCAGAAGGAGTTGGTGCCGTTCTGGACGACACTTACAGACGTCAGTAAGGCTTGCGCGATCCTCGGATACTGTGGATGTAAGAAATCATGCTCTGGCAACTGCAAATGTAACAAAGCGCACTTACACTGCACCTCCTCATACCACTGCCAAGGTGCTTGTTTTAACAATGACGATCTTACCTAGTGTTTTCATTGTATGATAAGCTTTGACACCCTCGCTGTGTCATAACTTGACTTGTAGTAACGATGATCTTGCCCAATGTTCTTGGTTAGTTTTGTGTAACTGTAAATATAACCACTTTCAGATGGGCGGAGGTTGGGGAAAGTGGTTGGTGGGGAGCGTAACGCATTGGGTCCTCGTCCCGCACCCTGGAAACACACTTGACTATCGAATAATGATTGAATTTGCAGTCAGACAGTATGGCTAAAACGCGTTAATCATTGATTTGCCGGTATCGCTCTTATTCTCCATAAGATCACACAGGTTACAGTGATAATTCAACTTTAAACCAAACAACCGCAACCGTAACTGCAACCGCGCGGTTGTGACTTCCTGACAACCGCAACCGCAACCGCGGAGCTATGAAATCTGACAGAAACGAGCCCAAGATCATCAAATTTGCCCAGCCTTTTTAGAGATAGAGCGATATAGGTGTTTTAGGGTAAAAAATTACCTTGACCATGACTTATCATTTGATCTTGACCTCGAAACATTCCGAAACATAGTTAGATTGATCAGGCACCCTCAAAAGTATAAGAAACGACCCCAAGCTCATCAAAATCGGCCCAGTAATTCCTGAGATATGGCATTTTATGGTTTTGGCTGTGGAATCGAGGCAGCCATTTTGAATTTGCTTAAAATGGCAGCCAGAGTGAGGTCCCAGCGTGTCCCCAACCTGGAAATGCTTCTATATGGCTAAAGGTAACTTCATGCCAAATTTCACACTTTCTGCCAGATCTGAACGATTTTTGCATTAATCCACCCCAAGACAAAGATGGAAGTCCAGAATAAAGGATGACCTTCGGAATAATAAAACTCTTCCTCGACAAACCACGGAGGGTTTCTTTAAAATTGTACTACCGGACCCATGGAAAAAGGTTTTTTCCGGTTACTCTACAAGAAATAGATATCGTTGGCTTTCTTGCCTCCTTCGCCAGGCTTTAGCATCGTCCAATCACATGCATATCATTCCTTTCATCGTCAGTATCGCGTCGCTTCTCTCGCAATAATTTGACTACAATTCTACAATTCTACTTTATTTTGTTAAATTTACTATAATTTCAAACTTGCATTATTAATTTGCCATTTGACATTTTTATATTTGTTGCGAGTAACTTCATGTAATTAATGAAGAAAAAAGAATACACATCATTATTTTCCTTCCGAAAAATAATCCTAGACTTAAAATACAGTATTCACTAAGTTATCCGTGACTGAGGGGAAGTCCATCATCATGGATATCCTGATTTTACGGACAACTCAATATACCCCCAACGGTGGGTGGGTGGTGTAGCCTCTGCTACCCGCCACCATTGACTGGCCTCCCAGCTCGCGCGCCATCGGATAGTATTACTCGATTAGAGTATAATATACAGTTAAATAATTTGTACTCACCACAAGACGTGAAGATCATCCGCTCCCAAAGATTTTAACTCCTCCCTCTGCTAACTATTTTCACTCGAACCTGAAGTCAATTATTTTAATGAATGTTGTGTTTATCATGGAGCTCATTTTGAAAATGGGATTCATAAATGAATACATTTAATCATCACTAATATATATATATATATATATATATATATATATATATATATATATATATATATATATATATATATATATATATATATATATATATATATATATTTAAACAACATACTGTAACTTTCATTCATGTAATTGAAAAAAAAAAAAATTACAGAGCTATAAAATGGTAGAATATTTTGGTGACACCTTCTATATATATATATACCTATATATATATATGTATATATGTAAAGAACGACGCTTGTATAGGAGATATTCCGCGCAAGACGAGAGAGAGAGAACGAAACAAATGAAAAAAATGAGGTTACCTCATTTTTTCATTTGTTTCGTTCTCTCTCTCTCGTCTTGCGCGGAATATCTCCTATACAAGCGTCGTTCTTTACGTTAATTATACTGCGTGTTTGCAGTTAAATGTATATAATGTTACGGCATGCGGGAGGTGCCCCCTTGGGGCATTGGTTTCTGCGAGTATGTAGAAGAATTACGGCATTTGGAAGAGTGAGGCCCATGGTGTAATGGTTATCGCATCTGACCGGCAATCGGAAGATCACGGGTTCGATTCCCGGGTGGTTACCTCATTTTTTCATTTGTTTCGTTCTCTCTCTCTCGTCTTGCGCGGAATATCTCCTATACAAGCGTCGTTCTTTACGTTAATTATACTGCGTGTTTGCAGTTAAATGTATATATGTATATATATGTAGAAGGTGTCACCAAAATATTCTACCATTTTACAGCTCTGTAATTTTTTTTCAGTTACATGAATGAAAGTTACAATATGTTGTTTAAAAAAGAAAAAGAAAAAGAAAAATAAATAAATTATATATATATATATATATACATACGGTGTATATATATATATATATATATATATATATATATATATATATATATTAGTGATGATTAATCGTATTCATTTATGAATCCCGGAGTGAGCGGACACATTTCCTGAGCTCTCTGATATTGCTTCTACTTTTGGATATTGCCAATAACTTTACTTTCGGAAAGTTCTGAATTTTATATAATTGCGTTTATAATCACATTGTTATAGTTAAGTAATTGAATATAAGTGGTTTTTAGCGATTTAGAAGTTTTCATAGCGGCCCGGCTTAATTTAACTTAAACTTGTGTCAGTTATAGACTAATTTAACTTGCGCGATGCCATCGCAGAAAGCGTCATGTGTTAGGTGTTGGGTAAATCAGTGGTATACGGATTTTAGGGATTATACCGGCGGTCCTATGGCGATTACCGAGAGATCGGTTTGTTTCTTTTGCGAGTTAAGGGAGGAAATAGTTGACATAAAACGTGTTGTACGTGAGGTAACGGAAAGACTTGCAACGCTTGAAGAGGACAGGGGGATGGCTACAGTTGACGAAAGCCGAACCAATACTAACGTTGAAGACGTTAGTACTTTGAAGGGTGAGGTGCGTAACCTAGTTTCTTGTTTAGATAACTTATCGGGAAGGTTGGATAGAGTTGAGAAAGGGGTTAAGGTTGGTCCGAGATTAGTAGATGGGGAGGGATTTAGAGAAGTTAAGGGTGGAGCTAGGCCACGTACGTTGGGTGATATGAATCCCTCCCCCCTATCGAGGTTTCGAACCCTTTCGCCCATTTGGATAGGGACGTAAACGAGGGGGAAACTATTTTACTTGGGAACTTCTTAGTGCGCCAAATGGATAAAGAGTTCATTGAACGGCATCCAACCAAGAGGAGGAGGGTCTGTCTCCCACGGGCCAGGGTTGACAGAGTTAGAGACGAAGTGGATAGGATTGATGTTGCCTTCCGTCACTCGATGTTGGTGACGATGGTATGGGGCAACGATTCGTATAGGCCCGATACGAGACTGCCTGACCTTTTAGAGAGATAAAGAGGGTTAATTAGGTCCCTGAAAGCAAGGTCAGATAGGTCTTTAGTTCTAGGTATTACCACTAGGCACGGTTTGGGTCTTAGGATTACGTCAAAAATTATGTTTTTGAATACTAAATTGGAAGAGATTTGTGCTGAGGAGAATGTACCCTTCGTAAAGCTGTGGTCAGAATTCAGTGATTCTAGCCTTTTTATAAAAGATGGGGTGTATTTTAATGAAATAGGTAATGCTAGGCTAGGTACGTTAATTGACGAAAACGTTCGAAAGCTGCATAGGTCGAAGCGTTCTTTAAACGTTGTGGGTCCAGGAAACGCGGGCCCGACGTGAAAAATAGTTTAAAACGCCGACCCGTGGTAAAAAATAATTTAAGCGTCTTTTATTGTAACGCGCATAGTATTAGAAATTGAACGAATTTAAGACGATAATTTATTCCGGGAACTACGATATAGTTGCTATAACCGAAACGTGGTTAAGTACCTGACTCGGGACTTGTTGGGCGAACTTGATATAGCGGGTTTTAAACTCTTTACTAATGTGATAATAAAAACCCACTCTAATAGACAGAAGATGCAAGTGGGCATCGAAACTGTTGTGGAAATAAACTCTGTCTATTAGAGTGGGTTTTTATTATCATATTTTGACCTTCACGTAGAAAAAAGTGAATTTGTTTGCATTCTTTACTAATGATAGGTTACATAGGATTGGTGGCGGCGTTTTGCTGTACATTCGTAATTCCCTTAGGGCTATCAAGGTCAAGAGATCTTCCGGCAGCAATTAATGCGATATGGTTGAAGTTAGGGCGCGTAGTCTGTTTCAATTTTGTTGTTGTTTATAGATCTCCCGTTCAATCCCTCCATACCGATACTAGTTTCTACACACTTCTTGGTAACTTTATTAATAATCGGGATAGTATAGTTGTCGGAGACTTTAACTGCGCTAACGTTAATTACGAGACATTTACTGGTAACGATGAGGGTTTGAGATTGATTGAGTTCATGGGAGATAATTTTTTACGACAGATGGTTACCGAACCAACGCGCGGTGAAAATATTTTAGACGTGGTGATGACGAACAGCGAAAATATAGTCGAAGGTTTAGAAGTAGGCGAGAGTTTAGGATGTAGTGATCATCAAATTCTTAGGTTTAAGTTATTGACAGAAAACACTAAGGATAGTAACGTAATAGAAGACCCTGATTTTCGTAGGGCCAATTTTGATAGTTTTGCGGGTCGGATAAGAGTAGTGGACTGGGATAATTTATTTATGGGTAATGACGCAAATTTGCATTGGGAGTCGTTTAAAGATAATTTCTTGAATATCGAAAGGGAGTTTATTCCTTGTAGGCCCAAGCGCGCTAGAAATCATGGTAGGCCTAAGTGGTGCACTAGGGAAATAGGTGAGTTCATGAGCGAGCGAAATAGAGCGTATAGACTTAATAAGCGCAATGGCATGGTGGCTAACATTAATAGATATATCGAGCTTCGACGTCAGGTTAAAAGATCAGTTAGGAATGCTAAGCGTAATTTAGATATTTATAGCTGCGGATAGTAAAATAACCCAAAAAAGTTTTTCGATTACGTGAATAATCGTAAGCCGATAAAAGACAATATTCAGGAATCAGTCCCGTTTCGAGTGACTGATTAAAAATCTTCGTTAAGGGGCTAACGATAACGTCTTTCAAATCTTTCAGATGTCTCGGATAAAACGCGTCAGGGCCTGGAGTCTTGCTAACTTTTAGCCTATCGATATAATGCGTAATCTCACCCTCGTAAACAGTTATTTCATCCAAAAAGAGTCTCGCTGCTAAATGGAACGATATCGTCCACATCGGGGACATTATTGGCATCTTCTACGGTAAAAACTGTCGCAAAAAAAGTTATTAAAAATAACCGCTATCGCCTGAGCGTCGTAAGCCAAAGCGCCATTAGCGTCCACGAGAGGGCCGAAGACTTCAAATTAGCTAACGTCACGCCCATTTTTAAAACAGGCGACCGCACAGTGCTAGCAATTATAGGCCCATTAGCTTAACGTCAATTGTCGGTAAACTTTTGGAATCCGTAGTTAGGGATCGTATCATCGATCACTTAGAAAGTAGAGATTTGATTAATAGTAGTCAGCATCGGTTTCGACGCCATAGATCTTGTTTAAGTAATTTGTTAGAATTTTATAACGAAATAGTGCGCCAATACGATAGGCATAGAGCGGCTGACGTTATTTATTTAGATTTAAAAAAAGCGTTCGACACAGTTCCGCATAGAAGATTAATTGCGAAGGTTAAAGCGCACGGTATACACGGTCAGGTAGCTAACTGGATAGAGGAATGGCTTCGTGCTAGGAGACAGAGGGTCGTTGTTAATGGTAGTGAATCGGGGTGGTTGGATGTAGGTAGCGGTGTCCCACAGGGTTCAGTGTTAGGCCCATTGCTATTCGTAATTTACATTAACGACATAGATGTAGGATTGAAGAGTAACGTGTTAAAATTCGCGGATGATACTAAAATTGGCGGTAAGGTTGTTAACGAGGACGATAGAAATAGGCTCCAAGACGATGTGAAGAGGATTATGGAGTGGACGGAGAAGTGGCAGATGCAATTTAACATAGACAAATGTAAAGTTTTGCATATAGGTTCGCGCAACAATAATTACACGTACACGATGGATGATTGAGAGTTAGCGAGCGTTGACGAGGAAGTAGATTTAGGCGTACGAGTATCTAAGGATTTAAAAGTTAGGAACCAGTGCCTGGAGTCGTGCGCAAAAGCTAATAGGATGTTAGGCTCCATAGCGCGTAATTTCGAATTTAAATGGAAGAATATTATATTGCCCCTTTACAAGTCCCTAGTCAGGCCTCATTTAGAATATGCCATTCAGTTTTGGTGCCCGTATTTGCGTGAGGATTTTGATAGGTTAGAAAGGGCTCAGCGTCGTGCCACGAAACCAATTCCGTCATTGCGCAACAAGCCTCATGAAGATAGGATTAAAGAGTTAGATTTGCATTCACTTGAAACTAGGAGATTAAGGGGGAGCTTATTGAAGTTTTCAAAATCGTTAATAACATCGATAACGTAAATTTTGACAAACTGTTCACTTTCAATAACAGCAATACTCGTAATAACGGATTTAAGTTGCGTCGCAGACGTTTCATTACTAATATCGCTAAGCCTTCTTTGCGTTTAAAGTAATTGATAAATGGAATAATCTTTCCGCATAAGTTGTGAATTCTACTGCGTTAATATGTTTAAGAACCATTTAGATAGGCATTTTAAAAATATTGACGTTGTTTAAAATTAAAAAAACAATTGGCAACAGGAGCACTGGGGTGGTGGTCGAGGATGAGTCTGTTGACGATTAATGCCAGCTTGTGACATGCCAGCGTGTGATGCCAGCAATAAAATTACACTGTACAACAAATTTTCGGTTCAGAAAAAAAACGGGAATAACATTCGGTTATTCTTAATATTTCGAGTCTGCTGATTCCAAATCTGAAAGTAGTTTTTTTCTATCACGTCACGTTTTTTTGTAATGACCTTAAAATCTTCATAACAAAAAATAAGAATATATTGATTAACAGATAGGCTTTATCATATGGAACAGTTTAATTATTGCTATACTTCAACATATATGCACAAAATTAACATAAAACTCTCATATTATACTGTTTTCAACTCATTATTTGTATTTATGCTGGCGTTTGTGCGATGCATCTGGTTGGTCACGCTTTAAATTCCAGCAGAAATCGGCCAGCATAGGAAGACTCTACTTCCCTTTGTATCTGCTCTCCATTGTGGCTATATCCTGGTGGAATCTCTCCCTGTGTTCGTCGCTAACAGCAGATGCTTTTTCCG
Source organism: Bathynomus jamesi (assembly GCA_023014485.1). NCBI lineage: Eukaryota > Metazoa > Arthropoda > Malacostraca > Isopoda > Cirolanidae > Bathynomus > Bathynomus jamesi. The sequence continues at coordinate 1,783,548 of JAJOZX010000025.1, read as the reverse complement.
GAAAGAATGAGAGATGTGAATGCAAAAATGAATTTTCAATGACATCTTACATCCGAGACGTTGGTATGAGTTCATAAGTTGATCCACAAGTGCAGCATAGTTGTCATATTTAGTCTTTCCTAGTACACCGGTGCACACGTTTTTGAATGCACGCCATGCTGCCAACTCAACCTCATCCATCACCGCTTCAAAGTGTTCGTCTAGCATGAGTTGGTGAATTTGAGGGCCGACGAATATGCCTTCTTTAATCTTGGCATAATTTATTTTTGGGAATTTTTCTTTTAGATATTTGAAGGCAGGCTTATCCTGTTTCAACGCCTTTGCAAATTGTTTCATCAGTCCTAGTTTTATGTGAAGTGGCGGCAAGATAACCTTTTCCTTTCGTACTAGTGGTTCGTGAATAACATTGTGAGATCCAGGTAAGGAATTGTCTCGCGGCGGCCATGCTGAGCGTGTGTAGTGTTCATACCTTGCTCTGCTATCCCACTTGCATAGGAAACACATGTATTTCGTGTAGCCAGTTTGCAATCTATTGAGAATAGCCACAACCTTCAAATCCTCGCAGATAAGCCATTCATGTTCATTGTATTTTATACAGTCCAGAAATAAAGCAACATTGTCATACGTTTCTCTCAGGACGACTGAATGAGCGATCGGAACAGAAGGCATTGTGTTCCCATTGTGTAGCAGTACACCCTTAACACTGTACAGAGATGCATCAATGAATAATCTCCACTGATTTGGTTCATAGCACAAACCCAGAGCATCGAACAGACCATGTATATCAATACAATAACAAAGATTGTTCTTCATTGTGAAATATTCCTGCAAATCCAAGGAGCGCTTTCGGTATGCTATAATTCGTACGTCTTCCGCCAGCAGATTCCATTCTTGTAGACGTGAGGCCAGCAGTTCGTTTTGTTGCTTGGTAAGTATTAAATCACGGACCAAATCATTGATTTCAGGCTGCGTGATGAGATGTTGTTCTTTTTTGGACTCGACTTGAGCTTCATAGCATTCGCCGTCTGATTCCGATTTGTCAGAATCTGTGTTATCGGTCGGCATTTCAGCTGGAGGACGAGGGATGGGTATATATGTAGAATGTTCCACAGGACGCATAGCAGAACGAAGATTTGGGTAGACTATAGCCTTTTTCCCTTTTCTGTTGCAACCTGTAATGTGAGACAATAGACATTATTGACTATTTAAGATACCATAATTGTGTAATACATTATGCAGAGCAGGATATGCTAAAATGTGCTAAAAACACCAAATTTGACGTATACTCAGAAAAATAAAAGATTCAAACCTGTGATGTTCGTTGAGCAGAAATAGCAATCAATTGAATGGTCCAGCGGCTCTCTCCATACCATTGGGACACCGAATCCTAGACCAGGACAGGTGCCTTTGAACCATGCAGATAACGAGCTTGCACATCTCACACAGCAGATATGAGGCGCCCAGTGCTTGTCCTGATCACCAACTTTGCATGCATTCATAAAGCTTTTTCACATGAGAAGTCAACTTCCTTTTATACTGTTTTAACGTTAATGTCTCACAAATATAACAAAAACTGTCTGGCGAATTTTTGCACTCTCTAGGCATTGTAGGATAACATCAATAAAAACCTGTAAAATAAGAAAATGATAGATCAATTTGCAATTTCACACAATATAGACGTTGTCGGTGAAATATACATAATTTGATAGCTGTTATTCAATAATATTCACTTATAGCACCGATTTATGATAAAATATGGCTGACAATTTTGTTTTAAATGATTAATGAAAGAAATTTTTCATAAAATCAAAGTGGAAACACAGAGCCGAACACCACAGCATATGCATGACTGAACAAAATGTAAAAGATGCGTTCAGAGAACCAGTGGTTCTAAAAATGATACAATGAAATAGGGTCATTTTCATAAAATTGGTGGGTGATGTAAATATGTAAATGAGTGTTATTTTCGCAGTCTACCCATATAATTAGCCATAAAAATGACGATCTCATTTCCGTTTTTTTTTCACTATTGTACAGTGTTATTATTTAAAAAAAAAAAATTAGACTAACACGAACGTAGTTGTAGCTCGTAGCGTAAACTAACCCACTTATTGTTATACTTTACCTACTTTTTTTTTCTTATTCTCTCCTTACTTGCATGTCTGCAACTATCTTTACTTGCATGTCTGTAGTTTGCATGATATGACAGTGAGTTAAGACTGTTTGCATGGTTTGTAAGCGTCTTATTTTACTTCTTTTCATCTTTCACCCCTTTCGTATTCTCTTCGACTCTTTTTCCAACTTGTCGGCAGTGGCCGGCGGATGATGATGGTGAGTTTTTCTCTCTTTTCCTGAATGAATGTTAATCCACAAGTGATAGGTTTTGCTACTTACTTAACCCCTTATTATCTTATTTTAACACCCTACTCTTTCATTTCTCTCGGGCTAACCTTAGAGTGGATCTTAGGGTCTTTGTTAGCAATAGCTTTTGTAGATCTGTAGAGCCCATCTTTTTAATTTCTTTACCGCTTTTACAATATGCTCCATTCCCATGGCAACTGAAAACCATTCACGAAAGAAATATTTGTTTTTCTCCTTTTTTCCTCTTCTTGGACGATTAGCTGATATGTTTGGCATTTGTGTATGATGTATAAAAGCAATAGTACCAACTTTAAATCTAAAATTCGGTAATCTGACGTACTTCAGCTGTAATAAGTTATAATTTATAAATATCTATAATTTAATGTATAAAGTTTGGACGGATTTAATTATAATAAAACGCAAGGATATTCATAATATTTATATAAATAATATGAATTTCTAGAAATAGAGTACGTTTTAGAAGTAAAAGGTGTGAATCACGTCTACAAGAATACTGCCGAAAGAAACCTTTTTCTGCACCTTTTTTTCTTGCTGTATTATTTACTATAAAATATAATATGTTTTTTCAGACACTCTCTTCGCTTTAATATAGCATTTTAATAATTACAGTATTATGTTATAAAATTTTAGATTACACTCGTGCAGTAAAATATTAATAGATAACACTGGGGAACAAATTTCAAATTTTTGTCTATTGAATTAGATTTGACAGTTAGTTCTAGGTAATTTGGGTGCGCTGAGCACGAATGTTTACTCGGTTTTGCTCTATCAGGTCCTGATTTTGCTCAACACCCCTCCTCTTTCGTCGTATTCATAAAAAGGTTTTTTTCTCAATACTCGCTAAGTCTTTTTGCAGTTACACATTATGCAACTAGGTTTTTATCTAGGTATTTGTACCTATTGTTATGGTATTGTTGTATTATGTATATTTTTATATGTAACACCCTAAAAATATTTTTAATTTTGTCATTTTTAACCCATTTTAATATTAGTAAATTAAGCTAAAAATATCATAGAATTCTAAAATTTTCTCGAGCGTTCCTGTTCTCTGTAGAGTATTCTAGAGGGTCAACTAAAATATATAAAAGCGACTCGTTTCCAGAGTTAATCAGTCAATTCAATCAGTCAGTCAGTCAGTCAGTCAGTCAGTTGAGTTAGTTAATTAAGTTTGGGCATTAACATAATTTTGAATTGGCATATGATTTAGTGAGTAATTTTGTCATCGTGATTTAATATAGTTGATTTAATTAGACGTAATTTATATTGTACCTACTCATCCGTGTTTCTAGTTTAATTTCATAGATTGTAAGTACCTATTTCATAATAAGTACCTATTTAAACTAATTTTTGTGTTTATATTTCAGATTTTCTTAAATTTATATGAATTAAGGGCTTTAAATACCTTTACAAATTGGCAGAACAATCAAGCAATATGTCATCAAGCACTAGAAAGTTCAAATGCAAAAACAACCCTGATTCCTTCTGTTATATATGTGGAAATTTTACACTTCCACATCAACGAGCAAATATAACTGACTTCGTAAAAAGAGCTTACTTAGCTTATTTTGGCATAAAACTGGGGGACCAAGATAAATCGTGGGCTCCACATAAAGCCTGCACTATATGCATTGAAAGACTGCGACATTGGACGAAGGGTTCGGATTCAAAAATACCTTTTGGAGTTCCGATGGTAAGTTTATGATTTAAAACTACGTAATTTAATCACTAGTATACTGTAACTTACCTAAATGTAATTGTAACTTAGGTACATAAACAAAAATTTACAGAAAATGTTTATAAGAATCTCAAATATTGCATAAGGTTGAAACACATAGAAATGTTAAATGTTTGGGTGATAACTTTTGATAAAATTCATAAAAACAAGTCTCTCGTCGCTTTTGTTAACGCTTTACAATTTTTTTTCCATATCAGGTGTGGCGAGAGCCTACTAACCACGAGACCGATTGCTACCTTTGATTTGTCAAGACTTCGGGCTTCACTAAGAAAAATAAACATTGTATCGAATACCCAAATTTCGACACCGCGATACGACCTGTGCTACATTCAAATGAGATCCCCATTCCAAAATTTAAGGGTCTGCCAACTCAAGAATTAGTTGAAGATGTTCCTGAAAATATTGTTATGCACTTTGAGGAGTCAGACACCGATTTTGACCCCAGCGTATTTGAAAGTCAAAACGATCCGCAAAAGTTTAACCAGGCCGAGTTGAATGATCTTGTAAGGGATCTAAATTTGCCAAAAAAGGCTGCGGAAATTTTAGCTTCAAGACTTAAAGAGAAAAACTTGCTTACTTCAAACACATACATTTCATTTTACAGAAAAAGAGAAGAACTTGTTAAATATTTTAGAACAGAGGATAGTTTAGTATATTGCTGCGACATAGTTGGTTTGTTAAAGAAGATGGGGGTTGAGTCTTACGATGCAAATGATTGGCGCTTGTTTTTAGACAGTTCGAAAAGAAGTCTTAAGTGTGTGTTGTTGCATAATGGCAATCTATACGGCTCGATACCGATTGGGCACTCAACAAAATTAAAAGAAAAGTATGAACATATAGAAAAGGTTTTAAATCTTATCAAATATAGGGAGCACGAGTGGATCATATGTGTTGACTTAAAAATGGTTAATTTTCTGCTAGGACAACAAGGAGGGTATACTAAATATCCCTGCTTCCTTTGCCTATGGGACAGCAGAGCCAAGGAAGAACATTATTTCAAACAAATCTGGCCAGCACGAACATCACTTACTGTCGGAGAAAAAAACGTAATTAATCCACCTTTAGTGAGCAGAGATAAAATCATATTTCCTCCTCTGCATATAAAACTAGGCCTCATTAAACAATATGTAAAAGCTTTAGATACGAACGGCGAGTGTTTCAAATACATAACTTCAAAATTTCCAAGTTTAAGTTATGAAAAAATCAAGGCCGGAATTTTCGACGGTCCACAAATAAGAACAATGATTAAAAACAGCAATTTTCCTAATGTCATGAATGAACGCGAAAAAAATGGCTGGTTCTCATTCGTGGACTTGATAGAAAACTTTTTAGGCAATTATAGGGCAGATAACTACGAAGAAATCGTAAAAAAACTTTTAAGGGACTACAAAGAGTTAGGATGCAATATGAGCATAAAAACGTATTTTTTGAATAGCCATCTTGACCAATTTCCAAGTAATTTAGGTGATGTAAGTGACGAACAAGGGGAGAGATTCCACCAAGATATAAAAATTATGGAGGAACGGTACCAAGGCCGCTGGGATTCCCACATGATGGTTGATTACTGCTGGTGCTTGAAAAGAGACCTGCCATCAACAAGCAAATACGCTAGAAAGTCTTACAAAAGAAAATTTTTGCCACAGTGAAAGCTTCATATCTGTTTGTTTTTTTATTTTAAGTCATTTCTATCGTTATAATGTAATTTTACTGTAGTTTGAACTGCTTGTATTCATGAAACTTGAAAAAAAATTTAACACATGACTTAATTTTTTAGTCCTAATTTGAAAAATCTGGAAAATGGCACATAGGCTGTCGACAAGAATCAGGACCTGATAGAGCCAAACCGAGTTGAAATTCGTATTCAGCGCACCCAAATTACCTAGAATCAAGTGTCAGATATCATTCAATAAAATACGTGTTGCCCAGTGTAATCTGATGTCCTATTATATTTTGTCCGTTGCAACGTCAAAGGTCGTATGATTAGAGGGACCTACAAGTGAACTTGGATTCAGAACCAAGGAAGGATACCCAATCGAAAAACAGTACATTGGTCTCCAATTTACCCATTTTCAAGACCCACTGTCGCTTCACTTTGCTGATCTCACTGGAAGCGGTTTGAAGACGTAGGTAAGCCATTTATGTTTTTCAGTTTAAAATATGCATTTCAGTAGTATTAAAAACAATTCCCAATAAAAAACGGTCTACATAAGGTCTTTTAGAATCTGTTCATATGGAATGAAAAGAAACGTTTTTAAATTTTGCTTAGTTCAATTAACAAATGAAAACCAACATAATATGTATACCCTTCACAAATAAATATTGCATTCCTATAATGGAATTGGTATTCAGAATGTAAATAGTTTTATGTTACTAGTTGGATTTCTTTATGTTTAAGTTCCTCCAACACTTTCGATATTTAGCGTCGCTAAATGTACAGTTGTTCGCATATGTAATGTTCCTCGCCTCACAGGCGACTCCGTACATGTGACATTACACAACCATCCTTCACACTCCCTCATTACCAATCCCCACCCACCAGTCTCACGTATATTAAATCATTATGTAAGAATACTAATAAAGCTGTTTGTAGAGTTCGTGTGCAGCTTTAAACTTTTACTAACTTACGAGTCTATACGATTATATATATATAAAATTTAGGGTGGTCCACAAAATAAAATTCCGTAATTTTTTACCTCCATATAGCTGCTCCTGTTCCTATATCTATCAAACATCTCCATGCCAAATTTCAGCCTAATTGAATGATATTTACTGGTCGCTATGAATTTCATTTTACTACTCATTTTCTAGTAGACTGATCTTCTGGGTTAAAAATTTAAAAAACAAGGGCAAATACTAGTTTATTTGTTTGAAAAGAGATTATATCTCAAAGAAAACAGCTTATTTTTTTTAGAAAACAGAATAACTCTTAAAGAAAACATTAATTTTTAAAGAACAAAAATGATATGTTTGATAGAAAATTACATTTATCATTCGTTTATAATATACATCATTACTTAGATTAACGCTTCATCACTGACTCCTTCGAAGATGATGAGTATTTTTGGCGGTGTTTTGCTACTAATCGGAGGATGAATTGTTTTTGTTCTTCATCCTTCGTCAAAGATGTATTATATGCCTTGATAAGGGCGATACCCCTCTCTGCCGAATCATTGACAACTTTTAGGTTGATCGCTATGCGTCGAAACTCTTGAAAGCAATCATCCTCCGTCTAGGAATTGGGATCACTCCTCAGGAAGGTATCCTCCACTGCCTTCCTTCCTTCTTTCTTTAACAGGTTGAAGATTCCCAGTCTTTTTGATGACCATTTCATACAAATTCAAATCTTCAATGTTTCTGCTTTGGAAATGGTCTGATTTGGGTACTTTTGCAAGATTTTAAGAAGCAGAATATCGTTGAAAGGAGCGTTGATTCCGACGGGGGCCTCGTTCCAAAAACGTGCGTAGACCAAGGCGAAAAACAGAGAGAGCTCGGTGATATTTTCTGTCTCACGTGCTGTCAGCTGTAGTTGATGCTTGAATAGATAAATTTTGAGGACGTAGATGGCGTTGGCCATCTAGCGTGCATGGTGAGTTGGTCCTGAAGCGAGGACCTTGACTTCTTTCTCATCACGGCACCAGAGGAAGGTGAGGCAGAGTCGTAGCAATTCCTCGTAGTCATCACGCGATTGTTTAGACTCCAGTGCCTTTGTGAAGTACTGGATAAAATAACCTTTATTAACCTTTATTAATAATAGTTAAATAAATAAATTTTTTCAATTTACAATGACATGAATAATTTTGAAGCTCGACTATTTATTTTATTTAATTTGGCCCTTAAGCTTTCGGCTTTACTGGGCTCTTTTTAAAAATAAGCAGCTAGTTGTTATTAATTAATAATAATAAATAAATAAATAAGTAAATAAGTATTATTAATAGTTAAAACATTTATTACAATATTAAACAATATTAATGGACAATATTAAACAATATTAGTGGACATTAATCCTAGATTTTTGTTTGTATGCCATTACAAATGCAAAAAATTTCACTTTTCTACGTGAAGGTCAAAATATGATAATAAAAACCCACTCTAATAGTGAGAGTTTATTTCCACAACAGTTTCGATGCCCACTGGCATCCTCTTCGGGTGGATACAGAAAAACGAATTAACTAAAAACAAGAGGGAAAACAGTCCAGGGACCATTAAGAAATTCGCACCTAGGTTAGATCCCGTTCTTCCGACACTGGAAGGGCATTTTTATTAAAGGGACCCGCTTGTAAGTAATGCTTATAATGAAAAAGGTCTCTGGATTGTTTCCTTCTCGCCTTTTTCGTTCGTTTTTCGGTTTATAATTTCTGTATAATAAACAATAATGTAATATTCAATGTAATAATAAATTTCTAATTTCTGTAATAAATAAGAATGCAATATTAAATGTAAGAAATGTAATAATAAATGTAATAATTATGTAAAAAAAATAATAATAGAATCTGTATGTATAGAACAGCAGATAACTTTAAATTTGTGCGTGTGTATTTATAAGCGGGTCCCTTTAATAAAAATGCCATTCCAATGTCGGAAGAACGGGATCTAACCTAGGTGCGAATTTCTTAATGTCCCCTGGACTGTTTTCCCTCTTGTTTTTAGTTCATTCGTTTTTCTGTATCCACCCGAAGAGGATGCCAGTGGGCATCGAAACTGTTGTGGAAATAAACTCTGTCTATTAGAGTGGGTTTTTTTATCATAGTATGCCATTATTAATCTGGATTTCAACTTGGCTTTAAACAAATTTACATTCACATTATTTTTTATATCGGCATGCAAGTCATTCCATAGTTTCAATCCAATGAAAATCGGTAGTTTTTGAGTTTAAGACAATCTAAATTGAGGTATAGCAAGCTTTGATCTATTTCTGGTCTGATACGAGTGGATTTCTTGATGAGTTACAAAATATTTATTTACCCATTGCAAATTAATGATTTTGTTCTTACACTTGTAAATAAAAATAAAATGTGCCAGTTTGGAGCGTCTGTGGATCTTTGAATAGGTTCTTTGAAGCTTTCATGAAGGAATCCTTCTGAAGTGATGGCCATTTTTTCTGAAAACGTTTAAAGAGAGTCATTTCCGGGCCACTTGTGGTGGGTCCAAGAAGTGCGTTGCAGGTGTTTGACAAGACGACTTCAAGGATATGATGTCGACAAGCGATCCAGACAAGTTCCTTCCCAACTGCTTTTTCAATCGTGGTAGAGGTTCCCCTGTGAAGGCCAAGGCCAGTATTAGACGCAGTTGTGTCAAATACGAGACCTTGGATCTCACCACGAAGATTCCAGTCATCAATCGTCGAAATACAAACCTTGGCCTGTTCTTCTCCTGTAGCTCGTTGTATTTTTGGCACGGCTAGGAGTTTTTCCATCCCAGTTCTCGTAACGATTACCACGGTTCGTTCGGCTGTTTCCTTTGCGCCGCCGATGTCTGGAAGTAGTTTCCCATCCAAGTGAAGAAGAAGGGATCCTTCGACAGAAAACGAAGCTTGATTCTCTTTGGCTGCTGCCTGCCTCGCTTGCCCTCTTGAACGACGCATGGAGCTGCGTGAAAGAGTCATTTTAGAAATATCATAGCCCAGGGCTTGAGCAACTGATCCAGCAACGAGGACTGCTCCTCGATCGGGAAGGTTGACGCGATCAACAGCAGCAGCCACATCTGGTGATATGAAGATATTGTTTCGTTTCGGAGGATGAGAGTGTACATCTGCTCTTCCGGTCGAAGTCGACGGACGATAATCATCGTATTCAGCGTTGAATTCTTCAGAGGATGAAGTAGATGTGCTGGGTGATGGAAGAGCAGCAGCTCCAGCCTGGAATGCAGCTTCTCTTTCTTTGTACCTTAGAGCTTTGTCAGCATCTTTCTCCTGTCGACATCTCTTGCGGTATTCCTTGGCAAAATTAATCTTGTCAGGGCCTGCTGTACTGCAGAAAAAGACGTCTTCTCGTTGCATTATCAGGAATTGGCGGTCTTCTTCATTGTCTATCACCTTCAAGGCGTCCTTCGAGGCAACGTCGAAAAGCATTGAGAGAGTCTCTTGGAATATGCTCTCTTTCACTCTGCAGCTTTGTAGCTGCGTCTTGCGGTTTTTCTTCAACGCAAGGAACTCTTCGTACATGAGTAAATGATATGATTTGTCTGATTCACAAACAGCATTATACAAGAAATCGACCAATTGCATCATCCTCTGAAAGGTGGGCGGAGTCAAGGTGGCGTGACTGCTACGTCCTCTAAAAATGAAGCGGGTAGAAAATGATTAGCTAATTAATTAATTGAAAATGTGAAAATCATAGCGACCTCTTATTATGTACTGAATCGACAGATACTTTGCACAAAATCACTTCACATCTAAAGGAATAAGAGCAGCCATGTGGAGAGCATTTCCAACCATTTTGAAATTTTAGCCCAAATTCTGAACCACCCTAATATATATATATATATATATATATATATATATATATATATATATATATATATATTGACATTGAGCGAAAAAAAATTGAGACTGTGAGAGAGCGCGTGGTAGAGGGACAAAGGGAGTTAATGGGAAATGGTTTATCGATTATTACACAAAGAACTTCGATCTGAATAACAGTAACTGATTATCAAAATCACATAAGAATAATCCACGGTTATACTAGCATAAACATATTTATACATACTCATAAATTCATACAATATTATACTAATGTTTGTGAAATGAGGTTCATGGGCCAAACTGTGGTGTTGATATGGTTACATGCTGTCGCTGTCCAGGAAAGACTACATATGGGCGTGTCAGTAAATATCGTAATTAATAGTGTTTTCCAAATTGTATTTGTATTTCAATGTGGAGAAATAATGATTTAATCACGATGGACAGATAAACCCATTAATGTTTTCCAGATTTCCTGTTGCATTATCAATGTGGAGATATTAGTAGATCTTAAAAAGGAATATATATATATATATATATATATATATATATATATATATATAATAACAGGAACACCAGAGAAAAAATAAACATCCTTCAAGGTTTAATAGTACCAACGTTTCAGAATGCACTAATTCCATCTTCAGGGCTAAAACAATAAAATGCCAAATCACATACAAAATACAAATTGCTTAATAACAATTTAAAATAAAGTTAAAAATTATAAAATGTAGCTAAGAAAATGTAAAACATTAAAACTAAAAGACACTTAAAACCCTGTATTTAAGAACATCTCGGTAAATAGGTCCGTACAAATTTACCTCTTGGCAAACCACCTAATTCTCTCATACGTAACCATTCACACAACAATAACCACCCAATTTCACAGTCTAATTTCGCCGTACTTGCTGCCGGAAGCTCTGACCTTAAGCTCAAAATGATGGAATCTTTGTTTATTTATTATTTAAAACCAGACATGAATTCTGATGAATCATCAGTAGATCTGCTATGTTTTGGTTAAGATACTAGTTTATTTTATTTATTCACCTTTTAGTTTTAATGCTTTTATATTTTTCTTAGCTACTTTTTATAATTGTAACTTTTTAATTTCATTTATTTACCTTTTAGTTTTAATGTTTTACATTTTCATAGCTACTTTTTATAATTTTTAACTTTATTTTAAATTGTTATTAAGCAATTTGTATTTTGTATGTGATTTGACATTTTATTGTTTTAGCCCTGAAGATGGAATTAGTGCATTCCGAATGTTGGTACTATTAAACCTTGAAGGATGTTTATTTTTTCTTTGGTGTTTCCTGTTTATTATTAAACTGCGTTTTCCACGCCATCAATTAATAGCTGTATATATATATATATATATATATATATATATATATATATATATATATATATATACACAGTGTGTCCGTAAGTCATGGTGGGATTTTAAATAGCTATATTATTGCAACGAAACATGATAATGAGATGAAAAAAGGCAAATTGAAGAACAACTCTAAAAGAATAACTTTATTTAACGTAGTTCGATATGGGCTCCTCTGGTAGCCCTGCAGACATCTAGGCGGTGATTCAATTCCAGCCACACACGCCCAAGAACATCAGGAGTGACGGATGCGATAGCTTCCGTGATTCGCTCGTGCAAGTGATGAATATCCCTAATGGGTACACTGTACACGCTTTGCTTGACGTAACCCCACAAATAAAAGTCCAAAGGTGTCAGGTCCGGAGAGCGTGGAGGCCATGGCTTCCATCCTCCTCTTCCTATCAATCTCTGGAAATTTTTCATTAAGGAATTCTCGAACAACGTTGGCATAGTGCGGAGGAGCACCATCTTGCTGAAAGATGAAATTATTGTCAGTAAATTGGGGTACTGCAAAATGTTCGAACATAGCGAGGTAGTTGTGTGACGTCCGTCACAGTGGGTTCCGCGAAGAAAAATGGGCCAATCACTCGATCTCGTGCTAGAGCACACCACACATTAACTTTCGGGCTATTACGCTCATGTTCAACATAGGCATGTGGACAGCCTAGACTAACTACGAGATAAAGGTTAAGCTTAGCCTAGACTAACTACAAGATACAACTTTGAGAGATGTTCTTAAATTTGGCATTGTTTCATCTCATTATCATGTTTCGTTGCAATAATATAGCTATTTAAAATCCCACCATGACTTTACGGACACACATCACCGCCTAGATGTCTGCAGGGCTACCAGAGGAGCCCATATCGAACTACGTTAAATAAAGTTATTCTTTTAGAGTTGTTCTTCAATTTGCCTTTTTTTCATCTCATTATCATGTTTCGTTGCAAATATAGCTATTTAAAATCCCACCATGACTTTACGGACACACTGTATATATATATATATATATATATATATATATATATATATATATATTATATATATATATATATATATATATATATATATATATATACAATAAACACCAATTCTTTATTACAAGAAATATACAGTGGTTGAGAATGTTTTACTAAATAATTTATCATACAAAATGCTCACAATTTGTTATAGATTAAGATAACTGGCACAGCTAAGTGGTATGCCCGCAAAATGGTAGAGTGCAGTGCATTTGCAAATGTTGATCAATGTTGCAAAGGTGGAGGGGAAATGTTATGCAACAACGGGGGAGGGGGTATTGCAACAAGCCAATGCTGCAAAGAGGGGTATGCAACAAGGGGGAATGGTTATCCCACAAGCTGCAATGAAGGGAGATCCCACAGCAATCTGGGGAGTTCACTTAACCTCTTTGGTGGAGAAGATGGGATGGCCTCACCCCCCAAAGGGTTAACCTTAACCTAAGAGAGGGAGAGAAAGGAGAAGGAGGAGGGTGTATGGGGGAGAAAGTGGGACGGCCTCAACCCCCCAAAGGTAAACCTAACCTAAGCCTTAACCTAAGAAGGAGAGAGGGGTGTTCGCCTGGCTCCAGCCAGATGCATAATGAGAGTTCATCCGAGAGCCCGCTGTCTTATAAGGTCCTAATCACCCAGTTGGCTTAATCCTCCAGTTGGCTTAGAAGGCTTAATCTGACTTAGAAGGCGTAATTGGCTTGTTCAGGTGTACATTATTAGGGTTGATTTGCCAGATTGCGCTATTTATTTAATTAAAGCATATATTCTCGACAGCTGGCTTAGAAATCCGCCAGTTGGCATAATCCACCAGTTGGCTTAATCCGCCAGTTGGCTTAACCCGCCATTTGACTTAGAAGACCTAGAAGGCAGGTGTATGTGTATATATTAATTAACTTTTCAGCTGCCAGATTGCGCTATTCAGACATTCTTGAGAGTAGGCTTAGAAATCCGTCAGTCGGTTTAGAAGGCGTAACCAGCCATTTGATATATATATAATTAAATAATAATATCGTTTATACATGCAAAACCAAAAGAATTAAATAAAACACCATTACATCATTCTGTTTATTTAGACGAATTATTGGAATCGTTTTCACGAAATATGTAGAAAATCAATATACAATCCTGTAAAAACGATGGAATATATATGATAAAAAAAATAAAATAAAAATAATAATAGCATAAGAAATGCGAACGAGGAATATATATATATATATAATAAAAAATAATATAATACAAAACGATGGAGTATAACCATCAATATAACAGTACAGGAAAAAAATAAATATATATATATATATAAACAATTATATTAAATAATTAAATATATTGAAAATAAATATACATCAAAATACATTCACTTTATGTTCTACTGCGCTTAGTTAAAACACTAAATTCGCACGTAATCGAGTCTACAGTCACATCATTATTGCTTTGCATTACGCAGTAAATACGATTTAAAATTATTTCACCGCTCAAGTTATAGGGATACCTATACTCGATGTAAATTGCCTTCATATCGTTCAATACTATTTTTGTGCCCAATTTACATTCGGTGGGCAAGTTATCCTTAAACACTGCTAGAATACATTCAAAAAGGACGCACAAAGAGTTCATCGTTATTAAATACAAGTTTATAAACATTCCTTTTCAATCGAGGGTTTATTCTTACCAACCCGAACTTTTCAATCGTGAACTCTTCTTCACAATGCATAGCGGTAATTGAAATAATTTTCTAACTCGTAACGACAGCTGCTCATGATATAGAGGTACAATTCTTCAGGGTGAACAGTGTAGGCGAGCTCTGCCCTGCACCGCTCAAGTGCTTTGTACCAACGTTCATGATATTTCGAAGAGTCTAAATCTTTTAAATTAAGCATCCAGCTCTAGACCATTCTTACCTTGTTCATTCCTGCATTCGATAAACCCGTCGAGCAGAGCGGTGTATGCGTATTCATATCCGTAATCGTATCCGTAATCATATCCGTAACACGCGCGACTAATATAGGCTTCAGCTTGCGGAAACCGACGATTTCAAACATTCTGTCGAGGATGAATCGGTTTCACGTGTGGAAAAGAACGTTATTATCAGATGCATTCTTCCACATCAGTCGTATATCAATGCATGGCTGATCGTTATTTGTACACAACGTACAAACAATGACATATGAGGGGGCATCACTAATCTGTTGTCTTCTTGTATCTACACCTGCAGGTATTTTATAACGGTCCTCACCCCACTTCTCAACTATCACAAAGACTATTCATCTCCTCAACACTTAAATAAATAACATTACGTTTACCGGAGTTTGCTTGTCTACAAATCGTTTGAAGTACATAGCTACTGACACCGGTTTCACGCCTGAACACACACAATGACTTTGTCACGGACACATCGTACGAGGCATTGAGAATGCTTCTCAAAGGAAGTTCCATCGTATTCGAGGAGTGCATGTCCAGTCGGTTCAAGTTCTGAGATGAATATGAGCCATAGGTGAGCGGATCGGCTCGACGGGGGAAGTGAGTTACACCATAAGCTGTTGAATCGTGTACGGGTTTGTTCTAGCATGAATCACGGGAGTACTTGTACCCATTATACCTGGCAATTTTCCTACACATGGGGTAATTTCAGTTTTAATGTTTTATCGGAATGCGCACTAGACGTTCATTTTCTGCACACATTAACAATCCGGTGCACTATTTGAGAGAAACATGTGACAGTATTTATCCTTTTTGTTTAACAATCGATACTCGTCTCTAAACTCTATTAAAATCTCACACAGGCCTTTAGCCACAACCTCACTGCGAACCTCGTCATGATATATATGGATGTAGTGGTAAAACTACTTTAGCTTGTCCATGATGACAAGGATTACATTCTCAGCCGAAGGGTACGCGTACTCGGTATGATGCAGCATGAAAATACCGCCTGTCACACCACTCATCAACAAGACTAATTACCCATACCCGTTGCTTCTCTTCTGCACACGTTGTTTCTTTCACTTCACGGTATATGTACGCTTTTATACAGTTTAGCCCTACAACGTAGTCCATTACATCCGGCAATGCTCTTGCCAGAATATCCATAGAGTATTTGAACATCTTGTCCTTCAAACTTCGTGCGATTCAATGTAGCCTTAAAAGTCTCAAAGGAGTGGAGGTGGAGTAGGCTGTCTTTCAGTATTTACCACATCTTCCGACTTTACCGAATACCACTTCATAAACGTCGAACACGCAATATCAAAAGTAGCCATCAATATTTTTCGTCTACGTGGGAAAATACACATCTGAGGTCCAGGGATTGAAGAGGTCAATTGAGCACGCAGGGGTAGAGATATGCCCATGTAGTAGCAGGAGTCACGTGACCCTCTTATTGAGCTTGCAGTGGGCGGAACTTAGGACTGTACACACACACACACACACACCACACACACACACACACACACACGTACACACACACACACACAAACACACACACATACACAGACACACACACAAACGTACACACAAAGGAGAAAATGAAACCCTAATTGAAACAAATATACTTAACAAATAAACATATCGTTACAATAGACATATATATACACACACACACACACACACACATATATATATACACACATATATATATATATATACAGGGTGTACATAAAGTTAGGATCTATTTTTGTGAAGCACTTGGAAATTATATGGAATTCAATCATAAAATGATAAAGTGGTAACATTTATTAAATAATTAAGAGTAGGATTCGACGTGACGCCCATCAGTATCCCTGCACAGCTCAAATCGTTCCGCAGCATTTCTAAACACATTCTGGAGCATTTGCGGGGTTATGTTATCTGCAGCAGTTCGTATACGTGTACGTAAGTTTTCAAAACTCGTAATCTTCGTCTAATAAACGTGTGATTTGATAAAGCCCCATGCAAAGAAATCTAAAGGGGTTAAATCTGGTGATCTCGCTGGCCAAAGGTCTGTTGCTTCCGCGTCCGATCCAGCGATTTGGAAAACGTCCATTTAGATAATCCTTAACAATTTTGGCATAGTGACAAGGAGCACCATCATGTTGATAGACGACGGTACTAACAATTCTATCCCCGTCGTCTATCAACATGATGGTGCTCCTTGTCACTATGCCAAAATTGTTCAGGATTATCTAAATGGACGTTTTCCAAATCGCTGGATCGGACGCGGAAGCAACAGACCTTGGCCAGCGAGATCACCAGATTTAACCCCTTTAGATTTCTTTGCATGGGGCTTTATCAAATCGCACGTCTATCAGACGAAGATTACGAGTCTTGAAAACTTACGTACACGTATACGAACTGCTGCAGATAACATAACCCCGCAAATTCTCCAGAATGTGTTTAGAAATGCTGCGGAACGATTTGAGCTGTGCAGGGATACTGATGGGCGTCACGTCGAATCCTACTCTTAATTATTTAATAAATGTTACCACTTTATCATTTAATGATTGAATTCCATATAATTTCCAAGTGCTTCACAAAAATAGATCCTGACTTTATGTACACCCTGTATATATATATATATATATATATATATATATATATAAAAAGAATCAAGGATTAAGGTATCTAAAGGGTACGGTATCATAGGTACCAAGCACCTGGTAACGTTTCCTATAGGTGTTACGGCATACCTTCGTACCCATAAGTTCCTTCACGACCCCCAGCTTCTGCGCCCGAAAATTATGGGTCCACTGAGTCAGTTGGGGTGGCTGGTCGCCCTCATCTTCCAAACACACTAGATCATTCGCCAGCCAGACTCTGTACTGAACGGGCGCATTTCCTGAGCTCTCTGATATTGCTACTACTTTTGCATATTGCTAATAACTTTACTTTTGGAAAGTTTTGAATTTTATATACTTGCGTTTATATTCACATTGTTATAGTTAAGTAAATGAATATTAGTGGTTTTTAGCGATCTAGAAGTTTTCATAGCGTGCCGGCTTAATTTAACTTATACTTTAGAGGGTTATAAACTAATTTAACTTGTGCGATGCAGTCGCAGAAAGCGTCGTGTGTAAACCGGTGGTATACGGATTTTAAAGATTATAAAGGCGGTCCTATGGCGATTATCGAGAGATCAGTTTGTTTCTTTTGCGATTTAAGGGAGGAAATAGTTGACATAAAACGCAGTGTAAGTGAGGTAACGGAAAGACTTGCAACGCTTGATGAGGGCAGGGGTAGGGCTACGGTTGACGAAAGCCGAACTAATACTAGCATTGAAGACGTTAGTAATTTGAAGGGTGAGGTGCGTAACCTAGTTTCTAGTTTAGGTAGCTTATCGGGAAGGTTGGATAGAGTTGAGGAAGGGGTTAAGGTTGGTCCGAGATTAGTAGATGGGGAGGGATTTAGAGAAGTTAAGGGTGGAGCTAGGCCGCATAAGTTAGGTGATAGGAATCCCCCCCTATCGAGGTTTCGAACCCTTTCGCCCATTTGGAAAGGGACGTGAATGAGGGGGAAGCCATTTTAATTGGGGACTCTTTAGTGCGCCATATGGACACAGAGTTCGTTGAACGACATCCAACCAAGAGGAGGAGGGTCTGTCTCCCAGGGGCCTGGGTTGACCGAGTTAGAGACGAAGTGGATAGGATTGACGTTGCCTCCCGTCACTCGATGTTGGTGACGATGGTAGGGGGCAACGGCTCGTATAGGCCCGATACGAGAGTGCCTGACCTTTTGGAGAGATGTAGGGGGTTAATTAGGTCCCGAAAAGCGAGGTCAGATAGGTCTTTAGTTCTAGGTATTACCCCTAGGCACGGTTTGGGTCTTATGATTACGTCTAAAACGATATTTTTTAATGCTAAATTAGAAGAGATTTGTGCTGAGGAAAATGTACACTTCGTAAACCTTTGGTCAGAATTCAGTGATCCTAGCCTTTTTATAAAAGATGCTGTGCATTTTAATGAAATAGGTAATGCTAGGCTAGGTAGGTTAATTAACGAAAACGTACGAAAGCTTTATAGGTCGAAGCCTTCTTTAAACGTTGTGGGTCCAGGGAACGCGGGCCCGACGTGAAAAATAGTTTAAAACGCCGGCCCGTGGTAAAAAATAACTTAAACGTCTTTTATTGTAACGCGCGTAGTATTAGAAATAAATTAAACGAATTTAAGGCGATAATTTTTTCCGGTAACTATGATATAGTTGCTATCACTGAAACGTGGTTAAATACCGTGACAGGGAACTGGTTGGGGGAATTGGATATACTGGGTTTTAAACTCTTCACTAATGATAGGTTACATAGGATTCGTGGCGGCGTTTTGCTGTACATTCGTAATTCCCTTAGGGGTATCGAGGTTAAGATAGATTTTCCGGCAGAAATTAATGCGATATGCGTTGAAGTTAGGGCGCGTAGTATTAATTTTAATTTTGTTGTTGTTTATTGACCTCACGTTCAACCCCTCGATACCGATACTATATTTTACTCACTTCTTGGTAAATTTATTGACAATCGGAATAGTATAATTGTCGGAGACTTTAACTGCCCTAATGTTAATTACGAGACTTTTACTGGTAATGAAGAAGGTTTGAGATTGATTGAGTTCATGGAAGGTAAATTTTATGACAGATGGTTGCCGAACCAACGCACAGTGACAATATTTTAGATTTGGTGATGACGAACGGCGAAAATATGGTCGAAGGTTTAGAAGTAGGCGAGAGTTTAGGATGTATTGATCATCAAACTCTTAGGTTTAAGTTATTGACAGAAAACACAAAGGATAGTAACGTAACAGAAGTCTCTGATTTTCGTTTGGCTAATTTTGATAGTTTTGTGGATAGGTTGAGAGTAGTGGACTGGGATAACTTATTTATGGGCAATGACACAATTTTGCATTGGGAGGTGTTTAAAGAAAGTTTTATGAATATTGGAAGGGAGTTTATTCGTCGTAGGCCCAAGCGCGCTAGAAATCATGGTAGGCCCAAGTGGTGGACTGGGGAAATAGGCGAGTTCATAAACGAGCGCAATAGAGCGTATAGACTTAATAAGCGCAACGGCACAGCAGCTAACTTGGACCTTTTCCAGTTTGTGTACCGTTTTTCATATAATTTATTTTTGAGAATATTTTTGTTAAAACTAACGAAAATATCACGACTTAACCTAGCCAATTATCAATGGCGTACAGTTGATCTATTATTAATTATAACATTGTTTGTTTCTGGAATAGTATTTACTATTTACTAATAGATCAACTGTATGCTCTTGATAATTGGTTAGGGTAAGTCGTGATATTTCCGTTAGTTTTAACAAAAATATTCTCAAAAATAAATTATATGAAAAACGGTACACAAACTGGAAAAGGTCCGCTAACTTTAATAGATATATCGAGCCTAGACGTCAGGTTAAAAGATCAGTTAGGAATGGTAAGCGTAATTTAGAGATACTTATAGCTGCTCATAGTAAATATAATCAAAAAAATTGTTTTGAATACGTTAATAATCATAAGCCGATAAAAGATAACATAGGCCTTTTAGTGGATGTTAACGGCGCTTTGGCTTCTGACACTCAGGCGATGGCGGGTATTCTCAATAACTTTTTTGCGACAGTTTTTACCGTAGAAGACGTAAATAATGTCCCAGACGTGGACGATATCGTTCCATTTAGTAGCGAGACTATTTTGGATGGAATAACTGTTTACGAGGGTGAGATTGCGCATTATATCGATAGGCTAAAAGTTAGCAAGGCTCCAGGCCCTGACGGTTTCTATCCCAAACATTTGAAAGATTTGAAAGACGTTATCGTATGCCCCTTAACGAAGATTTTTAATCAGTCACTCGAAAAGGGGATTATTCCTGAAGACTTCAAATTAGCTAACGTAACGCCTATTTTAAAAAAAGGCGACCGCACAGTAGCTAGCAATTATAGGCCCATTAGCTTAACGTCAATTGTCGGTAAACTTTTGGAATCCGTAGTTAGGGATCGTATCATCGGTCACTTAGAAAGTCGAGATTTGATTAATAGTAGTCAGCATTGGTTTCGACGCCATAGATCTTGTTTAAGTAATTTGTTAGAATTTTATAACGAAATAGTGTGCGAATACGATAGGCATAGAGCGGCTGACGTTATTTATTTTGATTTTAAAAAGGCGTTCGATACAGTTCCGCATAGAAGATTAATTGCGAAAGTTAAAGCACACAGTATACTCGGTCAGGTAGCTAACTGGTTAGAAGAATGGCTTCGTGCTAGAAGACAGAGGGTCGTTGTTAATGGTAGTGAATCGGGGTGGTTGGATGTAGGTAGCGGTGTCCCACAGGGTTCAGTGTTAGGCCCATTGCTATTCGTAATTTACATTAACGATATAGATGTAGGATTGACTAGTAACGTGTTAAAATTCACGGACGATACTAAAATAGGCGGTAAGGTTGTTAACGAGGACGATAGAAATAGGCTCCAAGACGATGTAAATAGGATTATGGAGTGGACGCATAAGTGGCAGATGCAATTTAACGTAGACAAATGTAAAGTTTTGCATATACGTAGGTTCTTGTAACAATAATTACATGTACACGATGGATGATAGAGAGTGAGCGAGCGTTGACGAGGAAGTAGATTTAGGCGTACGTGTATCTAAGGATTTAAAAGTTAGGAACCAGTGCCTGGAGTCTTCCGCAAAAGCTAATAGGATGTTAGGCTTCATAGCGCGTAATTTCGATTTAAATCGAAGGATATTATATTGTCCCTTTACAAGTCCCTAGTCAGGCCTCATTTAGAATATGCCGTTCAGTTTTGGTGCCCGTATTTGCGTGAGGATTTTGATAGGTTAGAAAGGGTTCAGCGTCGTGCCACGAAACCAATTCCCTCATTGCGCAACAAGCCTTATGAAGATAGGATTAAAGAGTTAGACGTGCATTCACTCGAAACAGGGAGATTAAGGGGGGATCTTATTGAAGTTTTCAAAGTCGTTAATAACATCGACAACGTAAATTTTGACAAATTGTTCACTTTCGATGATAGCAATACTCGTAATAACGGATTTAAGTTGCGTGGCAGACTTGTCATTACTAATATCGCTAAAAACTTCTTACGTTTAAAGTAATTGATAAATGGAATAACCTCCCCGCGCCCGTCGTGAACTCTACCAGCATTAATGTGTTTAAAAACCGTCTAGATAGGCATTTTTAAAATATTAACGTTGTTTAAAATTAAAAGAAACAATTACAACAGGAGCTCGGTGGGGGGGGGTCGTCGAGGATGAGTCTGTTGACGTCTAATGCCAGCTTGTGACATACCAGCGTGTGATGCCAGCAATAAAATATGAAAAAAATAACCCACTTTTGTTTAACTTTACCTACTTTTTTTAATTATCCTCTCCTTACTTGCAGGTCTGTAACTCTTTTTACTTGCATGCCTGTAGTTTGCATGGTATGATAGTGAGTTAAGACTGTGTTTGCATGGTTTGTAAGTGTTCTTATTTTACTTCTTTTCATTTTTCACCCCTTTCTTCTTCTCGTCGACTATTTTTCCGACTTGTCGGCAGTGGCCGGCAGATGATGATGGGGAGTCTTTCTTTCTCTTTTTCTGAATGAATGTTAAACCACGAGTGATAGGTGTTGCTACTTACTTAACCCCTTATTCTCTTCTTTTAACCCCCTACTCTTTCCTTTCTCTCGGGCTAACCTTAGTGTGGATCTTAGGGTCTTTGTTAGCTTTAGCTTCTGTAGATCTGTAGATCCTTCAACGAGTCAAAGTTAACGACTCGTCGGTTAACCTGGTCAAGTGTGATACCATTAGCCTTCACGATATATTTCATATCCTCCCCAACCCTCACCCGCACCCCATAAGTATTTGATCCTGTTGATACAAAGGAGTCAGCGTATGCACAATCACCATACTCATCCTTGATCTCGTCAGTCAACTCTCCGAGGAATTCCCTAATAGGAGGCATGTATTCACCGTCCCTTTCTGTGAATATTACGCTATCTGTGTCAGCGCACAGCACCCTTCGCCCAAGAGAGTGCAGTAGTCCCGAAAGCTTGATGCGTACGTATGCCGTTGTGAAGCTGGCTACAGGTATGTTTTAACCCGTGAAGTGTCTGTGGCCAGTTCGGTGATGTTGTACTTTATCGGGAGCGTTTGCATAATCCCAGACTTCACTATAACTTTGTGCCAAACGAACGTTCCCTTTGCCAGTATTCTCTGCAAATTTTCCCCAAAAGACTGTTTAGACAACTTTGCACAAAAGCGCTTGCCTGGGTTCTTTACAATTTGGGTCCTGTCAAGCTGTATACGTTCACGGTCACGGTAACGCTGAATATAAGCCGATTTTTCATCTTCGGTATCAATTCCTCTCGGTTAGCCTGATGCTTCTACTTTATCCTTCAAAAAAGCATTTATATAAGGCGTGAAAAGGTTCGGTAGCTTCTGAAACCTCCACACCTCATGTATCTTCAATATTCTGAATCCATGGCGAACGGCTATGTCCAGCTCAGGGCTTGCATATACACCTCTGATCTTACGCTGGTTGGTTGTATGATTACAGTCCCCACTGTTGTGGTGAGCACCTCGATGGGAGGCAGGTCAGGTCCCACCAGTTTTTCAGGTGCACGTACGGGGTACGGATTGTTCATCATCACGTAGAGATATAAAGAACAGAAGTCGTAGTAATGGAGTTTTACACACTCCGTAGGTGGAAAGTATAGCATGAAGGGGTATATACGTACGCCGAACAAGCTATCAACCCACTTAAGAGGATCCAACACCATTGAGCGCTTGATTGTGTTTATTTCTTCACGGTACTGTCCATCTGTTTCCATCCGTGCATCATACTCATGCTCCCACAAGATCTTCTGAGTGAACTGGGAGCCTATAAGTTGATCGGCTGCGGGTACATGCAAGACTGTCGGCAAGAGATCTACCATGGATATCTCCTACGATTCCACACTCACGACGTGGGCATCCATGCTACCAGCAACCGCTAAAGGAGTACAGTCTTCTCACCAGTGGCACGGTCTTCGCTTAGACCATCAACCCAAAAAACACGACCATTAACCTTAATGGGTACTTCCCCCGTGTTGCGGGCATGGTTTATATATACACCTGTCTGCTGTTGTATGTGTATGAGCCAGTAAATAGCCTTATTCCCATAACTGCGAGGGTTGTTTCTGTGAATGACGGCTAAGGTGTCTTAGGCATGAACTTATTCTTGAACACTGTAAAGCATAATGAGGCGATCATGGTTGCGAATTGCAGCGGACCATATTTGAAAAGGGCTATGTACATTAGGGCGGAGCGTTTTTACACTTTTTTCGATTTTCGTTTTGTAATAGCGCGGAAACTGGCTCTTCCACGTCAAAAGTGTGTTTAAAATCTCAGAGATCTGCAACAATATCTTCTGCCTCCGCACGCGCGTTGAAAATCCAAAACATGCGCCAAAATACACATTTTTTCAATATTTTCTTATAGTTTTAATCTTCATCCTACCTTCTTGTAATAGCGATGAGAAGCATCCTAAAGGTTTATTTTAGACTAGCTTTAAATATTTTTGTCCTGCGATAATTTCTTCTGCCTCCGCAAACGTTCCAAAATATGAAATATTTTACATAAATAGCGTATTTTATAATGACGCTATTATGGTCAACTTCGGCCGTACACCACAGTTTATTCGTTAATTACGTATTAAGTAATGCAATTAACAATTCATTATATCATATTTTAGTAATTTAAGAAGTTTATATATTTGAGCAATTAAATAATTTAGGTTTCGAGTTTCTCCTTGCCCGACCCAACCACCCTACCATTATCGGACGTAGGCTAGTTACACCCTATAGTCAGTTTTTGCTTCCATTCTTGGCATTTTCTTTCTGGATTCTAATCTTGCTCTGATAAATCCATCCCTTGCCTCTGAACTGCATACTGCAGCTGAAGCCTCTGTTACCAGCTTTATATGCCGTTCAACCGCTTGGGTGTGGCAAGGAAAGCGTGGGATGAAATTAGGTACATCTCCTGATGAGATATAGTTCAGGATGTTGGAGCGTGATAGAACTTTTGTCAGAGGAGGCTCTGACAGCTCACAAGTTTGCCAGTTAATCATGTTGTACTACTCACTGCACTGAAAGTTCAACGTGGGCAATTTAAACACTCTCACTGCGGCTGACTCAGAATCTCTTGCTTTAAGGATTCTCCTCCATCCTAATTCTCTGATATGTTTTGCTTCATCGTGAATCATACAAAGGAGAACATTCTCAGGATGAGAAAAATAGGAATTTCTCTGAATAACACGATCAACTATTTCTATACAGCGGGCACTCAACGACCTCGAGCGTTGTATCATTTGATAAAGATGTTTGGCACCCTGTGTTGCTGAAGAATTTCTCTTGATTTGAAACCACATTGGAATATAAACTTTCATAATATAATCCACGATACACTTAAGGTTGTCTGAAGGTTCTTCAGTTGAAACGTAGAGACGAAGTATGCGGTTAGCAGTTGTCACCCATCTGGAGTGTGCCATTTTGCCTGGTTTCCTTTGAGCTAGAGAGGGAGTACATTCACCTTTTGACACAGCATCATAGATTTCTGCCAAATATTTCTGATCTGTGCTCAGATCATCTCTGTCATCTACAATTTCTTTCGCTTCAACTTGCTTCAAACTCAACAACAGGTCTCTTTTCACAATCAATTAACTCTTTTCCAATAGGCCCCGTAAAACTATGAGGACCTGTTGTTTTACCATCAATGTCAGTCACTATGTGCCGCAAGGGAAGTTCATTAGTGTGAAGCAAGCAAATCAGCCACTGGAGTGCTCTCTGAAAGTGCTCTTCAATACTTCTTATCACTCCTCCTTTTGGTCCTGTATTAACTGCTGTCCCGTCACATCCAATGGCTTTAACTTCTGAAGTATCAATCTCATTTGAGCGAAAAAAATCCAAAATTGCAGAAGATATACTCTGTGCTGAGCCAGAAGCGGGAGTTACATGCCCAATATAATGCGAGTTTGGTTCTTGAAGCAAAGTGACATGTTCTTCTGTTATATTTTTTTGATAGCCTTTACTGCCAACTTTTTCTTGCAGTGCAGTAGTTCTGTCCTTTCTTCCATCGAAATAGATACTCTCCATAGTTTCTTCGTAATCTCTCTTTTGAATGATAGATCGCACTCTTTTTCTAGCTCTCCTTACTTTGCATCGGTCTATTACTGAACTTAAATCTTTTTCGTTTATAATTCCCACGTCTTCAAGAACAGCCGAAGCAATTATAGCAGTAGACCTGTCTGACACACCAGTTCTGTCACAAGCTATAGCCAATGATGAGATTGTTCCATGATGAGATTGTTCCATCGATTTGATTCTCTGTGTCGGTTCATAATCAGAATCCGCTCCTTCTGTTTCATTTGATGTTGATGACAGTGTTTCAGTTGCTTGTCCTTTACTGGTAGATGGTTTTGGTTCATACTGTTTCATTCTCTGTTGTCTTCTAGCAATAGTTGCTAGATCTTTACGAGTTTGTAAAACACCAAGAGAGCCTATTGCCAATTTTATTGTTGTTCTCTGATCTTTAAGGAAGTCTTGTTCAATTGCTGGAACCTTGAGATGGTTTTCACATGAACACTTATCAAAATTTTCACATTTGCAAGCACTGATGTCAAATAATTTGTTTTCTGCCTCATTTTTAAATGTTTGTAATTTAATTTTAAATGCGTCACTATCTTGTTTCCTTTTTATTGACTTTAGAAGGTTTTGGCATTTTTCATGGTAATTTTTAATCATTTGAACGACACGATTATGAGAAACAGTAGGAATAGGGGCTGTTTTCCACAAATCTTCGAGAGTTTTTGAGAGAACACCCGAAATTTCTGCAACTGTAGGCTCTTTCTTCGATGTCTTCAGATTCAACCTTATTTGATGAAAATATTTCATGACGTCCTTATAGGTTGGAAGGCACCTCTTGTCTAGATCAGCTGGAGCCCAAAATATAGGGCAACTTGAAGAAGTTCTTGTTGCTTGAGCTGGTACTGACATTGTGAAAAACACAGTAATTAATATAAAAATTAAGAAATTACTCCTAAAACGTAAAATATTCTTGCATTCTGCAGAAGTTTTGTATATTACACCAACGTATTATTATGCACTAAAATATGCAGTATATGTCCACATATGCGTGTCGTCGTGTTCCAAAGATGTACTAACAGCAAGAGCAACACAATCCACATCTTACCAGAAACGTAGCTCGCACAACACTGCGGGGAAGTGAGAGCAAGAAGGCCTGGTAGAGTGTTGTGAGTGATGACTCATCAGTCATCACTCACTGACTCATTGCCGTATATGGCAATGACAAGCAACACACCATACCAGGCTGTGGGGAAGCTTCTAGAACGATGTGGGAGTTGTACATGACGTACAAAGTGAATTTATTAGCACATAGGCTGAATATGCAAAATATGTGATTTATGCGGATTTTTCCGTATTTTGGAATGTTTGCGGTGGCAGAAGATATTATCGCAGGACAAAAATATTTAAAACTAGTCTAAAATAAACCTTTAGGATGCTTTTCCTCGCTATTACAAGAAGGTAGGATGAAAATTAAAACTATAAGAAAATATTGGATAAATGCGTATTTTGGCGCATTTTTTGGATTTTCAACGCGCGTGCGGAGGCAGAAGATATTTTTGCAGATCTCTGAGATTTTACACACTCATTTTTGACGTAGAAGAGCCACTTTTCCGCGCTATTACAAAACGAAAATCGAAAAAAGTGTAAAAACGCTCCGCCCTAATGTACATCCTTCTAAAGGCCTGGAAACATACTCTCAGCACGCGCACATCATTCACGCAATAACGTTCACATTCATCAGCTATATTGTAAGGATTAGCTTTATTAAAACTGTTGTAGTAGCGATCAAAATCTTCACGCTCACTATCACTCATTTTGGTGTAGTTAAAGTAATGTTTCGGGGGAGGTAGTCCTACGTAATTTAAAGTGTCACTAGTGAGGAAAGTGTAAGGGAAATACCCTTTTGAAACTTCGGCGGCTACACCCATCACCTTGGGTACCTTAGCTAATTTACAAGGTGTGAATAATAAAGTATCTTTAAACTGAACATTACCTCTTATCTGCATTTGTATAAGTTTGTTTCCCCTTTTCAAGGGATCGCCTGTAAATATCTCCGATTACTCGTGTTCAAGCAATTCCTTATAAAGGAACTGTGTGTCAAATTTTGCCCCGTTAAGGGCAAGAATATACACAGTCATTTTTTTTAACATGTTCGCAAACTTGACAATATACAGGGTGTCCGAGAATTATCTGTACAATTTTTGGCTCTTATTAAAAATCAACCATGAAGTGTAGAAATTCCAGTATTATCCCATTTTACAGAGAATCTCATTAAGTTTTTTCTGATATCAAGTTGTGACAAGTTTTTTAGAAATTCCAGTGTGTCCGAACATTATCTCTACAATTTCATCTTTTAATAAAATTCTTGATAAAACACGTAAAATTCTTAAACAAGATTATTTAGAATCTGTATTTTCAAAAGTTTCTTTTATTAAAGTAACGTTGTTACAAACATTCGATATGTGCACCATTAGTGATTCGCAAAACATCCAATCGATACTCCAAATGTTGCCATGTACGCTGCAGCATATCCACATCAATTCGCTCAATAGCAGCTGTGATTCTTGCTTTTAAATCATCAATGTCTGTCACCCGCGTACATTTTTAAAAAAATTGTCAAAACGTGGTATCAGAAAAAACTAAATGAGATTCTCTGTAAAATGGGACAATACTGGAATTTCTACACTTTATGGTTGACTTTTAATAACAGCCAAAAATTGTACAGATAATTCTCGGACACCCTGTAGAATATAAAGTTTCACACGACTATCGTGTGTGACCGTTTTAAAAATGTTTGTCCGTTTACCACATTTGTGACACTCATCACACTCAACCTCCAAGCACTCATCGCAGATAGTCTGGCTTACGAGTAGATGTGGGGTAACCTCTTTGGTTTCGCGATTTGTGTAAGTTTCTATATCGGAGTACACGGTTATACAGGGTTTATTTTTAGCCTTAGCATCTTTCATATAATATACATGCTTTACTCCATCCGCCTTATATTTTTCATGACATGTAGAACAGTGAATTTCATCGCATTTATGTTCAAACTTACCCCAATTAATTATCTATCATATGAAACATACCACATTCACAGATTCTCATTTTCCTGTACGTGCCATTCGATTTATGGTGATCACAGCATTTATTATTGAAAAATGTACGTCTGCACATATTACGTTCCCTCTTCTCAGCTTCAACTAGACGACTTTCACATTTGGGGCTTTTACACTGCTCACAGACCATGTGATATTCCTTACAATGTTTCACTATATCATCCGCAAACTCGAGACACCCATTACACAAATCATAATGCCTTCCATATTTTCGACTTTTATCATAACTCTCGCAAAGGTCCCTTATATTGGGGATGAGTAGATACGACGTTCCTGACATTCCTAAAATAAGTAGAGGTCTTGTACGATCTCGCACACAGCTTTTAAAAAATACTCAGTCCTACGATGATCATCCATTCCAAATACAACTTTACGAACATTCATTTCCTGCTCTACCCTTCTCAGCTCTTCAGGACCCATATTACTCAAACTCAAGTTTACAATCTGAAGCCAGTTTACGGGCATGCTGCACGACCGTAGGCAACAAAATTTTTTGGGCCCGTGTATTTATAACAGCAAACATATGGGGCAAGACTATTGCTATAAAGCCGCAACCACGATCGACATTTATATGCCGTCTGTAAATAGCATTAGAATTGAAATTAAGAGTCTAAGGTGTGGCACTATGACCCGCAACCCGGAATACTCTGTCAGTATCTACAATGAAGTTGTCCATATTGAAGGCTGTTCTACTTTGAGAGGCCTGCATTACATGCCCCAAAATGTAATCTATATCCACAGCTGCCAAGCGTCTGAATGGTATTACTACCCAAAAATCATCTACATCCTCGTCAACTCACCCGAACCCGAAGGACAGCCTCGTCCTGACTTCACGTTCGTCGCGGTTCTAAAGGGCAAATTCCACAACACGGTCAACTACGCGTCGCAGTCCAACACCGTTGCTACTCAGGATTACAGGGTCAACCATAACCACGTACTGATTTCTAGTCAGGCAGGGGTGGGGTTAGCGGTGCGCACCAGTTCGAATGTTATACCTTCCTCCACAGCAGAAGCTGTTGCTGGTGTGAAGGATGTACTCGGAATTGAACAGGAATAAGGGGTTACAAATTTAATTGAAGAGGGAGCTAGTGTGAAGGTTGTGTCGTAAGACGTAGAGGGCTGGGGTTCTATTACTGGGGTCTAGCAACCGGTGCACTCCTGCTACGTTTTATACCTGACGTGGAACGTTCTTCATCATCGTGCCTCCGCTTTGAACTGCCACGTGGTGGAGGTGTCGCTGGTGAGGGTTCGGCAGTGGGTTTAGAGTCTCTAACTACACCGTCATCGGGGTCTTGTGTAATATCGATGATGGAGTGCTGTACATCGTCAACATTCACTGTTCTGTGGAAGAAGAAAATCAAGAATATAAGGAGTAACACTTAAATTTTGTTATATTTTGTAAATGCTCCACTTAGGGTTGTGACGTGTTAGAGATGGAATCTGTAAAAAACTTCAGGTTCACTGGCCCACCCACATGTATTATATCTGGCCTTACAGGATGTGGTAAAACTGTGTTTATGCTTAAAATCATGTTCTCAAAATTTGTGCATAAAGTAATATAGTGCTATTCGACGTACTAATCAGTGTTCAACGAGTACCAAGATGATATTTTGTTCTACAAAGGCGTATATAACGTTAATTCATTAAAGGGAAATGAACATACAGTCATTGTAATTGACGATCTCATGTTGGAAATAGATAAAACGTTTGCCGAGACATTTACAGTGTTCTCCCACCATCTTAACATAAGCGTATTTTTCATCAATCAGAATCTACTTTCCAAAAATAGATACATGCACGATGTGTCGTTCAATACACAATATCTAGTCATATTCGCGAAACGTAGAGATGTGTCACAAATTGGGGTATTAGCCAATCAAATGTTCCCGAATCAGCGTAAGGAGTTTTTGGAAGTTTATAAAGAAGCTACAAGTCAGCGTTACGGATATTTGCTCTGTGACCTTCACCCGCGAAACACGTTTAGGGTGCTTTTAAGAATGAATATATTCCCAAGCGATCCTGAAACGGTGGATATTCCAGAATGACAAATAGGCTAAACAAATACCGTGAATTAATAAAAAACTATTAACGATTGCGGTGGGCATTGCAGCAGATGTTTGTTAAAAATATCGACTCGGACTTTTTAAAATGCATCTGTAAAATCTGCCTTAATGTTATAAAATGTAATGTGCCAATGAAAGCCTCTCCGAAGGCTCGCCTACGTCGTTACAAGAACATAATGCGTACGCTCGCTCGTAAAAGTTAAATTGTGGGGAAGAAAAAGCGAATTATTGTACAAAGAGGGGGATCGTTCTTCCCCATCTTATTTTCAGTTTTGGGAACTTTACTGACTACATAGATTAATATAATGAAGAAAGTGGTAGTGATTCCGCACGAGGTGTATGCTTCACTGCAAAGTTCAAAGAGTCCAGACACGGTTCTATAACCCCGTAAAAGCAAGCTTAAAAGAATGGAAAGCGAATTGATAGACCTATTAAACAGTGAAAATTCACCTGATGAGAAGAGGATCTTGTACCAAGAAGCTCTGCATAAATTTCTTCATGAGTATGAAGAATATTAGCATTATGCACATCGCGAGCAACAATGAGCATGGTGACATTGGACCTGGGACCGACGTTAGAGGTGACCAACAAAAGAATAAAGGAACACAATACATCGAGCATGTATTAAAAAGCAGTCTCCCACATACATTGAGGAATAAAGGCTTAAGTCTTTATAATCTATTGACTGAGTACCCCACAATGCAGTGGACCGATAGAGGCGAGGTCATTGTTGAAGGAACAAAAGTACAGGTATCCAATATCGTCGACATTGTTCATGATCTGGTGAGAGAGTGGGACAGGCCCACACCAGCAGGAAGGAAGCATATTAAAGCAAGACTACAACAAATAAATGTCCCCAAAACATTGATAGAAAATCTGAATTGGTTAAAAGACATGGAGCAAGTTTCGCACGTGACACAACTGACTACGCCATCACCCCCAACAGTAGCATCTCTGAAGAGGAGAAAGAAGATGCCAAACAACAACGGCTAACCCTCTCCACGTGTCTCTAAAATGCGCAAATGGCTAACATATTAAGAAAACGCTATTAAGACCTTTCTCAACCAGCCTCGTATGGCAGTGTTAATAGACTGTACAGAGGTGTTTACAATGATGGAGTAGGGAAAAAAGATGTTGGGAGGTTTATGCAGGAGCAAGATGCTTATACACTTCATTAGCCGGTGAGATAAAGGTTTAAAACAGCCAAGACAACAGCGGCTTCGATTTACTCTATTTCGCAAGCGGATTTAACAGACATGCAAAGATATTCAGTCTATAATGATGGCTACCGCTACATCTTATTTATAATAGATGTATTCTCTAGAGATCTTCTCTAGATATCCTGTGAAAAGTAAATCGCCTGAAACAGTTGCTAAAGCTACCAAAACGCTGATGTTGAAAGAAAACAGGGTTCCTGGCTATTTTTTTACGGATATGGGGAAAGAATTTATATGCCGCGCTTTTCAGAACATGCTGACAGAGTTTAATGTCAGTTACTACTCACAATTCTATACATAAGGCCTCTTTAGTTGAAAGAGTTCAACGTACCATAAGGGAACGCATGCATCGCTATTTTACACATAAAAACACATACAGATATATAAACATTCTGGGATCATTGGCATCGTCATACAACCGTTTACACCATCGCACGATTGGCACAACACCTAACGAAGTTTTAGAAAGAGGTATGCGCCCAGAGCCTGATGTGAGAAGAGATGGAGCACCGCGGCCACACTACACGTTTCAAAATCAATGATTATGTAAGGGTATCATGTTCGGGAAATAAATC
Organism: Bathynomus jamesi; assembly: GCA_023014485.1. Classification (NCBI taxonomy): domain Eukaryota; kingdom Metazoa; phylum Arthropoda; class Malacostraca; order Isopoda; family Cirolanidae; genus Bathynomus; species Bathynomus jamesi. The sequence goes on along the minus strand of JAJOZX010000025.1, from coordinate 1,750,549 downwards.
CGCGAAGGAATCTGAGCAAGGATGTACACGTGAGATTTTTAAAGTTAGTGCTATAAGACCTAAAAGCGAGATAATGATGTATTACGTTGTAGATTTGAATGGGGAAGAAATCGCAGGAGGCTTTTACCGCGAGGAGTTGCAGAAAGTGGCATTTAATTTAGAAAAAAATGTGTTTAAAATTGAAAAAATTTAAGGCAGCAAAGGTTCAGGAAAGAGAAATATGTACCTGGTGAAATGGCTAGGGTACCCAGAAAGCTTTAACACCTATATAAAAGCTGCTGCAATAATGAAGCTTAAATAGTATGCAACATGGCGCCTAACAACTTCTATGTCACACGCCCGCCCTCTTCTTCTCTGTATATACATTATACATCCTACAACAGCCTGGCCAACTTTATAACAGAACTCCATGGGTCCATTGAATTGGAACGTGATTCGTATGAAGTTGGTGTTTGTGAATTCCAGTTAACCACCAAATTTTTAACTCTTGAAAATGAACAGGTCATATTTCTGATTCTAACATTCAACGAGTGTGAAAAATTAGGCATAACCTTAGCTGACACTATGCGATCATTCCTGTTCGGTGGGGTACAGTACTATTGTAAAAAGTAACACTAGGACCCGGTCATTATGACACAGCCTCAGACATTGTGAGGGGCTTAAACAAGAGTCTTGAAAAGTCGTATCTAACAACCGATTTGCTTTTTGAAGTCTTAAACATAGACACGCCTGCACACACGTTGAAGTTAAAATCAACGATTAGTAGAAATATTATAGACAAAGAGCTGTTCACAATTGTGGCCGAGGGTCGATATGGTGCCCCCTCCAAAGAAACACCTTTCACGAGGCACAACATGACTTGTCCAGCTTAATGTATCAGTTAAAAGTGGAGAAACTGGGTGAAGGCTATCCATCCCCAGACATGTGCTATATTTACAGCAATATCGTGGAGCATCAATTTGTTGGAGATATCCAGGCGCGCCTGCTGCGCATAGCACACATCCCCAACAATAGAGGGAAAAGCTTGAGCATTGCATATGACAAGCCCCATTATGTAAATGTTGTGACTAATCTATTAACCAAAATCTCAATATATACAGGGTGTACATAAAGTCAGGATCTATTTTTGTGAAGCACTTGGAAATTATATGGAATTCAATCATAAAATGATAAAGTGGTAACATTTATTAAATAATTAAGAGTAGTATTCGACGTGACGCCCATCAGTATCCCTGCACAGCTCAAATCGTTCCGCAGCATTTCTAAACACATTCTGGAGAATTTGCGGGGTTATGTTATCTGCAGCAGTTCGTATACGTGTACGTAAGTTTTCAAGACTCGTAATCTTCGTCTGATAGACGTGCGATTTGATAAAGCCCCATGCAAATAAATCTAAAGGGGTTAAATCTGGTGATCTCGCTGGCCAAGGTCTGTTGCTTCCGCGTCCGATCCAGCGCACAGTGCCACAAATGGGTTATAAAACGGCCAAAATTATTTTTTTCAATTGTACTTAGTTTTATGTAGTTGAAATGTTTAATTATGATTTATTTTAATAAAAAATTATGTTTAGTACCTTTTGTATATATGTAATGGTGACATATTGAGTGATTTTTCTATAAATATAATAATATTCCAAATCAATAGGTTATGACCTACTGTAGTTTCTTAAGTTTCTCAAATTACTAAAATATACTAAACAGATAATTGTTAATTAGGCCTATGTTTTGCAGATTTTGTCAAATGACATACTAAAATAAGTATGGTTTCATTTTAATCACTATACACATCTATTGTTTAAAACATTATTTGATAACCTGCCACTATATCAGAAGGGGTAAATAAAAAACATCGTAATACCTCTTAAAGTTTATGAAATTAATTCCCCCAAAATAAGTGTGACAACTGATATGAAAAAAAGTGTAAATAGTGTAAACAAAATTACAAAAACTTCATATTTAGAAAATATCACGCATCACTCTTCTTGCAGACTTAGTTAGTTAATACATGAAAAACATGTTCTAACACGCAAAGTCGCAAATAGTCGCGAAAACGTTTTGTTTCTTTGATTTACTTAAAGGTTGCATTAATGTTTAACACAAAAATTACATTCCCCAAAATCCCCCATTTTTTGTTTTGCTAATTTTACACATTTTCTAGATAACAATTTAATCTGTAATCTATGATATTGCCATAGTTTTCTTAATTAATGCTATCTTTTTAGTTTCCAATTAAAAAATATGCATGAAAATGTTCTAAACTGTTTATTCTTTCAATAGAACTAAGCAGAACATGAAACTACATACAATTTTTTGTGATATAGTAACTTCGAGTAAGTTGTTAGAACAAACATATTTTGTCCCCTCCAAGATATTTTAAGACAATGTATATTATTTCGTAGATTTTTCTTGCCTTAATGTAAGAGAATAAAATTTCAAATACTTAAATCAGTAAGTAGAAGTGTTTTATTTTAACGTGGAAATGGTTTTAATAGAATTTACTTAACTTTGTTATTTTTGGTTTTCGACCGTTTTTTAACCCATTTGTGGCACTGTGCAGCGATTTGGAAAACGTCCATTTAGATAATCCTGAACAATTTTGGCATAGTGACAAGGGGCACCATCATGTTGATAGACGACGGTACTAACAATCCTATCCCTGTCGTCTATCAACATAATGGTGCTCCTTGTCACTATGCCAAAATTGTTCAGGATTATCTAAATGGACGTTTTCCAAATCGCTGGATCGGACGCGGAAGCAACAGACCTTGGCCAGCGAGATCACCAGATTTAACCCCTTTAGATTTCTTTGCATGGGGCTTTATCAAATCGCACGTCTATCAGACGAAGATTACGAGTCTTGAAAACTTACGTACACGTATACGAACTGCTGCAGATAACATAACCCCGCAAATTCTCCAGAATGTGTTTAGAAATGCTGCGGAACGATTTGAGCTGTGCAGGGATACTGATGGGCGTCACGTCGAATACTACTCTTAATTATTTAATAAATGTTACCACTTTATCGTTTTATGATTGAATTCCATATAATTTCCAAGTGCTTCACAAAAATAGATCCTGACTTTATGTACACCCTGTATAAGAACGATTGAGGGAAAAAATTTCCCATTCGGTGATGGGAGCTTAACAGTGAAACTACAGTTTCATCGCATTCAGCTATAATGACCCGAAGGACTTTCACAGTCTATCGAGGGGTGAGATATCAGCGTGGGAGTGGTCTTGGATCCATTTTTTCGACTATACTACGCACGGCTGTCCCAATGTTGAAGAGCGGGGGCTAGATGCCTCGAGAGGAAGGCGTTACAATCAGGTTTTAACGCGGTGGAAGACATAATGGGTGGAACTAAACATAAAGAAGCTATAAAAAACATTTGAAACGTACACGGGACGAAATCATCAAAGATGCAAAGGGAAAAATGCGTGGTGGCGGAAAGAAGAAGAAGAGGAATGTCCAGAAGAAGGGGTTACCAACACTTGGTGCTAAACATAAAAGGACACCATAAAAGTGTTCTAAGCGAATGAAACCTATGGTTGATAATTTTTTTAACTGATATAAGCTGAGGACACTACTCTCACGAATCATAGGCTGATTACTACTTGTCGAGAGAGGTGGCACTATTTCTGGCTCCTCATGGCAAGCTTCATCCATCCGTGTAGCTCACAATGTTGTAAATCGGAGCTGTCCCTCTTTAATATGCCCCCTACACAAGTTTCTATTGAGCATAGTGACTTTATTACAATTAACCCATTAAACACAATTAGTTCGCTGAGTGTCCCTATAGAATTCGTGATACCCAGCTCAGGCCCATACTTTTTTGATCCAAACTGTATGCACGTTTACGCTAAACTGCGTATAGCCCATTCAGATGGAACGGACTGCGATGATAGTTACTTTGCATACCCTGAAACAAAGTTTCTACACTCCATATTCAGCCACTGTGAGATGTATTTAAACCAGGTCAACATCTCGGCAGGAATGGGTTATTATCACCTACAAGCCTATCTGGAAAATGTCCTCAACTTTTGAAAAGAAGCGAAGGATACCTTTTTAACTGCCGAGGGCTATTATCAGGCTAAAGACGAAAGTAGTATAAAGGATAAATTTAAAAATTCTATAAATAAGATATACGAGTGTTTTTGACGTCTGCATACAGATTTTACGTTCCAGGAGAAACTGCTTATTAATGGGGTGGATATGACGTTAAAGCGCACCCGCACGAATCCTGAGATCTGCATAAATCTGGGGTCTGATCAAGAAGAGGGCGCAAAACCCATTGTGATTCATATCATGGAAATATATCTAGGCGTACTGCGAGTGAAATTAAGTTCGCCGAAATATGTAGAAATTAAATAAAATATATTACACGCAACAGTAAAATACACAGTTAACAGAGTACAGATTAAACTGTACACGGTGCCCGCAGGGTTGGCCTCGAAGCAGCTAGAAAACGTGGCCCTCGGAGTTTTACCTAAAAGGTTATTAATTAGAATGCAGGATCACGCTTCAACGAATGAAAAATATAAAAAGAACTCCTTTAAATTCAAGAATTTCGGCCTTAAAAATATAAATCTATACGTCACTGGCGTAACGCAGAAAGAATTTGTCGATGAATTTAACCTTTACCCGTTTGATATCACCCCCGACTAATCTGCTAATGTAAATACACACTTAAGTCCACAACAAAGTGGGAACACCTCAGTCAGATTGGAATTCGCCAACCCGATAGACGCGCCTATTAGTGTACTAGTATACCTCGAGTCGCAAACTCTAATAGAAATTGACCGCTTCAGGAAAGTAGTGACAAACTTTTAAAATGAACGCGAATATACTCCAGAGAGTAATGAAAAGTTACCGAATCACACGCTCCAAATTTATCAGTGTGTTTGCGAAGAATTAAACATAGAAATTGCCAACTACGAGAAATTGGTGTAGCCTTATTGTGAACACGGACATTGTTGGGGGCGAGGGGATTCATTGGTTTGCAATCTGTTTTAAAAATAGGGAAAGAATTTACTATTTTGATTCACTCGGCACTCAGCCCTCGAGTGACCCTGTTGTTGTACAATTTCTCGAACAGCTGCATGTCCCTGAAATTGTCTGGAATCCTTAACGATTCCAAGGATATTTTAGTAATATTTGCGGCATGTTCTGTCTTTCATTTCTCCTGCACATGTCACGTGGGAAGGGATTTGTATATTTTTAAAAATTATTTGATTTGTGCGACACTGAGATAAATGATAAATTGGTATGCAGACAGATAAAAAAAGGTTTCCATTTGTGCGCACTCGCTGTATTTTGTAAAGTTTAACGCGTGTATATATAATTGTAACTATATTGTGAAAAATGTCTCCATTAATGTTAGTCTTATTTAATGGACGCTCGTTCTGTAAGCTAAATTGTACTAAAACATGATTTCTCCCATTTAATAAATTGAATGAAAATACAATGTGTTTTGTTTTTAACCACAAAAACCTTACATTAGTTCGTCGATGACCTGGCATTCGTTGGTCTGAATGTGAGCCAATACCTCGATCTCCGCATTCAGGTCACTGGGTTGGCTGCGCGGTAAAACCTCCAAATCGTCGTCGACTATTTGCTTTTCTTCAAAGCTTTCGCGAAAAGTAGCTATAACACAATCAAGTTCCGCATCGGTCCTTTAAGGAGAAATTAACATAATTAGTTCATACTGAATCTTTTCTAATTAAAATCCATTTTTTCATAAACCGAATTGTATTCAGAAAGCCTAACTCAGTACTAATGCAAACTAGTCTATAATTGAGGATATCCGCTATGAAACAATTACAATAAAATATGAGTAGAAATGCATTATTACAACCACACCTATATATATATATATATATATAAATATATATATATATAACATTTAGGGTAGAATGAAAAAAAATTTTTGAATTTCAAAATGCTTGGGGTCGGGAAAGTTGTATTTATGTGAAACGTACTGGGTGAAATTTTTGTAATCGTACGGCTATAATTAAATTGTGCACACTGAACTCAAAGTTTTTAAAAATTGGCTCTTACTAAAATTACAAAAATTTCACACAGTACGTGTCCAAAAAAAATTCAAAATAAAAATGGCGAAATTTTAGTAATTTTGCCAATTTTAAAAATCTTTGAGTTCAGTGTGTACAATTTAATTATAGCGTACGATCAAAAAAATTTCACACAGTACGTTTCACATAAATACGCAACTTTCTCGACCCCAAGAATTTTGAAATTAAAAAAAAATATTTTCCACTCCTCCCTATATATTATATATATATATATATATATATATATATATATATATCAGGTCATCCCATAAGTAATGTCGTTTTTTACGATAGATTAAGTTTAAACTAGTCCTACTCGGTTTAAGCATAAATTTTCCGAAGGTTATATCGAAGAGATCTATCGTGTTTCGCTACATACTTTACAGACCTTGACCAGTGAAGACATGTGTTTTACTTTATTTGAACCCCCATAAACAAGGGGGGTATCAGAAGAGCATATCAGGCATATAATGCTTTACGAGTTCAAAAAAGGGAATAGTACTACTGAAGCAACGCGAAACATTCAGGACTTCATGGCAACGATATTCTGCATGTGAGGAAATGTCAAAGATGGTTTCAAAAGTTTAGGAAGGGTGACTGCTGTTTGACAGATGCAGCACGCTCTGGACGCCCTGCTGAGTTTGATGATGACCTGCTGTTAGCCGCACTTGAAGAAGACTGTTCAACAACTGTCGAAGAATTGGCCCAGAAAATCAAGTTATTCCCGTCCACCATCCATCGACATTTGCAACAACTCAGGAAAGTGCCTAAGTTAGGAAAATGGGTGCCACATGAATTGTCGGTCGACAATCTGAGGGTGCGAGTAAACATTAGCACAGCTCTTCATTCCCGTGAACTACAAGATCCGTTTTTGCACCGTTTAGTGACTGGTGATGGGTGGGAAAAACTTCCACATCCTCCATATTCTCCAGACCTTGCGCCTTCAGATTATCATCTCTTCAGGAGTCTGCAAAACTCGTGACCGGACAGCTCATACCAGGACAACACATACCCGGACAACTCAGACCCGGACAACTCAGACCCGGACAACTCATACCTAGGACAACTCATACCTAGGACAACTCATACTCTCTTCATCAATTACCACCCCAATGTTGATCTTTTCATCTATATCCACCCCGAAAGTTTAAACTCTGCAAATTAACCGAAATAAGATAAGAAAACAATAACAACAAATTTATTATTTATTGCAAACATATAATAAATAGAGAACCATTATTTACATAGGATAAAATTTGAATGCCCGGTTAGGTCAACTGTACGCCCTTGACGATTGGTTAGGTTTAGTCGTGATATTTTCGTTAGTTTTAACGAAAATATCACGACTAAACCTAACCAATCGTCAAGGGCGTACAGTTGACCTAACTGGGCATTCAATGAACCCAACCGGGTATTCAGTTGACCTAACCGGGCATTCAATAAACCTAACAAGCTTGACCTTCGCGAAATGAGAACTCATCGCGCGGAACCTTTGTAAGGTTGTAAGGTAAGGTATATAACTTGCATGACTTTTAAATGTTTAAATTTGATTTTTAATTTTACAAAATAAATGTTTTCATTAATTTTAAAAATAAATGTTTTCATTTCAAAATGTTTTCATTAATAACTTGCATGAATTCTAAATGTTTAAATTTAATTTTTAATTTTACAAAATAAATGTTTTCATTAATTTTTCATTTTTTTTCTGGTCCTAGGTATGAGTTGTCCTAGGTATGAGTTGTCCTAGGTATGAGTTGTCCGGGTATGAGTTGTCCGGGTATAAGTTGTCCTGGTATGAGCTGTCCTGGTATGAACTGTCCTAGAACCTGCAAAACTATCTTGACGAGAAACAGTATACTTCTGTAGATGACCTGCACACCAGTCTTTTTACGTTTTTTGCCTCAAAACCGCCTGAATTTTATAAACATGGCATTGAAAAGCTTGTAGGACGTTGGCAGAGTGTCATTGATTCCGATGGAAAATATATACTAGATTAAAAAGTTTCAGTTGAGTTTTTTTTTGTCCTTCAAATTCCGATCTACAAAACGACATTACTTATGGGATGACCTGATATATATATTTGCTGAAATAACCACGAAGGAAACACAAAATGGACCTATTGTTTTTCACCAAAATACACACAGAGGAACATATATATATATATATATATATATATATATATATATATTATATATATATATATCATAAATCATGTGTACCATAAAAAACCTCAGGGAACCATTCTGAGTTCATTCCCATCTTGAAACGGACATGTTATGTGCCTTGAAAAGTGGACGCTGAATTCTGCCAGTTGAGTATTAAGTTTTGTTTTTTGGCTAAAAATATAATAGTTACCCCCTTTTTCTTTGATGTATTCAATCTGACGTGAAGGCAGCGAGTCTTTTGCTTATACTGAGGTTCTAAATTTAGCTGGGCTAGGCTGCTTTAAACCCTAGATCCTGTCCCAAAGCTGGATCGTATCTGCTTTGCAGATAGTTGGTGAGGAAACTATATTTTTGGGACCTCTTTGCGAGTGACCAGTTGCCCACGTCGGGCTAGCATCATGAAAAAGAAAAACTATAGTATTTGTTATTTACCATTACTTGTTCGGACTATAGTGGATTTAATTATCCTAGAAGAGTTCCTTGTTCCATGCATGGTCTGTGTGTATCATAAAAAACTCAGGGAACCATTCTGAGTTCATTCCCATCTTGAAACGGACGTTATGTGCCTTGAAAAGTGGACGCTGAATTCTGCCAGTTGAGGTTTAACTTTTGCTTTTTGGCTAAAAATATAATAGTTACCACTTTTTCTTTGATGTATTCAATCTGACGTGAAGGCAGCGAGTCTTTTGCTTATATTGAGGTTCTAAATGTAGCTGGGCTAGGCTGCTTTAAACCCGAGATCCTGTCCCAAAGATGGATCGTATCTGCTTTGCAGATAGCTGGTGAGGAAACTATATTTTTGGGACCTCTTTGCGAGTGACCCGTTGCCCACGTTGGGCTAGCATCATGAAAAAGAAAAACTGTATTATTTTTCATTTACCTTTACCTATTCAGACTATAGTGGATTTAATTTTCCTAATAGAATTCCTTGTTCCATGCACGGTCTGTGTGTATCATATATATATATATATATATATATTAAGAGGGAGAGAGAAAGAGTTGCAAGGCGTTACAAGTACAGTAATTTACAGCGCTGGAAATACTTTTATCCTAACTATGCATACTCCGCAGTGCCTACCATCACAGTCTCGAGCCCAGAACCGTTGGAATTTTAAAATTTGTAATAATTCTAAAACCCTACCTGTAGAACTTTCTATATATTTATTAAACGTAAATATCTGATAAACAAAATTCACTCTCTAAATACTTAATAGAATACATTAATTACAGAAAGCCTAGCACAGTATCCTGTAGTAAAAATGCAATTATATGTCAGGACACCGCGATGTATATATGGGAGGGGAGAGTTACAATAAGAGAAAATGTAGGATAGGGTACCGGGTCAAATTATAAACAGCATGCAACTAGCCTAACCGGGGTCAAAAGGAAGATTATCTGGGTGTGCTACTCATCATCTGTCAGCACCGGGTCTCGAACCCGGGACCGCAGGAAATTCTTTAAAGTTTTTGTAATTCTAAAACCCTACCTTCAGAACTTTCTATAAATTTTTAAGTTATCACGTACAGGGGAACGAGCGCGTAATAAAATTTCACTTTCAAAGGAAACCTTCATCGCATAATAAAATTCACCGTCTGAATGACGTTCTCAGGAAGGAAGGTTAGCTGGGTGTGCTACGCATCGTCTGCCGGCACCGGGTCTCGACCCCTGGTCAGATACCCTTTCACTTCGTTTTATTACGGCTTTTTATAAATTATAACCCTTGCACTGAATGAAACGATGTGTGTGTGTATATATATACATAGAGAGTGAATGGCATTCAGTTTAAATCACAAACTAGCTTTCCAAACCGCATTTATTATGGCTTTTTATAAATTATTTAACACTGGCATTGAATGAAACGATGTGTGCGTGTATATACATAGACCGAATCACAAATTAAATTAATTACTTATAGTTCAATGTCCTCTCTCATCGGTTGAATCTTTCTCCCCGTCACAAATTTCTGCAATGGTTTTCGTTGAAAGTAGGGCGTTCCGGTCAGCCGCTCCGAAAAGGTGGAGCGTAGCCCCTGCACACAGGTCTCTGGCTTCAAACAATTGCGATGAGCAGTAAAGTTGTTGTGAATGACTCATGGCGATATTTTTCTGTAGTTACTCGTTGATAAATACAATTGTTGTGGATTCCAGGTGAAAATGCCCCCTTTTATATACGCGGTCCTAATTATAACCACCCTCAATAGCCGAATCGCGAGTTTCCTATTGGCCGTCGGTGAAATTTGAGTGGTCCATAACGAGTAAGTGTGACTTCCCACCAACCAGAAATCCTGGGCTCGTTCTCAGGTCCCGACCATTGGGCTGTAATTGGACGAGCCGCGAATTCTGGGGGGCGTGTCAAATATAACTTATCCATTCCATAGATTTCTTTCAGAAATGAAACAGATTCGTAGAGAGAGAGAGAGAGAGTTACAAGGAGTTACAAGGAAAAGTAGTACCTCAAAAGGCCTTGCGACCCATACCGAGGAGGTACCAATGGCAACGGGTGCCAGGGAAAAATTCATACACCCTCAAATAGTGTGCAAGATTCTGTCTAACTTTTTCTTGAACAGATCCACAGACGAACTGTTCACAACTTCTGAAGGTAGCCTGTTCAACGTGTCACAGATCTTATAGGTAAAGTAACTCCCACACACACTAGTCCTAAACCGTTTCAAATCCAACTTCCAACCATTGTTGCGAGTTGGGTTATCATTTAAACTAAACATGCTTCTAAAATCGACATTGTTGAACCCGCGTAAGAACTGGAAAACCTCGATGAGTTGACCACGCAGGCTCCGAGTTTCCAGCGAAAACAAGTTCAGGGTGCGTAAGCGTCGATTGTAGCCCATATGCCTAACGGAAGGGATTAACTTTGTGGCCCTCGCCTGCTCTCGCTCTAGCCTTTCAATATCTTTCCTGATGGTGGGCGACCAGAACTGCACAGCATACTCCAGTTGCGGCCGAACCAGGGAATTGTACAGAGAAAGCACAATCTCCTTGCTCCAAAACTGAAATTGCTTCCTGATATAACCCAACAGCTTCTTGGCTTTCTTTTCCACCTCTACGCACTGTTTGGTAAACTTAAGGTCGCTGCTAATTAGCACACAAAAGTCCTTTTCCAAATCAGTCGCCTTGATATTACTCCCCAACATCGAGTAGTCCGACTTGGGATTGGCGTAGCCAATGTGCATCACCTTCCATTTACCCAAGTTAAACGGCATTTGCCATTTTTCGGACCACTCTCCCATCCTACCTAGATCCGCACGCAGTTGCTCGATCGCTTCGGGCGTCCCAACATTGGCCCCAAGCTTCGTGTCATCAGCGAATTTGGCGATCCGACTGACGATGTCACCGTCGATATCATTTATGTAAATGATAAACAACAGTGGCCGTGAAATGGAACCCTGAGGAACCCCGCTAGTGACCGAGACCCAACCCGAACTAGCCCCTTTAATTACAACCCTCTGCCGCCTATTCTTCAGCCTGTTTTCAATCCACCCACCCACTTCCCCACCGATACCCAGCGCGCACACTTTGGCCGTTAGCCGGCGGTGAGGTACATTATCAAAGGGTTTTTGAAAGCCGAGATAAAGTATATCAATCGCCCTACTCTTATCAAACTCACTCAACATGACGTGGAAACACTCGAGCAAGTTTGTGAGACACGACCTATGCCGTCTAAACCAGTGTTGAGAATCCCCAAGCAGTTTGTAGGAATCCAAATGGTCAACGATCCTATCCGCTATTATCCCCTCTAATAATTTACCTACAACCGAAGTGAGGCAAATTGGACGATAGTTCTCTGGACTTTCGTGATACCCTTTCTTAAAGATAGGGTCACGTTGGCTTCCCTCCAGTCACCAGGCACCTGGCCCGTCTCCAACGATTTGTTGAAGACTGTAGCCAGGTGGAGAGCCACCACCTGGTCGCGCACCGCCCGCAACACTCTGGAGAGGAACTGGTTTGGCCCGGGAGCCTTAAACGCGCTCAGTTTTTCTATTCTATCGGCAACGACTGTCGCGGTACACCGAACACTATCCAGGCCAGCACCTTCATGCCCGACGCCTGGCTCGGGGATGACGCGGGTGTCCTTCCTGGTGAACACTCCCGCAAAGTACTCAATAAGCACATTAGCGATGTCCGCGTCGGAGGTCCGCAGAACGCCGCAGAATGCTTTTAATGGGCTTTCTATTATTAACATAACTGAAGAACTCCTTAGGGTTCCCCTTGCAGAGGCTTGCCACCCGTAGTTCTTCGTCACGTTTCGCTAGCCTAACCTTCGCCTTCACTTCCCTCCACAGGCAGACATACGACTCAGTGTTCTCATGGGAACGATTGACCTTCGCCCTCCTATACGCTGCTTTCCTATTTCGGATAGCCGAAGCGATGTCACGACTGAACCACTTAGGCTGCGTTGAAGCAGGGGTGACTGATTTTGAGGGTATGGCAGCAGACTGCAGCACCATAAACTGGCCCCGGAATGCACTCCACACTCCCTTAACTTCGCCACCGACCTCTAACCCCATCTCACCTACGCTATCCCGGAGGCTAACATAGTCCGACCGCTGTAGATCGAGCTTACTGCCTCTCAAGTTACTACGCTTCACCCGAGGGACGCAGACACAGAACCTAATCAGACCGTGATCACTCCCGGCCAACGATTCATCAACGGTGAGGCCAGTGACGAGGTTGTCTTCGGTCGTGAATACTAAGTCTAGAAAGCTTTCGCCTCGTGTAGGTTCTTTGACCCACTGAGTGAGGAAGTTCTCATCAGCAAAGTCAACTAGCCTCCTCCCTTCAGCATCAGCAGTCCTGTCTTCCCACTTTATGCCGCGACAGTTGAAGTCTCCTAAAACTACACACACCCTGTCCCATAGCAGGCTACAGAGTTCGGTGTACAGGGCTGTATCCTCCTCGAGGAGGAGATGCGGAGGTCTGTACACCAAGATTAACCTATAGTTCGTCCCTCCCACGTTCAGATCGACGCCAAGCAGCTCCCGTTCCGATCGGAACTTGCAGTCAACCGATGACTGCAACCCAACGGGTTGCGGTCTTTGCGAAACATTCTACACCCGGGAATTTCGAACTCCCCAACGTAGTCCCTACGATCAGTATGAATCCAGGACTCGTTGATATCAACGATATCCTGGTATTCTGACGCTAAGAGCGCTCGTAGCTCGCAAAACTTATTCCTAATCGACCTAGCATTAAAAAGCATTGTACGGAGGGAGCCTTCCCTATTCTGACCGACCCCTAGCACGACCCGTTTCCCGAACAGCCAGGGCTATTTGGAGTTGAAGGGCCCCTCACGAACGAGGGGGCAACTTCCGCAGGAGTCTGAGCCCCCTCCAACGGGGAAGGATGGTCACGCACCTGTACCTGGACGCACCCTTCGGTTGAAGGTACGTCCGCCACTGGCTCAAGATCATCTCTCCCCGGTAGGGGCTTGTCATCTCACCTTTACTCTTGTCATTGAGGTGGACACCATCCCACTGGTAAAGGTCCCACCTACCCGGAAATGCGTCGAAGGGGTCAATAAACCTCATGCCCAGCGGGACGCACAAGTCTTGTACCCTATCGTTGATGCCAATGACCTTACTGAGCGCGTGGTCACTGGCATTCATCCACGGTAAAATACCCATCAACATTCCCCTGTCTGTCTTCAGTTTTAGATCATCCGCAAGAGACATGATCTCGGTGATGATCCCTTCTGTAAAACCTACCCTACCGCCTTTGAGGAACAGGTCCAACTAGCCACGCGCAGCTTCTCTAGCTCCTTCCTTAAGTGCGCCGTTCCCCACCCAGGTAAGCACCTTACCTTCCTCATGTGCTGGTTTGCAGAAGCAAAGTACTTCTCCTGGACCTTGATCTGCGAGTCCCCAATCAAAACTGTGTCTTCCTCCTTCGAGCACAGGAGACTAAAGCGGTTGGAGGTCCTGACAGGGGCAACCGGGGTCTCAGACTTCGGCTTCGCAGCCTTCTTACCCGAGACCTTTCGATATCTGTCGCCACCCATAGACTCAGCCGCTCTTACACCACCCGACCCACCTCAACCGGCAGCTACATCCTTCGGTTTCTTTGGGCCATCAGTAGGCTCCTTCCCACCCTTTTTCTTTATCGGCCCCTTCCCACCCTTCTCTATCGGCCCCTTCTTTGCGCCCTCCCTGCCCTCCACCTTGCGCCGCGGTTCCATGCATTCCACGTGGGTCGCTGGCGATTCCTGACACTGATTTTTTACCCTGGCCCCCGGTTGCACCTCTACCCTTTCTCCGCGGTCCCGAGCTGGACCGCCTTTCCAGGGCAGCTATCCTTTCAATGAGCTCCGGAGTGGAGGGCACAGCCGCGTCAGTGACCGCCGCACCTCCAACAGCCGATCTGGACGACACGAGCCTCCGGACTCTTTCCTCTAGCTTCTCGTAAAACTGCATGAGTTCGCAAAAGCGGCACATGCTGGAGTGGTTGATCTTCTCGAAGCAGGCTTCTTTGAAGTTCGTCACCCACTGGTTTACTCCACACCTCGCACATTCAGACTTCAGTTTCTGCGGTCCAGTCATTGTAACTTATTTTTTTTCGAACTCTGAATACACTGAATAAGATAAAGCATTCTAGCAATGAAACTATCAAAAACGTTCTGACCAGTATATAAAAAGGAGGGGGGGGGGGGGAATTGTTCCCGCGCGTAGACGCATCCGCATATTTACAAGTGACGTTCATCCCATCCAGAACACTACACCTCTCGCTGCTGCCGCACCGACCAACGGTCTCCCCAGGGACGGACAGTCCCAAACGTGTCGCAGCTACCAACTGACAAACACTCGTGACGCAGGCGTCACGGATTTCCAGCCAGGAGTGACAGCGAGATGCAGCTCCTTACCAAGTCTTACTAGTCACTCACAAGCAGCCAGACTCTTAGAATCCAGTGTTCAAGGGATATCTTACCAGACCCAGAGGCTACGCCCGAGACTTTCCGCTGGCCTGGCAGCCAGCGGGGCAGTAAAGCTCTCTCACCTAAGAGCAGTACAGCCAAGCACTATCAAGTGTCACCAAAGAACGGTCGCAGGGGGCTGGTCAGGCCATTACGCGTTAAGAATGGGCTTAACGGGGCACTAGCCACACTCCATTCATCGCGCCCCTACGCCTGGGACCCCTCCATCTCAGTCTCTCACGACCTACGAGCGTTAAATGGTGTTGTTTTTAGAGGTTACAAAGCCTCTCTTCCCATGCATGAGGTAGCAGTAGGGTCCTAATAGTAAAAGAAGAGAAAAAGACTTAATACTAAAAGAATTTTTTTTTTTTTGCAGTCAGAGGAGAGCATCCTTAACCTAAGCTAAAAGGACAGAGTAGGGATAGGATGGGATCCTAGTAACCCACGGGACAGGATTGTACAACAGACTTCACCCGCCCTCCCGAAAGAGAGAGAGAACCTAAAGGAACTGGCAGCCAATTTCTCTAGAATCCCACGACTCGGGACCGGAGGGCTGTCACACCCCAAGTATAAAGTTTACAACACCCAGAAGAAATGTGCATAACTTTTATACCCCCTGCGGAGAGAGAGAGAGAGAGAGAGAGAGAGAGAGAGAGAGAGAGAGAGAGATTGATTGATTGATTGATTGATTTTGTTTGGAAAATAACATTTGTTTTTCTGAGGTGTCAAGCAAACTGACCAGGCGCCGATCTGTCGCAATTTAAATTGCATCAAACCGTTGCGTCCCACTAGAGCCAAAAACAATATTAGTTATCAATTGTTTTATTATTATTATTATATATAATATATTATATATATATATATATATATACAAAGGTGGGCACCCGGGCCTCAAAAAGGACCGACGGTCCCGGTCCAGGTCCTTGCCTCAAACTGGACCGACGGTCCCGGTCACGGTCCTTTCTGAAGATAGGACCTAGGAACGACTCTGTCCTCGGTCCTTATATATAATATAAGTGAAAAATTTGATTAAAATGAAAAATGAAATTAAAGACACCGGAAATCTTTAATTTTATTAACGTAAATTATAATTAATACAATACATAAATGATGAAAAAAGTTATTAAGTTAAATGCTTGAGTTTCCCTTCAAGAAGACTAGCATTTCAAAATGGCTGTCACTGAGCCCTGACCTTTTCGGCTTGAGGACGTCCTTCCCCAAAGAGAAGAGCCTCTCCACGGCGGCACTGGATGGGATAGGCGTGTTAAACTTGATGAGAGGATGTTCTTGTTCGGCAGGCACAGCAAGCACTTGTACTCCAGGTTCTGCTCACCCTTGGGGCCCAGGTATTCAAAGTATTTGTCCAGGTACGGCCAGGGATTGCGGGTTCAGTTCTTCCGCTAGGAGCTCCAGTTGCTTGACTTGAAGTTGAAGCACTAACATCAGTAGATTCTTCGTCTCCTCCAGGTGTTGAAACAAGTTTCAGTTCAGTCTCAGTCTCTTTCTGAGTCTTCTGGAGGAAATGATCCATCTTCTTTAGAACTTCAAATAATCACTAAACACACTAAAATCACTAAAAAAGACCGTCCGGGCCGGACCGTCCGGAATTGCTTAAAAATGGACCGTCGCTCCTCACTGAGAAAAGGACCGACTTTCCCGCTCACAGTCCTTAAAAAGGACCGAGTTCCTGGAATTCGGTCCTTTTGGAACTCGGACCTGCCTACCTTTATATATATATATATATATATATATACTTGTGTCTTAAAGATAAATATATATTGAAACAAAATAATTGGATAAAAGACGAGAAACGAAATAGCTATCCCGAAACGCAATCTATTTTTAATATAAAGTTATATTAATATTTTTTGTAATAAGGTTTAAAGATATATTTGTATCTTAAAGATAAATTTATATTGAAAAAAATAGTTGACCAAAAGAAGAAAAATTAATAAGTTACCCCTAATTTAATTTATATTTTGTTTTAAAACTCATATTAATGCTTTTTATGTTATAGTTTAAGGACAAAATTGTATATTATGATGAAAATTTGTTTTTGTATTAAACTTACTTTATCTTTTGAGAATTTTTGTTTAAAAGATCGCTCACCAAATGTCAAATTGGCCTCGTGGTGCTCCACCACGAGAAGCTCAATAGAAAAACGATTGGCGTTGCCTTTTCTTGAGACCTTGTCGGTTTACTTCACTTGGCCCCATAAACGTATTTGTTTAGGTTTAATAGCTCTGTCTATTGGGTCGTATTTAGAGACCTTGTCGGTCTACCAGGAGCGGGTAAGTAATGCGGTGGTTGTGGTGCTGTGGAGGTGGTTGTGGTGCTGTGGAGGTAGTTGTGGTGGTGGTTGTGCAATACTGCTTCACCACCAATCGTCTAGGTTTTGACGCTTGGTTGTAGCCCTCATATCGGTTACACGGTGTTGATGGGATGAGCTCCTAAAAGTCTATACTTAGACGATTGGTGGTGATATGGTGTTTTTGTGTGGTGGTTGTGCTCGTATATATTTTGCTATTGGGGCTTTGCATATATATATGTGTGAGGGGGGTAATAGGGGTTTTATGGGCGTATAGTCGGGGAGTGTATGTGCGTTTGTGTACGCTTTTAATTCGTTCGAAGGTTATTAATATATACAGGCCATTTATGCCTTCTAAGCCAACTAGCAGATTCAGTCAACTGGCGAATTAAGCTAACTGGTGGATTAGGACCTTATAAGAGAACGGGCGCTCGGATGAACTCTCATAATTCGTCTGGCTGGAGCCAGGCAAACACCACTCTCTCCTTCTTAGATTAAGGCTTAGGTTAGGTTTCCCTTTAGGGGTGAGGCCGTCCCACTTTCTCACCCAAAGACTATCCTCCTTCTCCTTTCTCTCCCTCTCTTAGGTTAAGGTTACCCCTTTGGGGCGTGAGGCCGTCCCATCTTCTCCCCCAGAGAGGTTAGGTGGACTCCCCAGCTTGCTGGGGAGTTTCCTTCACTGCAGATTGGGGGATAACCCTCCCCCTTGTTGCATAACCCCCCTTCGCAGCAGTGACTTGTTTGCAAAAAACCCTCCCCCTTTGTTGCATACCTTCTTGCAACATCCCCCTCCCATTTGCAACATTGATCAACATTTTCAATTGCATTGCACTCTACCCGGTTCATAGTAGGTATTTGGTCCATCCCCCATTATTGTCTATAACATCTTGTAATCTGTGTGGCGTAAATGCAACATGGTTATGTATGATGTGTGAGTTCCTTCGGAACATCTCCCACTCAGCCATTGTGTGGTCAGTAGCATAACCGCAAAATGTTCGAGTGCAAGTTCCAATTGCAATGTTGATCAATGTTGCAGTCTCCACCCCCACCCCAGTGCCAAACCCCCTTCCCCATGTTGCAAGAATGCCAACCTCCCACTCCCCACGGCACCAAGAAAAGGAAGCAAGGGGATCCCTCCCAGCTGCCACAAGGTAGGGGAATCCACCTACCCTAAGAGAGAGAGGAGAGAGAGGGAGAGACCATCCTTCGCCTGGGCCCGCCAGACGCATAATAAAGTTCTTAGTCTTTGCACTTGGCTTAGGTCTTAATCAGCCAGTTGGCTTAATCACCCAGTTGGCTTAGAAGGCTTAATCTGGCTTAGAATTCGTAAATGGTTTGTTTAGGTGTATGCTTATATATATATTATATATATATATATATATATATATATATTATTAACTTTTGAGTTGCCACATTGTGCTATTTATTTAATTAATGAAGATGTTCTTCACAGCATCAGATGACTTAGAAATCCGCCAGGTGTCTTAATCCTCCAGTTGGTTTAGAAGGGATAACCAGCCATTTGGTATAGTGTATACATATGTACATATTTATTGTAGCAAACGTGCATCGTTTATATATATTCCCATCACCCCAGTTACTCCTTAATATCGTTTATATATACATCCAGGAAAGCATTTTTTGGATAATAAAACACAACTACATCAGTCTGTTTATTTAGACGAATTATATAATTATTGCAATTAATTTCTTGAAATATATTGAAAATAAATATACAATCAAAATAGTTCAGAAGAATTCGATACACACTTTAAACGATATATATAAATATATACACATTCTTAAATAATAATATTAGTACAGGAGAAATCTATTTATACATTTATATTAAATAATAAAATTTTAACAAATACATAGAAAATAAATGTACTGTAAAATAATATATAAACATCAAAATAATAATAGTACAGGAGAAATCTACAAACACTATGTTCTACTGCACTTAACTAAAATACTAAACTAGCACGTGATCGAGGCTACAGTTATATCATTGTTGCTTTGTACTATGCAATAAATACGATTTAACATTATTTCACCGCTCAAGTTATACGGATGCCTATACTCGGTGTAAAGGGCCTTCAATTCGTTCAAGACTATTTTTGTGCCGACTTTGCATTCGGGTGGCAAATTATCACTCTCTTTAAACACTGACATAATACAATCAAAGGCACGCACAAAGATGGCGTCGTTAGCCACAACATCATTATTAAATTCAAGTTTATAAACACTCCTTTCCAATCGAGGGTTTATTGTTACCGATCCGAGCTTTCCAATCGTCAACTTTTCTTCACAATGCATATCAGCAGTTGAAATAATCTTCTAAGTCGTAGTGACAGTTGCTCATTATATAAAGAAATAGTTCTTCAGGGTGAACAGTGTAGGTGAGCTCAGCCCTGTACCGCGTAAGTCCTTTGTACCAAAGTTCATGATATTTCGAAGAGTCTAAACGTTTTAAATAAGTATCCAGTTCTAGACCATTCTCGCCATGTTCATTCCTACACTCGGTAAACCGTCGAGCAGAGCGGTGTATGCGTATTCAAGAACCTATCAAAGTAAACCATATCCGTAACACGCGCGTCTAATATAGGCTTTAGCTTGCGGAAACCGACGATCTCAAACATTCTGTCGAGGATGAAGCGGTTTCGCGTGGGGAAAAGAACGTTGTTATGAGACGCATTCTTCCACATCAGTCGTATATCAATGCATGGCTGACCGCTATTTATACACAACGTACAAACAATGGCATATGAGGGGGTATCACTAATATGTTCTCTTCTTGTATCTACACCTGCAGGTATTTTATAACGAGTCTCACTCCACTTCTCAACTATCACAAAGACTATTCATCTCCTCAACACTTAAATAAATAACATTCCGTTTACCAGAGTTTGTTTGTCTACAAGTCATTTCCACTACATAGTTAACGGCACCGGTTTTACGCAATGACTTCGTCACGGACACATCGTATACGGTATTGAGAATGCTGCTCAAAGGAAGCTCCATCGTATTCTATTGTGCACATCCGGACGGTTCAAGCTCTGAGATGACTATGAGCAACTGGTGCGCGTTTTGGCACGGAGACAGGTGTGGGAACGCGTCACACGGGTGAGTCATACCAAGCGTTAATGTTTCGTGTACGGGTTTTTTCCACCATGAAAGTGTCATGTGAATACTTGTGCCCATTATACTGGGAAACCGTTTAGAGAACTTTTCCATCTACGACACACAAAGTAATATCGGCTTTAATGTTTTATCACTCCCACTTCCCAGAATGCGCACCAGACATTTCCGGTCAGGGTGATTTTCACGAACTAAACACATTTTATTCACACTCCGGAGCACTATTTGAGAGAAACATGTGCCCATATTTATCCTTTTTGCCTCGCAAACAATACTCGTCTCTAAATTGTATTAAAAACCCACGCAGGCCTTTAGCCACAACCTCACTGCAAACCTCGTCATGATATATATTAATGTACTGGTGAAAATATTTCAAATTGCCCATTATAACAAGATATACATTCTCAGCCGCAGGGTAAGAGTACTCGGTATGATGCAGCATGATATAGTACCGCTTGTCACACCACTCATCAACAAGACTCACTAACCATACCCGTTGCCTCTCTTCTGCACGTGTTGTTTCTTCCACTTCACGGTATATGTAAGCTTTTATGCAGTTTGGTCCTACAACATAGTCCATTACATCGTTTGTGCAACGAAATCCTGCATTGCTCTCGCCTGAATAGCCGTAGAGTATTTGAATCTCTTGTTCGTCAAGCTTCGCACGGTTCACTGTAGCCTTAAAAGCCTCAAAGGATGGAGGAATACCGATTCTTTGAGTGTTCACTACATCTTCAGACTTTAGCGAATACCACTTCATAAACGTTGAGCACACACTATTAAAAGTAGCCATCATTATTTTTCGTCTACGTGAGATTTCTTCAAATACACGTCTGAGATCCAAGGCTTACATCGGCCAACTGAGCACGCAGAGGTAGAGATATGCCGAGGTAGTAGCATGAGTCACATGACCTTTGTTCGATTATACAGTGGGCGGAGCTTAGGACTTTTCCTGTACATACGCACACACACACACACACACACAAAGGAGAAAATGAAATGCTAACTGAAACACGATTTATTTAATAACATATCATCGGATTATTCAAGGTGTGTGTATATATATATATATATATATATACACATTCAAATACGTGTAATAAATAAAATAAACATATCGTTAACAAGTAAACAGACACACACATATATAACAATCAAGGGTTATGGTAGCCAAAGGGGTATCATAGGTACCAGGCACCTGGTAACGTTTCCTATAGGTGTTACGACACAATTTCGTACCCCTAAGTTCCTTCACACATCCCAGCTTCTGGGCCCTAAAATTGTGGGTCCCTACAGTCAGTTGCGGCGGTTGGGAGGCATGATGAAGAACCTTCCACGTCAAGTATAAAGCGTGCCAAGAGTGCACTGGTTGTTAGACTCCCAGTAATATAGCCCAAACCCTATACGTCTACCCTCTACCCTCTACGTAAGACCTTCTAAGCCAAGTGCAAAGACCAAGAACTTTATTATGCGTCTGGCGGGCCCAGGCGAAGGGTGGTCTCTCTCTCTCTCTCTCCTCTCTCTCTTAGGTTAGGTGGATTACCCAAGTTTGTGGCAGCTGAGGGGATCCCCCTTGTTTCCTTTTTTTTTGGCACTCTAGGGGGAGGGGAAGGGGTTGCAACATTGATCAACATTGCAATTGCAACTTGCACTCGAACATTTTGCGGTCATACTAGTTGATCCGCTCCCACGAGTTCACCACATTCTCCCACACGTTCTCAATTTGGTTGAGGTCACACCCCTTACTAGGCCAGTCCAGTAGTTCTAGATTTCGCTCCTCCTCAAACCACCTTCTAACAATCCTGGCGGTGTGGATAGGAGAGTTGTCCGGCAAATGGATTTTAAATACTGTATTAAAGATAGAATTATATCTTTGAGATAGGTTTTAACCCCTTTGTATAAGAGGTTTCTCTCAGCTAAATGTAATTGTGCGCCGTTATACAAATAATACAGTCTGCAGTTATCCAGAATAAAATCCTAAGGTGTTGTCATAGTACTGAAAGAGTTAAACAACAATTTTATAACCATTCTATAACTACACAAATACAACATACCTGCATAAAGATAATCTGCTCAGGATAGGGCAAGGCATATGCGCGTACAGAAGGCAGCATCACTTCCTCCATGATCTCTATATATTGATCTTCCGTAAACCTCCCGTCGATCTCAATCAGCTCTCCTAGTCCTTGCAGGTGCATCCATCCCACACATTCGCCGTCACATGCCTACTCCGTGCCACTTCGTAAATATTTGGCGGGCATATCTCGTGTTGTCCTGTCGCCAACACCGAAGACGGCCGTGAGTTGTAGACGCAAACGTCTTCTCGTCAGAGAAGATAACTCTGCTCCAGTATGCGAGCTCATCATTTATATGGCTGGCGAGCAAACACGAGCCTGGCTTGACGATGTCGTTCCTCGATCCACTCTTTTTTGACAGAGTACGGTGGTGTTATCCTGCTTCATGCAACCGTCTCCTTCCGGTGTCCACTGACACGCCCGTATGTAGTATCTCCCGGATGCGACTGCGTTGTTGATACGATCGTTCTGCACTTCGTTGATTATTATCTGGTCTTCTTCTGGTGTGGTCTTTCTTGGTGCCCCACACTTAGGACAATCTAGCAGATTCGCAGTCTCTTGCCAAATCTGCACCCAGTGTCGAACAGTAGGCTTCGAAATTCCCCGTTCCATGGCTTTGTCAGCTTCAGAAAGGCCTGCTTCCCGCATATCAATTATCCTACCTCGCTGTGAAATTTTATCTTGAGCTGGATTAATTTTCAGAGTCGGTGTTCGTCACACGTTGTAGAAATATGGTATGAGCATAGATCATGCCAGTAACCATGTCAACACCTCGGTTTGGCCCATCAACGTCATTTCACAAACATTAGTATAATATCGTATGAATTTATAAGTATATACACTGTAAACCAGATTAATTTCGCGGCAGCAAATTTTCGCTCTTTCATATCCTTGGAAAAGTTCGCGGCATCATAATTTCGAGGTCAATCAACAGTTGCTAGTTATAATCTTACATATTAAAATGACGTCATGAATGACAACATTTATTCTGGACTGTGATTGGTCGAGGTTGAGGTCGTATATCAATGCAAATTTTACCTCTTTATATGCGGATAAAGTTTCAGCAGCACTCAAGGTAAATGAATCTCTCGGTAAGATAGATTTGAAGCTCTCCACACTGAAACTTATTCATGCTAAATGGACCTTCCCCCAGTTGGGGTACCTTGACTAACACTGCGGCGTTGCCACATGTACAGAGTCGCCTGTGAGGCGAGGAACATTATATATGTGGGCAACTGTACCTTTCAATATTAATTCTATACTATATCGTAACATTTGTAAATAATGACTAAACATGCTAAATCATTGTAACGTCAGAAACCAAACTTTGTTTATTTTCTTTCATAAACACGTTACATACAGTAGATAAACAACTGCATCAAAGTAATTATAAAGTTATATTCGTAAAACTTTACTGTAAATTCCACATTTTTTAATATAATTTATTCGTGTAATTAATATACGAGTAATTTTTTAAGGTACAGTATTAATTCCCTTGAGTAGTATGCTCGCATTTGAGGAGACGGAAAATTTTGGCAGAAGGGCGTTAAGCGGACCTCACGTCCGTTTATGAGGTACATTTTGGCATGATAACGTCACGCGGTCCTCACGGCATTTTATGAGAGGTATTTCAACGTTTAAAAAAAGAGCAAAAAAAAACAAAAACACAAACAAACAAAAAAAAATAAAACATATTCGCTGACGAGATGTATTTGAGGCAAGGGTAGGGGGAAAGTTAGGTCAACCTAACCTAACATAAAGGTAGACTGAGATGAGGAGGAAAGGAAAAATTTCATGAGTCTTTTTATGAGCTATATTGAAGATTGATATAACCTATCGCGAAACTATCATAACCCATCTTACGCCGCTTAAAGTCTTCGCACGCCGCGCTTGCGCAGCACCGTTGATCCCGTATCATTTTAACCACGCCCCCACCCCTACACCACTTCTGGCCGCACGACAACGTTTCCAGAACGTTCACAGATGATGAAGAGGAGATTTATTTGTGCATGCAGGGTAGGAACGTTCTCACGCATCAGGGTTCTGCTGATATATATATATATATATACACACTAGTAAATGTAGCTTAGAAATAACGTATATTTTATGTAATAATAATAAGAAGAAGAACGGAAAGAGAGTAAAAACGTAAGTAGCGTAAGAATAGTGACCCAACAAATACCAAATTTTTTAGCCTTCTTTAACCCTTTAACGCCGATCGTTGCCTTATGGCACATAAACTTGACAATCGATTTTGAGCCTTACGATCTGAATACTCGAGGCTACTGAACCCAGAATGGTCTCCTGAGGTTTTTTCATGATACACACAGGGGACCATTCTGAGTTTAATCCCATCATGAAACGGACATTTTATATGCCTTGAAAAGTGGACGCTCAATTTTGTCAGTTGAGGTTTAAGTTTTGGTTTTTGGCTAAAAATATAATAGTTACCCCTTTTTCTTTGATGTATTCAATCCAACACGAATGCGACGAGTCTTTTGCTTATATTGAGGTTCTGAATATAGTAGATCCTGTCCCAAAGCTGGATCCTATCTGCTTTGCAGATAGCTGGTGAGGGAAGTTATATTTTTGGGGCCTCTTTGCGAGTGACCCGTTGCCCACGTCGGGCTAACATCATGAAAAAGAAAGAACTATAGTGTTTGTCATTTACCATTACTTATTCGGACTATAGTGGATTTAATTTTCCCAGGAGAGTTCCTTGCTCGACGCACGGTCTGTGTGTATCATATATAATATATACATATGTATATATACCCATATTATATATATATATATATATATATATATATATATATATATATATATACAGTATTGTGTAAATTAATGTGAACAGGACAAAAATATTAGAATTTTCAGTAAACAGCATATATTTTGAGACTAGAACAAACTTTAATATTTAATATAGCTATCTTTAGTTTTAATAACGTCTTGAACACACTTTGGCATAGACTGTATCAGTTTTTCACAGATTTTCTTTAATTCTTCATTTTAAAACCAGACTTGTATGAGAGACGCGATCAGTTTTGTTTTAGTTGTACAGTCCAGTTTTTAATTCGAGTCTTGCATATGTCCCATAGATTTTCGATTGAGTTTAGATCTGCCGAGTTTCCTGGCCAGTCTAAACAGTTGATATTGTTCACCTTTAAGAACTCCTTAACACATTTTGATATATAGCATGGAGCCAGATCCTGTTGGAAAACCACCTTTGGGAACAGTCTCTGCAGCTCTGGTTTGCCATGGCGTTCTTGAACCTCAATATATCGCTTACTACTCATCATGCCTTCCATAGGCACTAATGAGCCACTTCATCGTGCAGAAAAACAATCCCAGAACATTTTCTTTTCTGGGTGTTTCACAGTTTGGTTATTTTGTAACTGGTTGTGGGTTCACCAGGTGAATGGCGTACAAATCGATTTTGTTGACCTTGAACAAGATAAATGACTCTCGCCTGAAAATAATATTGTACTAATCTTTTGACCAACCAGCATATTTCTTGTTCCAAGCATAGCGTTTTGTCTTCATTATTGTTGTTCACAATTGTTTTACCATAGGTTTCTCGGCTTTGCGTCCCACCGCCAGCAATCGACGTCTTACAGTTGATGATGATACCTGGATATTTGATGCTGCTAATTCCTGGTTAAGCATGTCACTAGTTTTTCTAGGATCCTGCTTGTTTATTCGTATTAACTTTGCATCATTTCTGGGTGTTGTTTTTCGTTTTCTTCCGCATTTGCCTTTCTTTGATGAGGATATTGAGTCCATGATTTGTTTCTTCTTAATAATCTTATTGACCGCCCCCACACTAACTTTGATTGCACTGGCAATTTCTCTGTGTGAGCGACGTATGTTCATGCAAGGTGATTATTTTACTTCTTTTGCTTGGTGTAATATCCAAATTCGACTCTGAAACAAACAAAGAACAGAAATCACACGGACTGACTCTGATGACTGACAAAAATAAACTAAATTAATCAAAAATTGAATGACAAGCTCGACTTCAAAAGATGCTGCAATAGCCTTAAAAGATGCTGCAAAGACTCGGCCTCCCGACGTTATCTGTGCACAAAATTCTGAAAGTTAATTTGCAGAAGAAAAGCTATCATTTGCAGGTTTTACATGATTTACATGAGGAAGATTTCCCTCGACGAAGTGCTGTGTGTGCTGATCTCGTAGAACAAATCTGGAGTGATAATTTAATGGACAACATTCTCTTTAGTGGTGAAGCCACTTTCCATACGTGTGGAAAAGTAAATCGCCATAACTGTCGAATTTGGGCAGATGAAAGACCGAATGATTTCGTCCAAAATTGGGAAAGAGACTCACCTAAAGTTAATGTCTGGATGGGTTTAACAAAATCTAAGGTTTATGGTCCTTTTTTCTTTGCTGAAGCTACAGTTACGGGGCTTATTTATCTGGACATGTTGCAGCAATTCCTTGAACCTCAGCTGATTGGGGATAGGATTGTTAGTACCGTCGTCTATCAACATGATGGTGCTCCTTGTCACTATGCCAAAATTGTTCAGGTTTATCTAATTGGACGTTTTCCAAATCGCTGGATCGGACGCGGAAGCAACAGACCTTGGCCAGCGAGATCACCAGATTTAACCCCTTTAGATTTCTTTGCATGGGGCTTTATCAAATCGCACGTCTATCAGACGAAGATTACGAGTCTTGAAAACTTACGTACACGTACACGAACTGCTGCAGATAACATAACCCCGCAAATGCTCCAGAATGTGTTTAGAAATGCTGCGGAACGATTTGAGCTGTGCAGGAATACTGATGGGCGTCACGTAGAATCCTACTCTTAATTATTTAATAAATGTTACCACTTTATCATTTTATGATTGAATTCCATATAATTTCCAAGTGCTTCACAAAAATAGATCCTGACTTTATGTACACCCTATATATATATATAAGGACTCATGCAAGAAACCGGAGCATATCTTGTATGCCTCACGGAAACCCATATAAAGGACTGTTAGGCGAACTGTGAAAACTGTGAATTCTGTATTGACATAAAAGAAATACAAATTGACAACTATAACATCCTCCGAGCCGACAGAACAGTGAAACGTAAATGAGGATGTGCTATTTACACACGCGAAAGGCATATGGCAGAAATGACTATAAGTACTTCAAACAGCTACGTAGAATGTGTAGCAGCAAAAATGAAAAATTAAGTATGGTACTAATTGTAATGTACAGTCCCCAAACACGCCAGCTTAAAATTTTTCAGATTCCATTACAGAAGTAAGAAACTGGGTAAAAGATCTACATTCTTCAACCCCAAGTATTTTTCTCTGTGGTGATTTTAATTTCCCATTCATGAAATATAAAAGGATAGGAAAAAATATATGTATATACACCAGGACAAGGGGGTGCACACGGGAACACCAGGACCAGGTAAAAATGCTACTAGCTCTAGCTGATGAATTTATGTTAACACAAGAAAAAACAACTGCCTAGATTTGGTATTCACAAACAACAGCAACCTAACTGATAATGTAGAAATATCCCCAACTATGATATCGAATCACAACATTATTGAAATAATAACCAATATAAAAGCAACAGGAAAAGAAAGAACACGAACACCAGAAAGCAGCAAATTCGATTTTTTTAATTTTCACTCCAAAGCTATAAACTAGTAAGATGTTGCATCCAGCATGGAAGTAATAGATTGGAAAACCATTTTCGAGACCAAGACAACGAAAGAGATGCTAATGACCTTAGAGGAGAAGACGCTGGAAATTGTGGAAAGACATGTCCCAAAAATACAACAAAGAGGATGGAGAGGCAGGTTCGAGAGACAAAAGAGGTCATTGTTCCGAAAGAGAAAAAGAGTGACTGCAAAATTAAGTAACGGTAAAGATAGCAACATCAGAAAAATATTAAATAATAAACTGCAGAGTATCGATGGCGTCATACAGGACTTGCGTGCTTGCGTATACTTGGATATAGCCTAAACGCGATCACGATTACACTGTGTAGGCTTGGTGTGAATTGCTTAAGACGAGGGCAAAGGAAGCTTACCTCAAATGATGAATACTCTGGAGATTGAAGAGCTCCTTGAAGGTTGACCGTATTGCGGTCGCACTTGTTGACTTTGGAGAGTGTAGATCTAGATGAAGGTTGACCGTATTGCGTTTGGCTGAAGGTGAACTTGGAGACTGTAGAGGGCCTGTTGGAATATTTGTTGAACGGGCGCCGATCGAGTTGTGGTGAAGGATAAGCGAGGAGCGAAATGGGTTTTTGGCTTGTAGCTTAATAGAAGGTTTACGGACCTGGGCCTCGAAGGGTGTTTCTGTAGTCAGGTTGAACTTGCCGGTAGCGACTTGTGGTAAGAGGCCAACGGGACGCCTACAGGAGTGATGTTCTTTCTTGTAGGTTGGAATTGTAGAGTGGCCTAAAGTGTTGCTTCGTTCTTGTGTGGTTGAAATGTGACTTGGGACTGACGCCGGCTGAGGTCGTCATGGCGCTACGTGGAGAGAGTAGATTCACGAGGAGACATTAACTAGCGGAGTGAGGTTTGGTAGAGAGCCCTTCTTGATGATATACTTCGTGTAGGCTTGACCGGAGCCTTAGAGGAACAGCAGGCCGCTCTCCGGCGAAGGCCAGAGAGCGGGTGGCGTGACGAGTGGTGCTACTGACGAAGGTGCTGAGAGTGAGAAGTGACGACCAGGACGAGAAAATGGTAAGCGAGAAGTGAGGATGATTTGAGGAAGAAGCTGCATTTTATAGGCCTTGGTTGTTGTTGTTGTTGGTTAGCCGATCAGCCCACCCTAATTGAGCAAGCCGGCGGCACGCAGGTACCTCATCGCCCTCTCCGGAGTGGACCAGAGGTTCAGCGCACTAGTGATGTTGTGTTGTGTTCTATGTTGTGCTGGAGCGGTACAGTCTGTCATAATGTGTTCAATTGTTTGTGGTGTGTCCTGGTACAGGTGGCAGGTTTCGTCTGTGGAGTTCTCTTGTCTGTGGGTATATGTCTGTAAGTTGGGGTGATGTCCACATCGGAAATGTGCTAAGTTAACTCGATCCGATCTGCTCAGGCTGGTCTCTGACCTGTCACTGGGTGGCGGCTTCGTACCTAGGACCGCATTCGGACCAAGTCGTGTCAGTGCTTTATGGGTTAGGTGTGTGTGTGTATGTGTTTTCTGTACTGTGTGATATTTGTGGGGCGTGGCATGGAATGGAGTATTTGGTTATAAAGTCTCTGGTGTTACCTTAATGGTGCGAGGTGTTCGTGCGTGATTGTACATGTAGTGGCAAGGGTGTTGTGGGTTAGTTGTCGCTGCTACCATGAATTGTGTTCCCCTCATGTCTAAATGTTCACTAACTTTCAGTATTTTTGTTTCTGTGTGCAGGTGTTCTATTGGTGTTGTTTGAGTACATCCTGTAATGATACGAAGTACGTTGTTTTGCATTGTCTGTAACGTGTTTATGTGTGTGTTTGAGATAATGGGTGCCCAGCATGGGCTAGCATAGTCCATAACTGAGCGAATATATTGTTTGTATATGAGTGATGTTGCTTCCTGCTGGTGTCCAAAGTTTGTGCCTGTTAGTACCCTAAGCGTGTTAAGTCTTGACGTACATTTGTTTTTAATGTCGCGAATGTGGTTTGCAAAAGATAATGATGTATTGTATGTGACTCCAAATATTTTGGTCTTGTGAGTGTGTGAAATGTTGGTGTTGTCTAGTATAAGCTGTGGAGTTATCTGGTGTTCTTTTGTATTGCTTGTAAGCAAGGTGATGGTTGATTTTGTGGGCGCTACTTTGAGTCTATTGTGTGAGAGCCAGTCTTGTATACTGTTTATGTATGTTTGTAGGTTATTTGTAGCGGTGTCGATGTTGTTGTGGGTGGATGTTAGAGTGATGTCATCTGCATATGATGATAAGGTAAGCTTGTTATCCCTGGGTGTTCGAATGTCATGCATGTATAAGTTGAACAGTGTTGGTGAGAGAACGGAGCCTTGAGGGACCCCGTTCGGAAAAAGCCTGTTTTTGGATGACTTGCCATTAAATGTGAAATGTGAGAATCTTCTTGAAAGATAGATGCTCAGCCACCTTTTGGTGTTATTGTGCATGTTTGTGTTGAGTATTTTGTTGATGAGAGGAAAGCGTGGGACAGCATCAAATGCTTCACTAATGTCTGTTGTTGCTAATAGTGTACGTTGAGCTGGTCGTCTGGAGTTGATGCCATTCATGATGTACTGCGTGAGGCTAGTGAGTAATGTCGTGGTTGAGTGGTGAGGTCTGAATCCATGTGAGTAGGCGATAGTGGTATGTGTGGGTTGGTGATTTGTAAGATTAGTCTTTCTGTTAGTTTGGAAGGTGTGCATAGTAAAGTAATGGGTCTATAGGAAGCTGGTTCTGTTGGATTTTTATTTGGTTTGAGTAGTGTAATAATTTTACCTTATTTCCATATGTCAGGAATAATACAGTGTTGGTATGAATATGTGCTGATGTTTGTGAGAGCTAGTATTCCCTGTGGGCCAAGTGTTTAAGGTGTATGTTAGATATATTCTCTGGTCGAGTAGTCTTCGAATTCTTAATGTTTTTGATTATCTTGGTGGTCTGGTCTGTATTGAAGGGTGTAATGGTCGTGTCGAGTCTGTAGGTTTTCTTGTGTCTGGCTGTTTGTCTGTCTGCGTGTTTCTGGTTGTTGTCTCTGTTTAAGTGACTTATCTTCGCGTAGTGATTAACTAGAATGTTAACTTGTTGTGTATATGTTGCGATATTATTCTGGCTGGGACAGACAGCCGCGTGTGAGGTGTGAATGCCGCTGTTAGAGTGGGTAATGCTGTTTATAGTCTTGTATAGCATGGATGTATCTGTGGAGTGGTTTAGTGTTGTTATGAATTCCCTAAATGTTTCTGTTTGTTTTTCTTTGAGTTTGTTGTTTATTTCTCTGTTGAGTTGTTGTATCTGCTGTTTTATGGCTTCTGTGTGTGATGTTTGTGTGTTATGTTTGACTTTGTTACTTTGCCTTATGTTACGTTGCCTTATTTCTTTAGTGTAATTTGGGTTGTATTTCCTAATGTTGCGCATTAAATGTCTTGAGTGTTGTATTGATGTTTATGTTGGGTGTGCTGGTTAATGTGGTGAATTGTTCCTCAGTCTGTATTTTGAACTGTTCCCAATCAGCTTTCTTGTAATTTCTGTAAGTGTGCCTAAGGCTGTTGGGGCAGAGTGTAGAACGTGTTGTAATGATAATGGGCAGGTGGTCTGATGACAGTTGTTTTTCTGTTCTCCAGTGTGTATGTTTTGCTAGTGAGGGGGAACAGAACGTTATGTCTGGGGAGGAGTTTGAGTATCCTGCTTGATGTGGCATGTGTGTATGTTCTTCTGTATTGTTAAGAATGAAGAGGCTGTTTAGTTGTGTGGCTATGTTGGCGCCTCTGGTGTTGATTTGGTTGTGCAGGTACACTAGTGTCTTTAGCGTTGAAGTCTCCTCCTAAGATGATATTAGTGAGAGGGGCCAGATTGTGTAACTGTGGATTGTAATTGGCTGGCACTCTTGTGAACTATCTGGTGGGATGTAAATGATGATTAGTGCGGTGTTGTGTTTTGCGCGTGTTTTAATGTTAACTACCTGTATTTCTATCGTGTTATCTGCTTGGACTGTGTTTGTAATGTTTTGGGTGGCATCAGTATAGCTAATGCTTTTTTACGTATGTAAGTGATGAGTCCACCTCCGTGACCCCCAGTACGATCTTGACGGTTCGCCGTGAAGTCAGGGATGGCGAGTGTTTTGTGTGTGCGTTTTAGTTTTGCTTCTTGTATAAGTGCTATGTGAATAAATGCAAAAAACTTCACTTTTTTCTACGTGAAGGTCAAAATATGAAAATAAAAGCCCACTCTAATAGACAGAGTTTATTTCCACAACAGTTTCGATGCCCACTGGCATCCTCCTCGGGTGGATACAGAAAAACGAATGAACCAAAACAAGAGGGACTGGACTGTTTTTCCCTCTTGTTTTGGTTCATCCGTTTTTATGTATCCACCCGAGGAGGATGCCAGTGGGCATCGAAACTGTTGTGGAAATAAACTGTCTATTAGAGTGGGTTTTATTTTCATGCTATGTGAATGTTTTGTTTGTGTACGAATTCCCTAAGCTGCATGATTTTGTTTGTGAGGCCATCTACGTTGAACTGTAATATGATAGTATTATACTTCTGTATGTGTCTCATGGTCCTATTGTGTCTATGTCTTTGGGTATGGTGACATGTGTAAGTTGTAATGGGGCCTGGATTAGTCTTAATGTCGCCGGAGAGTAAGAGTAGTGTATATATATATATAGGCCTTGGTGACGTCTTCCGGTGATCGCTTCGGGAAATACCACAGAGTTCCTGTGTTGGCCAGTTTCATGCCCATGTGTATAGCCTTTGTTTTGATTCCACGATGTTTGAGAATGGCGGGTAAAAGAACATTTCTTTGTCTGACCCTTTTATATATATATAATAACGCCTCTCCCCGAGTTCGGGCAACGTCAGGATGTTACTAGAGAGAGGGTTATTATCATACTTTAACTCTCCTAGGTGCAGAAATAATTTACTCTTCGTATTCCCAGGATCGAGGAGTACTGTGTTGGCCCGTGATTTTCTTTTATCCCAGTTATCAAAGTCCAAAGAGGAGAAAATAAACACAACGGCTTATACGATTTTTACTTTGAATATAGGCGAGATGAATATAATTGATTAGCGTGAATCAAATGTTTCTTTTATATAGAGTTAATAATAATAATAAAAATAATAAAAGTTTCATAATTATAATAGTTTTACTTTTTTCTTCATTGTATCATATGATATGAAATAAGCCAGAGGCCCCTCGAAGACACCCTTGTCCGTTCTGAGTCCCCAAGCTTATATGAATCAATTGCAAGCTACCGATCTTTCTCTAAACGGTCAGAATTAAATTGATGCACCATCTTCCAATTTCCAAAAGCAATTCCCGTTAACGGACCGAAACCCTTTCAGCCCGGAGACCCTCCTCCAGGGATCTGCCTTAAAGGCACTGAACCCCTTCTTATATAGTCAAAGG
Organism: Bathynomus jamesi; assembly: GCA_023014485.1. Lineage (NCBI taxonomy): Eukaryota > Metazoa > Arthropoda > Malacostraca > Isopoda > Cirolanidae > Bathynomus > Bathynomus jamesi. The sequence goes on along the minus strand of JAJOZX010000025.1, from coordinate 1,716,804 downwards.
AACAGAAACTGGCTACGCCATCACGCGAGCGGTTGACGTTACCTGAGAGCATTGTTTGCCACAAGTGAAATCAAAGAAACCGTCTGCGTCACTGCGTGTGAATTCCATCGGACGGAAACGAGTCATACATAGCTTGGGAATTATTGAATGAATGAAATCACCTAAACATAATAGTCATCAGGGCGTGGCTTTACTTCGATTATAAATTATAACATGTATAACATATATATATATATATATATATATATGTGTGTGTGTGTGTGTGTGTATATAGTTTCGTGGAAGAGGGGTTGCAATGAGTGTACAAGGGGTGTTGGATCCAGGGGAATAAACCTCTTTACAAGAACAATGGAAGAGGAAAGGGGAGTATTTTTTTTAAATATAGCATTCATCTCCAAATGTGACATTGCAACTGCATCCCACACTTGTAACCCTCACAAAACTTATATAACGATAATAGTCCAGATTATTTCTGCTGTTCATTCTTCCTGGTCACTTGAAAGAGTTTATAAAATTTTCATGAGCAAAATAATAATATCAGTTCTTTTCTCTGCCGTATCAGCATTTGCTAGCATTTGTTTCGCTCCTGTTGTTGAACTCCCTCAATGTATGAAGGTGAAATTTTAGATTTCAAAAGACACCTGTAACATAAACACAGCATAAGATTTTCTGAGGAAAGTAATCTTTTCACTAAACACAGGAATGAATGCAACCGCATTTGACAGATGCAAAATTAATAGTTAAATATTATAACTTGCACGAATAACGTGTTCTTGAATGTTTTTTTTATTTAGAATTTCAAAGACATGAATTCTAGTTAAGGTGGTCTTTCAATTGGCCTCTTAATAAACTTATTATGTCCTTTTTTCAAACTTTCATTCAAAAGAAATAAAAGAAACAGTTTTACAGTTTTTAGATATTTGTTATGACAATATACCCTGAGCGGCAGAAAATTCTGCCCACTTGGAATATCGCGAAAAGCCAAAAAGTGAGTAAGCTTCTGTTTATAAAAGTTTTAAAATTCGAAAATATAGTCTATGAGGCAACCAAATAACAAGACAAAACAACGTCAGCTGCGAACACAGTAGCTGTAACGAATTTTCGACTTCTTTTAAGAATTCGACAATCTGACATTCAGATGCTCTTTGACTGCTACTACCACTTTTTTCTTCCACTAGTGGGAGTAGGCATTTGCGTTTAGTAACAGTTAGACTTCTAATTCTTTTGGGTTTCAGAATTGGACATTTACAATGGATTTAAGTGCCGTGAGCTTCGCAACAGTCGTCGCCCGAATTGAAGATGGTCGGAGGCAGCGTTACGTTGCCGATGCGCTAGAAATTCCAAGAACAACGGTTCGAGTCTACCAACGTTATGTGGAGACAGGAGGGTACACCCGAAGACCAGGATCTGGAAGATCGCGCTGCACATCTGACCGTGACGATCGTTTCATCGTCTTGAGTGTTTTGCGGGATCGTCGCTTGACTGCCACAAACGTCCGCAATGAGCTGGAAAGATTTCGAGACGTCAGTGTATCGGAGCGAAACGTTAGAAGGAGACTTTTGGAAAGTGGCTTACATGCTAGACGTCCAGCAATGGTCCCGGAATTTCTCCCACAGCACCATAATGCTCGTCTTGCTTTCGCTCGTGAGCATGTCAATTGGACTATGGTCCAATGGGAACGAGTATTGTTCACGGACGAATCAAGATTTAATCTTCGAACATCCGATGGACGGGAAAGGGTTTGGAGAAGAACAGGAGAAAGATTCGCCCCGTGCATTTTTACGGAGAGGGTTGCTTTTGGAGGAGTCCAATTGACATGCTCATGAGCGAAAGCAAGACGAGCATTTCAGTGGCGTGGGAGCAATTCCGGGCCCATTGCTAGACGTCTAGCATGTAAGCTACTTTCCAAAGTCTCCTTCTAACGGTTCACTCCGATGCACTGACGTCTCGAAATCTTTCCAGCTAGAAACATGGAAGAAATAATTGAACTTTTAACCCCTTCATTATGATATGAAAAATAATGAATGTACGATTTAAAATGAGTAGGTTTTCTATAGACCGTGAAATTGGGCTTTCCGCTTTAGTTAATGACTAAAACATCTAGAAAAGGTAATTGTTTGTCGTTGTCCCATTCATATTTAAATTTAATTCATATCATGACGAAGGGGTTAAAAGCTCAATTATTTCTTCTATGTTTCTAAGAGCACTCAGGATTTGTAGCCCACATTTGCTGGACCCGGAAAATTCAAAGATTTGGAGCATTTTTAAGGATTTAGAATATCCTGAGTGGTTTATCAGAAAGGCGTATTTTGAAGCAAGAAAATCCTTTTATGCCCCTCGGGAACCTTCAGTTAACCAAAACAATATGTGAGTTTGCCTTACATTGCCGGCTTAGAAAGAGTAAAACCTTTGACAAAAGATTTTAAGTTTTCTTTGGCGTTCAAATATTCGTCTACCGTAAAAAGTAAATTGGTTAGGAATAACGTTGCAAAACAGGAACAAGCCTGTGTCTACAGCATTCCCTGTAAAAGTTGTGATTTAGTATACGTAGGAGAAACTGGGAGAAATATTGAAACCCATATTAAAGAACATAAATATGCCTTCAGAAGTTGTAATACTAATAATGCAATTTTTTATCACCCCAGCCAAAATGATCATGCTATAGGTTGGGAATCAAGTAAGTTACTTTATAAATGCAATAATTATGTCAAACGAAAAATAATAGAATCTGTATGGATAGAACAAGTGGATAATTTTAACTTGTGCGAAGGTACTTATAAGCTGGACCTTCTAATGAGATTCTTGGTCAAAAAATCCCTTACGGCGTCGGGTAAACGGGTTCTAATCTAAGTGTGAATTTCTTAAAGGTCTCTGAATTGTTTCCTTACTCGCTTTTGATTCATTCGTTTTTTTTGGTAAAATGTAAATGGAATAATAAACGTAATAGTAATAAATGTAAATGTAATAATAAGTGTAAAGGTAATAATAATACATGTTAAAAAAAACCGTAAATGTAATAATAATGTAAAGGTAATAATAATAAATGTTAAACAAACGTAAATTTAATAATAAATGCAGTAATTATGTCAAAATAATAGAATCTGTATGTATAGAACAAGAATATAGTTTTAATTTGTGCGAATGTACTTATAAGCGGGACCCTTTAATAAAATGCCCTTCCGGTGTCAGGAGAACGGGATCTAACCTAGGTGCGAATTTCTTAATGGTCTCTGGATTGTTTCCTTCTCGCCTTTTTCATGCGTTTTTCGGTTTATAATTTCTGTAATAATAAACAACAATGTAATAATCAATGTAATAATAAATTTATAATTTCTGAAATAAATAATAATGCAATAATAAATGTAATAATAAATGTAATAATTATGTAAAAAAAATAATAGAATCTGTATGTATAGAACAAGAGGATAGCTTTAAATTTGTGCGAATGCATTTATAAGCGGGACCCTTTAATAAAATACCCTTCCGGTGTCGGGAGAATGGGGTCTAACCTAGGTGTGAATTTCTTAATTGTCCCTGGACTGTTTTCCTTCTTGTTTTTGGTTCATTCGCTTTTCTGTATCCACCCGAAGAGGATGCCAGTCGGCATCGAAACTGTTGTGGAAATAAACTCTCTCTATTAGAGTGGGTTTTTATTATGATAAAAAGATAACTAAAAACGTAGAAAATAAACAGCCAAAGAAAAATAATGATAATACCAAAATTAAGAACTTTGAAAATAATAAGAAAACAAGAAGTAGAAGCGTAGAAAATATCGTATGTAAATGCTACGCGAAAGGGAACTGCAGATATCGGGATGGGGAATGCATATATGCACATCCCACATTATGCAACACGCATTACACAAGTGGATACTACTGCAAATTTGATAAGAAATGCAAGTTCCACCATCTTACTGTCTTGCAACACCTATGCAAGATATGGGAGTTGCAAATACGGTAAAAAATGCCGTCCACCACCCTTAAAGGAACGCAACGAGTGAACAGGAAAAACGAACATCAAAGAAGAGTGCCAATTTTTTAGACGCAGCCAACACAATTCAGCTGCTAAATACTATCCAGCAATTACAAAATCAGCTGACAAATATAGGAATCCGAGAGCTAGACAGAAGACACGCACAAAGTCAATTCATGCGTTATCGGGACAACAGATACCGACAAAGATAAAACGAGGTAAATTCTCGGGGGACCACAAGGCAACGAAACCGGCACCCCCATTGGAAAACGAATCGGAACCACCTGTATGCGAAAACGATAGAGAAAAAATAAAAATAATCCTAGCCAACATTCGGGGCATTATATCAAATCATTCCTCGGACAAAGTTTTATACCTGAAAGGACTCATGCAAGAAGCCGAGCAGGCTTTGCATGCCTCACGGAAACTCCTCTAAAGGACTGCCAGGCGAACTGCGAAAATTGTGAGTCGTGTATTTACAAAAAAGAAATACAAATTGACAACTATAACATCCTCCGAGCCGACAGAACAGTGAGACGTGAAGGAGGATGTGCTACACACGCGAAAGGCATATGACAGAAATAACTATAAGTACTTCAAACAGCTACGTAGAATGTGTAGCAGCAAATATTAAAAAATTAAATATGGTACTGATTGTAATGTACAGACCCCCAAACACGCCAACCTCAAAATTTTCAGATTCCATTGCAGAGGTAAGAAAATGGGTAAAAGATCTACACTCTCCAACCCCAAATAATTTTCTCTGTGGTGATTTTAATTTCCCATTCATGAAATATAAAAGGATAGGAAAAAATATATGTGTACATCAGAACAAGGGGGGCACACGAGAAGACCAGGAGCAGGTAAAAATGCTACTAGCTCTAGCTGATGAATTTATGTTAACACAAGAAATAACAGAAAACACAAGAAAATACAACTGCGTAGATTTGGTATTCAAAAACAACAGCAATCTAATTCATAATGTAGAAATAGCCCCAACTATGATATCGGACCACAACATAATTGAAATAACAACTAATATAAAGGCAACAGGAAAGGAAAGAACATGCACAACAGAAAGAAGCAAATTCGAAATTTTTAATTTTCACTCCAAAGCTATAAACTGGGAAGATGTTACATCCAGCATCGAAGTAATAGATTGGAAAACCATTTTTGAGGCCAAGACAACGGAGGAGATGCTAATGACTTTAGAGGAGACGTTAGAAGTTATGGAAAAACATGTCCCAAAAATACAACAAAGAGGAAAGAGAAACAGGTTCGAGAGACAAAAGAGGGCATTGTTTCGAAAGAGAAAAAGAGTGACTGCAAAATTAAGTCACTGTAAAGAAAACAACTTCAGGAAAATATTAAATGATAAACTGCAAAGTATCGATGACGTCATACAGGAACTAATTGAGAAGCATACAGAAAAAGAAGAAGACGACGCTATAGAAGCGATAACGACTAACTCAAATTACTTCTATAATTTCGCAGAAACAATGTCGAAAAACCGTGCGACTCTCAGACCTTTAAAAAACGAGAAAAGTGCTTTATCTGATGATCTAACAGAAGTATCTGAAATATTAAGAGCTCAGTACGAATCATCTTTTAGTATCTCAAAAACTGACAAATTGATATGCGATAGAAACGTGTTCTTTAAAGAACTACAAGGGGAAAAGTATAACGGACTTCGACTTTACGACGGATGATATTACACAAGCCATAGGGAAACTAAAAAGACACTCAGCGGCAGGACAGGGTAAATGGAGTGCCACACTGATCAAAAACTGCAAGAATGCAATCGCTGAGCCCCTATACTGGATATGGAGACGATCACTAGACACGGGAGAAATACCGGGCATCCTGAAGAACGAGAACATAGTCCCAATATATAAAGGAAGAGATCGATCCGAGGCCAAAAACTATAGGCCAGTGTCGCTTACATCTCATCTCACTAAAATATTTAAAAGAATAGTTAGACAGAAAATCTATGGTTTTTTCGAAACTCAGAAAAAATTCAATGAAACCAACATGGGTTTCGGTCAGGCAGATCATGTCTATCACAACTAATGGAACACTACAACAACGTTATTGATGCACTTGAAAGTAATGAAAACTATGATGTACTATACACAGACTTTGCTAAAGCGTTCGACAAGTGTGACCATGGAATCATAATACATAAACTGAAATATATGGGAATAACAGGAGAAGTAAGGAAATGGATATATAATTTCCTTAATGAGCGGTGGTAAGTCGTTACAGTACAAGGAGTATCTTCATCAGAATCAGAGTCCTCAGCTCAGTAGCACAAAGAACAGCATTACCCCCACTTCTCTTCATAATCATGCTAACTGACAGAGATGAGGAACTTACCAGAGACAGCACAGTAACATCCTTTGCGGATGATACAAAGATCAGTAGAAAAAAAAGAAACCCAGAAGATATAGGATCTCTACAAACCGACATAAACAGAATCTACGAGGGCCACTCAATATATTTTGCGCCACCCTTATTTTTTCTTTCCATGTTTTCTTGTAAGTTCCAGAAGTTTTGTACACAAGAAGTTACATACCTTTTTACAAGTTTTTATTTTTCCACATAGTCTCCATCCTTTTCTACTGCTTTCCTCCACCTCGAAACAAGGGCCTTTATTCCTTGTTGGTAAAAGTCCGCTGGGTTCCGCTGGAGCCACCTCTTAACCTCTTCAACAACCTCATCGTCACTTTGAAACTTTCTTCCACGAATAGCATCCTTCATTGGCCCAAACAAATGGAAGTCTGAAGGTGCCAGATCCGGGCTGTATGGAGGGTGGGGTAACACAGTGAAGTGCATTTTTGTGATGGCCTCTCTTGTTTGCAAAATGTTGTGTGGTCTTGCGTTATCGTGCAAACGAAGGACGTCTTCCAGTTTTCTCTCCGGTCGAACTTGCTTTATACGTCTCTGGAGTCTCTGTAGGGTAGCAATATATGCTTCTGAGTTGATTGTTTTTCCTTTCATCATAATGTCCACCAAAATCACCCCTTTCATGTCCAGAAGATGGTGGACATTACCTTTCCTGCAGAGGGAACCATTTTGAACTTTTTCTTGCGTGGGGAGTCTGCGCGATGCCACTCCATGGATTGGCGTTTGGTTTCAGGTTGAAAGTGGTGTACCCAAGTCTCATCCCAGTCACAATTCGTGAAAGGAAGTTATCCCCTTCTGTCTCGTATCGAACCAAAGACTCGGAAGCAATTTCTTTTCTTTGGGCTTTGTGATCTTCAGTCAGTTGGCGAGCAACAAACCGTGAACACACTTTTGAGTATCCCAGTTGCTGAATTATCGTATTCACACTTCCTTCACTAATTCGTAGTTTCAGTGATAGCTCCTTGTATGTGACGCGCCGATTTGATCGAATGATACTGTTAGCAAGTTACACAGTGTGAGATGTTACAGACGATCCCGGGCGACCGCTGTGTGGTTTATCATCGAGGCTGGCTCTCCCTCTCTCCGATGATCTCACATGTTTAGACCAACGTCCATCTGTACTTCGATCAACAACAGCATCTCCGTAAACGTTTTGTAGACGTTTGTGAATATTTCCAACTGTTTCCTTCTCTGCGGTTAAGAACTCATTAACAGCTCTCTGTTTACGATGCACATCACTGTCAAACGCCAGTTTCGAAACTGCGTTAACCATCGGTTTTAAACAAGGGCGTTTAAAAGCGGTTTTTACAAGGAGGGGAAGTTCAAACTGGAAAAATCCGGTTATGTGAAGCGCAGAAAGTTCAAAACTTACGGCTCAAAAGACATTTCAGCCCCATGGCCTATTATTTAGCTAAGAAAAAAGTGTTGGGCAAAATATATTGAGTGCCCCTAGTACAAGTGGACGGAAGACAACAATATGAAGTTTAACATTGAGAAATTTCAGCTGTTGAGGTACAGAAAAAAAGAAGACTTAAAATCCATGGAATATTATACCCCAAATAGACAAGAAATTCAGGGAAATTCTAGAGCAAAAGTTTTAGGGGTTGTAATGACAGATGATGCGAAATTTGAAACACAAAATAAGATAGCAGTAAACAGAGCAAAGAGAATAACGGGGCAGATATTGAGAACCTTTAAACGAAGGGATAGGAATGTAATGATTCCTCTACTGAAAACACTGATCATACCCAAGTTGGAATACTGCTCGATCCTAACATCCCCATATAAAAAAGAGGACATTAGACAGCTGGAAGGGATCCAGAGAAGCTTCACAGCCAAGATCAACGAGTGCAAAGAACTAAATTACTGGGAAAGGTTACGCGAACTAGCCCTATATTCACTGGAAAGGAGAAGAGAGAGACACACACACCATTATTTACACTTGGAAAATAAGGGAGAAACTAATCCTTTCTCTTGCTATGAACCCTATAACTCCCCATACAACGGTGGAAAGTAGAAACGGTAGACTGTGTTGTATTCCCAAATTAAAGGCGAGACCGGGAACATCCTTAACCCTGAAAGAAAATAGTTTTGTTGTGAGAGGACCAAACCTGTTTAATCAGCTGCCCAAAGACCTAAGAAACACGAAGGGAGTTGCAGTGGACATCTTCAAAAGAAGATTAGACGCTTGGCTCAGAACACTCCCCGATGACCGGGCGTACCTGGCTATGTGAGGTGGAGAGCAAAAGAAACCAACTCACTGAAGTAGTGAAGTAGTGGTAGTGAAGTACCAGGCTAACTCGAGAGGATGGGCGACAAGCTTGACCTTCGCGAAATGAGGAATTATCGCGCGGAACCTTTGTAAGGTTGTAAGTTAAGGTGTATATATATATATTATATATATATATATATATATGTGTGTGTGTGTGTGTGTGTGCGTGTGTGTGCGTGTGTGTATATATATATATATATATACACTACTCTTCATAATCATGCTAACTGACATAGATGAGGAAGTTACCAGAGACAGTACAGTAACATCCTTTCTGGATGACACAAAGATCAGTAGAAAAATAAGAAACCCAGAAGACATAAGATCCCTACAAATCGACATAAACAGAATCTACAAGTGGACGGAAGACAACAATATGAAGTTTAACACCGAGAAATTTCAGCTATTACGGTACGGAAAAAGAGATGACCTAAAATCCATGGAATATTATGGTGAAAAGACAATTGCGTCCTGGTCCAATGCGTCCCTGACAAATGCGTCCCGGTCATTGGCGTCCCTGGACAATTGCGTCCGGTTTTATTTCGTCCCGGACAATTGCGTCCCGGACAATTGCGTCCCGGACAATTGCGCACTTCCTCAACTACTATATGAAGTTTATTTATTAGAGAAGTGAATAGAAAGTTCATTGTGACTTCACCTCGCAATTGTCCAGGGACGCCAATGACGAGGGACGAGTATGTTTGTTATTGTAATTTTGTATGGGATATAATGCCCGGTTAGATTAATTGAATGCCCAGTTAGGTCAACTGTATGCCCTTGACGATTGGTTAGGTTAAGTTGTGATATTTTCGTTAAAACTAACGAAACTAACTTTATCTTAAGTGGACGTAACCCATAAAATTTGACAATGATGTTGCTGATGATGGATAAAGTTTTAGAGAACAGTTTCGAACAGAACTTATGAACATATAACAAGTTTAATAGGTTAAAATGAAAAGTATATTTGAAATTCCGATACTAACTTTCTATTCACTTCTCTAATAAATAAACTTCATATAGTAGTTGGAGAAGTGCGCAATTGTCCGGGACGCAATTGTCCGGGACGCAATTGTCGGGGACGCAATTGTCCGGGACGCAATTGTCCAGGGACGCCAATGACCGGGACGCATTTATCCGGGACGCACTTGACCAGGACGCAATTGCCCTAGTACCGAATATTATACCCCAAATGGACAGGAAATTCAGAGAAATCCCAGAGCAAAAGATTTAGGGGTTGTAATGACGGATGATGCGAAATTTGAGACACGAAATAAGATAGCAGTAAACAGAGCAAAGAGAATAACGGAACAGATATTGAGAACCTTTAAACGAAGGGAGAGGAATGTAATGATTCCTCTACTGAAAACCCTGATAATACCCAAATTGGAATACTGCTCGGTCCTAACATCCCCATATAAAAAAGAAGACATTAGACAGCTGGAAGGGATCCAGAGAAGCTTCACAGCCAAGATCAATGGGTGCAAAGAACTAAATTACTGTGAAAGGTTACGAGAACTAGACCTATACTCACTGGAAAGGAGAAGAGAGAGATACACCATTATTTACACTTGGAAAATAATGGAGAAACTAGTCCCTAATCTTACTATGAACCCTATAACTCCCCAAACAACGGTGGACAATAGAAACGGCAGACTGTGCCGTATTCCCAAATTGAAGGCGAGACAGGGCACATCCTTAACCCTGGAAGAAAATAGTTTTGTAGTGAGAGGACCAAAACTGTTTAATCAGTTGCCCAAAGACCTAAGAAACACAAAGGGAGTTGCAGTGGAAATCTTCAAAAGAAGACTAGACGCCTGGATCAGAACAATCCCCGATGACCCGGGCGTACCTGGCTATGTGAGGTGGAGAGCGCAAGAATCAAACTCACTACTTCACCAGGCCAATTCGAGAGGAGGGGCGACAAGCTTGACCTTCGCGAAATGAGAGATCATCACGCGAAACCTTTGTAAGGTTGTAAGGTGTATATATATATATATATACACATTCAACTGCAAAGAACACGCAGTATAAATAACGTAAAGAAACGACGCTTGTATAGGAGATATTCCGCGCAAGACGAGAGAGAGAGAACGGAACAAATGAAAAAATGAGGTAACCACCTGGGAATCGAACCCGGGATCTTCCGATTGCCGGTCAGACGCGATACCATTACACCATGGACCTCACTCTTCCAAATGCCGTAATTCTTCTACATACTCGCAGAAACCCCGGGTTCCCGGGTTCGATTCCCAGGTGGTTACCTCATTTTTTCATTTGTTCCGTTCTCTCTCTCTCGTCTTGCGCGGAATATCTCCTATACAAGCGTCGTTTCTTTACGATATATATATATATATATATATATATATATAAAATAAGATAAAATAAATAAAAAACGATTGTAGTTAAAGCAAGAACAAAGAACCTGATATTATATATGCATCCACGGTGAGACTCTTGAGTTGAAAGTTATAAAATTATAATTATTAAAACTTAAAGTTAAAAATTAAATTAAAAATTAAAAATTATATCATTATAAAATCTTAAAATTAGCGATTATAGAATTTGAAGGACTGAGAATAGCAAACTTACAAGATAATAAGGATGCAAACCCACAAGGAAAAAGAAAAATGATTCCAAGGCCTTTCGTGTATTCAGAAGTACTTCTGAATACACGAAAGGCCTTGGAATCATTTTTCTTTCTCCTTGTGGGTCTGCATCCTTATTCATTTCACGTGTTTAATTGTGAAATTCATCCCAAGATAATAAGGATTTTAAGTTCAGAAATTACAACATTAGAAACGCTTAAAATTTAAATTTAAATAAAAAATTATATTATTTTAAAATCTTAAATTTAGCAGTTACAGAATTTGAAGGACTGAGGAATATAACGGGTCCGCCAAAAAAAAACATGCGTTTGATTGTAACCTAATAAGTCAAAATGTGTTTGGATGATTTATACAAAATTTACAGACAATTATTAACATTGAATTTTATGTAAGCCAGCCAATTTTTATAACTGAATGATTAAATTTGGTTGTTTAATATTAACTTGATTTTTGAGTTCCATGAATCTAAGTGCACAGTGAAATAAGTTGTCTCTCTTTTTTTCATATAAAAAAATTACTGTAGATATCCCTCAAATGCTATTCTGTGATGAAGATAAAATAATTATTAAGCATTATACTCGTAGGCTTAATAGGGGATATGGAAGGCACAAAATATTGGCGGGATTCCCCAATAAAGGATGGACACTGGGCGGACTGGATACGTTGCTGAAAAATATTGATGCTACAGGCAGTACTGTTAGAAAAAAAGGTAGTGGTCGTCCAAGGAGTGTTAGAACGGAAGAAAACATTGAAGTTTCTTCCCGAATTCCGAGCAGTCCTGATTTGAATCCTGTTGATTATGGGATCTGGGAAAACTTGTCAGAACGAGTTTATCGCGGTAAGAAAATCAGAAATTTTAACCACCTGAGAGATGTTCTGATTGAACAATGGGCCGAATTCCCACAAGACCAGATTGATTCAGCAATAGATCAATTTAGACCAAGACTTCGAAAAGTAATAGAAGTTGGAGGAAAACATATTGAACAGTATTTTTAGTTTGACATTTTAATAACAATTTTATATGAAAGGAATTTTTGGTTGTATAATAAAGAAATTTTGAGTATTTACGGTATCTTTACATTCTATTTTTTTTTTACGTGCTAAAATGAGGTCTATTCAGCTACTGTGCTAAAAATTTAAAGAAATTTTGTCGGATAACGTTATTTTATTTTGTTAAAGTTTTATCAAAAAGTAAAAGAACTTATTGAGTTTAAAAAGAAAAGTACGGACGCATGTTTTTTTTTGGTGGACCCTATAGAATTATAAGATCATAAGGATTATAAAATTATATTCTTTATCCTTCCTGCGTCTTACGGGCAGATATTATGCCGCCCGGTGTATAACAGGAATAATTTTTTTTTCTTTTTTAAGTTTTAGTAGTTTTGTAAAAAATTTATTTTCTGTAGCCACAGAGTGATTCATTGACATATATATATATATATATATATATATATATATATATATATGGGAATGAACTCAGAATGGTCCCCTGAGTTTTTTATGATACACAAAGACCGTGCATGGAACAAGGAACTCTTCTGGGATAATTAAATCCACTATAGTCCGAATAAGTAATGGTAAATGAAAAATACCATAGTTTTTCTTTTTCATGATGCTAGCCCGACGTGGGCAACGGGTCACTCGCAAAGAGGTCCCATAAATATAGCTTCCCTCACCAGCTATTTGCAAAGCAGACAGGATCCAGCTTTGGGACATGGATCTAAGGTTTAAAGCAGCCTAGCCCTGCTACATTTAGAACCTCAATATAAGCAAAAGACTCGCTGTCTTCACGTCAGATTGAATACATCAAAGAAAAAGGGGTAACTATTATATTTTTTAGCCAAAAACCAAAAATTAAACCTCAACTGGCAGAATTGAAGGTCCACTTTTCAAGGCACATAACATGTCCGTTTCAAGATAGGAATATCATAAAAAACTCAGGGGACCATTCTGAGTTCATTCCTATCTTGAAACGGACATGTTATGTGCCTTGAAAAGTGGACCCTCAATTCTACCAGTTGAGGTTTAAGTTTTGGTTTTTGGCTAAAATATAATAGTTACCCCTTTTTCTTTGATGTATTCAATCTGACGTGAAGACAGCGAGTCTTTTGCTTATATTGAGGTTCTAAATGTAGCAGGGCTAGGCTGCTTTAAACCCTAGATCTATGTCCCAAAGCTGGATCCTGTCTGCTTTGCAGATAGCTGGTGAGGGAAGCTATATTTATGGGACCGCTTTGCGAGTGACCCGTTGCCCACGTCGGGCTAGCATCATGAAAAAGAAAAACTATGGTATTTGTCATTTACCATTACTTATTCGGACTATAGTGGATTTAATTATCCCAGAAGAGTTCCTTGTTCCATGCACGGTCTGTCTGTATCATATATATATATATATATATACATACATACAGGGTGTCCCATAAGTCCGGCATCATAGGAAAAATAATAAAAAAGACAAAACAAAAGCTTTTATTTACAGAACGTGCTCAATATGTCCACCATTGTTTTCAATACACAAATTCAGACGTGATACCCAGTCAGCAAGCACACGGTGAATGATGTCAGGAGTAATGGTGTTACATGCCCCAATAATGCGCTGCCGCAAATGTTCAACACTCCTAATTTTCTCTGCGTATACCAGCGCTTTCAAGTGGCCCCAGAGATAAAAATCTAGTGGCGTGAGATCCGGGCTTCTAGCTGGCCATTCCACAGGCCCTCGACGTCCTATCCAATGACCAGGGAATTGTTGGTACAGGTATTCTCTTACTTGGGTGCTGTAATGTGCTGGAGCGCCGTCTTGCTGGAACCATGTTGGGAAATTTCCTTCTTCGTTCAAGACACTGGGAAATGCTTCTTCCTTGAGCATACGTAGGTAGGTGCCTCCAGTGACATGTTCATCGAAAAAGACGGGGCCTATGATGCGATCCTTCCAAATGCCACACCATACCATCACCCGATATGCACCTTGTTTCTTTGAAGAGGTATACCAGTGAGGGTTGTTTTGAGACCAGTAGCGGGTGTTCTGTCGATTTACCTCACCATTTCCATAAAAAACAGCCTCGTCACTGAACAGAATGGTGGACGGGAAATTAGTATCCCGAGCATATGAATTATGGTTTGTAGAAATAGAAAAATATTAATTTCTCCTATGATGCCGGACTTATGGGACACCCTGTATATATATATATATTAAGTTTTATATTTATAACTGCACTTCTTTAGACGACTTCTACAGACAGTCACTCACTTTGAATTTTATGATTCTTTTGTCTGTGTCATTACTATTTTTCCCAACTCCGTCTGCTTCCGTGATAATATTTTCAGGAATGTTTATAGGGAGTTTGTCTTTGATAGCGTTTCTAACAATTTTAGTGGAATTTTCATTTGGAAAGCTTTGCGGGACTCCAGGTCCGCCGACAAAGTACAAGTCTTTGTCGGTTTCCTGTTTGAGGTCGCTGTTTAACTTCTCATTTTCTATTATTTGGTTTTGTAGTCGATCTTCCATAGTGGCTACTCTCTCATTAAGGGCGTTTACACACTGCTTTAACTCTTTGTTTTCTGCTTCTAATTTGTTTATTGTTTTATACTTTCCTGTCAAACATTTCAGGATAAAATATAGATAGGATTCCATATATAAAGCTAATAGTTTAATATCAGTATCACCGCTAAATGCCTGACATTCCCGCCTTTTATTCGCTTGAAACTCCTCGATCCGTTAACGGAGGGGGATCTCTCCTGGGGAAGAAGCGGTTGATGTGGAGGGAGAAGGCATACCTCTCTCCTGTTTCCTCACGGAGACTCCTGGAGATGAGGGAGTGGGGAATGCCTGTTGTTGTTTTTGTTGTTGTTGTTGATTTTTGTTTCCTCTTTTTGGCATTTTTGTTGATGTTTTCTGGAAGTCTTAATGAAAGAATTTGATTCGATTTTTAGATAACGTTCTTCTTTTACACTAAATGTTTATTTAAACATGTAGTTAAATTTGTAGTTAAAACTCAGTCGCTATGTTTGTTATTTCAGGATCACGGATATAATTTTTGGCCCTGTAGAACTAAGAAGATAGTGCCGGAGGTCGCTAGAAAAATTCAATGATACTTTTTATGTAATATAATTAGTTAAGTGATGTAGATTATCTGATGAGATTGTAGCTGAGTAATCTTGCCCGTTTACAATTTTGTTGGAGCAGTAACACAATGGATCACTGAGTTTAAACACTGTTAATTATTTTGATAGGAAGAGGGAGCACGGAACTGACAAGCGTCACCGAACGAATAGGCACTTATTTCCCGTGGAAATTTACAAATTTAAAAATAAATGCTGACACAATTCGCTTTGTTTTTTAAATGTTTTAATTCTTTCACTTAATTTATTTTGTTGTTCTCAAATTTTAGTTCATTTGGTTAATTTCTTTTATTTGTCAGTTTTCTGCATTGTGTTTCGCCATTTTGCTCTTATTTTCTTCTAGCCTGATGAAGCCTTGAAGGTCAAAGGAAAATTTGGCTTTGCATTTTTGTAATATTATTGCTTGCTTTAATTTGCTTATATATATATATATATATATATATATATATATATATATATATATATATATATATACATATATATATGATGATGAATAAAACCACGAAGGAAAGGAAACACAGAATGGTGCTCAAGCGCTTTCTTCTAATGACATCCTCAGGAACACTCCCACAATTTTTATTTCCATATTTATTATATATATATACAGGGTGTCCCAAAAAAATGTATACACACTTTAACAGCTGATAGCTCAATTGATGTTTCTTTCTTTCCAGTTAAACCCATTAGAATTAATAATGGCAGTCAGACTAAGCTTTGAACAAAGGAAATTCATTCTAAAATGCTACTGGAAGTGTGAAAACGCAGTTGAACTGCAAAGACAGTTTAGGAGGGAGTTTCAAACAGATCCACCAACGCGACTTACCATCACTCGAATTAGAGATAAGTTTGAAGCCGATGGAACTGTTCAGAATGTCCACAAGAAGCGTTCCGGAAGACCACGGACATCGACAAGCCCCACAAAGCAAGAAAGAGTACTGGAAACGTATCACCAAAGTCCAAGAAAATCTGTGCGGCAAGCGAGTCGTGAGGTAGGAATTTCAAAATCGTCTGTCCAACGCATTTTGAAGCGCTGTCAATGGAAAAGTTACATTCCAAGATTAGTCCCTGCTATTAATGAAGATGATCCGGACCGAAGAGTGGAGTATTGCGAGTGGTACTTGGCACGATGTGGATGTGGATTGGACGAAGGGGTTTCGTAGAATACCCTCCGCGTTCACCAGACCTCACACCACTAGACTTTTTTTTATGGGGATACTTAAAAGACAAAGTCTACGCTATAAAACCTGCAACAGTCGCTGAATTGAGAGCAGCCATTGAACGAGAATGCACACAAATACCAAACGAAATGTTTCGTGATGTTTGCGATTCCATTGCTTCGCGTTATCAGCAGTGCCTGGACCAGAACGGACGTCAGTTTGAAAACAGGCGTTGACAAAACAATTAAATAATGTCTGTAGATTCTATTACATTTTGAAAATGAAATGTATTTTAATAAACACTGCCTTTATAATTATTTAAAGTGTGTATGCATTTTTTTGGGACGCCCTGTATATATATATATATATATTTTTTTTTTTTTTGTAACCTCTATATAGTCTTCAACTCTTTATTTACTTCAGTGTTCCTGAGGATGTAATTAGACGAAAGCGCTTGAGCACCATTCTGTGTTTCCTTTCCTTCGTGGTTTTATTCATCATAAATATTTTTCAAGCGTTACTTTCATGAAATAATTTTCATATAATGAACACCAGGCGTTCCTTCGGCTTGCTGTTCCCTCTCTTGTCTCCGTTTGTGTCCGTGTTTTCTTCTACATTAATGAAGGGGCATGCAATTCGTATCCGACGAAAGTTTCTTACTAATTGTCTGGAGGAGCAGGTCCTTCCCAAGTCCCTCCTTCCGATTCACCTCAGACAAATTGACGACCATCCGTTCAACAACTTCAGCAGAATAATTTTAAAGAAACATATTGAAGTCACCAGACAAAATGAGTGGTCCGCCTTCAAAAATTTACGCATTGCCAAACGCAATTTTTTGACTGTTATTCCCCAACCGTGGATCCAACCTTTGTTTGATGAAATTTACAACGAGTTGCGTCGGAGAACTTCTTCACTTCGTAACATTTTGGATCGCAAAATTAAAAGTCTCATTCGAAATAGTCAATGGAGTAAAAAAGCAAGCTCAAAATGTGTTTTGAACCTTTCTTCGAAAAACATTAGCGACGATACAAAAAGTGTCCTTGGATTTGGTATGTCCTTTTTTATTGTTAAAAAACCTTCTGCTTTACAATTTGTTATAGTCTTGCTTGTTTTGAAAAACAGTGTAATCTTCCTCAGTCTTTGGTTAATATAGTTAAAGGCCTTGTCTCTAGTGCTGCGAATAGTACTTACGAAGATAACTTTCCTAAACGTTTTCGCAATAGCCTCTCGCAATTAAAAAAAGATGATGAGCTAACACCATGGTTATTATGGACAAAGTGGACTACATTAGAAAGATGAACGAGCTTCTCCAGGACCCCGCCACATACAGTAAACTTAGGAAGACCCCGCAGGATGACGTCATCAAATCAGTCAACAGTGGCTTGAAACGCATTCTCAAAGATCATAAGGACTTAATTCCGCTTTTCATGTCCACTTCACCTTCTCTTCCCTACCTTTACGGTCTTATTAAAACCCACAAACCTGGCAATCCTATGAGACCTATTATTAGCTCGGTGGGTTCTATTACCTATAAACTCTCCAAATGGCTTGTCAAAGTCTTGTCCCCCATTCTTCGAACTATCTCTGATTCACATGTAAAACATTCCATGGATCTTACTGAAAAATTGAATAATGCACACACTAAAACCAACGATAGATTGATCAGTTTTGACGTTTGTTCATTGTTTACAAAAGTGCCGATTGACGATATGCTTGACTTTCTCTCCCGAGAATTACATAAGTACGACCTGCCACTACCTGCACACATCGTTTTGGAACTTATTAAGCTTTGCATCAAAGACTGTAAATTCACTTTCAATAGCGAGTATTATCAACAGGTTTTTGGGATGGCCATGGGCAACCCCTTGTCGCCCCTCCTCTCCAATATTTATTTGGATTTTTTCGAAATTACTTACATTCCGAGAATCCTGGGGGTTGGCATCCTATGGTTGCGGTACGTCAATGATATTTTGTGTATCTGGCCCATGAATCGTGACCTGGATGACTTCCTCCTTCACTTAAATGATCGAGTCCCCTCCATTAAGTTTACTTTAGAAGTACAACAAGACAACTCAATCCCATTTTTGGATGTTCGTGTACATAGGGAAAGCCCAGGTTTTAAGTTTAGTATCTATCGGAAAAAAACAAACAATTTGTGCTACGTACACTTTTACTCTGGACATGACACCTCCATTAAGAAGACCATATTTTCTTCAATGTTTCTCAGCGCTCTTAGGATCGCCAGTCCGGAATACATGGCTGCCGAATTGGAAAAAAATCAACGGTATTGGAAGTGATCTGTGCTACCCACCTGCGTTTATGGAATCTTGTCTTAACAAGGCAAAACGAACCTTCTATCTTGTGAATAATAACACTCGCACTTTGTGAAAGAATATTTTAGTACTTCCATTTTTCCCCTTGCTTTTTTAGGCATTGTAATGTACTTAAACTTTTGGATATTAATGTAGTATTTTAATATAACAATATTGTGAAAAATATCATAGTAAAAAATAGCCCTACCAATAATGCAGGCATTATCTATAAAATTGGTTGTAAACAATGTGATTCCTTTTACATTGGACAGACGGGAAAGGATTTGCACACGCGTGTAAAACAGCATCAATATTCCGTTAGAACAGGACAGTCGTCCAGTGCCCTTTTTGTCCATTTGTCAGAGTTATCCCACTGTATCGATTGGAATAATGCTTCAGTTTTGTTTCACTCTAGCAACATTGTTAATAGAAATATTCTTGAGTCTGCAATTATCCAACTTACAAATAACTTTAACATGAGCAAAGGTCTTTTTGAACTCGATCCCGTTGTTTTGAATTCGTTCAGAACGGGTTTAGACAAGAAGGGCAGAGTACTAAAACTTTGGTAATTTTCCCTTATAAATTTGTATGCTTCTCTTACAATTTTTATTTTTCAATTTAGTTTTATATTTTTTTATATTTATTTTTTGTGACCTATATATCATTCAGGCATTAGCTATAAAATTGGTTGTAAACAATTCATTTGATCTTGTGTTGAATTCGGGCAAAGTGCTAAAATTGGTAGTTTTCCTTACAAATTTGTATTCTCCTCCCACAATTTTTATTCCTATATTTATTATATATATATTTTTTTTTTTTTGTAACCTGTATATAGTCTTCAACTGTTTATTTACTTCAGTGCTCCTGAGGATGTTATTAGATGAAAGCGCTTGAGCACCATTCTGTTTCCTTTCCTTCGTGGTTTTATTCATCATATATATATACAGTGGCGGTCCTAGCTTACATGACGCCCTGGGCGAACCTCACCTTCAGCGCCCCCCCCCCCTGTTCGCCAACACACACACATTCGAATCCCCCCAAAATAAAGGACAGACATAACTCTTTCACAAAATAACTTTTTATTGGACTAATTGTTGGAACTTCAGAACCAAAACAAAGACTCAAATTTCTGAATTTTACAAATCCTTCATCACGTAAATAGAATAACTCACTTAAGAGAATGTAATTATGATACTATGAACAGGAAAAATACAAATTAAATTGCACAACTGCCATAAATAAACTAGAGAATCAAATTTCTAAATTGTACAAATGCTCTATCACATAAATAGAATAAGACACTTAAGAGAGGGTAATTATTATGCTACACTTTGAACAAGAAACAAAATAAATTGCACCACAGCACAACTGCCATCTAAAGCCTGACTCTTCTTACCTTCCTTGATGCAAAGTCATGAATTAAATCATCATATGAAATCTGCTCAGCAATTGTATGATTTATACTGATGATGGCCAGACCGGTAAGGCGTTCCTGTGACATAGTTGACCTCAGGTAGGATTTGATGAGCTTCAGCTTTGAAAAGCTCCTCTCTGCTTCAGCAACAGTGACTGGAAGAGTAAGACCAATTCTGAGAGCAGTCCACAAATTTGGATATATTTCAGAGAGCTCCCTTTCATGGATAAATGTCAGCAGTTCAAGCAAGGATATGGTCTTTGATGGCAAGTCAGGCAAGTTCTTCAGCTCCTGTGCAAGCTCTCTGCCATCCAAGTCAGATTGTCCCTTAAAGTGTAGTGTAGTACTAAGGTTCACACATTGTTCTGTCAGCTCCTCAAATGTGAGATTTTGGAAATGTGTCAGCACTCCAAACTTCTCTCCCACAATTTCCAACGTGGAAAATCTTTCCTGAATGGCTGATGTTGCAGCATCAACCACTGCATTGAAAAATGTCACCTCCAGCTTCTTCAAAGCATCAATCAAGGGCTCATCAGATGCTTCATAGGAGAAGTGCCGCTTTGTGGACCTCAGCCGTTTTTGTTTTAACACAGCCTCCACATTCATTTGTTCACAGATATCTGTGGCTGCCATTTGTGCAGCCAAAAACCTGTTGCCCTGTAATTGCGGAGACCTCTCTCTGTTTTTTTTAGGAGATTTACTGCAACATCAACGTACATGCTAGGAGACTGCATCTGCTTGCTCACATGCTGAATTTGGCACAACAGGTCATGCCACACCACTGAACAAATGGCGAAGCGGTATGACCCAACCTCCTCTGACAGAGATTGAGCCTCGACCTTTATTACAGAGTCTTTGGTGTGGTCCCTCACCTCGATCAGTGCATCTCTCACTGCAGCTGCCTGATATCTCAGGGGCTCCACACTCTTGATCTTGCTTTCCCACCTTGTATCAGACCACATCTTCAATGTGATGTTCACATGTTTTTTCAAAATGGCCCATCGTTGTGTGGAGGCTGAAAACAAGTTGTAAAGCTTCTGCAAGATGCCAAAGTAACTTGTGGCATCAATAGATCCCTTAGCAGCATCGGCCACAAGCAAATTCAGAGAATGAGCCCCACATGGAACAAACAGAGCTCTGGGATTAATTTCTAGGAGCCTGGATTGAACACCCTTGTTTTTTCCCCTCATGTTGGCCCCGTTGTCGTATGATTGTCCTCTACAGTCCATGAAAGGAACTTTTAGCTCCTCCAGTCTCTTCAGAATCAGAGATGCCAAATGTTGACCAGTGGACTCCTCTGCCTCCAAAAACCCCATGAAATGTTCCTTTATATGGGGCTTCCCCTCCAGTGACACAACCCGAATCACAACTGACAACTGTTCAGTGTGGCTGATATCTGGAGTGCAATCTAGAATTATTGAAAAAAACTTTGATTGTTTGATGTCGCTCACCATTGCTGAAATGGTCTTGCTGCTCGACAAATCAATGAGTTCGTTTTGTATGTGGTGGCCGAGGTAGCTGGTGTGACTGGAGGTCCCTTTTTGGACACGGTTAATGTGCTCTTGCATTATAGGATCAAATTGTGCCATCAGTTCAACTTCTTTCAGAAAATTGCCATTTGATGGTGAGAACAATTTTTCTGTATGTCCCCTTAGTGCCAAATTCCTAACTGCCAGAGAATGCACAATAGCAGTGAGACGTGTCAGCACCGCTCTCCATCTCAACTTCTCAGCCTCCAGAAGTGCCATCTCCTGCTTGTCAATGGTCTCCCCCTTTCTCATCCTCACTGCCAGTTCTTTCCAGATTTTCATAGAATTTAGGTGTTCTGAACTGTTGTCATGTGATGTGAGCAATGAGCTTGCATGCTTCCAGTTCGAGAGTCCCAAACTTGTTAAATTTATTTTCCTCTTGGAAAATAATGTACAACAGAAACAGAAAAGGCTGTTGTTTTTTAAGGAATAGACCAACCAACTTCTGGTTATATTTTCCCCACTAACCAATGACTTCCTGAAGTATTGATGGTGGAAACTTCTTCCGTCACTGTCGTTTCTAGGGAATACAAAGTCAGATGGTACTTGACTTGGTCCCCTGGAAACCAGTTGTGTCCGAATTCTCTCAGTCAGAACTGAAGGCCAGTTAGCAGGGTCGGTGGACAGAGACTCATCCTCAGGAGGCGATTCTGCTCCAGGCATTTCTAATAGAAAGAACAAGAGCATTACTCATTAGTATACACACCTAAGTTAGATAACACATTATTCACAGCACTTTGTTATGGTGGTGGTGTTATGGAATTATGGTGGTGAAACACCACACATACCCAGTAACCCAGACCCAGTGATAATAACATTATAATTTATAACTGTTTGCAAAATGCTTTGCAGGGATGCACACACATACACATACACACACACGCACACACTCACAGACATATGTGCACACAAACTCACCTGAAGAGTCCTGCCGGGGAGAAGTAGAAGCAAATGGGTCTTCATCCTCAGGATCAGACTGCATTTGTGGAGACATATGTGAGGCTGAGGAGGTAGATGGCTCCTCAGCCTCAATAATGGCAGAAGTAGACGGCTTCTCATCCTGGCTAGTGGCAGAGGGTGTTCCAAAATATTTCAAAAGTGCCCCTGCAAATAGTAAAATAGAACATAACAGACCAATGCATGAATAGGCTAGTACAATTAATTTAACATGTTATTAAGCACAATTTATTAAACTTTTAGAATAGGAAACAAATGAATAATACAACCTCCTTGGTTAATGGCTAATTATATACATAATAGTACACTTCAAATGACTCAGAAAGCTATATCACAAAATAGCAGTGCAATATAGCAGTGAAGAGTAGATGACATAGCTCTATACCTTTATCTTTTGCTCGTTTCTCCTCTTCTTCTTTCCTCTTTTTTCTAAACTGAGCACCTGATAGCTTTGACCTCTTCTTATCCATTTGCGGTTATTTGACAGACCTTAGTGGCTTAGTGTGAAGATTCGTTCTGTAATAAATAATATACATTTCATTATTTAACCAAACCCAGAAAAATAACATTACATATGTTAAAGTATGGGCCTTTATTCCCAATAATATTAATCTGGAAGCATTTTGCATTGTTTAGGTCTTTTATGGGAAGGTTTATGGAAAATGCAATAGATGGTTTTTTATTAATAAAAATATATTTATTGATCTTTTATTATTTATTTTATTTTATTTTTTATTTTTATTTATTTCTTTATTTATTTATTCTTATTTTTATTTTTATTTTTTTTGCAGGCGCTCATGCCGCCCCTCCACAAATGCCGCCCTGTGCGGCTGCCCATATTGCCCATATGAGGAACCGCCACTGTATATATATATATATATATATATTAGTGATGTATCGGATGTCAGACTTCAGACATCCGAGGATGCGGATGCCAAACTTTGACATCTGCGCGGATGCGGATGCGGATGTTCATGCATAAATTTGTCAGCTTCATAAAATGATAGTTTAAATTAATATTTAATTTATTAATTGACTTTCGATTTTTGGTTAGTTATAAATATTAGATATTCGATAATATTCGATAATATTATTTTGTAATTATAATTTTTTTAAATAGACTCTTCTCTATTTGGATGAGTTTTCGCCATTCAAATGTGTGTTATCAGGATGCGGGACGGGGACCCAACTCGTCTTGCATCCCACCAACCACTTTCCCCAACCACCACCCTTTGGAAAGTAGTGTGCTTATGACATTGTTATGTATTGTAGTATGAACAATTAATTATACAAATACACAACAGACATTGCCAGTTACTTTAAAGATCAAATGAAGGCTGCACAAGTTTCAGTATTTGAAATGAATGAGGGGCAAATTGTGCTCCAAAAATAGCAATTTAGTGAATAGTACACATCCGCACCCCGCAGGTGCGGATGCGGATGTGACACACATCACTAATATATATATATATATATATATATATATATATATATATATATATAGTATATAGGATAGCAGTCAGAATGGTCCCCTGAGATCTTTTATGTTACACACAGACCGTGCATGGAACAAGGAACTCTTCTGGGAAAATTAAATCCACTATAGTCCGAATAAGTAATGGTAAATGACAGACACAACAGTTTTTTCTGTTTCATGATGTTAGCCCGACGTGGGGTATAATTTAAAATATTTATGTTTATTTCCTATTTATAATAGCAGTCCAATTGTGTGTTGTGAAGTGTATCTAAGAAAAGAGCTAAATATTAAAAATAATTTGAAACACTAAAATATTTTCTTGTGCTTTAATTCTTTATATTGTAAAATTACAGTGAAGTGGAAAAATTTCGGCAGAACTGAGAATTAATAACCACGAAGGTCACGGCGGAGACGTGTCTGCATTGAGATTCTTCGCCGATGGAGACAAATAAATTTACTGTACAGAAAATGGCCACTTGCTCGGTGCAATCAGACGAGGAATTCGAAGCTTCGCAGATATTGTGCCGATTAATTGGGTTGCACAGAATATCAAGTAAAATTATGGGAAGCATAAGGATGAACAGACCCTAAATTAAAGCATGATACTGCAGTGGAATCAAAGGGGAAATTTCTTTGATGAGACTGCTTTAAAATATTGATCCTAAATAGTTTCTGAATGTTATTTGATGAAAAGAAAACCAAGAGGACCATATGGTGCTCTGACTGTTACTAGAGGTTGGTCCTTCGTCTCTAATTTCATGGATTTCTTCAATTTTCATTCTTTCTCCCACTTTAGTTTATTGTTTTCTATTATTTTCTTCGAGTATCAGTAACTTAGTCACTTTCAACTGCTGTTTATTCGCGATTTCGTGACTGTTTCTCTGCGCATATATACAGTATACGTATAAGAGTTGCCACGCTGGCAGTATAATAAATATTAATTAGATATTGTTTATATAAATGAATACTTGAGGCTCGAGGTCACCAGATCTTTGCAGATCAAATAGATAATTTTACTAATTAAGGAGATTAATAGTGAGTTTTCTTCCTTTCTTAAACAAAACAATGAATGGTGAAAATGGCATTAACGTTTAATTAATGTTGCACAGTGAATGTTTTTCAACGAATTCCTTGTTAAGAAAATGCATGAACTACTGATTAAAGTTGATAACAAAAAGGAACAGATGCACAGTAGTTAATTAGTAATTGACGAAAAATAATTTAGCGCGAATGAAACGAATTTTGATTGTTAACCCATTAAAGGCCAACGTCCCCAAACTGGGACATAACTTTAAATTGTCATAATTCCATATATTTTTAAATTATGAATAAAAACTTTGAACAGCGTGTTGACGTTATGCTGCTAAATAGTCCTAGAAAAAGAAAATACTTGTAAAGGATGAGGTACTCCAACAAGCAGTAAACAAAGTTTCATGTTTTTGCGTGTTAAACATTGCATCACTTTATGAAGCTCAGCTGCCTTCTGACAGCATAGGTGGAGATTTGTGTCTTTCGGTTGTGTTATGTGTTAGTACTTTCAGCATCCTAACACAGAGTTTGACATTTATAATAAAAAAGGAAAGTACAATGCACTAAAATATTTTGTGTCCCAATTTTGGGACATTGGCCCATAAGGCTTTCAGTTTTATCCAATACGTTGCACTGACAATTGATGAAATAGCTATTGAAGAGTTTCCTGAAGATGACCTAACTGATGCTAATCTTAGAGATGTAGCACGAAAACTTGAATTATGTATACAATTATGTAACCAAGCAGTCATTCATCTCCCGCAGAGCAGACAAATAAAAGAAGAAAAGCTGAATTATGTGCTGAGCCAAAATGGAAGAAATGCGAACCAAGGTACACACAAATCAATGTGCCTTCTCATGTTACTTATAGCAAATTAGATGCAATGAAAGGTAAAAGTGTGGTAGAGGTTTTCAATGACTTTATAACTGAAGATTTACTTGATTTGATAGTTACTCAGAGCATACTGTACTCTAGACAGAAGAATGTACCAAACTTTACTTTAGATAAAATTGAATTACAAACTTTTTTGGCCATACCTTTGCTAAGTGGCTACCACAAACTCCCACAACAGAACATGTATTGGGAGTAATCACCAGATGCAGGAGTACCTTTTGTATACAATTTAATAATGACAAGACAAAGGTTCAAAGAAATAAAGAGATTCCTTCACTTGAATGATAATGTTTCCATTGGTAAAAGTGACAAAATGTATAAACTCAGAGCGTATTTCAACCTCATGAAAAGCAATTTTCTAAAATTTGGTATTTTTGATTCCCACTTGTCTCTAGGTGAAATAATGATAAAATATTATGGAATGCATTCAGCTAAAGTGTTTATGAGAAGAAAACTAATTAAATCTGGGTATAAAGTTTGGTGTCTATGTAGCTCTGATGGTTATCTCTATAACTTTTTTCCATACCTAGGTAAAGATAATGGTGAAGGTCCCTCAGTACAAGTTGTAAATAATCTCACTTCTGTTATTCCTAGTGAAGAAATCAAGAACTACGAGCTCTTTTTTGACAATTTTTTTACTAGCATTGATACACTGAAGATGTTGAAAAATAGAAAACTAAAGGCTATGGGGAACAATTCGTGAGAACCGTAAAAAGAAATGCCCACTAATACCTTCTAAAGAAATGGAAAAAGACACCTGTAGAGGTTTCATTGACTATAGGTTTGATACTAATAATGAAATTCTAGTGACTAAGTGGCATGACAATACAGCTGTGTTAGCTACCACAAATTATAGTAAAGTTTATCCAACTGTTACTGCTAAACGTTATTCGCAAAATGAGAAAAAGGAAGTAGTGATTCCCATGCCAAACGTTATAAGTGAATATAACAGCTTCATGGGAGGTGTTGACTTAATGACAAACAAGTATCATTATATAGGATAAGAATTCGTTCCAAAAAATGGTGGTTTGCATTATTCACTCAACTACTTGATGCTGCTGTGGTGAACGCATTGCGAATTTATCGAAAAGTAAATCCTGAAGAAACAATCACTCTACTTGAGGTGAGGAGGAGAAAACTTGCTGATATCAGATTTGATCAAGGAAACCACCTTGTAACACCGATTTCAACCCAACGACATTGTGCTTTATGTGGAATGAAAACAATGAGAATGTGCAGTCGATGTGATGTACCATTGCATGATCGATGTTTTGCTCAGTTTCATACTAAGTAATTTCATATCAGTAATGTGTTTCAGTATTTACAAAGTATACAAATTATAAATGTTTTCGTTATATGGAGACTTTATTTTGCATAAGTTTGCTCAAAAATGTTTCTTTTTGAGCTTCACAATTTTTGCAATACTTCGTTAATTCTAATAGAAAATAACAAGCGGTAGCTCGCTATCGCTCGCGACCGTTGTACAACTTGGCCCTCCGGGCGGGTAGCACTGTGACATATGCTGCTATATACGGGATTACTCCCATTACCCCCACCCCTCTCCCCCATTACCTCCACACACAAAAGTAAAAAACGCCATTACCCACGTTACCCCCCACCCCCACTCCCCCAATTACCCCACCCCCTCCCCCACACACAAAAGTAAAAAACGCCATTACCCCCATTACCCCCACTCCTCTCCCCACTCCCCCGACCCCCACTCCCCCATTACCCCCACTCCTCTGCCCACTCCCCCACTCCCCCATTACCCCCACTCCCTCCACCCCCACTCCCCCCATTGCCCCCACTCCCTCCACCCCCACTCCCCCATTACCCCCCCCCCTCTCCCCATTACCCCCCACCCCCACTCCCCCATTACCCCCACCCCTCTCCCCATTACCCCCACCCCCACTCCCCCAATTACCTCCCCCCTCCCCCACTACCCCCGGGCGGGTAACACTGTGACATATACGCCCTCCGGGAGGGTAGCAGTATATGTCACAGTAGGGTAGGTTGATTTTGGAACTGTGATCTTGGACTAGTCTAGATAGAAAGGTATTAATGTATAAAAAACGTTGCACCAACTCATATTTGTGAAAATGATTGTATTTTTTGAGGATTGTTAATTATTTTTAAGTTGTAAAATTGCCGAATTTTACGCGTAAAATCGCGCGCGCGGCATTCGCGCAATGTAAACGAACAAAATATCGGACCTTATTTCATCAAAATAATCAATTAAAATTCGGCTTTTTTAACAAAACGATGCTTGAAACTTATTGTAAATGCATTATAGATGTTTATTAGTGTATTATTTTGTATTTTTTAATGATATTTACCTATAAAATGTGTATTAAATTAAGTTATTTTATGATGCGTTCATTTAATTGTGTTTATTTTCAGATATTTCATAAAAATGGGTAAAAAACGGAAGTTGCTAGTGTCTTGGAGGAGTTTAACAGTGTTCATACCCTGAAAGCTGTCCTCCTTGACAACACAAATATAAACACTGGCTGGGAGGGAGGCCTTGTAATAGCTCTGGAAAATAAAAATGAGCGGAAATTGCACACCATTGGCTGTTCACTCCATCAGAATGAGCTTCCTTTCAGAGCTGTTTTCAAGCATCTTGGTGGCAGTACCAAAAGACCCACTGCTTTCACTGGTCCGCTGGGAAAACTCTGTGAAATTGACTACCAAGATCTGCCACAAGTGAAATTCACCAAACTCAATGGCCCCCTGGATGACATGGAATTTGCTGAGGAGACACTGAATGATCTCATAGCGACCAGAGGCTTCTTTTGGAGTATGTGCTTGGAATTCCCAGGGGCAAAGTCAACCCAGGATTTGCTGCCTGGAAAATTGGACCATTAAACCATGCAAGATGGTTGACTTTGGCAATTAGATTGATGTGTCTGTGGACCAGATGTGCTTACCCTCCAGAACTACAGGATAAGCTTTACCAGGCCATCAAGTTCATTGTGGAAGTGTATGCAGTCAGTTGGTTTGAGATCAAGAGGGACAGCAAGTTCCACAATCAGCAGCTGTACATCTTCAACATGATCCAGAGGATCAAGCAGCAGTCTGAAGAAATCCAGGGTGTTGCTTTCAAGAACCTGAAGTACAATGCTTTTGCCTTGCTGTCCGAGAATGTGCTGTACTCCATGATGAAGTCTGATGACTTGGAAGTGAGAGAAGCTGCTCTCAAGAAAATTCTGTCCATCAGGTAAGCATTTATTAATTTTAAAAAATGTGAAAAAATAATTTGATTATGGGGATTTATTTAATAAAAAAAGGCCCGAGTTCTATAAATCCCCATAATCGAATTTTTTTTCACATTTTCTTATCCCAATTCCCCTCTTCCCTCTGATAATGGAAATAATCTTACCTTCTTTCTGAAAAAAATTCGATTATGGGATTTATAGAACTCGGGTTTTTTTTGTTTTTTTTAATTTAAGTTTAATTTAAATCAGCAATTCTGAGACTAATAGGGATTAAATCTTAAACTGGAATAAAAAATAAATTAATTATTATTCTTTCAGAAGTGGGAAGCCAGCCAAGAAGAGGCTGAAGAAGATCACAGCCATCAACACTGAAGCTACCCACTGGTCAGAACTAATCAACTTTTCTCAAAGTGGCATCTGTGAACCTGGTCTCACAGAAGACTTTTCTGACCAGGAGCTTCAAGAAGCATTGCTGAATGGCACCAAGCTGGAGCTGCCTGATCTGCCTTCACATTCTCAGAGTGTTGAAAGGGCCGTGAAGCTGACATCTGAAGCTTCCCATACTATTTATGGACTCGAATCAAGGCACAAACACATTGTGACCAAAGCCCTAAGCCGCCAGATGAGGCCTTCCTTTGCTTCTAAGGGCTCTTACAGTGAAAATTATGATGATCTTGGGATCTAAATGTGTCTATTTGACTCTGTACGCTTTTTTTACTTTTTTTCAATAAAAATTTCTTTCATCTTCAATGCTGAAGCTATTTTTCTTTATACAGAAAGGAGGGGCCAAGGGCGAATGCCCGCAAATTGCCACTCCCATAGACGGAAAAGAGAGCCAAGATCAAGGTTCAATGTTTCCAAATGCCTGGACACACTGCGTTTAAAAGATTGAAGTTCATAGACAGGAGGAAAGATGAATTGAGGAAGACTGTTCCAGAGTTGACCGGCTGAGTAGATGAAAGATTGAAAATACCGATTAACCCTTGCATGATAGAGTGGGATAGAAAAGGAATGAGAATGTGTTGAAAGTCGGATATTGCGTGCTCTCCTTAAAGGAGGAAGCATGCAATTAGAGATTTCAGAAGGGCAGTGTCCGTTATAATAGCAACAATAGAGAGAGAGTGAGACAACATTACGGTGAAGAGAGAGGGGTTGAAGACAGTCAGTAAGAAGTGGGGAACTGATGAGTTGAAAAGCCTCTGATTCCACCCAGTCAAGTAGAGCTGTGTGGGTTGAGCCACCACACACATGATAAGCGTACTCCATACAGTGGCGAACAAGACCCCTGTGCAGAGACTAGCAAATCTAACCTCTGAGAAGCTCTTGAAAAAAAAAGCTCTCTGAAAAAGAGAGGATATGGAATCTTTCCAGGAAAAATTACGAGAAAAGGGCGCCAAGAATGTTAAGAGAAGAGGAAGGATTGAGCTGTGCTTTGTTAAAGGTAGGGGATAGTCTTGTGGAAGATTGTGACGAGTAGACAGATGAAGGAACTGAGTTTTTGAGGCAGTGAAAGCCACAAGGTTTTCTTTGCCTCAGTCAGAGATAGTAGAAAGATTAGAGGTCAAGTGTACCATAGCCGTCTCACGCGAAGTATTGCGTGTCTGTTGAGAGGAACGCTTTGTGGGGTGGATGGGGAAGTGAAGAGCGGAATCACGGCATGGAAGTGGATAGGAGAGGAAGTGCGATTTAATAGGTCAGTGATAAATAAAAAGAAAAGTGTGGGTGATAGGACAGAGCCCTGAAGAACACCACAATTTATAACTTTAGGAGAAGAACAGTGGCCGTCTACAACCACAGCTATAGATCAGCCAGAAAGGAAATTAGAGATGAAGAAAGAAAAGAAAGGAAATTAGAGATGAAGAAACCGAAGGAGGGCAGTTTGGAAATTAAGGCTTTGTGCCAGACCAAACATAGAGTCGATCATAATCATAATCATGCTATCTGTAATTAATTACGATTACGGTGTATTCATAATCGTAATCGTAATCCAGATATTCATACTTATGTAATCGTAATCGTAATCAAACATTTTCATACACTGTAATCATATTCGTAATCGTAATCAAACATTTTCAAACACTGTAAGCATATTCATAATCGTAATTCATCTTTTTCTATAGTTCGTAATCATAATTGTAATCGTAATCCATCAAAAAAATCGTTGTAATCTTTGGTTACAATATGATTACAAGTGAATTACATATATTTGAGTTACAGGATTGTAGTACTCGTGAATGAAAGTTTTAATTTTCCCTACCCCTGACCTACTAGAGACCATCAGGATTAGAGTGTGCCACTTTTAATAAATGTTTGAAATTTTGAGGTGCAATATTCTCATGTGGTGATCCCTGCTATTTTATTGACGAATATGAAGTTTTAACCAATTCTGAAAATATTTGACCCCGGATCGGGAGCAGTGAAAGTTTGACCCCAGCCTGTGACGTCATCAGACCGATTTTTCATATGTATTTGGCCATAAAATCTTTATTTATTAACCGATTCGAATGATTCTGGTGTCAATTGATGCAGAATTGGAAATACTTTCTTTTTCATACCAAAACAGTAGCTTTTATTATAAGTGTTTGGTCGAAAACTCAGGTAATCTATAAACATTAGACAAATTTGGTGCAATACAGGAGACATTTGTGGGTGTGACCGCCACCCTGAAACATCATCCCAGATCAGCTTCGCGGCAATGGGCCCATCTGAAAAGCATAATAATAAGAAATAGGCTTATTCCGATGGGTGGGAACAATTTTGAACATGTCAAAGTTGAAATAAACCTTTCACAGAAACGGAATGAAAAGTCAAAATTGTCAATGACATGATCAAAACCCCCATTTTTTTTTCTTTAAAGCATACAAAAGTAATATAAAAAACATTCCTTTGAACCCTTCTTGCCAGTTTATTGCTAATTCGGTTGCCGTCGAAGACCCTGAAAAAGGAGAAATTGTTAATAATAATTCATAATATTAACCCAGATTAAATACTGAAAATATTTTAATGCATGAAACAGTATATAGAACACTCACCTTTTATTTTTTCAAGTAGTTTCGCAAACTGCTCTTCTTGTAGATGTCTGGAAGAAGGCGTCTTTCATTTTCAACAAGTTAAAGTAGGAAATGGTGTTGCTGTTCATTAATGGTGAGGCTCTTAGCACAATCTTCAATAAGTTTCACCCCCCTTTCAGCCGTATCGTTTGTTACCTTCATGTCTCGCACGTTAGAAGCTAAGCGAATATAGTCCTCGTGTTTCTACCGTTCTTCTACTGGTCTTCTTAACCAATCCCCATTTAATTTAAAGAGCCTCAGAAACTGCCATGATTTTGGACCAGCAATGTCGGAAAGCTTGGTTCCTTCCCTGAATATAGGGAAGACTGGATAGCCAGTTTTCATGTCATAAATCTTTTTCTCTGACTTTTTTAAGGCATTGGCAATCTTAGCCTTCTTTGCATTGTTGACCTTGTGTGAAAATAAGGAGAGTGGTATCACTTCTTCCACAAAGTACCACATTTGCCTATCAAGGGCTTTAAGACCCGCATCTGCCACTTCACTGTTATGTTTTTCATAGGTTTTCAGATCGTGATATAAGCTTAAATCATTAAAAGAAGAATCTGCGGCGTTGTCTGAATGTAGCCATGCTTTAGCGTAGAACAATGCATTAAAAGACATATCTGCTCAAGCATTTTCATCATATTCTCGTCGTAGCCAGCCTGGTATCCAAAAGCATACATCCATCGTGCACGATGAGCTGGTCCTGGACGGAGCCAACGTACTCCTTTTGGAGGTATTTCACCTAAAATTTGGATTGTCAACTCAGCGCATTTCCGATAATCACCACGTTTGAATGTATTCTCAGCCAGCAAATCGGTTAATGCATCTAAGACTTCTTGCCGTTTAGACCTTAGCTTTCTGTCCTTGATTTTCAGTGTTCTGAAATCTTTTATGCTTGTGTCAATGACTTGCCACTTTTCCTCCCGGAACTCTTTGAAAATTTCATAATCTGGTGAAGTGCTTCCTCCAAATATTTCTACAAACACACTGTTGTGTATCCGCTCATATAGGTGATGCCGACAAGCAAGCCACAATACTTTCCTACATAGATATTCTTCAAGTCTCTTACAGGCTCTAGTATGGCGCCCTGAGTTGGAGCTTGTAGTGTTAAAAACAAACCAAATAACATGGTGCTCTAAGTTCCACTTTTTGATCATAAAAGTTTCAGTAGTCTGCGACTCGCCACTAGTATTTGGGATGTCAGGAACAGCCAATAGCTTGCCCTCTATGGCATTTGGGGCACCCGATACCAGCACGGCAAGTCTTTCCGATTTGCCTCCTGCTTTATCTGTTATCAACTTACTGTCCCAGTGGATGACCGAGAAAGGCGGGGCAATAAAATCCTCTTTTATTTGTCTCGATGCTTGATCTCGAACCATCTCTGCTGCACGCTTGGCAGAACTTTTAGATAAGGCCAGCTTGTTTAGATCCATTCCACAAGCAGAGGCTACTGCTGCCGTCATTGATGTCCTCTGTCCCAAAGAGATGTTAAGGCGATCTGCCATGGAGGATACGTTTACGGAACGAAAAAATTTCTGTCTTTGGGTGTGTTTTTAGGAACGGTGAATTCGTCATCGTCATTGTTTTCACTGCTGGACGTCGATGAAGAAGAATTGGCTTTCGATGGCGTTTCAAGTGCTTGGAATTTCTGCAGTGTCCTTTCTTTTTCTTCTCTTTCAAATTTTTTGTAGCTTTCCTTTCGTGTTATGTTTTTCACTACTTTTTTCTCGTAACTTTTGTCAACATTTCCCAGACAATATCTCTCTATCCTTTGATCTTCGAGAAATGTTATGTCTATCATTTGTTTATTTTCTTCTTTAACCTTGTCTTTTTTTATCTTATCTAAGGCGTCACTGGCCGCGATATCAAATAATTTCTCTAATTTCCTTAGAAAGTCTTTTTGTTTTTGCTCAAAATTAGGTTTACCTCTGTTACGAGCTAGTAAAGAACGCTCTTTTATCAAATCTTTGAGTTTGGCTTTAGGCAGAGGATTCTTTATTACATTTTTGGTAGGAATGCTTGCCATATCCCAGACGACCTTCACTTTCCTCAAAGCAATCGCAATCACTTCATCCTGAGAAGCATTTTGGTATTCTCCTCTAGTTAAATAATAAAATACTTCAACACATCACCAGTGGATGACAACACACTGCCTTTACCAGTTTTTATGTCAGTCAAAAGTTTCCCAATAATAAGATCACTGGAATCATCACTGACATTTACTTCACTTCGCCTTAGCGAATAAACATTATATCCATAGTCTGAAAAGAAGTTCAATAAAAGATCTGAAAAGAAATACAAAAACATTAATAATTAAAATGCATTAATAACATTAATAACTACTAATAACAATTAATATTAATAAGTACAATAACATTAATAACTAAAGAACTTTAAATTCTGAATCAATTAACACAAGAATCATTCGAATCGGTTAATAAATAAAGATTTTATGGCCAAATACATACGAAAAATCGGTCTGATGTCGTCACAGGCTGAGGTCAAAATTTCAATGCCCCCGATCCGGGGTCAAATATTTTCAGAATGGTTAAAACTTCATATTCGCCAATAAAGTAGCAGGGATCACCACATGAGAATATTGCACCTCAAAATTTCAAACTTTTATTAAAAGTGGCACACTCTAATCAGGATACATTCCCACAGCTCTGCATCCTTGCCGAGTCCTACCTTGCCATCCCAACTTCATCTGCACCAGTGGAGCGACTCTGTTGCAGAGAAAGTGTTCAGGCGAGAGAGGTGCATGCTTATTGACAGCAGGTTTGAGGAGCTCATGTTCCTTAAGTGCAATAAGCACTTTATGTCCTATGATAAGGGTATCTGGTGTAAGAAGAGTGAGTAAGTTAACTATGATGTGCTAGAAATGGTTGTGCTAATCCTCTAATTAACATGTGTGGTGAGGATAGTGTATAATTTTGGATACAGTTATACACTGTGTATAACTACTAATATAACTATGACTAAAATATAATACAAAAGAAATGTTTGCCTTATTTAATTTCACATAAAATTTTAGTAAGGTCAATTTTCAATCTATTAATTTTTCTAATTATGTACAATCAAGGTAATCAAATGTAACTTACATTATTTTAGCTGTAATCATGAATGTAACCGTAATCCAGGAAAATAAACGTAATCATAGCCGTAATCAAATGTATCGAAACCAATGTAATCACAATCGTAATCGTAATCAAGAAAAATCACTGTTATCATAATCATAAGCCAAAATATTAATATTTGGATTACGTAATCATAATCGTAATCAAGAAATATAATCATTGGAAACCTTAATCGTAGTCGTAATCAACACTCATAATCGGCCCCATGTCTGTGCCAGGCAATATCCAGAGCTTTTGATATGTCAAGCGCAATAGCAAAGGTTTCATCGAAATCCCGAATAGAGGATGACCCATAGTCCGTGAAATATGTAAGAAGATCGCCAGTAGAACGTTCCTTGCGGAACCCATACCGATGATCTGAGGGAAGATTGTGAGAAGAGAGGTGTTTAAGAATCTTCGTATGAAGGCTAGATTCAAAAACTTTAGAAAGTCAAGAAATCAAAGCAATTGGACGATAGTTGGAGGGTTGAGCGCGTTCACCCTTCTTTGGGACAGGCTGATTGAAAGCGAACTTCCAGCACGAAGGAAAAGTATCAGATAAAAGAAAAAGTCGAAAGATTTTGTCTACTCAGGGTTTCAGCACAGTTCTTGAGAACAACAGGAGGGACATCATCAGGACTTTACGCCTTCCTAGAGTTGAGCCCAGATAGGGCAGAAAAAAGATTATTTTATGTATATACAAAAGGGTTTAGTTAAAATTAATCTACATTCTTAACATCTTTATAAAATAAAATTATTCGATTATGTGGAGTTACAATTATAGGTGAAAGTTAATTTTTGAACGGAAAGGTTAAATGCAGGAGTATAGTTATTTAGGGTGGGATTTTTATGTAAAATGTGTAATGATTCTACAATATATACGTCCATTAATTGGCTAGTGTTGTTGGTGTCAATAATTTTTAAATGTGGCATGTCTAAATGGATGATTTTTTGCCTATTAATCTTCTCTGAACGTGGGAAGCATGACTGGTGGAGGAGGAGAGATTGCGGAACTGATGAGGAGTAGAATAGTGGATATATTGTGCGTGCGGGAAGCCCGTTGAAAAGGTAATAAAGCAAAAGAGCTTGGAGAAGGATACAAACTGTTCTACAGTGGAGCATCAGGGCGGGGAAGAAACGGTGTTGGAGTAATATTGTCGAAGGAAATGAAGGACGAGGTGGTGGAAGTAAACCGCAGAGGGATAGAATAATGGGTGTGAGATTGAATTATGGGGAGTATGTACTGAATATCATCAGCGCATATGCACCACAGGTGGGCTGCACAGATGAGGAGAAAGATGCTTTTTGGAGATTACTGAACGGGAAAGTGCAGGCTCTAGAAGAAAATGAGCGTGTGATTGTTGGCGGCGACCTTAACGAGCATGTGGGTAGGAATAATGAGGTAATTGAGAGAGTACATGGAGATCAAGGATTTGGAGAGACAAACGCGGAAGGAGAAAGGATAATAGATTTCGCGGTTTCGTTCGATATGGCAGTGGTGAACACCTTCTTTAATAAGAGGGTAGAGCATCTCATTACTTATAAGAGTGGTGGGAGGGTATCTCGGATTGATTATATGTTGTACAGATGAACACAATTGAGGGAAGTGAAGAACTGCAAAGTTATACCATGTGTCAACTCAGCATCGTATTCTTTGCATGGATGTGAAGCTCAAAGGGGTGGCAAAGGCACGTACGAAAGGAATTAAGAAAATAAAATGGTTCAAGCTAAAGTAGAAAGACTGTAAAAGCAGGTTTAAGGAGAATGTTCTGAATGAGGTAATTATGGATGAAAGTGATGTGCAGCAATGTTGGCAACATAATGCTAATGTACTGTAATTAGAAAGTGGGGCAAGGAAATACTGGGAGAAACATCTGGCAAGATATGGGAAAATAAGGAAAACTGGTGGTGGAGCGAGGATGTACAGGAAAGCCTACAAAGGAAGAAAGCAGCAAAGAAGCTGTGGGAGGAAATGCAGCAGGATGACCATAGGGAAGTGTATAGAGAGAGGAATAAGCAAGCGAAGAGAGCGGTAGCACAAACAAGGGCCGAAGCATACCAAGATATGTATGAGGAATTGTAAACGCGAGAGGGACAAAAGAAAATATATAGATTGGCCAAAGCGCGAAATAAAGCAACGAAGGATATCAATAAAGTGAAACAGATCAAAAGACGGGATGGAACAGTGATAAGAAAGGAGGAAGACATTCAAACCAGATGGAGGGAATATTTCGAGTGGCTGCTGAATGAAGAGAATGACAGGATATTGTGGGAGGACGGGCAACCAAATGAAGGGATGACGGGAAGAGTGGAGAGGAGTGAGGTGGTGAGGGAGTTAGCGAAGATGAATGGTAAGGCAGCTGGACCAGATAAGATACCTGCAGAGGCATGGAAGGCATTAGGAGAGGAAGGTATTGATTTATTATGGGATCTGATGGAGAAGCTTTTTGAACAGGAGGTGATTCCCAATGAGTGGCGTAGCAGTGTTGTGGTGCCAATCTATAAGGAGAAGGGGGATGTGCAGAACTGTAATAACTATAGAGGGATTAAGCTCATGTCACACACCATGAAGATATTGGAGCGGATCGTGGACGGAAGACTGAGAGATGAAGTTGACATAGCAGAGGAGCAGTTCGGATTCATGCCGGGTAGATGAACCATGGATGCAGTATTTGCCTTACGCCAGGTGATTGAGAGGTACAGGGATGGACAGAGACCTATGCATATGGTATTTATAGATTTAGAGAAGGCTTACGACAGGGTCCCAAGACAGGAGGTGTGAGAAGCCTTAGACAGAAGATGGTACCGGAAAAATATGTCAGACTATACAGTAAATGTATAGAGATGTACATGCGACGGTTAGGAGCTGTCTGTGAGAGACGGACAGTTTTGAAGTAAGAGTAGGGTTGCATCAGGGATCTGCGCTTAGCCCGTTTCTCTTTAACATAGTGATGGAAGTACTGACAGAGGGAGTGAGAGAGAGAGCGCCATGGAGTATGCTTTACGCAGACGATATAGCATAGTGTGCCGAGACAAAGGAGGAGATGGAACAGAAGTTAGAGAGTTGGAGAGGAGCGTTGGAAGATATAGGGATGAAAATAAGCAGAAGGAAGACTGAATACTTACGGTATGGCTTACAGGAGGATCAGGAAAATGAGATGGTAATGAATGGAGAAGTAATTAAAAGAGTAGACTGATTTAAGTACTTGGGCTCGTTAACGGATAAGGGAGATGTGGAGAAAGAAATTAATAATAGAGTGCAAGCTGGGTGGAAGAATTGGAGAGAAATGTCGG
Source organism: Bathynomus jamesi (assembly GCA_023014485.1). Lineage (NCBI taxonomy): Eukaryota > Metazoa > Arthropoda > Malacostraca > Isopoda > Cirolanidae > Bathynomus > Bathynomus jamesi. Next base: position 1,677,978 of record JAJOZX010000025.1, on the reverse strand, counting down.
GTGTCTTGTGCAATAGAAAGGTGCCATTGAAGTTGAAAGGAAAGGTATATAAAACTGTGGTGAGACGAGCAATGTTGTATGGAACGGAGGCATTACCTATGAAGAAGACAAATAAGAACAAAATGGATGTAGCAGAGATGAGGATGTTGCGATGGATGTGCGGTATGACAAGAGAGGATAGGATCAGGAATGAGTATATTAGAGGAACTGTGAAGGTGGCAGAAGCATCAAAGAAGATACAGGAGGCAAGAATGAGATGGTATGGGCACGTGATGAGGCGAGATGAAGTTTATGTCGGACGTAGAGTGATGGTGATGTAGTTGCCGGGTGGGCGAAGAAGAGGAAGACCGAAGAAGAGATGGAAAGATTGTGTTAGAGCGGACTTACGGGAGAAGAATTTGGAGGAGGATATGGTGTACGACAGACCAAGATGGAGGCGACTCACCTTAAACAGCGACCCCATATAAAAATGGGATTAATTATGCTGAGGAAGAAGAAGAATGTAGAGGCGATGATGTTCTGGAAGAAATGCCAAGGTGTTCGTTTATTCTTACTTGATACTAAGCGAATACAATTAAAAGAATATAGAGTGGCCCTCATAAGTATTCGTACAGACAAATATTTCAGTTATATTCGTACTTATCTTTTATGCCATACATAGGATAGTCATGAGAAGTTTACCGTTCGTTTGGAAAAATTAAACAAGTAAAAAAATTAGTTTAACTCCAACATATAATGTAAAACATCAAAGAATTTGAGGAAAATAAAAAAAAGAAGTTAAAATGTAAACAGTTCTCGAACATTTACTTACAAAATTACTTAATACTTTATGTGTCCACCTGTTGCTTGGATGGCTTCAATGGTTTGTTTTGAGTATTTCTTTACAAAGTTTTGACATCTCTCACTACAAATTTTAGGCCATTTTTTAAAGAAAATTGTAATTCATTCAGATTCGAAGGGTTTCTACTGCGGACAGCTTTTTTCACATTAAACCACAAATCAAATTCTCGATTAAATTGAGATCTGGGTTTGACTGTGTCATTCAAGGCACTTAATTTTTTTTTTTTGTTGAATCCATTTCATGGTGCTCTTACTTTTAAGTTTTGGATCATTATGTTGTTACAGTACCCATTTATGACCCAATTGCAATTCACGAACTGAAGGTAATACATTTTTTTTCTAAAATTTCCTGATATCCTTCGAATTCAAGATTCCATTGATGACAACAAGCTTTCCTGGACTAGAAACGCTAAAACATCCCAAAAGAAGCAAATTACCACAACCATGTTTAACCGTAGGAAGGATGTTTTTTCCTCGAATGCAGTATTTGATTTTCCCCAATTACACTTTTGCTCGTTGTTCCCGAATAATTCAATTTTGGTCTCATCTGTCCTCAGAACTTTCTTCCAAAATGCAAATCTTTAAAAGAACTTCTTTGTGCGCTTTTCATAGCAGAAGTTTTCTTCGTGCAACTCTTCCATGCAGACAATTCCTTCTCAATGTACGACGTACAGTAGAGGGATGGACATCGATCTTAGACAGTCTTAATGTTTGGCCAAATATCACCTACAGTCACTCGTGGATCCGCAGCAGTTATTCTTTCAATCCGTCTAGCTGCACGTTCTGAAATCTTCAATGTCTTTCACACCTTGGTAGAGTTTTGATTGTTTCAAAGCCTTTTCATTTCTTTATAACTGTACCAACCGTCGTAAATGGAATTCTTCTCCTATCTCCCTATAACTCTTTCCAGACTTGTATGCAGTAATAAGAGATCGCTTAAGATCTGTAGACACCTCTTTACCACGACGACCCATTGCTTACTAATGGCTTGTACAGTCATCCGTCTTCCATGAAAACTGACACAGAAAATTCTAGAATTCAGAATTACCGACAATCTCTAATCATTAAACAGCCAACTACTGATAAAAAATTTAAATTGTTCAAGCCTAAGGTGGAAACAAATTATTAACATAATTTTAGCATAATTTTACATTTTTTTTATTTTCCTCAATTTCTTTGATGTTTTACATTGTATGTTGGAGTTGGACTAATTTTTTTATGTTAAATAAGTTATTAATATTTCCAAATGAACGGTAAACTTTTCGTATCTGTTCTTTGCATGGTACAAAAGATAAATATGAATATAACTGAAATATTTCTTTGTATGAATACTTATGAACACCTCTGTATAATAAACGAAACCAGGGCATTCGGAAATTTTTCTTTGTGGGATAGCTACGAATCTATACTCTGATTACACAAGTCTGCATTTCAAACCAATGTACGAGACGTTTTATTTCTATTACGTGATCTTATACAATTTTGCCATGATGATTTCAAATTTCACAGCCATTTTTATATATCACGTCAGATATATTCATTGTATGTATTGAACAACTAAATTTTCAAGAGTACAAAATTACAAGAAATACAAGACGATACATTTCAAAGTGAATTCATCTTTGATACTTAAGTGATACATAATAGATCAATCATGATTGATCAGTAGGAGAAAATCGTCGTTTTTTTGCTCGCTTCTTGTGCTGCATTTCTTCCGACCCTTCCCGTTTTAGAAACCAGCAGTAGCAGTTTGCCATCATGTTGACATCCCACCTTCCTTGGTATCTTTTTTCCATAGTCTTGATATCCTGGTGGAATCTTTTTCCATGTTCCTCACTCACACTACCCAAGTTTTTAGGAAAATAATCCAAATGCGAGTGAAGGAAGTAAACTTTTAGACTCATGTCATAGGTATTTGCCAGAAAACTGTACGTGATGAGAAAAAATGGATGTGATTTTTGGATTCAGCACACCTGAACTGATAAAAAACAGTTATGTATGTTGAAACATCAGATATGTTGCATACCACTGTTATTTGTAACATTAAACGAAAATTTATTTGTTGGTTTAAGTTTGTCAGTAGTATATGAAGTTCTTTTTTAATTTTAATGCTAATGTAACTGTAGTATGGAAACTTAAAATATTTTATTTCCTTATTAACTGTTGGAATTTTGTTTGTTGATTTATAAATAACACAGGCCTGCGATGGTTTTGTTGACCGAAATATTTTATCACTTACATAGTAATTTTTGCACGCTGATTCCGAAAATAATATTCATTTTTCGCCATCACGTACAAATTTTTCACGTACAGTAGTTTTTAATCAAAATTTAATGAAAATTACTTACATATGTAATATGAAATATGACATTTTGTGAAAAATCTGTACGTGATGGCGAAAAATGAATTGGGAGGGGGTTGTTGCAAACGGGAGAGGGGTTGTTCAAAAGGGGAGGGGGTGTTGAAAGGGGGAGCGGTTATCCCCAAATTTGCAATGGAGGGGGGGGGAGTTTGGGGGGAGAAGGGGGGATGACCTCCCCCAAAGGGTAACCTTAACCTAAGAAAGAGAAAGTAAGGAGAAGAAGGGTCTTTGGGGAAGAAGCTGGGATGTCCTCACCCCACGAAGAGAAACCCTAACCTAAGCCTTAATTTAAGAAGGAAAGAGAAGAGGCCATGTGTTCACCTGGCCCAAGCCAGACGCATTATGAGAGTCGATTGTAGCCCATATGCCTATCAGAAGGGATTAACTTTGTGGCCCTCGCCTGGACTCGCTCCAGCCTGTTAATATCTTTCCTGAGATGGGCGACTAGAACTGCACAACATATTCCAGGTGCTGCCGAACCAGGGAATTGTACAGAGAGCACAATCGCATTGTTTCCGAAATCGAAATTGCCTCCTGATATAACCCAACAGCTTCTGGGCTTTCCTTTCCACATCTATACACTGTTTGGTAAACTTAGGGTCGCTGCTAATTAGCACACCCAAGTCCTTTTCCAAACCAGTGGCCTCGATATTACTCCCCAGCATGGAGAAGGCCGACTTGGGATTGGCGTAGCCAATGTGCATGACCTTACATTTACCCATGTTAAACGGCATTTGACATTTTTCGGACCACTCTCCTATCCTACATAGGTTCGCAGAGAGAGAGAGAGAGAGAGAGAGAGAGAGAGAGAGAGAGAAGCGTGTAGTACTTGATATCCGGACAATCAACGCGCCTGATTCGGATATCCGGTAATGGGGACGCAGGTTGGATGCCAAAATTGCAATTAATTTATTTCATTTATGAAGTTTCGGAATATTACTCAGTATAAATACTTGCGGCACGCGCGCGCAAACACACACACACGCACACACAGACACACACACACAGACGCGCACACACACACACACACACACACACACGCACGCACGCACAAAAAAAATGTTGCAAAAACACAGGGTGTTTTGTTCGATGATTTTTTGCGTATGCTATAGAAAATCGAATTATATATCAAAGGTTCGTGCGATGATTCCTCATTTTCACTAAGGTGAAGCTTGTCATTCCACCTTAGATCTAGAGTTTAACGTTGAATCCGAACTATGCTCCAGCACGGGCGGTCAGAAATTACAAAGTCATCGTCCGGACTCGATCTCTCAACCTCCCGATCAGCACCCAGCTTCTTAACCGCTAAGATACCGAGGGTACCCATTTATCTAAGAACCCAATAACAACCCAATCAGATATTTTCGTGCATTTTCACGAACTAAACACATTTTATTCACACTCCGGAGCACTATTTGTGAGAAATATGTGCCCATATTTTTCCGTTTTGCTTAGCAAACGATACTCGTCTCTAAATTCTATTAAAATCTCACGCAGGCCTTTTGCCACAACCTCACTACAAACCTCGTCATTATATATATTAATGTAGTGGTAAAAATACTTCAGATTCTCCATTATGACAAGATTTACATTCTCAGCTGTAGGGTACGAGTACTCGGTATGATGCAGCATGATCAAATACCGCTTGTCACATCCACTCATCAACAAGACTCACTAACCATAACCGTTGCTTCTCTTCTGCACGTGTTGATTCTTCCAATTCACGGTATATGTGAGCTTTTATAAAGTTTAGTCCTACAACATAGTTCAATACATCGTTTGTACCAAGAAATCCTGCAATGCCGTCGCCAGAATAGCCGTAGAGTATTTGTACCTATTGTTTCTCAAGCTTCGCACGGTTCAATGTAGCCTTAAAAGTATCAAAGGAGGGTAGAATAGGGAGTCTTTCAGTGTTCACCACATCTCCACACTTCACCGAATATCACTTCATAAAACTCGAGTACGCAATATTAAAGGTAACCATCACTATTTTTCGTCTACGTGAGATTTCTTCAAATACACATCTGAGATCCACGGCTTGCAGTGCTCAACTGACCCCGCAGGGGTAGAGATATGCCCAGGTAGTAGCAGGAGTCACATGACGATTGATCGATCATACAGGGGGCGGAGTTTAGGACAGATTATTCAAATGAATGAATTTATTAATATCTTACCACCTGATAATTTCTGGGAGAAAGAATAAGCGCGAGATAACCCATTGTAAAAGTTACGCTAGAAATTCCTCGGGTACTGGGGCACAATAGTAACCCGGGTAGAGTTTAAGGGTTAAACTTAAAAAAAACTCATAATAATTTTGATACTACGATTTCAAGGTTTTACGCACTTCTCTGTTCATAGTTAAACACAGGCGTAAGTTTTCTTCAAAACTGATATTAAGACAGTTTAAAACTTAAGCGTACATAATGTTTAGTTAACTTTAAACTTACTTTTTGTTATGTATTAAAACCAATTACTTATTTGAGGTTTGATAGTTCTTCCTCTTTCGAGCTCTGTTATCTGAATGCTCTTCACTCTGTGGTCCTTAAGGTTTTCAGTCCTATTTATTAATGTTGTCTTTGAAAGGATAGAACGTAGAAATGAATTCTTACTGTGATAACTTTATTCTCAAATGAAAGGAGTTAAGTTTCTTTAGAGGAGTATTCAGCTGGTGAAGGAGAGAGTAGGTCTTCTCTTACAAATCCCACTTTTATAGTATTCAATTGTTGAGTGAAATCCTATCACTGCTAAAATTTTAACATATAAGTTGTATATCAGTTAGGCATTTGAACGAAACGTTTTTGTAACACTGAATTCGATGTGTAACATTAGCGTAGCTTCTCTAGATTGATATGCACAATGCTACTAGCTCTGGCTGATGAATTTATGTTAACACAAGAAATAACAGAAAACACAAGAAAAAACAACTGCATAGATTTGGTGTTCACAAACAACAGCAACCTAATAGATAATGTAGAAATATCCCCAACTATAATATCGAATCAAAACATTATTGAAACAACAACCACTATAAAAGCAACAAGAAACTAAAGAACACGAATAACAGAAAGAAGCAAGTTCGAAATTTTAAATTTTTACTCCAAAGGTATAAACTTGGAAGATGTTGCATCCAGCAAGTAATTAATAGATTCGAAAACCCTCTCAGTTGATTGGGGAGCCTCTCAAGCATGGGAGCCTGAGGCTTTAGCTTCAATAGCCTCAGTGATAATCCGCCACTGGTTGCAGGTGAGAATTCAACTTTTCTTGGTTACCCTCCACGATAGATTATAATACAGGGTGTAAAAATGTCTTTTATGGAGGGGTACAGCCTAAACTACAAATGAGAATAAAACATACTTTATATTACTTGAAAGCTTTATTTAATATACATTTTTTCTTATGTCAGTAATTTGTTTGGCCACCAGTAGCTTTGCGTACAGCTTGTAAACGCGCAGGGTATGATTTTAGTAATTTTTTAAAAGATCCGTAGCAAATTCCATTTCTTGCAAAATGTTGTCTACGTGGCGCTTCAATATCTGCTTTGAATATCTATTTTCGGCGCGTTCCTTGATTATTAAATATTTTAATTTTTCTTTGCTAATCGCCTCTACAGTAGGTGTTCAACTGAATTCAGATTCAGTGAGTTGCTGGTCATTGCGTTTGGGCAAACAAATCAGTCCCGGAGTTTCTTATCAGATTTTGGGTAAAATTTACTCCCTGACAGTGGCCGATATCGTGTAGAAACACAACTTCCTCAGGATCTAACACATTTTCAGGATTAGATAAAAAATTGTATTACTTTCGGTACAACATTTGTTTGATAATACGAGTATTTACCACCTTATGACTTGCCCTTTTTTTTTAATGATCCATATCATTTTCACTGCAATAAAACAAATGAAAAATCCGATGCACCCAAGATTACTACGGAGCTTTTCAAAGTGTTCATCTTCTTCCATATCTTCAATAGAGCATGACCACATTCTATTGTTCCGAAAATTTGGTCGCCGCATCGTCCATATGAAAAATTTATCACTTGGTGCAAAATGTAGAAAATCGTCTCCCTCCCATTCACGCAGATAGTCACAAAACCACACACGATCTACTATGTTTAATGCAGTCTTTATAGGTATGGTACCAGGTGGAATGCTTTTAGGCACTCTCTTACGGTATAGTTGAATTAGTTGCCTACTAACATCCTTTCCTCTCTCAGCTAACATTTGCGTTGCTTCTCTTTCGTTTCCCCTAGCTTTGCAGCACAATTTCATTGCTCTCTTGGGATTTACCAAAAGTACCATAACACGAGCCATACCCTTTCTTACATCTGTCCGTAACCCATCGTTCACTTCGGTTTAGATTTTTAGCAATCTACTCTCGATTAATAAACGAAGCACCTTCTTCCATTGCTTCACGATGTGCATTGGCACGAATACAGTTAATAATAAGTTGGTCTTTACAATCATTAATAACACCCGCCATTGTCAAAAATAAAGCGTGGTCTAAACGCGCATTAGAAAGAGATCGTACGACATATTATAATACGACCTGACTGGATGCTGAGATTAGGTTCCAGCCCCATAGCAAAAGATTTATTTGCATCTTCAGTCTATTTTCTTAACTGAAAACATTTTTAAGTACAAGAATAAAATTTTAAAATTTTGATTTACACTTGTAGCAGAAATGTTCCGTGAGTGGTTTAATGAAAATTTTAAATACAAAAATTTCAAAGGTAAATAAAGATGTTCAAATTTTTTTTACTAGGTCACTCGCTTTCCTTATTTGTAAACAAAACTTTTCAGCCAATCACAAACAAATTCACAATTCCAAATTTTACAATATCTTGTGGATCACATATGCCATATGGAATGGAATTATTTATAAATAAAGCCCTTAATCCCCAAAGTTCCTCTCTATATACAAATCAGTAAAGTGGCGGTCAGAACGATAAAGGGTTAAATGAAACATATACAATAATTATACATAGAGTAAACCTTAAAAATGAGCTTTCCGACTAATTTTTGCCAAAAGTTTGTTTCGTCGGAATTATGGACGAATTCACCTGTGAATTTATGTTGTACAACATTCGATTCAGAAACACCTTTCCTTTCAGTTATTCCAGTCCGGGTTTTTGACTTGTCTGGCAGTAGGCAACAAAATTTAATATAACCTCGATTAATGTTCGATAACCGCTTTTGATCAATAAGCCATGGTGCCAGGAAACCTGCACATTAATATCTGAATGACACATTACAAATGTGAGCCTTTTTGCATTGTGTAACAGGCAGAAATGAGTCACTGAGAGATTAAACAAGTACTTCGCTGATTGCCTTTGAAGTAAAAGAATTTATTCAGTACCGACAACCTCATAACTTTATGTAATATATTATACTACTATCAGCAATCAAAATATTTGTTTTGCAGTTGGTAAGCTTAATATTATCAGTCCGATCTTGATAGGTTATATGCAACAGACGAATAAAAAGTGATCTACCTGATGTTGATCGTTATAATTCAGAGAGCATTATTTTTGGGCATGAATTGAGATCATTTTAACTGACATCAACTTCATTCCTCATAAGCCTACAAATGAGAACTTTGTAAGAGTTGTTTTCTTACTAATAACTGATTATATATAATTCAACTCGCTGACTTCGAATAAGGCGTCCATTTTTTTTATCATGTAAGGATTTTCTGCAAACTGGAAGGGAAAAAACAACAACATAAATAAATATTATTTATTTCAATTTACATTAGGTACCTATTTCGCTTCGTTATACTAATTATAAATGCAAACAACTTTAAAAAGAAAGAAGACTATTAACGTCAATTACATATTCATCTTTATGTCCTGAGTTTTATTGTGAGATCTATGCGTTTTGGTCTCGAATGTACGCGCTGTTCCTTTTCTTTTATGTAATAATTTTGGAGTATCCCGTTTCAACATCCAGCAGTAATCAGCCATCATGCTGATGTCCCACCTTCCCTGATATCTCTTTTCCATTTCTTTGATGTCTTGGTGAAACCAAGCAGTTATAAGCATTTATAGGCAGTAATTTTTAATCAAAATTTAGTGAAAATTACTTACATATGTAATATGAAATATGATATTTTGTGAAAAATCTGTACGTGATGGCGAAAAATGAATATTATTTTCGGAATCAGCGTGCAAAAATTACTATATAAGTGATAAAATATTTCGGACAACAAAACCATCGCAGGACTGTGACTTTAGTATTTTTTATAGTATTTCATATGTAATTTCTAGATTTGTACTTTTTATTAAAGGTCAAAATTCCGTGAGAATATTTATCATCCTCAAGTCTTACAGGGTGACCAGTGTTCATTTTATAAGCATTTTTCCATACAATTAATTGATTTTCATGAAAACTTTATCATGTGCTATAGAACTTGTCGAAACCTAACTTTGATAAATACATAGTTTGGTTGGCGAAGCCGAAAGCCACACGCAAATGACCCCTGATTCGCGGAAAGTTGATGACGTCAGGATTCCCAATTAGCTCAAGTCTAATTGGGAATAAGTACGCCTGTGACGCATTATATATATATATAAAGGATTCACTTGATCGGTATCAAGCATGAAATGGGCGTTGCTCTCGACTTTGTCAAAATTCTGGTGGTTCCCAGAATCATCAACACATGAACCGTAATTTAACTCATTTGAATCCTCATACTTGCTTAAATTTTCAACGGAAAGTGAACTTTCACTTTGTACATCCTCTTCTGATGACTGCATATGAGGGGTGTTCAAAATTAGGAAATGTTTGAAAAATGTAGCATACTGTGTTTTTCCCATTATTTGGTCCAAGTTAAGTCTTTGGTACCATTTTCATTAAAATCGAAATTAGCCTAGGGGTCGCTCAAAGAGCTTAAAGATAGCATGCTTCAGTCATTTACGGTAAAATGCTAACTTTGTAACTAATGGAGAAAATCCTATCAACCTGCCCCTCGTTTTGATCCTCTCGACGAAAAATGCAATTTGGAACAATTTTGATGTCGGAACGAGTTAGGGTTTTCAAGATATATGAAAGTATGTCAATTGTCATAGAGTTACGCAGTTTTGTAGTGATTGAGGAATAAGTCCGTAGTGATTTCTGTATTCAAAAACTTAATTTCATTTGGTGTAAGCCGCTGTGCACATTTGGAATGAAATTATATGATATTGGTCAATTTCTTTTGTATGTAGATACCATATGTCAACTAGCCAGCATGTAATATAATACCTCTTTTCCAGGTATCCTAATAAACGATCTACGTCCTGCGAAACTTCCTCAAGCTAAGATGGGTCCTGAACCAGCGATAACTCATAGTGGTAAAAGACTTCAGACACCTCAAGAACTTCCTCGTAAAAATGCCAAAGTGTCACCATCTGTACCCATTCTAAGGAATAAAACAAATCGTTTCCTTGTAGGTTAGCCGTCCTCCTCTGTATAGGGCGCAAGGTTGCCTACAGCACGTCAAGTGCTCCAGTTTTTCTTCCATGTAAATCAAAGCCCATAACTAAACAGGAACGAATAATTTAAAATAACTGTAGACAGTGTATTGACCTTCTGGAACATGGCACGTATAAAGACCATTCGACCGCATAATTGCGTAGTGAAACTGCAGACTTTGTAGCGTGAGTGGAGGCTGTTGGACAAGAATAAGAAATGAGAGAGTGACTCAGACAATAAACGGGCCATCTTTGCAGATAAACTCAATAAGCTTTGGGATATTGGAGCCTCTGATGCTATCGAGGAAGTCTTAACGAATAGGCTTCTCACGACTGATGATAAAAGGGAAGACATAAGCTTTTATCTGGACGAGAAGCTACATTTAGTGGCAACGATAAAATCTTAGCTGATAAGAAAAAACTGCAAACATTGAGGGCGCTCAAGAAACAGAACGCAGCAATGCGAACTGTATCAGCTCAGAGTAGTGCATCAGCAGCCCCAGAAGATGAGGAAATCGGCTCCATGTCAGATGACAGTGAGAAAAAGGACCACGGAGAGCCTGAGAATACCGATTTCTCACCACGACAATCAACAAGGCCGCAATTCATGGTATTGAAAGCGCCAAAACGTATCATGTAGGACCCAGAGCTGACATCAACATTTGATAGGATCAAAATGAGTAATTATGAGGCAACCATGATAGTAGCTACAGTTCTAAAAGTGTGTGGCGCCAGCTTGTCCCGATGCACTACGCGCCTCAGCGCATGGCAAACAGACATTATATTTCGCTAGAAATTCTGGATTCGGTTCGACAGAACTCTCCTGAGTTCGTTACACTACAGTGGGACGGTAAGTTGACTGAGGAGAGATACGGTGATGCCCACAAAGCACTTGCTATACTTGTCTCAGGTCCCACTCCCAAATTTTCCAAAAGTAAGCTTGGTGTTCAGAGGCTGCTACAAGCTACTGAGAAAGCTCAAGTGGAAGCAATTGTAGGGATGCTGGAAATGTGGGAGGTCAAAGAGAAAGTGAAAGCTCTAGTGTTTGATACAACCGCGAGAAACAGTGGCTGGAAGAGTGGAGCCACTAAATACATCAAGGAACTCACTGAGAATAAAGTGTTCTACCTGAGATGCAGGCACCATGTTTTGGAACTTGGTCTTGGCAATGTGTGGAAGACCTTGTTCGGAAAGACCAGCGCTCCTAAAAACACCATATTCCATCAGTTCAAGTCTGCTTGGCACTCCATAGACACTAATCTGCCGCATCAAACGCTTCAACTTTCGGACCCTTGGCTTCTGAAATGTGCAGAAGAGGCAAAGAAAGACCTGATTGTAGTACTTACAACAGGAGAGAAGTTGCCTCGGGACGACTACAGAGAATGTGTAGAGAACGCTCTGTTCCTCCTAGGGGAGGTGCCTCTTCGAGGTTACCATAAGAGGAAACCTGACCCAACGCACCACGCCCGTTGGATGGGCAAAGTTCTCTACGCCCAGAAGATGCTCATGTGGACGAAGCAGTTACTATGATGAGAGGCTCCTGCCGAAGCTGAGAAGCCTGAATACTTTCATTCAGTTGTTTTACACGCCATACTGGATGAAAGCAATCAGGGGAGCGGATGCACCAATGAATGACCTGTGGTTTACCAAGACCATGATGGGCTTCAGACAGGTAGACGTGGAGGTGGCCAACGCCGCTCTCGAGAGATTCTTCCGTCACAAGTGGTATCTGACGGAGGAATTCGTAGTCTTCTCTCTGTTCAGTCACCATCCCGCAGCCACAGGCGAACTGAAGCAGGCAATAGCGTCGAAGCTGACTGAAACTGGAGAAACCAGACAGCTTCAGGATCGGGATGCCGACTTTCACAACCATCAGTGTCACGGCAGAAAGCGAAATACCGAACTATGTGGGCACCGATTCTCATTTCTTGTTCAGCTGCTTGGATGTGAGCGATGAATGGCTAAAGAAACCCGTGGCTGACTGGCCACAAGATGCAGGTCGATCAGGTCGCAGAGAATCAGGTCGCAGAGAATTTCGTGAGAACTTGGTAAACGACGCCGCTGAAAGGGGTGTCAAGCTGAATACAGAGTATGTCACAATAATAACTGATAATCATAAGGAACGGCAACGATTAATATAGGCTGTCGAGCAGCACCGAAACAAGTATCCCGACTTCTCAAAGAAAACACTAGGATACAATTCTAGAGAAACATTTGTAAATTTGTTTATCACTAAAGAGTCGGGGCCTGGGAGGATAATAAAAAGCAAATGCCGGAGCCTATTCTTCAGGTCGGGCAGGGGTGGGTCCGGAGTGGGCATTTTATTATCCTACTCCCCCGTTATTTTTACTGGTCCTACATGAGGATGAAAAATTACTACAAATATACATGAAAATATTAATAACAATATTTTAGTTGTAAATATTTTGAAAACTGTAACTCATCTCGACATCAAAATTGCTTCCAATCACATCTTTTCGTCTAGGAGATCAAAACGAAGAGGAGGTTGATAGGGTTATCGCCATTAGTTACAAAGTTAGCATTTTACCGTAAATGACTAAAACATAACACCCTTTAATGCTTTTTAAGCTCTTTGAGCGACCCCTAGACTAATTTCGATTTTGATGAAAATGGTACCAAAAGACTTGACTTGGATCAAATAATGGGGAAAACATAGTATGCTACATTTTTCAAACATTTTCTAATTTTGAACACCCCTACTACATAAGCTCTAATTCTTCAGTTATCCAGTTCACCATCATGTCAAGTGTTGTACTAATAGTATCTGAGCCAGCACTAAGAAAACTGTGTTTAAATTTAAGATCCAAAAATGTGGCTAGAATTAGATTTTTATCTTCCAAATAAATGGTAAATCTACTTTTGGTAGATGATTTCCATGAAAATATTGTAGTGCCTAGGCACCTAAAATTGCCTTCCTTTTCAGCTTTATTTAAGAATAGGTTTAACACTCTGATATTTGGTATTATAGGAGGCAATAAAATTGTGATCGCTTAGTCTCGTAGTAACGCAAATGGCTAATATTTTGACAAGCTTTTCTGAAATATGCCATTAATGCGATTCCAAAAAGGGGAGCTTTAAGTTTTTTGATTGATAAAGATACAAGGCTGGCTAGTGTTCTAAAATTCTTTTAATCATGTAAAATATGTTGGTTCATCTTGTTTGAATACCTTGCAATAGCTTGTGATTAGGCAGTCTAGGTTGAGTTTGAAATTCGATAAGTCGTGTTACAGCTGGTGTAGAATGATTGAAATGACCTACTATTTGTCTTCATATGCATATAATATCTTTAACACAGCGTTGCTCAAATATTGCTTACTCTAGAATCAGTTGTAAAGTATGTAAACAGCAGGGCAAAGCTGAAGGCCTGCTTGATTAATGCCGGTCACCATATTAGCAGCAATGTCTCTTTCAATGAGATGTATTTTTGATTGACTTATTTTGAAATTTTCTAATGCTCCTAGAATAATTTTTTTTTTATATTTACTCCTCCAGATCTACAGATCTACAGAAGCTAAGGCTAACAAAGACCCTAAGATCCACTCTAAGGCTAGCCCGAGAGAAAGGAAAGAGTAGGGGGTTAAGAGAAGAGAAGAGAATAAGGGGTTAAGTAAGGAACAACACCTATCATTCGTGGGTTAACATTCATTCATAAAAAGAGGAAAAAAGTCTCACCATCATCATCCGCCGGCCACTGCCGACAAGTCAGAAAAATAGTCGGAGAAAATAGGAGGGGGGTGAAAGATGAAAAGAAGTAAAATAAGAACGCTTACAAACCATGCAAACACAGTCTTAACTCACTGTCATACCATGCAAACTACAAACATGCAAGTAGAGTTACAGACATGCAAAGTAAGGAGATAAGAAAAAAAAGAAAGAAAAAGTAGGTACAGTTAAACAAAAAGTGGGTTAGTTTACGCTACGAGCTACATCAACGTTCGTGTTAGTCTAATTTTTTTTTTTTTTTTTTTTTTTTTTTTGCTGGCATCACACGCTGGCATGTCACAAGCTGGCATTCTTCGTCAACAGACTCATCTTCGAGCACCACCACCAGAGCTCCTGTTGTTAACTTTCTTTTTTAATTTTAAACAACGTTAATATTTTTAAAAAGTCTGTCAAGACGATTCTTAAACATATTAACGCTGGTAGAATGAACGACTGACGCGGGAAGATTATTCCATTTATCAATTACTTTAAACGTAAAGAGGTTTTTAGCGATATTAGTAATAAAGCGTCTGCCACGCAACTTAAATCCGTTATTGGGAGTATTACTATTATCGAAAGTGAACAATTTGTCAAAATTTACGTTATCGATGTTATTAACGATTTTGAAAACTTCAATAAGCTCCCCCCTTAATCTCCTAGTTTCGAGTGAATACAAGTCTAACTCTTTAATCCGATCTTCATAAGGCTTATTGCGCAATGACGGAATAAGTTTCGTGGCACGACGCTGAACCCTTTCTAACCTATCAATATCCTCACGCAAGTACGGGCACCAAAACTGAACTGCATATTCTAAATGAGGCCTGAATAGGGACTTGTAAAGGGGCAATATAATATCCTTCGATTTAAATTCGAAATTACGCGCTATGAAGCATAACATCCTATTAGCTTTTGCGCAAGACTCCAGGCACTGGTTCCTAACCTTTAAATCCTTAGATACGCGTACGCGTAAATCTACTTCCTCGTCAACGTTCGCTAACTCCCTATCATCCATCGTGTACGCGTAATTATTGTTGCGAGAACCTATATGCAAAACTTTACATTTATCTACGTTAAATTGCATCTGCCACTTATCTGTCCACTCCATAATCCTATTTACGTCGTCTTGGATCCTATTTCTATCGTCCTCGTTAACAACCTTACCGCCTATTTTAGTATCGTCCGCGAATTTTGAAACGTTACTAGTCAATCCTACATCTATGTCGTTAATGTAAATTACGAATAACAATGGGCCTAACACTGAACCCTGTGGGACACCGCTACCTACATCTAACCACCCCGATTCACTACCATTAACTACGACCCTCTGCCTCCTAGCACGAAGCCATTCTTCTAACCAGTTAGCTACCTGACCGCGTATACCGTGCGCTTTAACCTTCGCAATTAGTCTCCTATGCGGAACTGTATCGAACGCCTTTTTAAAATCAAATAAATAACGTCAGCTGCCCTATGCCTATCGTATTCGCGCACTATTTCGTTATAAAATTCTATCAAATTATTTAAACAAGACCTATGGCGTCGAAACACGTGCTGACTACTATTAATCAAACCCCTACTTTCTAAGTGATCGATAATACGATCCCTAACTACGGATTCCAAAAGTTTACCGACAATTGACGTTAAGCTAATGGGCCTATAATTGCTAGCTACCGCGCGGTCGCCTTTTTTAAAAATAGGCGAGACGTTAGCTAATTTGAAGTCTTCAGGAATAATCACCGTTTCGAGTGACTAATTAAAAATCTACGCTAAGGGGCCTACGATAACGTCTTTCAAATCTTTCAAATGTCTGGGATAAAAAGCGTCAGGGCCTGGAGCCTTGCTAACTTTTAGCCTATCGATATAATGCGCAATCTCAGCCTCGTAAACAGTTATTTCATCTAAAATAGTCTCGCTACTAAATGGAACGATATCGTCAACGTCGGGGACATTATTTACGTCTTCTACGGTAAAAACTGTCGCAAAAATGTTATTGAAAATACCCGCCATCGCCTGAGCGTCAGAAGCCAAAGCGCCATTTACATCCACTAGAGGGCCTATGTTATCTTTTACCGGCTTACGATTATTTACGTATTCAAAAAACTTTTTTGGATTATGTTTACTATCCGCAGCTATAACTATCTCTAAATTACGCTTAGCATTCCTAACTGATCTTTTAACCTGACGTCTAAGCTCGATATATCTATTAAAAGTAGCTACCTGGCCATTACGCTTGTTAAGTCTATACGCTCTATTACGCTCGTTTATGAATTCGCCTACTTCCTTAGTCAACCACTTCGGCCTCCCACGATTTCTAACGCGCTTGGGCCTACGAGGAATAAACTCCCTTTCAATATTCCTAAAACTTTCTTTAAACGCCACCCAACGCAAATTTGTGTCATTACCCATAAATAAGTTATCCCAGTCCACTACTCTCATCCTATCAGAAAAACTATCAAAATTAGCCCTACGAAAATCAGGGACTTCTATTACGTTACTATCCTTAGTGTTTTCTATCAATAACTTAAACCTAAGAATTTGATGATCGCTACATCCTAAACTCTCGCCTACTTCTAAACCTTCGACTATATTCTCGCCGTTCGTCATCACCAAATCTAAGATATTATCACCGCGCGTTGGTTCGGTAACTATCTGTCGTAAAAAGTTATCGTCCATAAACTCAACCAGTCTCAAACCCTCTTCATTACCCGTAAAATTCTCGTAATTAACATTAGGGCAGTTAAAGTCTCCGACAATTATACTATTCCGATTGTCAATAAAATTACCAAGAAGTGAGTAAAATCTAGTATCTATATCGAGGGGTTGAACGGGAGGTCTATAAACAACAACAAAATTAAAACTAATACTACGCGCCTTAACTTCAACACAGATCGCATTAATTGCTGCCGGAAAATCTAACTTAACCTCGATAGCCCTAAGGGAATTACGAATGTACAGCAAAATGCCGCCTCCAAATCTATGTAACCTATCATTAGTAAAGAGTTTAAAACCCGGTATATCAAGTTCCCCCAACAAGTTCCGAGTCACGGTATTTAACCAAGTTTCAGTGATAGCAACTATATCATAGTTGCCGGAATAAATTACCGCCTTAAATTCATTTAATTTATTTCTAATACTACGCGCGTTGCAATAAAAGACGTTTAAGTTATTTTTTACCACGGGCCCGCGTTTTAAACTATTTATCACGTCGGGCCCGCGTTTCCCGGACCCACAACGTTTAAAGAAGGCTTCGACCTATACAGCTTTCGCACGTTTTCGTCTATTAACCTACCTAGCCTAGCATTACCTATTTCATTAAAATGCACCCCATTTCTGTCTTCTGTTCACACTCATTAGACAACCGGTGAGCAGTTAAATTCTTAAAAGAACTATTGCAAACACTAGCTGTCCAACTATCACTTGTTGGAGAAATGTATTGTGCCTTGGCTACTTGAGTTTCTATTTTATTCTGAACTGAGTCAAACATTACATGTTTTTGCAATATTTTCTTGGAAATATTTTCTTGGTGGAATATTATAGTTGGGCAAACTGCTTGCATAAGTCTCTTTGAACCAAAATCTTCAAGAAATGAGAATAGTTGAATGTCTGACGCAATCAGGTCACCATTCAGAAAGAGAATTTGTTTTTGCTTTGTGATCGTTTATATTGCAGATTTTTTCTTTTCTAAAGTTTCCTCAAAGGTTCTTTGTAAACTATTGCCAGTATTCTGAAAATTTTTACATATGAGAGAGTACTTTCTTCATGTTCTCTCTTCTTTGATTTTCTGGCACTGCAGGATCAAACAGTTCTTTTTCTTTCTTAGTTTCCTGGGGCTGCTTTGTTTGAACATGCTTCAACATATTAGTGGTGATGAATGATTTTCTTTCATTATCTTTCCCTTTCAATCTTGAAGTTGTTTAAAAAATTGGGGCGACAAGCTTGACCTTCGTGAAATGAGGAAACATCGCACGGAACATTTGAAAGGTTGAAAGGAAAGGTGTCATTTTGATTCATCGTTAATAACTTCCAAACATTTAGATTTTAGGTTACTGAAAAAGAATAAAAAAGAATTATAAAAGTGGAATTTTTACATTCAATATAGAGTATATAGGCTATATAGGCTTATTTAATTGGTAGTAATAGTAAAGCACTAAGTATCGATTATAGGTTATAGCCCAGTAAAGATTATGAAAAAACAATAGCAACAACTTAGACTTACATGATGAATTGAATACAGAATATATACGTATAAGAGTAGAACCAATACCCATCCATTTCCAAAATTTATTTATCATAGGCTGGTTTACCAAGGGTCCCATCACTCCCATGCCTAACCTAGAGCTAAACTTGGCTACACCATCTTTATCAACTCATACTGACAGAGTAATTGCCTCTTTGACTAGTTTTAATTTTTTATGCAACATTACTAAAAAATAAGTTCACGAATTCAATTCACACATTGTTTGTATGAGGCCTATAGTCAGGCTCAGTTTATCATGATTGAATAATGAATAGGCTATTAGCATAGCATAGGTATTAGGCCCTATGCGTACCAAAAGTAGGCTATGTAGGCATAGGCGTAGGGCTATAGGATCTATGCTTTGTTGCCAATTGTAGGCCGTATTTGACAATACGTAAATCACAAGATAAATAAATAAATCCGTAAAGGTAAAGCAACACACTAAATTCATTACAAGTTATTTACATCACAATAAAACCCAATCCGATGGAAACTATTAAAATAAGAAAATTATTCTGATGTTTTTATGTTAGGTTTCTTCAACAATGTAAACAAAATTTGGGATCTTTCAAACTATTTACCCCCCAGCTTCAGAGAGGTGGGACATAGTTTAAAAGGTCAATATTAGAAGGGAGATAATTTAACATGTTTTACTTATCTTATTTACATAAGAGAATATTTAAGATATGTTTATAAGATACATATCTTGAAAATTATATTATATTCTATCATATTTCCGGTTTATAGAGAACCATTATTTAGATAGGATAAAATTTGAATGCCCGGATAGGTCAACTGTGCGCCCTTGACGATTGGTTAGGTTTAGTCGTGATATTTTCGTTAGTTTTAACAAAAATATCACGACTAAACCTAACCAATCGTCAAGGGCAAGGGCGTACAGTTGACCGAACCGGGCATTCAATGAATAGGTATGGATTTTGTTTTGTAATGAAATATAAAATGTGTAATGGAATTTAAAATATTACAAAGGCAAGAATTCCAGCAGGAAGGAAAAGCATCAAATGAAAGACAAAGACGAAAGAGTTTACCTAGGCAGGTTGTCAGCACAGAAGGAGAGTTCTTGAGAACAACAGGAGGGACACCATCACTACCGTACGCCCGCCTGGAGTTGTGTCCAGATTGGTCAGAAAAACCATCACTGGAAGAGATTCTAATTTCAGACATAATTATGTCGGAAAAATAGTACTGGAATCGTTCGAAGTTGAGTTGGAAGAGAAAGTTCGAGCGAAGAATTCAGCTTTGTGAAGAGAAGAGATGGCAACTGAGCCAGATTGGAAAAGGGGAGGAGAGGAAGAAGCTGTAAAGTTGTTGGAGAGGTTCTTAGCTAGACGCGAGAAAGAGCGAGAAGACATAGAATTGTGTAGATTTTCACAATTTTGTCGCATGAACGAAATTTTGGCGACTTGAAGAACAGATTTTGAACGATTCCGGGCAAAAATATGAACCAGGAGATGGATGGCGACGGCATTTTCTGAAAAACTCCTCTCCGTTGCTATTAGCATTAGAACAAGTAAAATTAAACCAAGGTTTTTGTCCCATTAGTAGTAGTAGTAGGAATAGAATATGGAATGTATAAAATTAACAATATCTTGTTAAAATGTCTTGCTCTTTTAATCAATGCTTGTTAACCATGTGCTAATCTCTTTTTATTTCTCTGTTCCGTTGTACATATTTATATATTTTCGTCACTCGCCTTCTCCATTCTCTAACGAGGTGTACTGCTGAATACACGAAAGGACTTGGAATTATTTCTTCTTTTTCCTTGTGGGTTTGCATCATTCATTCATTTCACGTGTTTAAGTGTGAAATTAATCCTAAAGAAATGTAAGTTAAGTTAGGTTCAGATAAGTTACGTTGGGAATTACACATTTCCTTAAGATAATATTGGTATGTCTACGATATTCGATCCCTCTACCTTTGCTCCTTTAAGAATGATCTCACATGTATCGGTCCACTGTATGTTGGGATCCTCAACAATGATCCCACCTATATCGGTCCACTGTATGTTGGGATCATCAACAATGACCTCTTTTGTCTCTTGAACCTACTTCTCTTTCCCCTTTGTTGTATTTTTGGGACATAACTTTCCACAATTTCCAGCGTCTTCTCCTTTAAGGTCATTATCATCTCTTCCGTTGACTTGGCCACGAAGATGGATTTCCAATCTATTACTTCCATGTTGGATGCAACATCTTCCCAGTTTATACCTTTGGAGTGAAAATTAAAAATTTCGAACTTGCTTCTTTCTGTTATTCGTGTTCTTTCCTTTCTTGTTGCTTTTATATTGGTTGTTATTTCAATAATGTTTTGATCCGATATTATATTTGGGGATATTTCTATATTATCTATTAGGTTGCTGTTTTTTGTGAACACCAAATCTATGCAGTTGTTTTTTTCTTGTGTTTTCTGTTATTTCTTGTGTTAACATAAATTCATCAGCCATAGCTAGTAGCATGTAATATATCAATCTGGAGAAGTTACGCTAATGTTACACATCGAATTCAGTGTTACAAAAACGTTTCGTTCAAATGCCTAACTGACATACAACTTATATGTTAAAATTTTAGCAGTGATAGGATTTCACTCAACAATTGAATACTATAAAAGTGGGATTTGTAAGAGAAGACCTACTCTCTCCTTCACCAGCTGATTACTCGTCTAAAGAAACTTAACTCCTTTCATTTGAGAATAAAGTTATCACAGTAAGAATTTATTTGTACGTTCTATCCTTTAAAAGACAACATTAATAAATAGGACTGAAAACCTTAAGGACCACAGAGTGAAGAGCATTCAGATAACAGAGCTCGAAAGAGGAAGAACTATCAAACCTCAAATAAGTAATTGGTTTCAATACATAACAAAAAGCAAGTTTAAAGTTAACTAAACATTATGTAAGCTTAAGTTTTAAACTGACTTAATATCAGTTTTGAAGAAAACTTGCGCCTGTGTTTAACTATGAACAGAGAAGTGCGTAAAACCTCGAAATCGTAGTATCAAAATTATTATGAGTTTTTTTTAAGTTTAACCCTTAAACTCTACCCGGGTTACTATTGTGCCCCAGTACCCCAGGAATTCCTAGCGTAACTTTTACAATGGGTTATCTCGCGCTTATTCTTTCTCCCAGAAATTATCAGGTGGTAAGATATTAATAAATTCATTCATTTGAATAATCTCTCCGAAACTCCGCCCCCTGTATGATCGATCAGTGGTCACGTAACTCCTGCTACTACTTGGGCATATCTCTACCCCTGCGTGTCCAGTTGAGCGCTGCAAGCCGTGGATCTCAGACGTGTATTTGAAGAAATCTCACGTAGACGAAAAATAGCGATGGTTACCTTTAATATTGCGTGCTCGAGTTTTATGAAGTGATATTCAGTAAATTGTGGGGATGTGGTGAACATTGAAAGACTCCATATTCCACCCTCTTTTGATACTTTTAAGGCTACATTGAAACGTGCGAAGCTTGAGAAACAATAGGTACAAATACTCTACGGCTACTCTGGCGAGGGCATTGCAGGATTTCTTGGTACAAACGATGTATTGAACTATGTTATAGGACTAAACTTTATAAAAGCTCACATATACCGTGAAGTGGAAGAAACAACACGTGCAGAAGAGAAGCAACGATTATGGTTAGTGAGTCTTGTTGATGAGTGGATGTGACAAGCGGTATTATGTCATGGTGCATCATACCGAGTACTCGTACCCTAGAGCTGAGAATGTAAATCTTTTCGTAATGGATAATCTGAAGTATTTTTACCACTACATTAATATATATAAAGACGAGGTTTGTAGTGAGGTTGTGGCAAAAGGCCTGCTTGAGTTTTTAATATAATTTAGAGACGAGTATCGTTTGCTACGCAAAAAGGAAGAATATGGGCCCATATTTCTCTCAAATAGTGCTCCGGAATGTGAATAAAATGTGTTTAGTTCGTGAAAATGCACGAAAATATCTGGTTGGGTCGTTATTGGGTTGTTAGATAAATCGGTACCCTAGTTATCTTAGCGGTTAAGACGCTGGGTGCTGATCGGGAGGTTGAGAGATCGAGTCCGGACGATAACTTTGTAATTTCTGACCGCCCGTGCTGGAGCGTAGTTCGGATTCAACGTTAAAATGTAGATCTAAGGTGGCGTGACAAGCTTGACCTTAGTCAAAATGAGGAATCATCGCACGGAACCTTTGATATATAATTCGATTTTCTATAGCATACACAAAAAAAATCATCGAACAAAACACCCTTTGTTTTTGTAACATTGTGAGTGTGTGTGTGTTTGCGCGCTCGCGCCGCATGTATTTATACCGAATAATATTCCGAAACTTCATGATGAAAAAATAAATTAATTGCAATTTTGGCATCCAACCTGCTTCCCCATTACCGGATATCCGAATCAGGCGCGTTGATTGTCCGGATATCGAGTACTACACGCTTTTCTTCCTCTCTCTTTCTCTCTCACTCTGCGAATCTACGTAGGATAAGGGAGTGGTCCGAAAAATGTAAAATGCCGTTTAACATGGGTAAATGCAAGGTCATGCACATTGGCTACGCCAATCCCAAGTCGGACTACTCCATGTTGGGGAGTAGTATCGACGCAACTGGTTTGGAAAAGGACTTGGGTGTTACTAATTAGCAGCGACCTTAAGTTTACCAAACAGTGCGTAGATTTGATAAGGAAAGCCCGGAAGGTCTAGGGTTATATCAGGAGGCAATTTCGATTTCGGAAAAAATGAGATTGTGCTCTCTCTGGACAATTCCCTGGTTCGGCAGCACCTGGAGTATGCTGTGCAGTTCTAGTCGCCCACCCTCAGGAAAGATCTTAACAGATTGGAGCGAGTCCAGGCGAGGGCCACGAATTTAATCCTTTCTGTTAGGCATATGGTCTACAATCGACGCTTACGCGCCCTGAATTTGTTTTCGCCGGAAACTCGGTGGCTGCGCTGTCAACTCATCGAGGTTTTCAAGCTTTTACGCGGGTTCAACGATGTCAATTTTGGAAGCATGTTTAGTTTAAATGATAACTCAACTCGTACCAATGATTGGAAGTTGGATTTGAAACGGTTTAGCGCTAGTGTGTGTGGGAATTATTTTACCTATAAGATCTCTGACAGGTGGAACAGGCTAACTTCAGAAGTTGGGAACATTTCCTCTACACTATTGCATTTCATATTAAAATCAGTCAATTACTTAAAATTAGCGGAGTATTTTTCTTATAGTAGAGAAGTACATGTGTCAGAAATAGTAACTATCTGAAAACCTTAATGAATGCATTCTTACATCACGATGGTTTTGCAGTTTACAGTAATTACTATCGAGAATTCTTTCGTACTAATTTAGTATTAAGTTCATTGAAGACCTTCTAGGAAGAAATGGCTGAGCGACAAATGTTTTTTCAGATTTGGTTCATAGTTCGAAAAACGCTTTTTGGAACACGTATTCCATGATGGTATTTAATAAATTCTTCTTCCTTTATAAGGAGCTTGAAAGTACAGTCATTTAAAAAATTTCTAGCGTAAAAATCTATTTATTTTATTTATTATTTGTATTTGAATATATGCCATGCTTTAATTACTTGATAATTATTAAATAATTCATTTTTCAGATAACGTTTCATTTTCTCCTGTGTGTGTGTGTGTGTGTGTGTGCCGTCCGCAGTTCGTGGTTTATCGTGAATTAACCCTCTCTCTCTCTCTCTCTCTCTCTCTCTCTCTCTCTCTCTCTCTCTCTCTCTCTCTCTCTCAGTGTATATATATACTTTGGAAGTACTCAACAATTAGAATTCGTTAAAATTACTTTTGCTTCAGTAGCAAAAGTAATTTTAACGAATTCTAATTGTTGAGTACTTCCAAAGTGCGTGTTTGTTAATTTTGAAAAAATGTATAATAGTAATAACAGAGCTGGGCACTTGCGTTTTTTTGCCCGTTTTTTTTGCGGTACTGCGGTACTGCGGTACTACTACCGCACTACCAAACCGGTACCGCATAACGCAGTACCGCAAAGGATCGCTGAAAGTACAGCAGTACCGCTACCGCATTCAAATTTCCCGCGGTACTTTCCGCGGTACCGACCAACACAGTAGTACCGCAGTACCGCAGTACCGCAAAAAAAACCGCAAGTGCCCAGCTCTGAACTGTAATAATAATGGTAAAAATAATAATACGAGCCAGATGAGATAGAAACGAGTTTTTGCGATGAAAGTGGGTCAAACCGCATTCCACTGTAACCTTTTTGATTTTTAGTTGTCGATTCACATTTTGTGTATAGAATGTTATACTCTTTCTTCTAGACAAGAGGTTTGAAAAAAGTATGTAGACACTTAAAGTTTTATTCTATGAGAATATTTATAATGTTTATAGTCAAATTTAATATACTAGCATAAACGCAGGAATTAATTTTAATTGAAATTAGTTTGAAAATAAAAAACAAATGGATAAAGAAATGCGATTCCCCTTCTTTGCAATTACTTTGACTTCGCGAAAATTTCTTTATAAAATTTATAGAATAATAATATAAAATTATATATACATTTATTAAGAATGTATATAAATATATATATATAAAAATAAATATATATATAAACTATGTACTGTTATTTTTGCTTGCATTTTTCTTTTTTTGTTAATTAAATAAATAATGTGTTTTAATTAGTTCTTTTGCTGAGCAAATTTAAGGAGAACGTCTCCCTCGCTCTTGCCTTTAATAAATAATATAATTAAATAAATGGTGCTGTCTGGCAACCCTTCATATATAAATAAATAAATAGTGCTCTCTGGCAACTCATCTATATATAACTAAATAATTAATAAATAGTGCTCTCTGGCAACTCATCTATATATAAATAAATAAATAAGTGGTAACTCCTCCATATAATTAAAATATATAGTGGTAATTGGCAACTCCAGACCCTCTATATAAGAGCTGATGGTACCCTGCACTCCCATAATGCGTCTGGCTGGGGCCACGCGAACACATGATCTCTTCTCTTTCCTTCTTAGGTTAAGGCTTAGGTTAGGGTTCCCCTTTAGGGGTGAGGACATCCCACCTTCTCATCCAAAGACCATCCCCTTCCTTTCTTCTCTCGTTCTTAGGTAAAATTTACCCTTTGGGGAGTTCATCCTCCCTTCTCGCTACGAAGCTCCCTCCTTCAGTGCAACTTGGGGGATAACCCCTCCCCTTGTTGCATAATGCCTCACCCTTTCAACAGCCCCTCTCCCCTTTGCAACATCCCCTCCTCCCTTGCAACATCCCCCTCCCCTTTTGCAACACACCACCACGCATTTCCTGAGC
Organism: Bathynomus jamesi; assembly: GCA_023014485.1. Lineage (NCBI taxonomy): Eukaryota > Metazoa > Arthropoda > Malacostraca > Isopoda > Cirolanidae > Bathynomus > Bathynomus jamesi. Next base: position 1,652,068 of record JAJOZX010000025.1, on the reverse strand, counting down.
TCTGATATTGCATCTACTTTTGCATATTGCGAAGAAATTTACTTTTGGAAAGTTTTGAATTTTATATACTTGCGTTTATATTCACATTGTTATAGTTAAGTAATTGAATACTAGTGGTTTTTGGCGATTCAGAAGTTTTCATAGCGTGCCGGCTTACTTTAACTTAAACTTGTGACGGTTATAAACTAATTTTTAACTGCGCGATGCCGTCGCAGAAAGCGTCGTGTGTTAGGTGTTGGGTAAACAGGTGGTATTCGGAATTTAAAGATTATAACGGCGGTCCTATGGCGATTACCGAGAGATCAGTTTGTTTCTTTTGCGAGTTAATGGAGGAAATAGTTGACATAAAATGCAGTGTACGTGAGGTGACGGAAAGACTTGCAACGCTTGATGAGGGCAGGGGTAGGGCTACGGTTGACGAAAGCCGAACCAATACTAACGTTCATGACGTTAGTAATTTAAAGGGTGAGGTGCGTAACCTAGTTTCTAGTTTAGATAGCTTGTAGGGGAAGGTTGGATAGAGTTGAGGAAGGGGTTAAGGTTGGTCCGAGATTAGTAGATGGGGAAGGATTTAGAAAAGCTAAGGGTGGAGCTAGGCCGCGTAGTTAGGTGACAGGAATCCCCCCCTATCGAGGTTTCGAACCCTTTCGCCCATTTGGAAAGGGACGTGAATGAGGGGGAAACTATTTTAATTGGGGACTCTTTAGTGCGCCATATGGACAACGAGTTCGTTGAACGGCATCCAACCAAGAGGAGGAGGGTCTGTCTCCCAGGGGCCAGGGTTGACAGAGTTAGGGACGAAGTGGATAGGATTGACGTTGCCTCCCGTCACTCGATGTTGGTGCCGATGGTATGGGGCAACGACTCGTATAGGCCCGATACGAGAGTGCCTGACCTTTTGGAGATATATAGGGTGTTAATTTGGTACCTGAAGGCGAGGTCAGATAGGTCTTTAGTTCTACAGTAGGTATTACCCCTAGGCACGGTTTGGGTCTTAGGAATACGTCAAAAACAATAGTTTTAAATGATAAATTAGAAGAGATTTGTGCTAAGGAAAATGTACTCTTCGTAAAGCTGTGACCCGAATTCAGTGATCCTAGCCTTTTTATAAAAGATATGGTGCATTTTAGTGAAATAGGTAATGCTAGGCTAGGTAGGTTACATAGGATTGGTGGCGGCGTTTTGCTGTACATTCGTAATTCCCTTAGGGCTATCGAGGTTAAGATAGATTTTCCGGAAGCAATTAATGCGATATGTGTTGAAGTTAGGGCGCGTAGTATTAGTTTTAATTTTGTTGTTGTTTATAGACCTCCCGTTCAACCCCTCGATACCGATACTAGATTTTACTCACTTTTTGGTAACTTTATTGACAATCGGAATATTATAGTAGTCGGAGACTTTAACTGCCCCAATGTTAATTACCAGACTTTTACTGGTAATGAGGAGAGTTTGAGATTGATTGAGTTTATGGAAGAAAATTTTTTACGACAGATGGTTGGCGAACCAACGTGCGGTGACAATATTTTAGATTTGGTGATGACGAACGGCGAAAATATTTTGATAGTTTTGCGGATAGGATGTGAGTAGTGGACTGGGATAACTTATTTATGGGTAATGACACAAATTTGCATTGGGAGGCGTTTAAAGAAAGTTTTATGATTATTGAAAGGGAGTTTATTCCTCGTAGGCCGAAGCGCGCTAGAAATCATGGTAGGCCCAAGTGGTGGACTAGTGAAATAGGCGAGTTCATAAACGAGCGTAACAGAGCGTATAGACTTAATAAGCGCAATGGCACGGCAGCTAACTTTAATAGATATATCGAGCTTAGACGTCAGGTTAAAAGATCAGTTAGGAATGCTAAGTGTAATTTAGAGATATTTATAGCTGCGGATAGTAAACCTAATCCAAAAAAGTTTTTTGAATACGTAAATAATCGTAAGCCGATAAAAGATAACATAGGCCCTCTAGTGGATGTTAACGGCGCTTTGGCTTCTGACGTTCAGGCGATGGCGGGTATTTTCAATAACTTTTTTGCGGCAGTTTTTACCGTAGAAGACGTAAATAATGTCTCCGACGTAGACGGTATCGTTCCATTTAGTAGCGAGACTATTTTTGATGAAATAACTGTTTACGAGGGTGAGATTGCGCATTAGATCGATAGGCTAAAAGTTAGCAAGGCTCTAGGCCCTGACGCTTTTTATCCCAGATATTTGAAAGATTTGAAAGACGTTATTCTAGGCCCCTTAACGAAGATTTTTAATCAGTCACTCGAAACGGTGATTATTCCTGAAGACTTCAAATTAGCTAACGTCACGCCTATTTTTAAAACAGGCGACCGCACAGTAGCTATCAATTATAGGCCCATTAGCTTAACGTCAATTGTCGGTAAACTTTTGGAATCTGTAGTTAGGGATCGTATCATTGATCACTTAGTAAGTCGAGATTTGATTAATAGTAGTCAGCATGGGTTTCGACGCCATAGATCTTGTTTAACTAATTTGTTAGAATTTTATAACGAAATAGTGCGCGAATACGATAGGCATAGAGCGGCTGACGTTATTTATTTAGATTTTAAAAAAGCGTTCGATACAGTTCCGCATAGAAGATTAATTGCGAAGGTTAAAGCGCACGGTATACGCGGTCAGGTAGCTAACTGGTTAGAGGAATGGCTTCGTGCTAGGAGACAGAGGGTCGTTTTTAATGGTAGTGAATCGGGGTGGTTCGATGTAGGTAGCGGTGTCCTTCAGAGTTCAGTGTTAGGCCCATTGTTATTCGTAATTTACATTAACGACATAGATGTAGGATTGACTAGTAACGTGTCAAAATTCGCGGACAATAATAAAAGAGGCGGTAAGGTTGTTAACGAGGACGATAGAAATAGACCCAAAGACGATGTAAATAGGAGTATGGAGTGGATGGATAAGTGGCAGATGCAATTTAACGTAGACAAATGTAAAGTTTTGCATATAGGTTCTCGTAACAATAATTACACGTACACGATGGACGATACGCAGTTAGCGAGCGTTGACGAGGAAGTAGATTTAGGCGTACGCGTATCTAAGGATTTAAAAGTTAGGAACCAGTGCCTGGAGTCTTGCGCAAAAGCTAATAGGATGTTAGGCTGCACAGCGCATAATTTCTAATTTAAATCGGAGGATATTATATTGCCCCTTTACAAGTCCCTAGTCAGGCCTCATTTAGAATATGCAGTTCAGTTTTGGTGCCCGTATTTGCGTGAGGATATTGATAGGTTAGAAAGGGTTCAGCGTCGTGCCACGAAACTAATTCCATCATTGCGCAACAAGCCTTATGAAGATAGGATTAAAGTGTTAGACTTGCTTTCACTCGAAACTAGGAGATTAAGGGAGGAGCTTATTGAAGTTTTCAAAATCGTTAATAACATCGATAACGTAAATTAAAACAAACTCTTCACTTTCGATAATAGCAATACTCGTAATAACGGATTTAAGTTGCGTGGCAGACGTTTCATTACTAATATCGCTAAAAACTTCTTTCTGTTTAAAGTAATTGATAAATGGAATAATCTTTCCGCGTCATTCGTTAACTCTACCAGCGTTAATGTGTTTAAAAACCGTCTAGATAGACATTTTAAAAATATTAACGTTGTTTAAAATAAAAAAACAATTGGCAACAGGAGCTCTGGGGGTGGTAATCGGGGATGAGTCTGTTGACGTCTAATGCCAGCTTGTGACATGCCAGCGTGTGATATGCCAGCTTGTGACATGCCAGCGTGTGATATGCCAGCAAAAATTATTATTAAAAAAAAAAAATTAGACTTGTCGGCAGTGGCCGGCGGATGATGATGGTGAGTCTTTTTTTCTCTTTTTCTGAATGAATGTTAACCCATGAGTGATAGGTGTTGCCATAGGCGCCCGCAGGTAGGGGCAAGGGGGGGCGCTTGCCCCCCCTGGAAATGCCAAGAAAATATATTAAATATTTTCTAAGAAAATATTTATATCCTAAACTTGCTGAAAAGAATCCAACTGCCTCCTAAAGGGTGAAAATTTTATTTGTGTGCATGATAAAAGGTTGCTACCTTTTTATTTGTTCACCGGGAGAAAATCAACTCCAACAAAACTGATTTTATGGAAAAGGTTGTTCATAATTTTGGTAGTGACCGCAGACGACTACAATTCCTATTCAAATGAGCAGTGTAGGTGATGCTCGAAACACCGTTTTCAAATTAGGTACAACATTTACTTCAGTGTGCTTTTTTCTTCATTCTATCATGTTTCTGTTATAAATAAAATAAATGAATGTTATCATGTGCATTGTATGTATATACAATATATATTTGCATTTTCCATTACAGAAAATGCAACACTAAACTTGCTTAGAATTAACCTGCTGGTTCCTAAGGGGTCAAAAGTTTTTTGCTTGCTCCGGTCCCTACCTATTAATACATTAAATTTTGCCCCCCCCTTGGAAAAAATCCTGCGGGCGCCCATTGGTGTTGCTACTTACTTAACCCCTTATTTTCTCCTCTTAAACCCCTACTCTCTCCTTTCTCTCGGGCTAACCTTAGAGTGGATCTTAGGGTCTTTGTTAGCCTTAGCTTCTGTAGATCTGTAGATCTGAACATTTGCACCATTGTATTGCACACGTCCATTTTGCGCCCATACTACTGACCTTGACGATTGGTTAGGTTATGTCGTGATATTTTCGTTAAAACTAACGAAAATATCACAACTTAACCTAACCAATCGTCAAGGGCGTACAATTAACCTAACAGGGCATTCAATTAACCTAACTGGGCATTCAATTAATCAAATCGGGCATTTAGTTAACCTAACTGGGCATTCAATTAACCTAACCGGGCATATACTGTATATATATATATATACCCTAGGTCTTTGCGCGAACTAAGTATAAGATGGCCTATAACCTACGTCCAAGTTTCAACGCAAATCATCGTCAAATTTTTGAAGAATAGACAAATATTTTTTGTTTTTATCATATATATGTTCATAGTAGTGGGCCGACCAAAAATTGAAAAGTCCTCTAGAAAAAAACTTAACGGCGTTTTTTGTTAATAGCAGGCACCCACCTTAGATAAGTAGTATTGAGGATGCCAAACAAGATGTGGGTGGATGCCACTCTCAATTTTGAGTTTAAAGGTCTCATACAAGGTTACAAAAGTCAAATTCTGAAAAATTACGAATTTTTGCATTCAGTGGTGGCTCTATCTAACAACGTGTTTAAAGGTGTATCATTAACACATAAAGCATATTTTTGTGATTTTATGGATACTAATTGAATGTAACTATGACTCTCGATGTCTTTATTTCCATTAAAACTACATTTAGCATGCTGGGTGAGGTGCGCATGTGCCTACTACTACCATAGTACAAGTAATAGCATACTTTCACATGTTGAATATTTTCAATACACTGCCTGGCCAGACATTGGTTTGGTATATGCAATTAAAAGAGTGCAGACAGTGCCAGCTGGTAAAATAATAATAATAATACTGCTAAAGGATAGGTATGTTTCGAATTGTTTCAATATACCTGTGGCTACTACATACTGCCATCTACATACTGCCTATCTTTGTAGATAGGGAGCTCATCAACAATGCACCCTGTAGCTGTCATCAAGCGCAAGAGGAAACGTCAGGATGTCAGTGAAGATTGTTGCTTCTTCTGCCAAAGCAGCGCTAGTGACCTGCGCACAGCATCAGCAGAAAGAAAAGCAAGAACTATGACTGTGGGCGATGAGAAAAAGAACCTGGGAGATACCTACTATCTTGATGTTTTACAAAGACTGAAAAGTCATTCCAAGGATGATTTCAATGCATTGGAACTCAAGTGGCATAAATCATGCTACTCTTTATTCACCTCTGAAGGCAAACTCAAAAGGCTGCGAAGTCAGCAGCAGACCATGGGTGCATCGGCGACCACAAAAAGTGCAGGCTCTCAGGCTTTTCCCCCAAAGCGTAGACGTTCAACACCAGTGATTGACTGGACCCTCTGCATGTTTTGCCACAGGGTGGAGACAATGGAGAAGTCAGATGACTTGATCGAGCGTGCCAAACACGACCCTGTCATGAGCATACCGTTGTCAGCGGTGAGTGATGTGATTGCAGTTGAAGGCTGCTATCATCTGGCATGTTTGGTGACATTTGAGAGACGTACTAGAAAACAAGCGGTGTCAGAGGAGCAGCAAGGGCCTGAAAATGAGTGCATGACGAAGCTGTGCAAAGACTTGACAGTAGGCCTGTCTCGTGGTCACGTATACGACATGGGAGACGTCTGGGACAGATACGAGAGTATGTGTAATGACACCGGCATCACCGTGAAATACTCCAGGAGAACAACGTTCTACGAAGATGTTCAAAGGCTGCTTGGATCAAACGCCAGCTATGTACGCCCATTGTCAAGGGGCCCGCTGCTGATTTACCCTGGAGAGAGCTCAGATTTCATCATCTCCAAAGCACTGGCTAAGTCTTGTGAACAAGGTCCTGTCACCTCTGAGTCAGAGTCTACTGAAGATGAAGATGCTGATGTCCGCATGTGTGCCACTAGCAGCATATTCCAAGATATGGTACACGTGGCTCTGAAGGTTCGACAAGATCTTGAAACTCCTGGACACTCCGAGACATGGCAAGGTCTTGATCAGGAACATGTTGATCGCGTCATACCCGACAGTCTGTACCTGTTTCTACGATTGCTCTTTGGGGAATGGATGCTGTGGATGAGGGAAGTGAAGAGGACCAGAAAGTGAAGCAGAGTGTGTGTAGCATTGCCCAGGACATAGTCTATGCAGTCTCCAACCGACGAAAGTTGACACCAAAGCATGTGGGCTTGGGTCTTACTCTGCACCAAGCCACCCGCTCAGAAGCACTCCTAGATCTGTTCCACGCGGCAAATCACACTATTGGTATCGACACTGTAAGAAGGATAGACACCACCATCGCTCAGAACATCCTGGAGAGGTATGCTGAGAATGGATGTGTCTACATCCCTGACACCATCGTCAAAGAGAGAATGATTCACTGCTCTTGTGACAACATAGATGTCTTGGAGTCAACCTTAGACGGGAAGAACACCTTCCACAGCACTCAACTGATGGTATGGCAGAGAGGCCCCCCTCCACAGCAGAGTCATGGCCAAAAGGGTGGCAAGCACAAGAGATCGAAATCTATCAAACCTGATGACCTACAGGAGTTCCAAAGGCTGGACCAGGCTACCCTCCCATCTGGCAAGAGGCCATCTCCTCCTGGCTACGACACTGACATAGACGACTTGTCACATGAACCTGAGAGGGACCGGGCACGTGCCAAGGACTTGGCCTGGGTGGTGTCACGCATCCATGATGAAGCGATGTCCGTTCCAAGCTGGGGAGCATTCAATCAATCTGTCAGCACTGCGGATCCACCAGTAACGACCGCCGGGATGTTGCCAATCCTGCAGGCACCAGCAGATGACAATGACACCATGACCACCGTCATCAATCGCTTCATGGCCATTTCTGAGTATGTCAGCCAGAAGTACACCATCATCACTGCTGATCAGCCTCTGTACAGCAGGGGTAAGGAACTAGTCTGGGCAAACTCGAAATTTGCCAACGTGGTCTTGCTCATGGGAGGCCTCCATATCTGCTTCAACTTTCTGAAAGCCATTGGTCAACACATGGAAAGTGTGGGACTTGATGACTTATGGACAGAGGCAGGTGTGTACGCGGCTAACACCACTGAGACAATGCTGGACGGCAAGGCCTACTACCGAGCTGTGAGAGGTCACCAGCTGACGTATGAGGCACTGTGGCGCATCAAGTGGCAGATGTTTGAGTCATGGCTGGCTGCAACTGGCAACGGAGATGAGAACGTCAAACAGCTTGCCCTCAATGTTGCTTCGCTTTTCAAAGACAGAGCTGACATAGATGAGATGCGCGATGCTGTTGACAACTTCTCAGACGTTTTGGCAGATGAGAAATTCCACAGTCTCATGGAGGAATTCAATGACCAGCACTCTGAAAATCCCAACTTCATGCTGTGGTCATCCTACATGGAAATGGTAGAGATCCTACTGGCCTTCATCAGAGCTCAGAGAGATGGCATGTGGAGTCTCCACATAGAAGCCTTTGCTGCAATGCTGCCTTGGCTAACTATCTATGACCACACAAACTATGCACGTTGGGGGCCGGTCTACTTGGCTGATATGAGAGGTCTTGAGAAGTCAGCACCAGAAGTTCATGCAGAGTTCTGTAATGGGAACTTTGTCGTCAAGAGGACGGCGAAGCGCTTCAACCAAGTTCCAGCTGATCAGGCAACCGAATGGATAAATCGTACATGCAAGATGCACAATGGTATCATCGGCATCACAAAGAATGACCAAGCAAGAGACAGGTTCTGCATCACATGGTCAGAGCGGTCACGCATCTCTCAAGACACAAGATGCCTCTTCAATCTTCAAGATGATGATGGGGAAGCCACCTTCACTCGGGTTGACAGTCTGCCTTCTCGCACTAGGCGTGACGCTCATGATGTCATGAAGCTAGTTCAGCAGTTGAAGCAGTTTGACGTCTTCAGAGTTCACGTGAGTGAAGCAGGAGATACAGATGCCGCCACTAACATCCCACTTGTTTCACTGGCAACCAAAGACACTGCACCCACAGATGTTGTGGAGAACCTGCTGACAGCTCAGGATCGAGGAAAGCAGCATGTAATCGGCTTCATGAAGGAGAGACTGATTGAACAGATAGTAGGCTTCCATGAAACGATGAAGAAACATCGGTCGAAAACCTTCGCTGATGTGTACAAAGCTACAGTTTCCACCAAGCAGAACATGCAGAAGACCATCAAAGCTGACAGAAAGCTACTACAGCGGCTCCTGAATGCCGCGACCGCAGGTCGCATGGTGGAGATGGTCAACGTCTTGAAGCATGAACTGTCCCCAGTCCCATTTAGTCTGGCGAAGGCAGGAGGAGAGATGAATTCGACATCGAAGTCTGAGCTGATGAACATCCTGATGGCTCAGCAGACCATAAGCTCAGAGGTTCCAACCTCTGATCTGAAGACCTGTGTGATGATAGATGGCCATGCACTCATCCAAGCTCTTGGCAAGCCTGGCGGCTGTCGGACATTCGGCGACTATGCTGAAGTGTTCTTCAAGGCCGTGACGAGTTATTTCAATGAACACACACAAGAGTTGATGTCATCTTTGATCGGTACGCAGGGGAAGGATCGATCAAAGCAGTTACCAGGACAAAGCGTGCAAGCAAGAAGAAACCGATTCGGAAAGTCATTGATGGCCCACAAGTTCCACTGCCTGAAGTGTGGAAAAACTTCATGGCCCTGGATACAAACAAGGCTGACCTAGCCTTGTTTCTGTCTAACGTCATCACTGAGAAGGGCAGAGATCTTCAAGAAAGATGTCAGCTGGTGACAGGGGGTGGCTTCTCTGAAGCCACTGAAGTACGGTCAACCAGGCGACATGACGTTCCACTGCATAGCAACCATGAAGAGGCGGACACCAGGCTCATCCTTCACTCATGTGATGCAGCGTCCCAGGGCTATGAACGAATACTGGTAGTGTGCAGAGATACTGATGTAATGGTGCTGCTGATTCACTTCGTTTGCACCAAGGTCGCTGAAGTGTGGATGCTGTGCGGAACGGCCAAGAACCGAAAATGCTACCCCGTGCACGATGTATTCAAGAGTTTGTCGCCCCAGTCAGGGACAACCTGGTCAGCTTCCACGCTTTGACCGGGTGTGACACAGTCTCGTCCTTCAGTGGTCATGGAAAAAAGAAGTGTTGGAAGGTGTTCAGTGACCACCCACTCCTGCTGCACGCCATTGGTCGAGATGGGGATATCGCAGATGTTGAGAAGTTTGTGTGTCATTTGTATGGCACCCCGGAACAACACAGTTGATGACGCCAGAGTTCACCTTTTTGGGAAGGCCAAGAAGACTGGAAATGCTCCCACCGACAAAGGATGCCCTGGAGCTCCACGCCAAGCGGGCAAACTATCAGGCCAAAATATGGCTCCAGGCTGACAAAGAGCACGTAGATGTTGAAGATCCGGTGGACACTTCAGCCTGGAAGTTGGAAGATGGGAGCCTCCTACCAGTGTGGACAAGACTTCCTCCAATCCCTGAAGCCTGCCTGGAGCTTGTTGCTTGTGGTTGCAAGAAAAAGTGCAAGACAGCTAGATGCAACTGCTTCAGGAAAAGGATGAAGTGTACGACAGCTTGTGGTTGTGACGACAGCGGTTGCTGTAACCCAGCTGGACAGTAGATCTATGTCTCTCTTCGGGCTTAAATCGAGAAAAGCTGGAATGTGCTGTAAGGAACTAATAACTCTGTTCTTAAGTTATTGCAATCCACACAATTGTGACTGTCAGTGCAGCATTTTGGTGCTGTTCATCAAGAAGCGTGAACTTGTAGATGTTACTTGTATGTAAACTGTATAGTTATGGGGCTATATTTACTGCTTTGTGATTTAGTTGTGATAATTCTGTTACTGTGAGTACTTAATTCATGCCATCAAACTTATTAGGCACTAATCATGTTAAAATAAATTGTTTTGACAAACAGACTTGCTCAATGTTTTTTTTCGCCAATTAAAATAAAAAATCACAAATTTTTAGCACAATTTCGATCGTGATTAACTTGAATTTGACCTTGAGTTGGAAATTCGGATGGAATAAGCGTGTCATCATACTTCTTTATCACTAAGTGTGGAGAAATGAAACATTTGGTCAAGCCAATTGGCTCAGAAAATTTTTTTAAAATTAAAATTAGAAAATATTATTTTTTGCACAGTTTGACCTCGAAAATGACCTTCAAATCCAAAAGCGAGAGTGGCATCCACCTTCATTTTATTCCTCACCCACAGGTATATTGATTTAACATGAGTGCCAGCTATTAACAAAAAACGCCGTTCAAAGTCGAATTTTGAATTTTGGCCGGTCCACTATAGCTGTTAAATTAAATAAATTAAATTTCTCCTATTCAAAATATACTGATTATATTATTAATAAAAAGTTAAAATAAATTTTAAAAATATTAATTTCTCTCATTTCAATGGAGCCCATAGAATGGAAAAGGTCCCATATCTGAATTATCGAGAAATGAACATTCTGTTTCAAATTCATATGAATTTGAAGAAGAAATAATCTCAATCAGCGATGCCAACAAATTTTTTATGAATAGCTTTGGCATTGAATCGCTTTATACTGACATACTGATCAATGAAGCTATCGACATTTGCGTAAACGAAATGTACTGAAGTGACATATCTAATTTCTTTGATTTGATTAAACAAGAATTATCTAAACTTTTAAAGCTAGCTGCATCTGACACAGTTTTCATTTTCCACAATCAACTGTACCAACAAACCAATTCTCTTGCAAAGGGATCTGGCGAATATTTTCCTATATCATAAAAGGAAAATTTGGCAACAAAATTATTCTAACAAAATTAGACCAAAATTCTACAAAAGATACGTAGAAGATACATTTTATGAAGTAGATAAAAACGTAGATTAATTTTAACTATATATTCTTTTGTATGTACAGTACATAAAATAATTGGATTTAATTTTAAATGAGCTCGGAAGATGGAAGAAATTCCAAAAAGTTTGCGGCAAATTGTTGAAGAATGATACAAGCTTTAGTTCTACTGTTTATAATGATATATATTAGTGGTGTACCGACTAATAGGTATCGGCAGAATTGGCCAGTTTTTACATCGGCATTGGCCAAATTTGGCCAATTTTCTCACCGATTCTTTGAAATTTTAAAATGTTCATTACAAAACAAAATCCATACCTATTTATAGAAAGTTCAACATACAAAAAACTCACTGTTTATGATCATTTATACTAATTTCAAAGTGTATTTGTATGAAATATGTTTTACATTCAGGAAAAAGGCAAAGCTTATTAAGTTAAGTAACCCACAAATTTACATTTTCTCTAACTAGCTAAGCTCTAAATATTATAAACTAATGTAATATCCTACTCTATATGAATAATAATTTTAGGATCACCTGAAGATCAGGGCCCCTAGCCTTCGTCAGTTATAACGCTAACTAACGAAAATATCACGACTTAACCTAACCAATCGTCAAGGGCGTACAGTTGATCTAACGATTGGTTGGTTAAGTCGTGATATTTTCGTTAGTTAGCCTTATAAGGCTAACTAACGAAGGATGGGGGCCCTGATCTTCAGGTGATCCTAATTCTATATTAAGTTGTACCTTATAATTTTTATGGATCACCTGAAGATCAGGGCCCCCAGCCTTCTTTAGGGATCTTTTCCATTTGGCGGCAGGCGGTTTTTTTTAACCAAATTTTCACCAGTAATACTTTTTTGTGTGCTAAATACGAATCTAACATTCTTTTTTGAGAGAAATGAAAGGAAAATATCGAAAAAAGATTTTAAATACGAACTACTTTATACCGCGCACGAACTATTTACACTGCGAAATTCTATATATTTTTGCAATAATATATAATATTGTATTATAATATAATAATTTATTAATTTATATTATATTAATTATTTTATGAATATTAATTATTTGTTTATATAAATTTAATTATTCCAAAATCTGTAGAATAATTATGGCAACTCGATATGTTTAAGCATTCCGCGCGATTCATTTTTGTTTCTGGAAATACGAGTAAATCATGGACGTGAATTATAATTTACAGTGGATTTTTGTGAATATTATATCAGAAGAAGATGCAGTGAAATTTTTTCAAGAATTTAACATCATCCCAAGGAAGAAATTATGTAAGAAAAAACACCAAATGCAAATAAAAGAAGTCGGGAAGTCTGTAAGCTGGACCTGCCATAAGATGATGTGCAACATGAAATTACCCGTAAGAAAAAACACGTGGCTAGAGGGAAGTAGGATTTCTCTAAGAACAATTATAATATTCATTTACTCCTGGTCACAAGAATATACAAGTATGAAGTACTGCGAGAAAGAGCTTGAGATATCCCACACTACAGCAGTTGATTTCAATAATTATTTAAGAGAGATAAGATCTACATAATATAACCTAACTTAACCTAACTTAACCTAACTTAAGTTAGGTTAACCTAACCTAACTTAACCTAACTTAACCTAACCTAACTTAACCTAACCTAACTTAACCTAACCTAACAACCTAACCTAACTTAACCTAATCGGCTCTGTTTCAGATATGCGCTGCGTCTTTACTCGCTACCCCTGCAGTTATCGGTGGGCCAGGACTAACCCTTTCATTTCCCTCAAAAAAGAATGTTAGATTCGTATTTAGCACACAAAAAAGTATTACTGGTGAAAATTTGGTTAAAAAAAACCGCCTGCCGCCAAATGGAAAAGACCCTTCTTTAGTTAGCCTTATAAAGCTAACTAACAAAAATATCACGACCTAACCTAATCAATCGTTAGGTCAACTGTATGCCCTTGACGAGTGGTTCGGTTAGGTCGTGATATTTTCTTTAGTTAGCCATATAAAGCTAACTAAAGAAGGCTGGGGGCTCTGATCTTCAGGTGATCCATTTTTATATTAAACCATCTTATTATGTCGACTTTATTTTAAGTATTTTAATAAATTAATTAGGGCCTTGAAATTTTAATAACACATTTTGGATCTTTTAAACCATTTCCCCCACAAAATACTCATTTCAACAATCACCACCCAAAGTTGATCTTTTCAACTATATCTCCCCAAAGTTTAAACTCTCCAAATTAACCAAAATAAGATAAGAAAACAATAACAAATTTATTATTTATTACAAACATATAATAAATAGAGAAACATTATTTACATAAGATAAAATTTGAATGCCCGGTTAGGGAACGCCCTTGACGATTGGTAAGGTTTAGTCGTGAGATTTCCGTTAGTTTTAACGAAAATATCACGACTAAACCTAACCAATCGTCAAGGGCGTACAGTCGACCTAACCGGGCATTCATTGAACCTAACCGGGTATTCAGTTGACCTAACCGGGCATTCAATTAACCTAACATGGTGTGTGTATATATATATATATATATCGAAACCTATGGTAAAAGTATTGAATGCCCGGTTAGGTTAATTGAATGCCTGGTAGGTCAACTGTATGCCCTTGACGATTGGTTAGGTTAAGTCGTGATATTTTCGTTAAGACGCGGGATACTTTTGCTACCCGCACGAAGGGTAGCAAAAATAACTGAATGCCTGATTAGGTCAACTGAATACCCGGTTAGGTTCATTGAATGCCCCGTGAGGTCAACTGTACGCCCTTGACGATTGGTTAGGTTTAGTCATGATATTTTTGTTAAAACTAAAGAAAATATCACGACTAAACCAAGACAATCGTCAAGGGCGTACAGTTGATCTAACCGGGCATTCAAATTTTATCCTATCTAAACAATGGTTCTCTATAAACCGGAAATATGGTAGAATATAATAGAATTTTCAAGATATGTATCTTATAAACATATCTTAAAAATTCTCTTATGAAAATAAGATAAGTAAAACCTGTTAAATTATTTCCCCTCTAATATTGACCTTTTAACTATGTCCCACCTCTCTGAAGCTGGGGGGGGGCAAATAGTTTAAAAGATCTCAAATTTTGTTTACATTGTTGAAGAAACTGAACATAAAAACACCAGAATAATTTTCTTATTTTAATAGTTTCCATCGGATTGGGTTTCATTGTGATGTAAATAACTTGTAATGAATTTAGTGTGTTGCTTATTATTGAAATAACAACCAATATAAAAGCAACAAGAAAGGAAAGAACACGAATAACAGAAAGAAGCAAGTTCGAAATTTTTAATTTTCACTCCAAAGGTATAAACTGGGAAGATGTTGCATCCAGCATAGAAGTAATAGATTGGAAATCCATCTTCGTGGCCAAGTCAACGGAAGAGATGATAATGACCTTAGAGGAGAAGACGCTGGAAATTGTGGAAAGTTATGTCCCAAAAATACAACAAAGGGGAAAGAGAAGTAGGTTCAACAGACAAAAGAGGTCATTGTTGATGATCGCAACATACAGTGGACCGATATATGTGAGATCATTGTTGAGGATCCCAACATACAGTGGACCGATACATGTGAGATCATTCTTGAAGAAGCAAAGGTAGAGGGATCGAATATCGTAAACATACCAATATTATCTTAAGGAAATGTGTAATTCCCAACGTAACTTATCTGAACCTAACCTAACTTACATTTCTTTAGGATGAATTTCACACTTAAACACGTGAAATGAATGAATGATGCAAACCCACAAGGAAAAAGAAGAAATAATTCCAAGTCCTTTCGTGTATTCAGCAGTACACCTCGTTAGGGAATGGAGAAGGCGAGTGACGAAAATATATACATATGTACAACGGAACAGAGAAATAAAAAGAGATTAGCACATGGTTAACAAGCATTGATTAAAAGCGCAAGACATTTTAACAAGATATTGTTAATTTTATACATTCCATATTCTATTCCTACTAGTACTACTAATGGGACAAAAACCTTGGTTTAATTTTACTTGTTCTAATGCTAACAGCAACGGAGAGGAGTTTTTCAGAAAATGCCGTCGCCATCCATCTCCTGGTTCATATTTTTGCCCGGAATCGTTCAAAATCTGTTCTTCGAGTCGCCAAAATTTCCTTCATGCGACTCAATTGTGAAAATCTACACAATTCTGTCTTCTCGCTCTTTCTCGCGTCTAGCTAAGAACCTCTCCAACAACTTTGCAGCTTCTTCCTCTCCTCCCCTTTTCCAATCTGGCTCAGTTGCCATCTCTTCTCTTCACAAAGCTGAATTCTTCGCTCGAACTTTCGCTTCCAACTCAACTTCGAACGATTCCAGTACTATTCGTCCGACATAATTATGTCTGAGATTAGAATCTCTTCCAGTGATGTTCTTTCTGACCAATCTGGACACAACTCCAGGAGGGCGTACGGTCGTGATGGTATCCCTCCTGTTGTTCTCAAGAACTCTCCTTCTGTGCTGACAACCTGCCTAGGCAAACTCTTTCGTCTTTGCCTTTCATTTGATGCTTTTCCTTCCTGCTGGAAATTCGCTTTCATTCAACATGTCCTCAAGAAGCGTGACCGCTCCCAACCCTCCAACTATCATCTAATTGCTTTGAATTCTTGCCTTTGTAATATTTTAAAATCCATTACACATTTTATATTTCATTACAAAACAAAATCCATACCTATTCATTGAATGCCCGGTTCGGTCAACTGTACGCCCTTGACGATTGATTAGGTTTAGTCGTGATATTTTTGTTAAAACTAACGAAAATATCGCGACTAAACCTAACCAATCGTCAAGGGCGCACAGTTGACCTAACCGGGCATTCAAATTTTATCCTATCTAAATAATGGTTCTCTATAAACCGGAAATATGATAGAATATAATATAATTTTCAAGATATGTATCTTATAAACATATCTTAAAAATTCTCTTATGTAAATAAGATAAGTAAAACCTGTTAAATTATCTCCCCTTTAATATTGACCTTTTAAACTATGTCCCACCTCTCTGAAGCTGGGGGGTAAATAGTTTAAAAGATCCCAAATTTTGTTCACATTGTTGAAGAAACTTAACATAAAAACATCAGAATAATTTTCTTATTTTAAGTTTCCATCGGATTGGGTTTTATTATGATGTAAATAACTTGTAATGAATTTAGTGTGCTGCTTTACCTTTACGGATTTATTTATTTATCTTGTGATTTACGTATTGTCAAATACGGCCTACAATTGGCAACAAAGCATAGATCCTATAGCCCTACGCCTATGCCTACATAGCCTACTTTTGGTACGCATAGGGCCTAATACCTATGCTATGCTAATAGCCTATTCATTATTCAATCATGATAAACTGAGCCTGACTATAGGCCTCATACAAACAATGTGTGAATTGAATTCGTGAACTTATTTTTTAGTAATGTTCCATAAAAAATTAAAACTAGTCAAAGAGGCAATTACTCAGTCAGTATGAGTTGATAAAGATGGTGTAGCCTAGGTTAGCTCTAGGTTAGGCATGGGAGTGATGGGACCCTTGGTAAAACAGCCTATGATAAATAAATTTTGGAAATGGATGGGTATAGGGTCTACTCTTATACGTATATATTCTGTATTCAATTCATCATGTAAGTCTAAGTTGTTGCTTTTGTTTTTTCATAATCTTTACTGGGCTATAACCTATAATTAAATCGATACTCAGTGCTTTACTATTACTACCAATTAAATAAGCCTATATAGCTTATACTCTATATTGATGGTAAAAATTCAGCTTTTATAATTCTTTTTAATTCTTTTTCAGTAACCTAAAATCTAAATACTCAGAATTAGATAAATATCTTTTGTTGTAAATTTAAATTTCTTATTTGATAAATAAAATGGGTTCATTAAGGAACAAGGTAACAGGCTATGTTTGGAAGTTATTTGCGATGAATGAAAATGAAACCTTTCCTTTCAACCTTTCAAATGTTCCGTGCGATGTTTCCTCATTTCACGAAGGTCAAGCTTGTCGCCCCAATTTTTTAAACAACTTCAAGTGGGAAAGGGAAAGATAAAGAAAGAAAATCATTCATCACCACTAATATGTTGAAGCATGTTCAAACAAAGCAGCCCCAGGAAACTAAGAAAGAAAAAGAACTGTTTGAACCTGCAGTGCCAGAAAATCAAAGAAGAGAGAACATGAAGAAAGTACTCTCTCATTCAGTAAAAATTTTCAAAATACTGGCAATAGTTTACAAAGAACCTTTGAAGAAACTTTAGAAAAGAAAAAATCTGCGATATAAACGATAACAAAGCAAAAACAAATTCTCTTTCTGAATGGTGGCCTGATTGCGTCAGACATTCAACTATTCTCATTTCTTGAAGATTTGAGTTTAAAGAGACTTATGCAAGCAGTTTGCCCAACTATAATATTCCACCAAGAAAATATTTCAAAGAAAATATTGCAAAAACATGTACTGTTTGACTCAGTTCGGAATAAAATAGAAACTCAAGTAGCCAAGGCACAATACATTTCTCCAACAAGTGATAGTTGGACAGCTAGTGTTTGCAATAGTTCTTTTAAGAATTTAACTGCTCACCGGTTGTCTAATGAGTTTGAATGGAAGACAGGAATATTGAGAGTGGCACCCTTCCCTGAATCTCATAAAGGAGTAAATATAAAATATAAAATTTCAAAATAAGTCAATCAAAAATACATCTCATTGCAAGCGACTTTGCTGCTAATATGGTGACCGGCATTAATCAAGTAGGCCTTCAGCTTTGCCCTGCTGTTTACATACTTTACAACTGATTCTAGCGGAAGCAATATTTGAGCAACGCTGTGTTAAAGATATTATATCCATAAGCAGACAAATAGTAGGTCATTTCAATCATTCTACACCAGCTGTAACACGACTTATCGAATTTCAAACCAAACCTAGACTGCTTAATCACAAGCTATTGCAAGGTATTCAAACAAGATGAACCAATATATTTTACATGATTAAAAGAATTTTAGAACAGAAGCCACCCTTGTATCTTTAACAATCAAAAAACTTAAAGCTCCCCTTTTTGGAATCGCATCAATGACATATTTTAGAAAAGCTTATCAAAATATTAGCCATTTGAGTTACTATGAGACTAAGGGATCAAAATTTTATTGCCTCTACTATAACACCAAATATCAGAGTGTTAAATCTAGTCTTAAATAAAGCTGAAAAGGAAGGCAATTTTAGGTGCCTAGGCACTACAATATTTTCATGTAAATCATCTGCCAAAAGTAGATTTACCATTTATTTGGAAGATAAAAATCTAATTCGAGCCACATTTTTGGATCTTAAATTTAAACACAATTTTCTCAGTGCAGGCTCAGATACTATTAGTACAACACTTGACATGATGGTGAACTGGATAACTGAAGAATTAGAGCTTATGTAGTAGGGGTGTTCAAAATTAGGAAATGTTTGAAAAATGTAGCATACTATGTTTTTTCCCATTATTTGGTCCAAGTCAAGTCTTTTGGTACCATTTTCATCAAAATCGAAACTAGCCTAGGGGCGACCCCTAGGCTAATTTCGATTTTGATGGAAATGGTACCAAAAGACTTGACTTGGACCAAATAATGGGAAAAACATAGTATGCTACATTTTTCAAACATTTCCTAATTTTGAACACCCCTACTACATAAGCTCTAATTCTTCAAAGAGCTTAAAGAGCTTAAAGGGTGTTATGTTTTAGTCATTTACGGTAAAATGCTAACTTTGTAACTAATCGAGATAACCCTATCAACTTGCTCTTCGTTTTGATCCCCTCGACGAAAAGATGTGATTGGAAGCAATTTTGATGTCGAGATGAGGTACAGTTTTCAAGATATTTACCACTAAAATATTGTTATTAATGTTTTCATGTATATTTGTAGTAATTTTTCATCCTCATGTAGGACCAGTAAAAATAACGGGGGAGTAGGATAATAAAATATAAAATGCCCACTCCGAACCCACCCCTGCCCGACCTGAAGAACAGGCTCCGGCATTTGCCTTTTATTATCCTCCCGGCTCCGACTCTTTAGTGATAAACAAATTTACAAATTTTTCTCTAGAATTCTATCCTAGTGTTTTCTTTGAGAAGTCGGGATACTTGTTTCGGTGCTGCTCGACAGCCTGTAGTAATCGTTGCCGTTCCTTATGATTGTCAGTTATTATTGTGACATACTCTGTATTCAGCTTGACACCCCTTTCAGCGGCGTCGTTTACCAAGTTCTCACGAAATTCTCTGCGACTTGATTCTCTGCGACCTGATCGACCTGCATCTTGTGGCCAGTCAGCCACGGGTTTCTTTAGCCATTCATCGCTCACATCCAAGCAGCTGAACAAGAAATGAGAATCGGTGTCCACGGAGTTCGGTATTTCGCTTTCTGCCGTGACACTGATGGTTGTGAAAGTCGGCCTCCCGATCCTGAAGCTGTCTGGTTTCTCAGTTTCAGTCAACTTCGACGCTATTGCCTGCTTCAGTTCGCCTGTGGCTGCTGGATGGTGACTGAACAGAGAGAAGACTACGAATTCCTCCGTCAGATACCACTTGTGGCGGAAGAATCTCTCGAGAGCGGCGTTGGCCACCTCCACTTCTACCTGTCTGAAGCCCACCATGGTCTTGGTAAACCATAGGTCATTCATTGGTGTATCCGCTCCCCTGACTGCTTTCATCCAGTATGGCGTGTAAAACAACTGAATGAAAGTATTCAGGCTTCTCAGCTTCGTCAGGAGCCTCTCATCATAGTATAACTGCTTCGTCCACATGAGCATCTTCTGGGCGTAGAGAACTTTGCCCATCCAACGGGCGTCTTGCGTTGGATCAGGTTTCCTCTTATGGTAATCTCGAAGAGGCACCTCCCCTAGGAGGAACAGAGCGTTCTCTACACATTCTCTGTAGTCGTCCCGAGGCAACTTCTCTCCTGTTGTAAGTACTACAATCAGGTCTTTCTTTGCCTCTTCTGCACATTTCAGAAGCCAAGGGTCCGAGGGTTGAAGCGTTTGATGCGGCAGATTAGTGTCTATGGAGTGCCATGCAGACTTGAACTGATGGAATATGGTGTTTTTAGGAGCGCTGGTCTTTCCGAACAAGGTCTTCCACACATTGCCAAGACCAAGTTCCAAAACATGGTGCCTGCAGCCCAGGTAGAAGACTTTATTCTCAGTGAGTTACTTGATATATTTAGTGGCTCCACTCTTCCAGTCACTGTTTCTCGCGGTTGTATCAAACACGAGAGCTTTCACTTTCTCTTTGACCTCCCACATTTCCAGCATCCCTACAATTGCTTCCACTTGAACTTTCTCAGTAGCTTGTGGCAGCCTCTGAACATCAAGAAGCTTACCTTTGGAAAATTTGGGAGTGGGACCCGAGACAAGTATAGCAAGTGCTTTGTGGGCATCACCGTATCTCTCCTCAGTCAACTTACCGTCCCATTGTAGTGTAACGAACTCAGGAGAGTTCTGTCGAACCGAATCCAGAATTTCTAGCGAAATATTATGTCTGTTTGCCATGCGCTGAGGCGCGTAGTGCATCGGGACAAGCTGGCGCCACACACTTTTAGAACTGTAGCTACTATCATGGTTGCCTCATCATTACTCATTTTGATCCTATCAAATGTCGATGCCAGCTCTGGGTCCAACATGATACGTTTTGGCGCTTTCCATACCATGAATTGCGGCCTTATTGATGGTCGTGGTGAGAAATCGGTATTCTCAGGCTTTCCGTGGTCCTCTGTCTCACTGTCATCTGACATGGAGCCGATTTCCTCATCTTCTGGGGCTGCTGATGCACTACTCTGAGCTGATGCAGTTCGCATTGCTGCGTTCTGTTTCTTGAGCGCCCTCAATGTTTGCAGTTTTTCTTATCAGCTAAGATTTTATCGTTGCCACTAAATGTAGCTTCTCGTCCAGATAAAAGCTTATGTCTTCCCTTTTATCATCAGTCGTGAGAAGCCTATTCGTTAAGACTTCCTCGATAGCATCAGAGGCTCCAATATCCCAAAGCTTCTTGAGTTTATCTGCAAAGATGGCCCGTTTATTGGCTGAGTCACTCTCTCTTTTTTTATTCTTGTCCAACAGCCTCCACTCACTCTACAAAGTCTGCAGCTTCGCTACGCAATTATGCGGTCGAATGGTCTTTATACGTGCCATGTTCAAGAAGGTCAATACATTGTCGACAGTTATTTTAAATTATTCGTTCCTGTTCAGTTATGAGCTTTGATTTACATGGAAGAAAAACTGGAGCACTTGACGTGCTGTAGGCAACCTTGCGCCCTATACAGAGGAGGACGGCTCACCTACAAGGAAACGATTTGTTTTATTCCTTAGAATGGGTACAGATGGTGACACTTTGGCATTTTTACGAGGAAGTTCTTGAGGTGTCTGAAGTCTTTTACCACTATGAGTTATCGCTGGTTCAGGACCCATTTTAGCTTGAGGAAGTTTCTCAGGACGTAGATCGTTTATTAGGATACCTGGATAAGAGGTATTGTATTACATGCTGGCTAGTTGACATATGGTATCTACATACAAAAGAAATTGACCAATATCTTATCATTTCATTCCAAATGTGCACAGCGACTTACACCAAATGAAATTAAGTTTTTGAACACAGAAATCACTACGGACTTATTCCTCAATCACTACAAAACTGCGTAACTCTATGACAATTGACATACTTTGAAATATCTTGAAAACCCTAACTCGTTCCATCATCAAAATTGTTTCTAATCGCATTTTCTCGTCGAGAGGATCAAAACGAGGGGCAGGTTGATAGGATTATCTCAATTAGTTACAAAGTTAGCATTTGAACGTAAATAACTGAAGCATGCTATCTTTAAGCTCTTTGAGTGACCCCTAGGCTAATTTCGATTTTGATGAAAATGGTACCAAAAGACTTGACTTGGACCAAATAATGGGAAAAACACAGTATGCTACATTTTTCGAACATTTCCTAATTTTGAACACCCCTATTATGCAGTCATCAGAAGAGGATGTACAAAGTGAAAGTTCACTTTCCGTTGAAAATTTAAGCGAGTGTGAGGATTCAAATGAGTTAAATTACGGTTCTTGTGTTCATGATTCTGGGAACCACCAGAATTTTGAGAAAGTCGAGAGCTACTGTACACCCATTTCATGCTTGATACCGATCAAGTGAATCCTTTATATATATATATATATATATTATATATATATATATATATATACAGAATGCGTCACAGGCGTACTTATTCCCGATTAGACTTGCGCTAGGTAGCGAAAATAGTTCAAGTTCGCCAAGTCCATGACAATCCTAAAAAAATTCTGCTCATCCTGACGTCATCAACTTTCTGCGAATAAGGGGTCATTTTTATGTGGCTTTCGTCTTCACTAACGAAACTACGTATTTATCAAAGTTAGGTTTCGACAAGTTCTATAGCACATGATAAAGTTTTCATGAAAATAAATTAATTGTATGGAAAAATGCTTATAAAATGAACACTGGTCACCCTGTAAGACTTAAGGATGATAAATATTCTCACGGAATTTTGACCTTTAATAAAAATACAAATCTAGAAATTACATATGAAATACTATAAAAAATACTAAAGTCACAGTCCTGCGATGGTTTTGTTGTCCGAAATATTTTATCACTTATATAGTAATTTTTGCACGCTGATTCTGAAAATAATATTCATTTTTCGCCATTACGTACAGATTTTTCACAAAATATCATATTTCATATTACATATGTAAGTAATTTTCACTAAATTTTCATTAAAAGTTACTGCCTATAAATGCTTATAACTGCTTGGTTTCACCAAGACATCAAAGAAATGGAGAAGAGATATCAGGGAAGGTGGGACATCAGCATGATGGCTGATTACTGCTGGATGTTGAAATGGGATACTCCAAAATTATTACATAAAAGAAAAGGAACAGCGCGTACATTCGAGACCAAAACGTATAGATCTCACAATAAAACTCAGGAAAGATAAAGATGAATATGTAATTGACGTTAATAGTCTTCTTTCTTTTTAAAGTTGTTTGCATTTATAATTAGTATAACAAAGCGAAATAGGTACCTAATGTAAATTGAAATAAATAACATTTATTTATGTTGTTGTTTTTTCCCTTCCAGTTTGCAGAAAATCCTTACATGATAGAAAAAACTGGATGCCTTATTCGAAATCAGCGAGTTGAATTATATAAAATCAGTTATTAGTAAGAAAACAACTCTTACAAAGTTCTCATTCGTAGGCCTGTGAGGAATGAGGTTGATGTCAGTTAAAATGACCTCTATTCATGCCCAAAAATAATGCTGTCTCTGAATTATAACGATCAACATCAGGTAGATCACTTTTTATTCGTCTGTTTCACATAACCTATCAAGATCGGACTGATATTATTAAGCTTACCAACTGCAAAACAAATATTTTGATTGGTGATAGTCATAATACATTATATAAAGTTATAAGGTTGTCGGTACTGAATAAATTCTTTTACATCAAAGGCAATCAGCGAGGTACTTGCTTAATCTCTGTGACTCATTTCTGCCTGTTACACAATGCAAAAAGACTCATATTTGTAATGTGTCATTCAGATATTAATGTGCAGGTTGACTGGCACCATGGCTTATTGATCAAAAGCGGTTATCGAACATTAATCGAGGTTAATTAAATTTTGTTGCCTACTGCCAGACAAGTCAAAAACCCCGCCTGGAATAATTGAAAGAAAAGGTGTTTCTGAATCGAATGTTGTACAACATAAATTCACAGGTGAATTCGTCCATAATTCTAACCAAACAAACTTTTGGCAAAAATTAGTCGGAAAGCTAATTTTTAAGGTTTACTCTATGTATATGTTTCATTTAACCCTTTAACGTTCAGACCGCAACTTTACTTATTTGTTCTGGTCAACATCAGACGACTTTATTCAATATAGAGAGGAACTTTGGGCATTAAGGGGGCTTTATTTATACATAATTCCATTCCATATGGCATAAGTGAAGTTGTTTGTGATTGGTTGCAATAGTCCGGTAGCACAAACCCTGATTTTACTGGAACCCTGCATTGTTTATTATAAAGCAAATTCTTACATATTTTGAAAGTTTATACCACCTCATTCAAGAATCCATCGGGTGTACACCTGACCCCCGCTTGGCTTTTTCATTATGGCCGCCATTTTCCCAGATGGCCGGCGAAACTGAAAAATCCCATATCCTGGTCAATACTTGATGGATTTTGATGATCTTGGTGTCATTTCTAGGAGTTTTTAGGATGATAAGTCGATCTGGAGGGGTTGCAGATACTTTAGGAGTCGTTTTGACGCACATTCGTCAATACTAAAGGTCATTGAAGGTCAAACGCCCACCGAAATAAGGAAAATCCCATATCCCGGGCAGTCGTGGAGATATTTTGGTGATCTTACAGTCGTTTTTATGGTTTTGGGCGAGAGTGAGTAGTTCTATAGGCACATGATAACAGTAGGATATCATTTTGCAACTCCATGGGTCAAGTGAAGGTCATTTGAGGTTAAAGTTTGGCCTTGAAATATGATAATGCCACAGTTGACATCACTGTATTTGCTTTATTTCAGTGACAATTTCTACAATCTAGCTAACTGCTGAGGACTTAACATCTTTTCTACAGATAAAACCAGTTTATAATGCTTAAATGACATAACCCACATTATATGGATATGGATATTTGGATATAAACCACAATTTATGCTGAAGTGCAGGGCACATGCATTCTATGGAAGGTTGGAAAGCTACAAGATATGACCTCGTAAGCAAAACAAAGCTCACACCTAGCTGGGGTATTGGCATTGACAACTTTGATGCAGTTATTCACATTAGGTAACCATTTATTGGGGGCAAATATCAAAAGTCATGGTTGTGTCAAGATCGTCAGCATCATCAGTCTGCTCTTCGTTTGGGTTTGGGTCAATGGATTGTTGCAATCCAAGCCGCTGCCACATGCACAGAACATTGTGCAAGGGATTCTGCGTCCCATGCAGCCGCAGCGACTCCCCCTGCATGCTGATTGTGATTCACACCCACATCTGATTAGCTTCAGGACTTCATCTGGTGCTAAGCACACTCCTTCACCAACTGTTTTTGGGATGAGAACTCTGTTTCGTCTCTCTCCCACCCATAATGCACAGGATCAAGTGGTGGTGGGTCACACTTTAGTGCATCGAGCCAGTTCGCCACAGTGTAGTGGGATCTGAGCACATTTTGATGGAAAGCTTCAGTTGTTGGTGGTAGAGAACATAGTTTGGGTGCAGCAGTTCCAGACTTCCCTGTCTTCTGAGCCCATACTCGCTGACGACACTCAGTAAGAGATGAGGATTTCTTATCCTCATAGCATGCAACAATGAACGCTGTTGCCTCTTTCTCCATATGGTCAAAGCATGCATCAACGGACCCCAGCTTGTCTAGCTTCCGACACTCAAAGCGTGTAGTTTGAGGATTTGTGGGATGATGTCTTTGTGCTGGGTTACAGTTGCTCGGATGTCCACTGATTTTCTGCCACGCACTGGAGACTCCATAATCATGGGACAACCTAGTTTTTTAAATTCATAGAAGTGAGTCAGCATGGCAAACACGTCTGTGTCATCACAAATGATGGAG
This sequence comes from Bathynomus jamesi, assembly GCA_023014485.1. Classification (NCBI taxonomy): domain Eukaryota; kingdom Metazoa; phylum Arthropoda; class Malacostraca; order Isopoda; family Cirolanidae; genus Bathynomus; species Bathynomus jamesi. The sequence goes on along the minus strand of JAJOZX010000025.1, from coordinate 1,625,961 downwards.
ATGCGGGCATCAGAATCTTTCTCAGCTTGTGTGATAGCGTGTTGTGTTATTATCACGTCAGCGGTATTACACCAGAACTTTGATGTCATATTTCTCGGGTAATATACACTCATTGACTTTCAAACAAAAGAGACAGTGTTTTTTAGGGTCATATACTGGGCCTTCACTGAGAACAGCACTACGTAGTCTTTTTGGCTCCACTGTAGGGGTATCACATTCTCTCTTTTTCATGAACGCTGATAAATTCTGCTGGACACATAAGTGGAAACACAGTTCTTGTTACAACAAAGGATTTTTGCTCCATCTTCCAAGAGAGGCTCTAGTCTCGCTCGAACATCTGGCTGCCCTCTGATGTCGCTGCTCTCTATGATTTTCTGAATCCTCCCACAATTTGAAAGACCTTTCTGACCTCCAGGACAGCTACGCAAGAAATCCTTGAAGAAACATTCGTCTGCAGCTTTTGTAGAACCTGAAAAATAAGAATTTTGTTTACCCATTCTTCAGAGTAGAAATCGCATTGAAATAATTTATCCTCAGCAAATGAAAACTAAACAATCAATGCTCACCTAGTATATTCTCCATATTCATCAGTCAAAAAACAATTTTGAAATTAGCACAACCAAGACGTCATCAAACCACCAGGTGGGCAGCACCATGAGCAATAATCTCAACAACCTGAAAAAAATAAGGAATAATTAGACATATTGGAATTCACCTTACCATGGGGAAAATAAGCCCTGATTTCATTTTAAACCCTATAGAACTACTCAGTCTCGCCCAAAACCATAAAAACGACAGTAAGATCACCAAAATATCTCCACGACTGTCCGGGATATGGGATATTCCTTATTTCGGGGGGTCGTTTGACCTCCAATGACCTTGAGTATTGAGGAATGTGGGTCAAAACGACTCCCAAAGTATCTGCAACCCCTCCAGATCGACTCATTATAAAAAAAAAACCTAGAAATGACACCAAGATCATCAAAATCCATCAAGTATTGACAAGGATATGGGATTTTTCAGTTTCGCCGGCCATCTTGGAAAATGGCAGCCATATTGAAAAAGCCAAGTGGGGGTCAGGTGTACACCCGATGGATTCTTGAATGGGGTGGTATAAGCTTTCAAAATATGTCAAGATTTGCTTTATAACAAACAATGCAGTGTTCCCACCCCGTGCACGCGGACTACAAAGGTTTGTTTACAAATAAGGAAAGCGAGTGACCTAGTAAAAAAAATTTGAACATCTTTATTTACTTTGGAAATTTTTTTATTTAAAATTTTCATTAAACCACTCACGGAACATTTCTGCTACAAGTGTAAATCAACATTTTAAAATTTTATTCATGCGCTTGAAAATGTTTTCAGTTAAGAAAATAGACTGAAGATGCAATTAAATCTTTTGCTGGGGGGCTGGAACCTAATCTCAGCATCCAGTCAGGTCCTACTATATATCGTACAATCTCTTTCTAATGCGCGTTTAGACCACGCTTTTTTTTTTTACAATGGAGGGTGTTATTAATGATTGTAAAGACCAACTTTTTATTAACTGTATTCGTGCCAATGCACATCGTGAAGCAATGGAAGAAGGTGCTTCGTTTATTAATCGAGAGTAGATTGCTAAAAATCTAAACCGAAGTGAACGATGGGTTACGGACAGATGTAAGAAAGGGTATGGCTCGTGTTATGGTACTTTTGGTAAATCCCAAGAGAGCAATGAAATTGTGCTGCAAAGCTAGGGGAAACGAAAGAGAAGCAACGCAAATGTTAGCTGAGAGAGGAAAGGATGTTAGTAGGCAGCTAATTCAACTATAACGTAAGTGAGTGCCTAAATGCATTCCACCTGGTACCATACCCATAAAGACTGCATTAAATATAGTAGATCGTGTGTGGTTTTTTGACTATCTGCGTGAATGGGAGGGAGACGATTTTCTACATTTTGCACCAAGTGATAAATTTTTCATATGGACAATGCAGCGACCAAATTTTCGGAACGATAGGGTGTGATCATGCTCTTTTGAGTATGAAAATGATATGGATCATCAAACAAAAGGGCAAGTCATAAGGTGGTAATTACTCGTATTATCAAACAAATGTTCTATCGAAAGTAATACAATTTTTTATCTAATCCTGAAAATGTGTTAGACCCTGAGGAAGTTGTGTTTCTACACGATAACGCCCACTGTCAGAGAGTAAATTTTACCCAAAATCTGATAAGAAACTCCGGGACTGATTTGTTTGCCCAAACGCAATGACCAGCAACTCACTGAATCTGAATTCAGTTGAACACCTACTGTAGAGGCGATTAGGAAAGAAAAATTAAAATATTTAATAATCAAGAAACGCGCCGAAAATAGATATTCCTAGCAGATTTTGAAGCGCCACCTAGACAACATTTTGCAAGAAATAGAATTTGCTACGGATCTTTTAAAAAATTACTAAAATCATAACCTGGTCGTTCAGAAGTTGTACGCAAAGCTACTGAATCTGAATCTGAATTCAGTTGAACACCTACTGTAGAGGCGATTAGGAAAGAAAAATTAAAATATTTAATAATCAAGAAACGCGCCGAAAATAGATATTCCTAGCAGATTTTGAAGCGCCACCTAGACAACATTTTGCAAGAAATAGAATTTGCTACGGATCTTTTAAAAAATTACTAAAATCATAACCTGGTCGTTCAGAAGTTGTACGCAAAGCTACTGATGGCCAAACAAATTACTGACATAAGAAAAAATGTATATTAAATAAAGCTTTCAAGTAATATAAAGTATGTTTTATTCTCAATTGTAGTTTCGGCTGCACCCCTCCATAAAAGACTTCTTTACATCCTGTATTATAAACTATCGTGGAGAGTAACCAAGAAAAGTTAAATTCTCACCTGCAACCAGTGGCGGATTATCACTGAGGCTATTGAGGCTGAAGCCTCAGGCTCCCATGCTTGAGAGGCTCTCCAATCAACTGAGATGGATTTCCAATCTATTACTTCCATGCTGGATGCAACATCTTCCCAGTTTATACCTTTGGAGTGAAAATTAAAAATTTCGAACTTGCTTCTTTCTGTTATTCCTGTTCTTTCCTTTCTTCTTGTTTTTATATTGGTTGTTATTTCAATAATGTTTTAATCCGATATTATACTTGGGGATATTTCTATATTATCTATTAGGTTGCTGTTGTTTGTGAACACCAAATCTATGCAGTTGTTTTTTCTTGTGTTTTCTGTTATTTCTTGTGTTAACATAAATTCATCAGCTAGAGCTAGTAGCATTGTGTAGTGGTTTGCGTCGCTGACTACGAATCCATCGGCCCCGGGTTCGAGACCCGACGGCAGCCGGCGCACAGCAAAACCCAGCTGTTCATCCTTCCACACAATAAAGAAAGTGGTTGGTAGGTAAATGGGTACCCTGGGTGGCCTAGTGGTTAAGACGCTGGGCTGCTGGTGGGGCGTGGTTCGGATTCCACGTTAAACTGTAGGTCTAAAGTGGAGTGAAAAGCTTGACATTCGTCAGAATGAACAATTCGGGCGGAAGCTAACCAAAGGTTAACCAAAGTTAAGCTAATGTTACACATCGAATTCAGTGTTACAAACACGTTTCGTTCAAATGCCTAACTGATATACAACTTATATGTAAAAATTTTAGCAGTGATAGGATTTCACTCAAGAATTGAATACTATAAAAGTGGGATTTGTAAGAGAAGACCTACTCTCTCCTTCACCAGCTGAATACTCCTCTAAAGAAACTTAACTCCTTTCATTTGAGAATAAAGTTATCACAGTAAGAATTCATTTCTACGTTCTATCCTTTAAAAGACAACATTAATAAATAGGACTGAAAACCTTAAGGACCACAGAGTGAGGAGCATTCAGATAACAGAGCTCGAAAGAGGAAGAACTATCAAACCTCAAATAAGTAATTGGTTTTAATACATAACAAAGAGCAAGTTTAAAGTTAACTAAACATTATGTAACCTTAAGTTTTAAACTGACTTAATATCAGTTTTGAAGAAAACTTGCGCCTGTGTTTAAATATGAACAGAGAAGTGCGTAAAACCTTGAAATCGTAGTATCAAAATTATTAAGAGTTTTTTTAAAGTTCAACCCTTAAACTCTACCCGGGGTACTATTATCCCCCTGTACCCCAGGAATTCCTAGCGTAACTTTTACAATGGGTTATCTCGCGCTTATTCTTTCTCCCAGAAATTATCAGGTGGTAAGATATTAATAAATTCATTCATTTGAATAATCTGTCCTAAACTCCGTCCCCCGTATGATCGATCAATGGTCACGTGACTCCTGCTACTACCTGGGCATATCTCTACCCCTGCCTGGTCAGTTGAGCGCTGCAAGCCGTGGATCTCAGACGTGTATTTGAAGAAATCTCACGTAGACGAAAAATAGTGATGGCTACCTTTAATATTGCGTCCTCGAGTTTTATGAAGTGATATTCGGTAAAGAGTGGAGATGAGGTGCACACTGAAAGACTCCCTATTTCACCCTCCTTTGATACTTTTAAGGCTACATTGAACCGTGCGAAGCTTGAGAAACAATAGGTACAAATACTCTACGGCTATTCTGGCGTGGGCATTGCAGGATTTCTTGGTACAAACGATATATTGAACTATGTTGTAGGACTAAACTTTATAAAAGCTCACATATACCGTGAATTGGAAGAATCAACACGTGCAGAAGAGAAGCAACGGTTATGGTTAGTGAGATTTGTTGATGAGTGGATGTGACAAGCGGTATTATGTCATGCTGCATCATGCCGAGTACTCGTACCCTACAGCTGAGAATGTAAATCTTGTCATAATGGAGAATCTGAAGTATTTTTACCACTACATTCATATATATAATGACGAGGTTTGTAGTGAGGTTGTGGCAAAAGGGCTGCGTGAGATTTTAATAGAATTTAGTGACGAGTATCGTTTGCTAAGCAAAACAGAAAAATATGGGCACATATTTCTCACAAATAGTGCTCCGGAGTGTAAATAAAATGTGTTTAGTTCTTAAAAATGCAAGAAAATATCTGGTTGGGTCGTTATTGGGTTCTTAGATAAATGGGTACCCTAGGTATCTTAGCGGTTAAGAAGCTGGGTGCTGATCGGGAGGTTGAGAGATCGAGTCCGGACGATAACTTTGTAATTTCTGACCGCCCGTGCTGGAGCATAGTTCGGATTCAACGTTAAACTGTAGATCTAAGGTGGGGTGACAAGCTTCACCTTAGTCAAAGTGAGGAATCATCGCACGAACCTTTGATATATAATTCAATTTTCTATAGCATAAACAAAAAAATCATCAAAGAAAACACCCAGTTTTTGGAACTTTTTTTTGTGTGTGTGTGTGTGTGTGTGTGTGTGTGTGTGTTTGTGCGCCCGCGCCGCAAGTATTTATACCGAGAAATATTCCGAAACTTCATAAATGAAACAATAAATTAATTGCAATTTTGGCATCAAACCTGCCATATTACCGGATATCCGAATCAGGCGCGTTGATTTTCCAGATATCGATTACTAAACGCTACTCTCTCTCTCTCCCTCTCTCTCTCTGCGAAACTATGTAGGATAGGAGAGTGGTCCGAAAAATGTCAAATGCCGTTTAACTTGGGTAAATGCAAGGTCATGCACATTGGCTACGCCAATCCCAAGTCGGCCTTCTCCATGCTGGGGAGTAATATCGAGGCCACTGGTTTGGAAAAGGACTTGGGTGTGCTATTTAGCAGCGTCCTTAAGTTTACCAAGCAGCGGGTAGATGTGGAAAGGAAAGCCCAGAAGCTGTTGGGTTACATCAGGAGGCAATTTCGATTTTGGAAACAATGCGATTGTGCTCTCTCTGCACAATTCCCTGGTTCGGCAGCACCTGGAGTATGCTGTGCAGTTTTAGTCGCCCACCCTCAGGAAAGATATTAACAGGCTGGAGCGAGTCCAGGCGAGGGCCACAAAGTTAATCCCTTCCGATAGGCATATGGGCTACAATCGACTCTCATAATGCGTCTGGCTTGGGCCAGGCGAACACATGGCCTTTTCTCTTTCCTTCGTAAATTAAGGCTTAGGTTAGGGTTTCTCTTCGGGGGGGTGAGGACATCTCACCTTCTTTCCCAAAGACCCTCCTTCTCCTTACTCTCTCTTTCTTATGTTAAGGTTACCCTTTGGGGGAGGTCATCCTCCCTTCTCCCCCCAAACTCCCCCCTTCATTGCAAATTTGGGGATAACCCCTCCCCCCTTCAACACACCCTCCCTTTTTGAACAACCCCTCTCCCGTTTGCAACAACCCCCTCCCCATTGCAACACCCCCACCTTTCGAACTTTCCCACACCCTTTGCAACATTCCTCCCTCCCCTTTTGCAATATTGATCAACATTTGCAACATTGCCTTGCACTTGTCCATTTTGTGCCCATACTACTAAGGGCGTACAGTTGACTTAACCATTCACCTAACTGGGCATTCAATAATTTTACCGTAGGTTTTGATATATAGTCTATAAGTTTAAAAAATATTAATATCTCTCATTTCAATGGTGCCCATAGAACGGAAAAGGTTCCAGGTATGTGTGGGATTATGAATTTAGCTAGTTTATAAGTATGCGTTGTGTAAACTGAAAGGATAGGTTTAATTGGATTATTTCGTCTATGTGGTTTTGGTAGGTTATAAAGAATTCCTGGTACAGTTCCTGAAGAATGTATGGACGTATAACTTTTGTTTGTAATATGAGAATAAAAACCCACTCTAATAGACAGAGTTTATTTCCACGACAGTTTCGACGCCCACTGGCATCCTCCTCGGGTGGATGCCGAGGAGGATGCCAGTGGGCGTCGAAACTGTCGTGGAAATAAACTCTGTCTATTAGAGTGGGTTTTTATTCTCATATTTTGACCTTCACGTAAAAAAGTGAAGTTTTTTGCATTTATTTTGTTTGTAATTTTATCTTGATCGAGTAGTTTTTTGAGAAAGTGATTCAGTTTTTTTAAGAGTCTAAGTGAGATTGTTATTGGATCTTCGTTTATTTTCTTAAATTTTGTATGATCAGAGAGAATTGTATTTACTTTGCTAATGTAATCTTTTTATCCATAAATGATATCCCTTTTCCTTTATTATGATAGATTTATCATTTGATACTGTTAGTTATTTTATGTCATTCTTATTTATGAGCGGTAAGAGTATTTTGTTTGGTTTAAAATTATGAAAGTACTTCTTTGCAATGTTTGCGACTTTATTTCAAGAACGAAAGTTTAGAGTTGTTTGTTATTTGTAAATCTTTAATTAAGTTGATGAAGTACTCTTTCAAAAGATAGAAAATATTTACACTTATTATTCAGCTTAAATTGTGAAAGTTTGAAATCCAGTCCTAATGATAATAATCTTTTTCATTTCTTGAAAGAATTTTGTCAGAAAGACTCAGTGCATGAAAGATGAAGATGGAAAAAATTCCGAAACGTTTGCAGTAAATTAGTGAAGCATGATCATGATACAAGCTTTAATTCTCATATTATAACATAAAACCAAAAATCTACAAAAGATACATAAACGATACATTTATGCTATCCACAAATTGAGATGATTCTGATAATTTCATTATCTATTTAAATAATCACTAGTCACATATCCGATTTACTAATGAGGAAGAAACTGGTCAAACTTTACCTCTTTTTTATATTAAAATTAGCAAAATAAAACGTAAAATTAACAATATAAAAAAACTTAATTTATCGATCATATTATCTTTGCTCAACATACATATCCTTCCACAGCCAAATAACATAGCTAAGAATTTTTTTTATAGATAACTCCTAACCCAAGAATATTTTTCAACAAACGCCTAAAATATTATCAAACGCCTGCGAATGAGAACTTTGTAAGAGTAGTTTTCGTACTAATATTTGATTTTATATACAGTAATCCAACTACGCTGATTTTTTCTATCACGTAAGGATTTTCTGCAAACTGGAAGGGAAAAAACAACAACATAACTAAATATTATTTATTTCAATTTACATTAGGTACCTATTTCGCTTTGTTATACTAAATACAAATGCAAACAACTTTTAAAAGAAAGAAGACTATTAATGTCTATTACATATTCAGTTGTTCACCTTTATTTTCTTTTAGTTTCGAATGTCCGCGCTGTTCCTTTTCTTTATGTAATAATTCTGGAGTATCCCGTTTCAACATCCAGCAGTAATCAACCATCATGCTAATGTCCCACCTTCCCTGATATCACTTCTCCATTTCTTTGATGTCTTGGTGAAACCAAGCATTTATAAGCAAATAGTCCAAATGCGAATGAAGGAAGTGAACCTTCAGACTCATGGTCATAGGTATTTGCCAGAAAACTGTACGTGATGAGAAAAAATGGATGTGATTTTTTGATTCAGCACACCTGAATTGATAAAAAACAGTTATGATGTTGAAACATCAGATATGTTGCATACCACTGTTATTTATAACATTAAACGAATATTTATTTGTTGGTTTAAGTTTGTCAGTAGTATATGAAGTTCTTTTTTAATTTTAATGCTAATGTAACTGTAGTATGGAAACTTAAAATATTTTATTTCCTTATTAACTGTTGGAATTTTGTTTGTTGGTTTATAAATAACATAGGCCTGCGATGGTTTTGTTGTCCGAAATATTTTATCACTTAAATAGTAATTTTTGCCCGCTGATTCCGAAAATAATATTCATTTTTCGCCATCACGTACAGATTTTTCACAAAATGTCACATTTCATATTATATATATATGTAAGTAATTTTCATTAAATTTTGATTAAAAACTACTGTACGTGAAAAATTTGTACGTGATGGCGAAAAATGAATATTATTTTCGGAATCAGCGTGCAAAAATTACAATGTAACTGATAAAATATTTCGGACACCAAAACCATCGCAGACCTGTGTTATTTATAAACCAACAAACAAAATTCCAACAGTTAATAAAGAAATAAAATATTTTAAGTTTCCATACTACAGTTACATTAGCATTAAAATTAAAAAAGAACTTCATATACTACTAACAAACTTAAACCAACAAATAAATTTTCGTTTAACGTTACAAATAACAGTGGTATGCAACATATCTGATGTTTCAACATACATAACTGTTTTTTATCAATTCAGGTGTGCTGAATCCAAAAATCACATCCATTTTTTCTCATCACATACAGTTTGGCAAATACCTATGACATGAGTCTAAAGGTTCACTTCCTTCATTCGCATTTGGACTATTTGCTTATAAATGCTTGGTTTCACCAAGACATCAAAGAAATGGAGAAGTGATATCAGGGAAGGTGGGACATTAGCATTTTTTCTCATCACGTACAGTTTTCTGGCAAATACCTATGACATGAGTCTAAAGGTTCACTTCCTTCACTCGCATTTGGACTATTTTCCTGAAAACTTGGGTAGTGTGAGTGAGGAACAAGGAGAAAGGTTCGACCAGGATATCAAGACTATCTTGAGCGGGAACACATTGCTCGAAATCCTGGTAAGCGCTTTAGAGCAAATCTTTGATTGAACAGTCTTGGGGTAAGTTTGTGCAGAACACCAAGAAAGGAAACTTGCATCTTGCTAGTAGTTTTGACGAAGTATGGGACTACACTTAAGCCGAAGACAAGGTTCTTGAAATTGTGCATGTATGTAATACGTATATAATACAATACAATAGGAATGAGTTGGCTGCAGATACATCCCGTGTCACAAACATCTCTGTGGCCAGTTTTACAACAGCATACGGCCGCATCAAGCTTTAAGGGTAGATACATTTTCTGGGACGCCGGGTACTGTACGCTGACAAAGTGTGGTATTTACGGCGAGGGATGCTGAATATATGCCACCTATAGGTGAGTTTCTCGGCGAGTGATAAGATCAAGAATGAATATGAGGACAATGCTTACGTGGACTCGTTTGTATCATCCGGCCCAAAAACTTATGATGTACATATCAAAGTCGGGGACGAGTTCAAATACTGTACACCGTGAAGTTTAAGGGGATTACTTTAAACCCGGCAAACGTAGAAATCGTGAATTTTGCATCTCTTAGGATCCTTGGAGGATATTGAAGGATTGGAGGATATTGAAGAGGAAGACGACGATGGGGTGTCTCCTCACCTGTTTGTGGGAACGAATGATTTTCCACTTCAGAAATTTGTGGGTATGAAAAGAGTTTAGAGGGACGAAGGTGTGCCGGAACACCTACAGGAAGGGTTACCAAATACCTGATTCCTATGAAACTGTGCCCTTTGGTTTCTGTGGGTAGTAATTAATTGATATACATATTGTACCCAAATTTATTGATATCTTTTTTAAAGTTTTTTACTTGTTACTTACTTGTTATTATTATTGTCGAATGTTTATTTACTCGGAAGTGTGTGACATTTCCGTCTGCGTATCATTTTTCTAGACCTTTGAATGAATAAATATATATATATATATATATATAATATATATATATATACACACACACATATGTGTATGTGTATATGTGTGTGTGTGTGTGTGTGTGTGTGTGTGACATTCCCGTCTGGGCATGATGTACAGACCCCGCATACTGTATGGTGTGTGTACGAATAGCAGCGTTCGATTTGGGTTTCCTGTCTGGACACAGTGTATATGCTCTGCCCACAAAACCGGTGACAGCATCATTGCGCTTGGTGTTTAACCTTGTTAGTTGTTCGCAACCATTGTTGACATGGACATATACTCAGCTGATGAAATTTTACTTCTAATTAACTCCTTGTGCTTATACTCCTCACCCAAAGTTAACTTTTTAATAACAATGGATGCCTCTGATATTGCTTGCAGTACCTTTCTAAAATGGTACTCTGTGAAAGATGAAGATGTGGTGAATACTTGCCGGCCATCCTTTCACGAATCTTTTGAAATTTTTAAATCGTCCTTAATTCATCCGAGGATGACAGAACAGGATATTCAAGTGCTTTACGGATATTCTGACGGTAGCATCACAGGGATCCGTAACGGTAAAGATGGTTTGGAGTATGCATCCAATTTGAACTGCGAAAAAGAATATAACCAATGCAAGGTGAGGGAATCGACACTCAGAAGAAGCAGAGACTTTCTATTATGAACCTCGTTGACGACTGGTACGACAAGAGGAATTACGTCATGTTATGTTACAGCTCATCGATTAACCCCCCCCCCCCCGTAACAAAAAGCGTAAACATAGTGATTACAAATAATTGAAAATATTTTTATTACTACATCAGTTTATACCATGATGAGGTGACTAGTGAGATTATTGCTGAAGGATTGTGTACCTTAATACAGTAGAACTTGGTGAAGAGGACCATTTATCCCCTAAAGTGGAGCATTATGGACATCTATTTCTCGAACAGAGCCCCTCAGTGTTAATCGAATTACTATCGCTTCATTTAACGTGTTACTGTAATTTTATGTATATATACTTTTTCTCCACCAGAGTGTTTTTCATGTTGGTGCCAATCCTTACATGATTTGTCCATTGCGTTTGAGTCGCCGACTCGACAACAGGCGTCGACTCGAACCAAAGGCACATAACTCACCACAAGATCAAACTCACGAACTGAAGTGTGCATCCAGCCTCACACCGCCACCTGAGCTTGGAGCGTCGTCACGTGCTATCCAAAAGCCTCTTCATAGCAGCAACCAGTGGCGGCTCGTGACTTTCAGTTATGGGGGTGCTGCCTCAGAAATTGCGAACAATTGTGTTTTATATATATATATATATGAGAGAGAGAGAAAGTCGAATAGATAAATAGATAACTACTCACTACTCAGTCATAAAAATAAGTAAAATAGTATCATAAAATCAATTATAGGGTACTTACGCTTAACGGGTAATTTCGAATTTGCCAAAAATTTTATTTATAAACAAATTCCATTCTTCTGTTTTTATTCTGAGCGAAAAGGTCTATTACTTTTTCATTGAAATTCTGTGTACTGTTGATCAAATTTTTCTCTATTGAAATCATTGCAAGAGCATTTAGTCTTTCCTGATTCATAGTGCTCCTTAAGAACGTCTTTATTCTTTTTAATGTTGAATGGCAGCGTTCGGCCTCGGATGTAGTCATGGGGATGGTCAAAAGAATTTTTATGAGCTCATGCTTTTCAGTTTTTTCTTTAATTTTGTTTATATTTGTAAAACCACTTTTTGTCCACGTCGAGTCACCACCGAGTAGTAGACACGGGAAACAAAATAATGCATTTTTAACTTTACAACCACAAAGCCAACTTTTTCTTTGGTACCATTCTGAATTAAAACTATTAATATATTTCTTATTGTTACTTATTCCGGGCTGAGATATTTGAATGTCTGGTGTAGGGCGTCCTTCAGTTTTAATAGCTATTTTTTCTTGAAGAGATAACTGTGAAAAATTACGAGACTGAATTTTACTCACTGTCACCCGACTCACTTCTGGGGCTAGCGCAGCCATGATAATAGAATAGGCGCCTAGTTAAAATTTCAAAAAACAAAAAGTCACTTGCGAAAAAAATATTCTAAGAAATGAAAGCTATATATTGTAAATAATCCAATTATTATATAATTAACTTCAATCTCACGACAAAAAATAAATGATAACGAATCATTGATAAATGCAATTCGGAAATTAAATTTCGAATTAGCAAACGATACAGAAACACAACTACCACGTCAAACAAACAAATCGGCACTGCTCTGTCCAGAGTACTTTGGATCCTCTTAAACCCGCGATTCTGACTCGCTCTTCGTACGTCCGCCACCGAGGTTTCAAGCGTTTCGAACAAAATCTGGAACTGTTAAGTACGCAGTTCCACGGGAAGGCTGAAGCTACTTTCGTGATTCATTCGTTCGGCATTGAAATAGTTTAAGGAAAAAAGGATATAATCTGATTTAAAAACTCAAAGTTCATTGAAAAAAAACAATCAGAGAGGCTATTTTAAATATTTAAATATAAAGATCATAAGATCATGGGGTGCTGCAGTTCCACAGTGCCTACCTGCGAGCCGCTCCTGGCAGCAACATCACCACAAAGAAACGAATTAAAATGGAGCTACCGCTGAGCAGTATCCTTAACGCTTAATACGTCGTGATGTTTTACAAATCAGTGAGTGTTTAAGTTTAGCAGTAGTACGATTAATTATGTGCTCGAGCCAAATAATCTTAAAAATTTCAACAATTTTATACAGAAAAGAATACAACTGACAGAGTTTTACAATTTTTAGGTATTTGTTATGACATTAATACATTCACAGTACTCGCATCTGATTATCGCTTTGAAAGCATGAAGGCTTTTTAGGCAAAATTAATGCATTTAGTTTATTTATTATATAAAAATAGTGAAGGCGGTAAGTAATAGCAACAGTGACAACAAAAATATTAATAATAGCAATAATAAAAATAAATACACTATAAATATAACAAAATGTTACATAATATTAAATTAATGGTGTATTGTATATTTAGGGGAAAATATTACATAAAAATAGTGAATATGCCGAGTAATAGTAAGAGTGACTACAAAAATTAATAATAATACCAATAATAATAGTAAATACAATATAAAATTTACAAAATGTTAGAGAATTTTAAATTAAATGACTTATAGGAGGAGACCGGAGACGTTAGGCAGGAGACAGGGAGTGCTAAACTTCCGTTTCTCTTGGTCCTGTCCTCTTTAGCTGATCATTTTTCGTGTCTCATCTACCTTGTGAGCAGTCCAGCGTGCTCTCAAACACACTCTTCTCACTCTATTCCTCACTACACATACAGTATATGCATCTTACACTCTACACATTCTTTTCAAAATTAAAAAAAAAAATGGTATAGGTTTCAACAGGTTTAGAGACCTTGAATTCGACTCTCTCCTTTTCCTTCTTTGAGGAGGCGTTTTTGCTCCCTTGGCCCCTCTGTACTGCATAAAACAGTAGAAAATAAATGCTGCTTAATAAAAAAATATAAAAAATAATAGATTACGAAATTAAAGGTGCTTAATGAAATTAGCATATTTTAAATAGTTGATTAACCCTTTAAAGAATCATGGTACGCCGTTGTACCATGGAAATAATAGTTCATAATCCAACTTTCAATAAAGTTCTCTTGTTAAGTTTTATGCATTATATTACCAATATGTCTTATCTTTGCAAGTGTTATAACTAACTGGCAACTATTACATATTTTCTCATTAAAATGGTGGTAATAGTACAGAGAGGTTGTGTGTGAATATTCTGTGCAGACATTAATAATTCCGTATGTATTAATAACTTTTTTCCATTGAGTGTATGCTAAAACTATAAGTGAATAGTTTGTCTTTAGGATAAGATATTATAAATGAAATGAAGTATTACGATATTTTTACTATATAACTTTTTTTTCGAGGAACACATACAGTATGTACCATTATCCTTCAAGGGTAAATTGTTACCCCTGCATTCTTTTTCTCGCTTTAGGCTTGGTTTTCTTTCATTTACTTGGGTAACTCTTCGATCTAAAATATATATGTATAATCATATATAAGAGTAATACACTTACATATTTATTTATATATAATATATATTAATTATAATATGCACATATAATATGTACATATAATGTTAGTTATAATATGTACTTCGATCTCTCTCTGTGTATGTATGTTTCTATATATATATATATATGTTTATTTTCAAGCTATTGTTACAGGATTTCATTCCTTTGGTGCCCCGGGTGAGGCACCGGTTACCGGAACTCCTTTCTTTCTCACTTTAGAGGTTCAAAAAGCAATTTGGTTTCACAGACTATTTGACTGAGCTACATTTAGGTCCATTAAAAGAAAACATTGGTACTTACGTATTATTGGGACTACGAAACGTCATTTTCGTTTAAACTAACGAAAATATCACAATTTAACCTAACCAATCATCAAGGGCGTACAGTTGACCTAACTTGGCATTCAGTTGACCTAACCGGGCATTCAATTAACCTAACCGGGCATTCAATTAACCTAACTGGGCATTTAATTAACCTTACCGGCCATTCAATTAACCTTACCGGTTAATATTTGTTATTTCACCTAAATATCTTTGTGTGTGCGTTCCCGTCTCGTGGTCAATGAAGTTGTACTTATGACGACCTTGAAATGTTCGAAACCAGTATCATTCAGTTCCTTCGTCTTCTATGAAAATGCCCGGTTAGTTCAACTGAATGCCCGGTTAGGTCAACTTGAATGCCCGGTTAGGTTAATTGAATACCAGGTTGGGTCAACTGTACACCCTTGATGATTGTTATGTTAAGTTGTGATATTTTCGTTAGTTTAAACGAAAATGACGAGAGCAAAAATACATAATAAACAGTTTGGTAGTCCCGATAATACGTAAGTACCAAAACATTCAAATAAGTTAAATATATTTACAGAAACCTATAACCTAAACTTAAATTAACACTAAACTTAAATTAACACCAAAACCATGCACTTAAATATGTGCAAATAGTAGGTCCTGTTCCTACTTAAAGTAAACTATCACTTCACTTGTCTTGTCTCAGTCGCAGTGGTGTCCCAAAACTGTGAATATTAACTTCCGCTGTTGTAAATAATTTAGATGGGCATGCAAGGATAGGCTTTGTTCCCACTCCTGCCCTGACTTCCAAATTGATGACGCTCAACCTCGGAACTGGGTCCACAAAACGTTCTGACCTCCACGTTCAGCTCTGGTTGACAGCCGTTCCAATTACCAGGAATTCAGTTTCCCAGCTGAATCTAAGCGTAGTTCCACCTTCCAGATTTGAAGCCTCGTATAGAGGCTTCAATACTTTCACTATAGGCAATGTTCAGGCACCACTGTACCCTGAAGTGACCACAGAGTTAATGCCGACAACTCAACTTTTAAATATCCAACTTTCTTGAAATTACTAAGACTTGAATTTCCCGCTTCCAACCTTTATTGTTCAGATCACAAGCACAAATCATTCACCTCGCTCACTTTCAAATCATTCACACCAAGCTCTAGTCTCACACTCCACCTATCGCTCACATTCAACTTTCACAATAACCCTACCATACCAATCACACTCTTACATTATGAAACGAAAATCGCAATGTCTATTCCAACTCAGTTCTGAATCGATCTCATACATTTTGACTTGTGACGAAAGTGACACTGAAGAAGCACTCGAACTCGATGAAAAATCAGGACTTTTTGAGAGAAGATTGTGAAGCATTTGAAAATGATCCAGTATCAACTCCAATTGAAGTTATAATTGATCCAGCCCATTCATCCGCTATCCCAGATGAAGAACAAACCCAGCCATCCATTTTATCTCTCAACACCACCCACATATAGGCCTATATGGCAACGTGTTTCAAAGAAAACTTTGTGAAGTCATGGAAACTTTACTCTTGCAAGTGATTTTGAGTATGATTCTGTGCTTTTTTACTCAGATTCTATTCCTACAGCATATGAGACTTTTTCTTAAAGTAGCGAATTTTGACAATTTCATTTCCAATATAGTTATGCCACAAACTATTCTGTATAGTCAGCAGAAAGGTAAAGTGTTTACCACAAATATAAAAGAATTAAAAGCCTTTTTTGGAATGAATCTTGTGATGGGATACCACATTCTTCCATCAATTAGAGATTATTGGTCATCAGAACCTGACCTAGGTGTAGATTTATATAAAGGAAAGAAGGGAGATAGTGTGGAAGGTGAGTTAGGAGAGTCAATTGTTTTGCAACTAACAAAGAACATTGAGAATTTAGGTTGTGAGATTTATTTTGACAACTTTTTTAATTCTGTTGCTCTTCAAAGGGTACTTTTTGAGAGAAAAATTTATAGTGTAGGAACAGTTAGACAAAATCAGAAAAATTTACCTATCAAACAAGTCAAAGATGACAAATCAATGAAAAGGGGAGAGATAAAATGTTTTGAGTCTGATGGCTTGTATTTTGTGAAGTGGATGGATAACAATCAGAGCACTTTTTAACCTAGTGAGTGGGCGCCATGAACATCACCCAGTAAAGAAAATTTGTCGCTCAGTAAATGAAATTTTAGGGTACTGAGCGACAAGGAATTTTCAAAATTTGTAAAAATAGAATTGTCTTGGCAGTTGTCTTGGGAGCATTGTCTTGGGAGCCATATAAATACATATAATACATGCACATATGCCACAATTAGAACTGTTTATCCTAAATGTAAATATGAAATTTACATTGAATATTTATATATAGATAATGCTAGTGTTATTTCAGACCACACGGGGATAGTGACCTGATTAGGGAACATCCGGATCCATAGTATCCTTAATCCAGGGGTGTGCTGGGACCGGTTCGGTCAGGTTCGCCCGAACCAGTTGTTAAATTTTGATTGGATCACCGATCCGTTTGTTTGTTTTTAACAAATATTTAAGTCAGTAGAAATTTATTTATATCTAATTTTTTGTTCACTTTTTCCGGATTTTATAGAAAAATATAGATAGTATCACAAGCAGTAGTCGTTTCAATATTTATTTATTTTTTGATGAAAAATTAGTTTATTTTTAGAAAACTATGTCATTAGTGAGTGTTAGAAAATGCTGTTTGGAAAAGCTAAAATGCTTCCCGGACCCCGCTGGGGGACCTACCGCTCACCCCAGATCCCCTAGCTTAATGACTCGCGCCATTGGCGCTCGCCGATTTACACCCCTATCTGTATCAGAACCGGTTGTTAAGAAATTGGCAGTCAGTATACCCTTGCCTTAATCACCCCCCCCCCCCCCCCACTTCCCGATCTGCCTTTGTCGCCAAGTGGGAAAAGCTTAAAAAATGCTCTGATAACAATCCGGTTTATGTTCTGTAAAATTTCATATCTGCTTACCGAACTGTTGAAGTAAAACGACGTAAGAAAGCTAGTCGAGGTAGACTGTCTGAGAGTAATCCAGTACCATAATGAACACATGGGTGGAGTTGACATAATGGATCAAAAAAAGTAACGTATCAATATGAACACAGATCCAAAATCAAGTATTACACTGGTCAACACTCATTTTCTTGCCAATCATATTAGAGTGATTTTGGGGTAACTTTGTGGTGCTGATTCCGAATATGACATCGGTTTTGTTAGATTGGCTCTAATTTATGAGATAATTGGTACCCTATTGAAACACGTAAAAATGCAAAAAATTTAATGTTCAGGTGGAGCCTACTTACAAATCGCATTGAAATTGTCTCAAATCATACAAAAGTAAACACATGAAATACATAATGGCATTTTATTCGGTCTCACCATCTAGAATGTTCCGGTAGTTTCCCATATGCACGCGTTGTTTCCTATTAATTGAGGGTATTCATTATCTCAAGAACTAGAGCCAAATCGGAAAAACTACTTTCATTTTGGAATTCAGCAACCCCAAAATACCCTAAATTCGTACGAATTTCCTTGGCAACGAAACAAAAATTTTTTTTTGTTGAGCTGTGTTATTTGAGGGTTGTATTTGACCTAATTGACATTGCTGTAAACAACTTATTCATTGTGTATTCCAAAATCATGGAGAAATACCCTCAGTGCGATAGGATTGAGACTTCAAAGGATTAAAGAAAGGTAATTGCCAAAACTTTAATAGGTCAGCTTTCATGTAGAAAAAGGAAGACTGCCACAACACCAGTAATGAAAAAGAAGGCTTCAATGGGTGCTTTGCCTGTTCTAACACTTACACATACCATGATAAAATCCAATGAAAGAAAGCGTTGCAAACTCTGTACGAAAAATAAAATACAAAATAGGACTAACAATATGTGCAGAACATGTAAAGTTCATCTTTGTTTTGTAAATAACAGGGACTGTTTTGGAAAGTACCATGGGAGTTCCTAAATAATTGCTAGGCATAAATACATTGTAACTCTGTCTCACTGGTAATATATATATATATATATATATATATATACAGGGCGTCCCAAAAAAATGTATACACAATTTAAATACTTATAAAGGCAGTGTTTATTAAAATACATTTCATTTTCAAAATGTAATAGAATCTACAGACATTATTTAATTGTTTTGTCAACGCCTGTTTTCAAACTGACGTCCGTTCTGGTCCAGGCACTGCTGATAACGCGAAGCAATGGAATCGCAAACATCACGAAACATTTCGTTTGGTATTTGTGTGCATTCTCGTTCAATGGCTGCTCTCAATTCAGCGACTGTTGCAGGTTTTATAGCGTAGACTTTGTCTTTTAAGTATCCCCATAAAAAAAAGTCTAGTGGTGTGAGGTCTGGTGAACGCGGAGGGTATTCTACGAAACCCCTTCGTCCAATCCACATCCACGTCGTGCCAAGTACCACTCGCAATACTCCACTCTTCGGTCCGGATCATCTTCATTAATAGCAGGGACTAATCTTGGAATGTAACTTTTCCATTGACAGCGCTTCAAAATGCGTTGGACAGACGATTCTGAAATTCCTACCTCACGACTCGCTTGCCGCACAGATTTTCTTGGACTTTGGTGATACGTTTCCAGTACTCTTTCTTGCTTTGTGGGGCTTGTCGATGTCCGTGGTCTTCCGTAACGCTTCTTGTGGGCATTCTGAACAGTTCCATCGGCTTCAAACTTATCTCTAATTCGAGTGATGGTAAGTCGCGTTGGTGGATCTGTTTGAAACTCCCTCCTAAACTGTCTTTGCACTTCAACTGCGTTTTCACACTTCCAGTAGCATTTTAGAATGAATTTCCTTTGTTCAAAGCTTAGTCTGACTGCCATTATTAATTCTAATGGGTTTAACTTGGAAAGAAAGAAACATCAATTGAGCTATCAGCTGTTAAAGTGTGTATACATTTTTTTGGGACGCCCTGTATATGTAATAAAAGTTTTATATATATATATAACGATAGTATAACGATGGTGTATGTAGGGTGTATATAGGGTGATTGCTCTTTCAATGAGTGATGTATCTCGATTTTTGTTGATAGCTTTGAATATATTGACAGCAATATTGAATTTGTATAAGTCATTTAGTTTTAAAATATTTAGCTCTTTGAACATTAGAGAAATATGACTTTGTTCTCATTATTCGAGGGAGTTCGCAGACATTTTTCATGAATTACTTCCAAAGGATGTTTTGTATGTATTTGTTTGAGCTATCCCATGTTGTGATGTGCGTTTTGAGGAAGGGTCTTTTTTAGTTTGGATAATATGAAGAAGAATCATGATATTTTGGATGACTTTTGACAGCTGTTATTTCTCTCAGGAACTTTAATTTGTTATTACAGTTGTAAGATCGATAGTCAACTTTCATAGTTTCCTTTGCTGAGAAATGGGTGAATAGCATGGTGTACGTAGTCAAGTGTTCTGTGATATTTAATATAATTATACTTGAGATGCAGTCAAACAGGGACCAGACCCAGATCTGATGTAGCAGAATCGAATTTCTAATGTCACTCTGAAGTCCAATTGATTTTGTAATAGCTAATTCAAAACCCCTTGCTGACATGATGTTATAAAGGAAACTTGCGTTTTTATTCGAATTTTCTCTTATGAGATCAATATTTAAGTATCCTGCAAAAACGCAATTGTTACCAATATAATTAGATGTCAAAATTATATCGACATTTGTAATAAAAGTTGTTACGTTACTAGTTGGTGGTCGTTAAATGCCTAAAATTGAATACTAAGTGTTGTGAATAAACATTTAAATTACAAGTGTTTCTGAAGTATTGTTTATGTTTGTTAGTTCTTTGATGCTTTTACTCTACAAATATATTTACACCTCCTCCCCTATTGTTAACCCTACATAGATGGAAGCTTTTGTACCCTGGAATGTTAAAAAGATCTCTTTTTTTTTTAATTTAACGAGATAGGTTATAGGTTAGCTATCAATTCGGCAAAAGGTTTGGGAGACTGCGAATGTTTAAGTGTATGAATGACAGGATGCCGTTGTTGTATTTCTTGCTTAAGAAGGGAGTCGGAGTTGACTGCGTTTTCAGATTCAATAATTTTATTTATAGTATTGAGAGGAGTAGTATAGCCGCAAAAGGGGAGAGTGCAAGAATGTTGCAAGTGATTACGTAATGTTGCAAAGGGGGTGGGGGTGTTGCAAAAAACAAAAAAAAAAAAAGAAAAAAAAGAGTACTGGCCTTTGTTGCCAACCGGGGTTGCAAGGGGCATGCAACTTGGAGGCGGAGTTCTCCCCCAAGCTATTCCCCCCAAAGGGCCAGAAAGGAGAGAAAGGAGGAGAGAAAGGAGGGGAGGTGTTCACCTGGCAGGAGCCAAGTGCATATTAAGACTTCAGCCGAGTAGGCGTTGTTTTATAGGCTCCTAATCAGCCAGTTGGCTTAGAAGGCGTAAATGGCTTGAGTTGCCAGATAGCGCCATGTATTCGCTATATATTTAATTCTAATCGAAGACTGAGTTGCCAGATACCATTGTATACATTATTATAGACTCCTAATCAGCCAGTTGGCTTAGAAGGCGTAAATGGCTTGAGTTGCCAGATACCACTTTTTAGCGATACCATTGTATACATTATTATATTTCTTAAAAGTTGGTTTAGAATACCGGTAGTAGGTTTAGAAGGCGTAACATGATATAATTAAGTAAAACAACATTGCATCATTCTGTTTATTATAAATATATAGAAAATAAATATACATTTCAATAATAATTGAGGAATATGCATATAATCATAACAGTACAGGAAATATATACACACAATTATGGAGATATATATAAAATAAATATACATTTCAAATAGAAATAAATATACATTTCAATAATAATAGAAATATGCATATAATCATAACAGTACAGGGGAAATATCACGCAAAATATATAAATACATTTCAATAATAATAGAAATATGTATATAATCATAACAGTACAGGAGAAATATCACGCAAAATATATAAATACATTTCAATAATAATAGAAATATGCATATAATCATAACAGTACAGGAGAAATATCACGCAAAATATATAAATACATTTCACTTTTTTTTCAAAATACTAAACTCGTCTTAATCGAGTTTACAATTACATCATTATTGCTCTGCATTACGCAGTATATGCGGCTTAATAATATTTCACCGCTTAAAGTATAGGGAAACCTGTATTCGATATGAAGGGCTTTCATATCGTTCAGTACTATTTTTGTTCCCACTTTACAACCGGTTGGTAAGTCATCTTTAAATACGTCTAGAATACAATCAAAAGCACGCACAAAGAGTTCATCGTTAGCTACATTATTAAACACAAGTTTATAAACACGCTTTTCCAATCGAGGGTTTATTTCTACCGACTCGAGCTTTTCAATCGTGAACTCACTCAACATAGCGGCAATTGAAATAATCTTCTAAATCGTTACGACAACTGCGCGTTATATAAAGAAATAGTTCTTCAGGGTGAACGGTGTAGGTGAGCTCAGCCTTGTACCGATCAATTGCTTTGTACCAAAGTTCATGGTATTTCAAAGAGTCTAAACTTTTTAAATAAACGTCCAGCACTAGACCATTCTCACCAGCCCTACACTCGGTAAACCCATCGAGCAGAGCGGTGTATGCGTATTCAAGTACTGTATCAAAATAAAGCATGTCCGTAACACGCGCGTCTAATATAGGTTTCAGCTTGCGGAATCCGACGATTTCAAACATTCTGTCGAGGATGAAACGGTTTCGCGTAGGAACAAGAGCGTTATTATCAGAAGCATTCTTCCACATCAGCCGTATATCAATGCACGGCCGATCGTTATTTATACACAACGTACATACAACGGCGTATGAGGGTGCGTCACTAATCTGCTCTCTTCTTGTACCTACGTTAGCAGGTATTTTATAACGATCTTCACTCCACTTCTCAACTATCACGAAGATTCTATTCATCTCCTCGACACTTAAATAAACCCGTTTGTTTGTTTGTCTACATTCCGTTTCCAGTACATAGCTAATGGTACCGGAATTACGCCTGAACACGCGCAACGATTTCGTCACGGACACATCGTACGAGGCGTTGAGAATGCTGCTCAAAGGAAGTTCCATCGTATTCGAGGAGCGCACGTCCACTCGGTTCAAGCTCTGAGATAACTATGAGCCGTGTGAGGCACGCAGGTAGGCAGGAACGGTTCGACGGGCGGCTGACTCGATGATACGTGAATGGGCTTGTTCGTATGATCCGCGAGTCGTACCGAATTGTTGTACATATTTGTTTTTCCGGTACAAAAATTAATTTCATCACTACCAGCCTACGCACCAGATATTTTACCTCAGGATAAGAACAAGGAACATTTTATGTTTTACTAAACATCTTCACAGTCCGGCCCACTATTTGAGAGGAACATATGCTCATATTTTTCATTTCTGCCCATCAAACGATACTCGTCTCTAAAGACTGCTAAAAACTCACGCAGGGCACTAGCCACAACCTCACTACGAACCTCATCATGATATACGTTAATATAGTGATAAAAATACTTAAGATTGTCCATGATCACGAGATTCACATTTTCAGTCGACATTTTAAATCGACATGGTGTAGCATGAAGTAATACCGCTTGTCACACCACCCATCCGCAAGACTCATTATCCATACCTGCTGCTTCTCTTCTGCACGCGTTGTTTCTTTTACTTCACGGTGTATGTGAGACTTTATAAAGTTTAGCTCTGCAGTATACTTCAGCACATCGTCTGTGCAACGAAAGCCTTCAACGGTCTCACCAGAACATCCGTAGAGTATTTGTACATCTTGGAACTTCGCACAATCCAATGTGTTTTTAAAAGAGGTATAGGAAGGAGGAATAGGAAGTTTTTCGGTATCCACCACATCCTGACACTTTGCTGAATACCATTTCATAAACGTTGTACAAGCAATATTAAAGGTAGCCATTTGAATACACGTCTGATCTCAATATACGTCTGATCTCTCGGGCTTACTGCAGTCGACTGACCACGCAGGGACTCCCAGATAGTAGCATGACTCACGGTCTTACAGTGGGCGGAGCTTAGAACTTTCACCTGCGCACGACACACACACACACACACACACACAAAGGAGAAAGTGAAACGCTAATTGAAACATGATTTATTTAATAAACGAGATATTCAAGTTATATATATTTACAAATACGATTTAATAAACGAGATATTCAAGTTATATATATATTTACAAATACGTGTAATAAATCAATAGATACTTTACAAATACGATTTAATAAACGAGATATTCAAGTTATATATATATTTACAAATACGTGTAATAAATCAATAGATACGATTATATACAAGACAAATACGTGTGAGTTAACAATAGAAGCATCATACGTTATGGTATCCAAAGGGTACGGTATCATAGGTACCAGGTAACTGGTAACGTTTCCTATAGGTGTTACGGCACACCTTCGTACCCCTAAGTTCCTTCACGCCCCCCAGCTTCTGCGCCCGAAAATTGTGGGTGCCTACAATTAGTTGGGGAGGTTGTTCGCCCTCATCATCGTCCAAACATACTAGATCCTTCAACGATTCAAAGTTAACAACCCGCCGATTCGCATGGTTGAGCGTAATACCCTTTGCCTTCACGATATATTTCATTTCCTCCCCCACCCTGACCCGTACCCCATAAGTCTTAGGTCCTGTTGAGACAAAAGAGTCGGCGTAGCGTTGTCCCCATACTCGTCCTTGATCTCATCAGTGAGCTCGCCGAGGAACTCCCCAATAGCGGGCATGTATTCACCCTCCCTCTCTGTGAATATCACGCTATCTGTATCGGCATACAATACTCTCCGCCCAAGAGAATGCAATAGACCCCAAAGTTTTATACGGGCGTAGGCTGTTGTGAAGCTGGCCACAGGTATGTTTGTAACCCTTGAGGTATCTGTGGCAAATTCAGTGTTGTTGTACTTTATTATGTAAGTATTACCTACATTCACGATCTCCATGACCTCTTTATCGGGAGCATTGGCATAATCCCAGACATCGCTATAACTTTGTGCCAAATGAATGCTCCCTCTGCCGGTATTCTGCGCAAATTTTCCCCATAGACTGTTTAGACACAACTTTGCACTAAAGCGCTTGCCAGGATTCTTTACAATTTGGACACGATCAAGTTGTATACCTTCGCGGTCGCGGTAACGTTGAATATAGGCAGACTTTTCATCTTCGGTATCAACTCCTCGCGGATACCCTGATGCCTCAACCTTATCCTTCAAAAAGGCGTTTATATATGGTGTGAAAAGGTTGGGTAGCTTCTCCACGGCGTACGGCTAGGGCCAACTCAGGACTTGTATATACGCCTCTGATCTTACGCTGGTGGGGTATATGGTTACATTTGCCGTTATCCTCTTCCGCGCACTTCACGTACAGGGGAAACATGAGCTTGTCGTCGATAACGACAGGTAAGATCGGCATCCATAAATTGCGTGGGGGGAGTACGTCTACGAAAGAGAGCCCAAAGTAACGATCATTCAAATTTTTGGAAAATTCATTGATGGAGGGTAGGCTAGGTCCCACCAGTTTCTCAGGAGCGCCCACGGGGTACGGATTGCTCTTCATCACGTATGCGTATAAAGAACAGAAATCGTAGTAATGGAGCTTCACGCCCTCCGTAGGTGGAAAGTATAGTCTGAAAGGATTTGTACGTCCTCCAAACAAGCTATCACCACATTTGAGAGGATCCAGCACCATTGAACGCTTGATCGTGTTTATTTCCTCACGGTACACCTCGTCTGTCTCCATCCGTGCATCATATTCATGCTCCCACAAGACTTTGTGAGTGAACTGTGATCCTATAAGTTGATCGCGGGTGCGGGTCCATGCAAGACAGTCGGCAGGAGACCTACCGTGGATATCTCCGGCGATTCCGCACTCAGGACGGGGACATCCATGCCACCAGCAACCGTTAAAGGAGTACACAGTCTTCACACCAGTGACACGGTTTTCACTTAACCCATCAACCCAAAAAACACGTCCATTAATCTTAATGGGTACTTCACCCGTGTTGCGGGCGTGCTTTATGTATACACCTGTCTGTTGCTGTAGGTGTATGAGCCAGTAAATAGCCTTGTGTCCGTAACTGCGGGGTTTGTTTCGGTGAATAATGGCTAAGGTGTCTTTAGGCATGAAGTTATTCTTGAACACCGTAAAACATAATGATGCGATGGTGGTTGCGACTTGCAGTGGATC
This sequence comes from Bathynomus jamesi, assembly GCA_023014485.1. NCBI lineage: Eukaryota > Metazoa > Arthropoda > Malacostraca > Isopoda > Cirolanidae > Bathynomus > Bathynomus jamesi. Next base: position 1,599,883 of record JAJOZX010000025.1, on the reverse strand, counting down.
GCATTTGAAACGGGCTATGTACATCCTTCTAAAGGCCTGGAAACATACTCTAAGCACGCGCACATCATTCACGCAATAACGCTCACATTCATCAGCTATATTATAAGGGTTACTTTCATTAAAACTGTCGTAGTATCGATCAAAGTCTTCACGTTCATCCATACAGTCAAAATAATGTTTGGGGGGTGGTGGGCCTACGTAGTTTAAAGTCTCGCTGGTGAGGAAAGTGTAAGGGAAGTATCCTTTGGAAACTTCAGCTGCTACTCCCATCACCTTGGGTAGCTTTGCTAATTTACAAGGTGTGAATAATAAAGTATCTTTAAATTGTACATTGCCTCTTATCTGCATCTGTATTAATTTGTTGCCTTTTTCAATGGATCACCTGTAAATATCTCAGAGGGTTCGTGTTCAAGCAACTCCTTATAAAGGAACTGCGTGTCAAACTTTGCCCCGTTATGGGCGAGAATATACAGAGTCATTTTTTTGAACTTGTCGGCTAACTTGACAATATAGGACACAAATAGTTTCACAGGACTATCGCGGACATTCGTTTTAAAAACGTTTGTCCGTTTACCACATTTGGGGCACTCGTCACATTCGATACCCATACACTCATCACAGATGGTCTGGCTCACAAGTAAATGTGGAATTACCTCTTTGGTTTCAGCGTTCGTATATGTTTCTATATCGTAGTATACAGTTATACAAGGGTTATTTTTAGGCTTAGCATCTTTCATATAACATACATGCTTTACTCCATCCGCCTTATATTCCTCCTGGCATGTAGGACAGTGAATTACGTCACACTTGTGCTTAAATTTCCCCCAATTATCCATTGTGTGAAACATACCACATTCACAGATTCTCATTTTCCTGCACGTGCCAATTGATTTATGGAACTCAAAACAGCTATTATTGAAAAATGTGCGTCTACACACATCACAGTCTCTCTTCTCAGCTTCAACTACACGGCTTTCACATTTGGTGCTTTTACACTGCTCACATACCATGTGACATTCTTTACACTGTCTCACTATATCATCCGCAAACTCGAGGCACCCCTTACACAAATCATGATGTCTCCCATATTTTCGACTTTTGTCTTAACTCGCGTAAAGCCACCTTATATTACGGATGGGGAGATACGTTGTCCCTGACAATCCTAAAATAAGTAGGGGTCTTGTACGATCTCTCACACAGCTTTTAAAAACATACGCAGTCCTACGACGATCATCCAACCCAAATACAACTATGCGGACATTCATTTCCTGTTCTACCCTTCTCAGCTCTTCAGGACCCATATTACAGTCAAATTCAAGTTCACAGTCTAGAGCTAGTTTACGGGCACGCTCCACGACCGTAGGCAGCCAAATTTTTTGAGTCCGTGTATTTTGTACAGTAAACATACGTGCTAAGAGTACTGCTATAAAGCCGCAACCACGATCGACGTTTATATGCTTTCGGTAAATAGTCGGAGAATTGAAGTTAAGAGTATACGGTATGGCACTATGACCCGCAACACGGAATACACGGTCAATATTTACCGAGAAGTTGTCCATATTGAAGGCTATACTACTTTGGACGGCTTGCATTATACGTCTTAATATATATTCTACATCTTCAGCCGCCAAACGTCTAAATGGCACTATCACCCAATAATCGTCTACATCACCGTCATCTGACCCGAATCCAAAGGACAGACTCGTCCTGACTTCACGCTCGTCGCGATTCTGAAGAGCAAACTCTATAATACGCTGTACAACCCGGCGTAGCCCGCGCTCAGTTCCATTGCTATACATGGCTCTAGGGTCGACCCTGACTCTATACCGATTTCTAGTCAAGGCTGGGGTGGGGGCTGCGGATCGCACCAATTCGAGCGTTATAGCATCCTCAACAGAACGGGGGGCGGCGGATGAATTAGTGGATATATTAGCGGAAGGTGCTGATGGGGGCCTGTTGCGTAGGAGGTTGAGGGTTGGGGATCTATTATTGTAGACTTAACAGAACGGGGGGCGGCGGATGAATAAGGGAATATATTAGCGGGAGGTGCTGCTGGGGGGCTTGTTGCGTAAGAGGTTGAGGGTTGGGGATCTATTACCGCTGCAACAGGCGCGTATTTTGGGCGCTTTATACCTGACGTGGGGTTCTCACACCTCCGCTTTGGACGTGCTACCGGTATCGCTGGTGAGGGTTCGTTGGCAGGGGAGGAGATCACAACTACACTGTCGTCGAGGTCATCCGTAATGTCAATGATGGGGTGCTCTACCTCATCGTCATTCACGGTTCTGTGGGAGAAGAAAGCAAAATATAAGGAACAGCACTCAAAATTTGTAATATTTTGTAAATGACCCACTTAGGAGTGTGACGTGTTAGAAATGGACTCTGTAGAAAAATTCAGATTCACGAGCCATCCACATGTATTATATCTGGACCTACAGGATGTGGTAAAACTGTGTTTATGCTTAAAATCATTAAAAAAAAGGGGGAGATGTTCTCGAAATTTGTGCATAAAGTTATATGGTGCTATTCGACGTATCAATCAGTTTTCAACGAGTACCAAGATGATATTTTGTTCCACAAAGGCGTATATGACGTTAATTCGTTAAAGGGAAATGAACATACAATCATTGTAATTGACGATCTCATGTTGGAGATGGATAAAACGTTTGCCGAGACATTTACAGTATTCTCCCACCATCTTAACATAAGCGTGTTCTTCATCAATCAGAATCTATTTTTCAAAAATAGATACATGCGCGATGTGTCGTTAAATACGCAATATCTAGTCTTATTCGCGCAACGTAGAGATGTATCACAAATTGGGGTATTAGCCAATCAAATGTTCCCGAATCAGCGTAAGGAGTTTTTGGAAGTTTATAAAGAAGCTACAAGCACGCGTTACGGATATTTGCTTTCCGACCTTCATCCGCGAAACACGTTTAGAGTGCTTCTGCGGACGAATATATTTCCAAACGAGCCTGAAACGGTGTATATTCCAGAATGACAAAGAGACTAAAGAAATACCGTGAATTAATAAAAATCTATCATCGACTGCCCCGGGCATTGCAGCAGATGTTTATTAAAAATATCGATGCCGACTTTTTAAAATGCATCTGTGAAATCTGCCTTAACGTTATAAATTGCAATGTATCAATGAAAACCCATCAGAAGGCTCGCCTACGCCGCTACAAGAACATAATACGTGCACTCGCTCGTAAAAGCCAAACTGTAGCGAAGAAAAAACGAATTATTGTACAAACAGGAGGGTCATTTCTCCCCATCTTATTTTCAGTTTTGGGTCCTTTACTGACTAGATTAATATAATGAAGAAAGTGGTAGTGATTCCCCACGAGGTGTACGCTTCACTGCAAAGGAATCTAGACACGTATCTAGATCCCCGTAAAAGCAGACTTAAAAGAATGGAAAGCGAATTGTTAGCCCTATTAAACAGTGAAAAAACACCTGATGAGAAAAGAATCTTATACCAAGAAGCTCTGCAGAAATTTCTTCACGAGTACGAAAATTATAAGAGCCCTACAGAGATTCCTGTGGTTATTAGGCACAGCACGGGGGACGATGGCGACATAGGATCTGTGCCCGACGATACAGCTGACCAGCCAAAAAGATTAGCCACACAACATATCGAACATGTATTAAAAAATATCCTCCCACTTACATTGAGGAGTAAAGGCTTAAGTCTTTATAATCTATTGAATGAGGATCCCGCCATACAATGGACCGATACAGGGGAGATCATTGTGGAAGGATCAAAGGTACAGGGATCGAATATCGTAGACATTGTCCATGATCTGGTGAGAAAGTGGGATAGGCCATCACCATCAGGATGGAAGCATATTAAAGCAAGACTACAACAAATAAATGTCCCTAAACGTTGATAGGAAATCTGAACAGGTTAAAAGACTTGGAGCATGCAACGCCTGTGACACAATTGAAGGCGCCGTCACCCCCGGCGGTAACACCTTTGAAGAGGAGCAAGAAGAGGTTAAACCAACCCTACCCACGTGCCTCTAAAATACGCAAATGGCTAACGTATTAACTAAACGCTATTATGACATTTCTACCCCATCCTCTTACGGCGGCGTAGATAGACTGTACAGAAGTGTTTACGGAGTAGGAAAAAAAGATGTTGAAAGATTTTTGAGGGAGCAGGACGCTATACGCTTCATAAGCCTGTGAGAAAAAGGTTTAAAACGGCCAAGACAACGGTTTCCTCGATTGATTCTATTTGGCAAGCAGATTTAACAGACATGCAAAGATATTCTGTGTATAACGATGGTTACCGCTACATTCTATTCATAATAGACGTATTCTCTAGATATCTGTGGCTAGTTCCTCTGAAAAATAAATCACCTGAAACAGTTGCTAAAGCCACCAAAACGCTAATGTTAAAAGAAAACAGGGTTCCTGGCTATTTTTGTACGGATATGGGGAAGGAATTTATAGGCCGTGCTTTTCAGAACATGTTGACAGAGTTTAATATCAGCTATTACACAACCAATTCTATACATAAGGCTTCTTTAGCTGAAAGAGTTCAGCGCACCATAAAGGAACGCATGCACCGTTATTTTACACCTAAAAACACATACAGATTTCTAGACATTCTGGAATCATTGGCATCATCCTACAACCGCTCACACCATCGCACGAGTGGGACAACACCTAACGAAGTTTTAGAAAGAGGTACGCTCCCGAGAAGAGATGGATCACCACTAAGGTGGAGTGAAAATATCATTTTTGGATTTTTAATTTACTTGAGTGTGGAAAAGTTGCCAATGGGCTTTAGAAACAAACATGTGAAATTATAATACAATTGAAACATTGCTTGATTGACCACCAGCGATTTTAATATATGGCATATTTCATGTTTTAACGATCGCTTTGCCCATCAGGAGTCATCCAAGATACTGGTCTTTCATCCATGTTTATGCAAATAATTAACAGCTTAGTTTGCTGTAGACTATGTTATTGCATACTTGAGGTTGACATTTAAGATTACAACATGTGTGGAATGTAAATTAATGGCAATTACAGAGGGTGGCCAAATTATTAGAGCTGATGTGAGTAAGTGAGATAAGAAAGAGTTTAGTTAACCATACATTGATTTAATGCTAGTTTCAGTGATGGTAGTGATTTGGTGCGATAACATATGCAGTCCGTGAGTCAGAGGGGATGGGAGATTGGGAGTGGGGGGAGAGTGAGTAATATGCAAAGCGCGGCTGCTCCGCCAAGCTCAGTGCACATGTGGCAGTGAGAATTGAAGGTTATTTGTGCTGTTATCATCATTTTTTCGTGAAACTTGATATTAAAAGTAAGTTAATTACATATTGATATCTGTTTATAGGTGTTTGACAAGTGAGTGTGACAGTATTAATTTGATATTTCTTTTTCTTGCAGAAATTCTTTAATAGTCTTACATTGCTTACAATTTATAATAATTGTTTTTTTTTTTCAGAATGGAAATTATTACGAGGGAGAAGGCGGCATGTGTGATTTTTGGCGCGCCACGCGAGATACCCACAAATGTTCTTCCCACCTACGCTGATGTTATGAAGGCTTACATCCATACAAGACAACAGCTGACAACGAAGAATAACAAATATCCACCGTTCGCCGAAGTATCAAAAAAAGTTTGCGTTGATGTTGAACTTGTTTGGGAGAAAGCGTCTCTTCCGACCGTGACGCACGGACGAGTGATTGAAACGCTCAGACCGTACAACGAGAAATACAAGAAAATCTTGAAACCATACAAGGCTCGGAAGGACAACGACAACTACAAGCAACAACTTGAACAGTTCAGAGAAGACGCAGATAAACTCTTCGACATTAGCAAATGCAAATGTGTAGATTTCGTCATGAGCTGTAGGTGCGAAAGAGCGGACAAAGTACCACTCAAAGAAAGAAAGTTTCTAGAGGACCAGAGAGGAGCCAGAAAGATGATTATAGGAGGCATCGATTTGGTGGAAACAACAAAGCTACAGAAGAAAATATCCAGGAAAGTCTGTGAATCGAGAAGACACAGCATTCACCAAGAACAATCGAAGCAGCAATGCAATTCTGGAAGCTACAACGAGGAAGACAAGGACGACGACACCGACAACAGCGACGAAGAATACACCCTATCTAAGTCACACTGTAAACCTGATCTATCGACACTGGAGAGTAAACGTCAAAGAATGACGATGACTGTACGATTACCATGTTTGGCTAAAGCGTGCGATAGAACGGGCGTCTCAGATCGAGCAGCAGCCGTTATTGCCTCATCCGTGCTACAAGACATTGAAATTGTGTCTACAAATGACACCTCCAAAGTCATTGATCGTAGTAAAATTCGCCGAGAAAGAAGTAGAACTCGTCAAGAACTGACAAAACTAGACAGCAGTATGACAGACTTGCCTGGATTGTACTTCGACGGTCGAAAGGATAGAACGATGAAAATGTACGAGACGCCGCAGGACATGGCCACCGGGACAGAGATACAGAAGAGCACGTCAGCATTATTTGTGAACCAGGTTCATCGTACTTTGGCCACGTGACGCCGTCAAGTGGATCAAGCAAGGCGATTTCCAAAGTAATCTTTGAATGCTTGGCTGCGCGAAGTGTGGATCTCGACAGTGTGAAAGTCGTCGGATGCGACGGAACCGCTGTCAACACTGGACATAATGGCGGAGTTATTCGGCAGCTTGAGGAATTACTACAAAAACCGCTGCAATGGCTCGTGTGCTTATTACATGCTAACGAGCTCCCCCTGCGACACCTGTTTCAGCATTTAGATGGAGCAACTACAGGACCTAAGTGCTTCTCAGGACCGATAGGGAAATCTCTCACAGCATGCACGGAACTCCATATAACATCGTATGAACCTATATCTCCATTACAGCCACTGCCGCATGTTGACGTGAAGGACCTGAGCACTGACCAGCAGTACCTGTGGCAGATGTGTCAAGCTGTCAGTGAAGGACACTGTCCCTGTGATCTAGCATTGCGAAAACCGGGACCATTGAACCACTCGCGATGGTTGACAACTGCCAACAGAATCCTCCGCCTCTATGTTGGCCTCGATGCACCATCCAACAACATCAAAACTCTTGTCACATTCATCATCCGGGTCTACGCCCCAACATGGTTCGCCATCAAGACGCAGCCATCATGCAAAGATGGAGCCAAACATCTGCACGGGATGATGGTGAGAACACGGTACCTCAGCTCCTCTCTAAAGAAAGTCGTCGACTCGGTGATTCGGCGAAACGGCTTCTGCGGACACCCCGAGAACGTGCTATTAGCCATGATCACAGATGAGCGACCTCATATAAGGGAACTCGGACTCAGAAGAATCATGAAGGCAAGATCACATGTGTCTGCAAACAAAATCCGCAGGTTTCGAGTGCCACCGCTCAACCTCGACGCGACCGAATACCAGGACATGGTCGATTGGCAGACTTTGACCGTGACGGAGCCTCCTGTTACGATGGATATGACGGACAACGAATTGAACGACATGATCTCTGCTCAAATTTCACCAAGTGTCCTCTTCCCTCGCTTCCCTTGTCACACACAGGCGGTGGAAAGATGCGTGAACCTAGTTACCGAAGCTTCAGCCGCTGTGTGTGGCGAGACGTCCCGCCATGGATTTATTCGGGCTCGCGTCGCTTCTCGGCAGCTTATGCCGAAACTTGAGTCTAAACGTGACTATCAATTCTGAATTAACCATGCATGCATAACTCAGACTCTATCGTTAGCATAATAGTGTGCCAAAATAACTAAAAATATATAGTCTGATGTTTACTCGTATTTTAGGTATTTTTGTGTAAAATCGTATATTTTGTAAACTTATAACGTTTGGTGTTATCATCAAAGATTGTGTGATTTTAATAAACGTGTTTTATTATTGTTCTATTAGTCCATTGGCAACTTTTAAAACCTCAAGTAAGTTAAAATTCACAAAACAAAAATTTTGGGGCCATTTTCACTCCACCCTAATCACCACCACCACCACACTCTGCACGCTTCAAAATCAATGATTATGTAAGGCTGTCGCGTTCGGGGAATAAATTCGCAAAGGGTTTTGAGCAAGGATGGACACGCGAGATTTTTAAAGTTGCGGCTATGAGAACTAAAGGTGAGATAATGATGTATTACATTGAAGATTTGAATGGGGAAGAAATCTCAGGAGGCTTTTACCGCGAGGAATTGCAGAAAGTTGCGTTTAATTTAGGAAAAAATGTGTTTAAAATTGAGAAAATTTTAGGAAGCAAAGTTCAGGAAAGAGAAAAATGTACCTGGTGAAATGGCTAGGATACCCAGAAAGCTTCAACACCTATATAAAAGCTGATGCAATAATGAAGCTTAAATAGTATGCAACATGGCTCCTAACCATTTCTACGTCACACTCCCGTCCTCCTCGTCCCTGTCTGTACACCCTAACAACACACTAGCCAACTTTGTAACAGAGCTCCACGCACATTGAATTGGGTCGTGATTCGTATGAGGTGGGGATATGCGAAATTCAGCTGGACACCATCTTTTTAAATATTGAACATAAAGAAACCGTTTTTACGATTCTTAGAGACATTGACGAGTGTGAAAAAGCTGGGGTAGCTATGGATGAAACTATGCGTATCGCTCGGACTAAGGTGCACGGTATTACAGTACAGAAGTAAGACTAGGACCGGGTCAATATGGTTCGGCCGAGGATGTTGTGAGAGGCTTAAACGTAAGTTTAAGAAACTCAAACCTTACGAATGATTTAGTATATGAAATCGTAAACAACCCTGCACATACACTAATCCTAAAATCAAAGACTAACAGACGTATTAAAGAACATAGAAAGTTCAAAATTCTAACCAACGGCCGATATAGCGCAGCCTTCCAAAGAACACATTTCACGAGACACAGTATACTTGTCCAGATTAATGTATCAATTGAAGATGGAGAAATTGGCTGAAAGGTCCCCAGACATGTGCTATATTTACAGTAATATAGTGGAGCACCAGTTTGTTGGGGATACCCAGGCACGCCTGCTGCGCATTGCTCACATCCCCAACCATAGAGGAAGGAGTTTGAGTATTACATATGACAGACCCCATTATGTGAATGTCGCAACTAATTTAATAACCAATATCTCAATATATATAAGAACGATTGAGGGTGAAAACTTCCCATTCGGTAACGGGAGCTTAACAGTGAAGCTACACTTTCGACGCACTGAGTTATAATGGATAGAAAGCCTTTCACCGTCTATCGAGGGGTGAGATACCAGCGCGGTAGTGGACTTGGGTCCATTTTTTCATCCATACTACGTACGGCTGTTCCTTTGCTGAAGAGGGGTGCCAGATACCTTGGAAGGAAAGCGCTACAATCAGGCCTTAACACTGCAGAAGACATATTGGCCGGGGCTAAACCTAAAGAGCTCTAAAAAAACATTTAAAGCGTACACGGGACGAAATCATCAAAGATGCAGAGAAAAATGCGTGGTGGCGGGAAGAAGAGGGCCCCGGAAGAAGAAGGGGTCACGTGGTATTAAACGTAAAAGGCTATCAAAAAGAAGTGCTGTAAGCGAATGAAACCTATGGTTGACCACTTTTTTGACTGATATAAGCTAAGGACATTGATCTCATGAATCATAGTTTGTTTACCACTTGTCGAGAGAGGAGTCACTATTTCGCCATGGCACGCTTCATCCACCCATGTAGTTCACAATGCTGTAAATCGGAGCTGTCCCTTTTTGAGCTGCCTCCAACCCAAGTTTCTATTGAGCACAGTGACTTTATTACAATTAACCCTTTAAACACAATTAGTTCCCCGAGTGCACCTATAGAATTCGTGATACCCAGCTCAGGCCCTTACTTTTTTGATCCAAGCTGTGTGCACATGTACGCTAAGCTACGTATAGCCCATTCTGATGGAACGGTCTGCGATGACAAATATGCTGTATACCCTGAAACAAACTTTCTGCACTCCATATTCAACCAGTGTGACGTATATTTAAATCAGACCAACATATCGGCAGGCACGGGGTACTATCATCTACGAGCCTATCTGGAAAATGTCCTCAACTTTTCCAAAGAAGCGAAGGCTACCTTTTTAAGTGCCGAGGGATATTATCAAACTAAAGATGAAAGTAGTATAAAGGACAAATTTAAAAATTCTAAAAAGAAAATATACGAGTGTTTTGGACGGTTGCACACAGATTTCACTTTCCAGGAGAAGTTGCTTGTCAACGGGGTGGATATGAAAATAAAGCTCACCCGCACGAGTCCTGAGATCTGCTTAAATCTGGATGCTGATCAAGAGGAGGTGCAAAGCCGTTGTGGTTCACATTATGGACACATACCTCCGCGTACGGCGAGTGAAATTAAGTTCACAAAACAACTAGAAATTGAGAAAAATTTACTAAACGCTACAGTGAAATATCCTATTAACAGAGTGCAAATCAAACTATATACGGTTCCTGCGGGTTGCATCGAAGCAGATAGAAAACATTGCCCTGGGAAATCTTCCTAAAAGGATATTAATCGGTATGCAGGACCATGCTTCGGTGAATGGAAAATATAAAAAGAGTGCTTTAAATTCGAGAATTTCGGACTTAAAAATATAACTCTATACGTTAATGGCACTGCTTTGGGTGGAACAATGGGTACGGACTATTCATCAGACGCTGTGTTACCTCTTTGTGCCAGAGCCTATAGTAATCTGACCCATATTGCAGGTGATTGTGATGAGCTTGGTAATGGGGTAACGCAGGAAGAATTCATTGATCAATTTAACCTTTATCCGTTTGACATTACACCTGACTTATCTGCTAGCGTAAATACCCATTTAACCCCACAGCAGAGCGGAAACATCTCAGTGCGGTTGGAATTCGCCAAGCCTATAGACGCTCCTATTAGTGTACTAGTATATCTCGAATCGCAAGCCCTAATAGAAGTAGATAGATTTAGGAACGTTATTACTGACTTTTAAAATGGATGCTAATACACTTCAGAAAGTAATGGAACGAGTCACACGTTCCAAATTTATCGGAGTGTTTGCGAAGAATGAAACATTGAGTTTGCCAAGTCGCGAGAATGCGGTAGTCTTATTGTGAACACAGATGTCATCGGTAATGAAGGGATTCACTGGATCGCTGTCTATTTTAAAAATAGACAGCGCCTGTACTATTTTGATTCACTCGGTACTCAACACTGGAGTGACCCTATTATTGTAAAATTTCTCGCTCAGTTACATATTCCCGAAGTTGTATGGAACCCATTTCGTATACAAGGATATTTTAGTAATGTTTGCGGAATGTACTGCGTCTCATTTCTCACGCATATGTCATGTGATAAAGAATTTATAAATTTTTTAAATTTATTTGACCCGTGTCACACTCGCCGAAACGATGAAATGGTATGCAGACAGATGAAAATCCGTTTTCCAATTATACGTACTCGTTGTATAGTATAATGTTTTTGTTCGTATATTTGTAACGGTATATTCTGTAGTTGGTTATTGTACTGATTTCTTTCATTTAATAAATTTATGAAAATATATTGTCTTCTTACCCTAAAAAGATCGAAAAACACTTACATTATTTCGGTGTGACATTGCTGACTGATCAGTATATCCTCCGTATTCATGACACGAGATTCTTCAAAAGATTGTATAACACGTGTCAAATCCTCATCGGACCTTAAAGGAATAATGTTCATTCTTTTAAAACATATACAGAGTATACAGGCAGATCCCCATTATGTGAAGATATCTTTGGTTCATTTAAGAGGAATAACATTGAATACCATAAAAAATTTCGATTTTAGCATAATGGGGATAAGAAGTAAAACCAAGTAACATCGATTGCCATAAAAAAAAAAATTTCGATTTTTGGCGAGTATCTATTTGACGAGATACTACAACTCTCCATATATATATAAAATCGAATTATAGACGCTTACATTTCTATGGTAGTCCCTTGCGTCGGATTGTAAGGAGCGTCACTGCAAATATCTTCAACGGTTTGCGTTGGAAATAATTCATCACGGTCAATCGCGTTAAAAAGACTAATTGCGGTTAATGCTGCAGTGTCACTTTCTTCATACAATTCCGGGGAGACGTACAGGTCCATGGTGGAGGATGTGTGACATTGCTGACTGGTCAGTATATCCTCCGTGTTCATGACACGAGATTCTTCAAAAGATTGTATAACACGTGTCAAATCCTCATCGGACCTTAAAGGAATAATGTTCATTCTTTTAAAACATATACAGAGTATACAGAAAGATCCCCATTATGTGAAGATATCTTTGGTTCATTTAAGAGGAATAACATTGATTACCATAAAAAATTTCGATTTTAGCATAATGGGTATAAGAGGTAAAACCAAATAACATTGATTGCCATAAAAAAAATTCAATTTAGTCACTTACATTTCTATGGTAATCCCTTGCGTCGGATTGTAAGGAGCGTCACTGCAAATATCTTCAACGGTTTGCGTTGGAAATAATTCATCACGGTCAATCGCGTTAAAACGACTAATTGCGGTTAATGCTGCAGTCACTTTCTTCATAAAAATCTGGGGAGACGTACAGGTCCATGGTGGAGGGAATGATTATTCACTGACGCGAAAATAGCTACTGTTACTCCAAACTGAAAAATATCCCCTTTTATATGCACAATCGCCAAGCTCCGCCCCAAAAGACCAGATGTTCGTCGTGATTGGCTGACGGTGTAGCTGGGTGGAGCTATGATGTGTACCAATCCGCTATAACGGGTCCGGACGAGTAATTGCATCTTTATATTTTCACTAATAGATTTAATGCTCGTATTACTCCTTTGAAAATTATTTGGTGATTCTTATAGAACTTTTGATACTGATTCCGGTTTCAGAATTTTTCTATCACCCATAGTTTTCGAGAAAATAATATTTCCATTTACTCAGAGTTTCCCCTTATAGACAATGCAGGTCCTGTACACAATTGTTTGAACACATTTGCTCGAAAACCATAGTTCGAAAAACAAAAAGTATTAAAAAACATTAAAAGTTAAAAATCTTTATTCATACGTTATTCATATTTAAAAATCTTTATTAATAAAACAGGATAGAAGCATATGAAAGTCAATGTAAACTATAGTTAGGTTAGGTTAGGTTAGGTTAGGTCTCTTACATATAAAAACCCATTCACTAAGAGCATTGGCTTTCCTTTCTCACTAGAAACAAACTCTGCCATTTTAAGGGTGGTTTAACTGCAGCACTATAAATGTTATAGTTTAAATGAAGAGGCTAACCTTCTTATTTACGTCTTCGTATTTGCGTCTTGGCAACTAAGATTTTATTTAGTTGGTTGTTCACTCGAACAATTATAACGTCGAATAATTGTTGCTTCGAACAACTGTTTTTCGAACTATGGTTTTCGAACAATCGTCCGTAATTCGATTATTATTTATTATAATTGTGGGTATAGTTAACCTGGAAAAAAGAAAGTAAATTTAAATTAGTACACTTAATTTTAAATAATATTTTGGGAAAACTGAGTAAATGGAAATATTATTTTCTCGAAAACTACCGTAATTCGATTATTATTATTATTTATTATAATTGTGGGTATAGTTAACCTGGAAAAAAGAAAGTAAATTTAAATTAGTACACTTAATTTTAAATAATATTTTGGGAAAACTGAGTAAATGGAAATATTATTTTCTCGAAAACTATGGGTGATAGAAAAATTCTAGGTTACGTGAATGGAACTTGCTGGCAAAAGGTACAAGCATATTCCTTTATTTGAACAAAACTCTCTCTCTCTCTCTCTCTCTCTCTCTCTCTCTATATATATATATATATATATATATATATATATATATATATATATAATTGTGGGTATATCTAAGAAATGGAGTGAAGAGAGGATTTGTTGAAGCTGTCTGGGAGAAAGGTAAAAATTATGGTCAGAAAAAAAATCGCCTCTGGCAATAGGTGAATCGAATTGACACAGTCTTTTTCCTCGTGTGTGTGTGTGTGTGTGTGTGTGTGTGCACGAATTGTTTATTCGTTTATTTTATATATATATATATATATATATATATATTATATATAATATATATATATATACGGGTTTGGAGAATGACAAGCGTGTGTTTCATAAATTTTCATTTCGTTTGGAGTGAAGGGAGACTTATCATGGATTGGGGGGAAGGTCTCTCAACCATCAGGTGTTCTTCGAAACCGACCCCGTTATAGCGGATTGTGTTTTGGCAAATTTCAATTGATTAATTTCTTTAAATTTCGTTTTTTCAATTTTCTTCGCAGGGGATTGGGGGTGAATGAGGCTCGTGTGTTTCATAAATTTTCATTTCGTTTGGAGTGAAGGGAGACTTATCAGGGATTGGGGGGAAGGTCTCTCAACCATCAGGTGTTCTTCGAAACCGACCCCGTTATAGCGGATTGTGTTTTGGCTAATTTCAACTTTTAAATGAATTGTTTGTAAATTTTCATTTCGTTTCGTTATTCGTGACTTAAATATTTATAATAAAAATTAAGTGTGTAAAAATTATTTATTTAATAAACAATTTAATTGGATTCATCTACCGTCATATAAATATATATTGTGGTACACTATTTAAATGGATGATTAATATATGGTTTTTGTTATCTGGAACACATGGCGCTATCTGGCAACTGAATACATGGCGCTATCTGGCAACTCAGCCAGAATAGAGGTTTATAAAAGACCGAGAGACGACTGACGGAGTCTTTCAAGCTCGGCTCCCAGCCGAGCAAGGACCTCTGGTCCTTCTCTTTCTGGCCCTTTGGGAAAACCCCTTAGAGGCCTCTTAGGTTAGGTAAACGAAAATAGCTTGGGGGAGAACTCCGCCTCCAAGTTGCATGCCTTGCAATCAAAGGCAACTACTCTCTCTCTCTCCTTCAGGTGTACACCTACCCCTCCTTGGCTCAGCCAACTGGCTGATTAGGAGCCTATAAAACAACGCCTACTCGGCTGAAGTCTTAATATGCACTTGGCTCCTGCCAGGTGAACACCTCTCCTCCTTTCTCTCCTTTCTGGCCCTTTGGGGGGAATAGCTTGGGGGAAAACTCCGCCTCCAAGTTGCATGCCCCTTGCAACCCCGGTTGGCAACAAAGGCCAGTACTCTTTTTTCAACACCCCACCCCCTTTGCAACAACCCCCACCCCCCTTTGCAACATTACGTAATCACTTGCAACATTCTTGCACTCTCCCCTTTTGCGGCTATACTACTGAGAGGATTTAAAGTGTTGGTCATGCTGTAAAGACTGGGGTAATACGGTAATAGAAATAATAAGTTAAGAACAAAAAATACACCTCACATACAGTATATATATATATATATATATATATATGGGAAGAGTGAAGATGATAATTTACAATGACACTAATATTTTATTGCAGTTTTGCTGAGAAAAAACGAATATGTTAATAGAAATTCTGCCAAGTTTCTTTAACCGCCCAATTTTTGCATGTATACAATTTAACAAACAGAAAATAGAGTTCCCATCTAGCATACATCCGTCAACATTACATCATATGAATAACCCCCATTAATGTCATTATAAAACCACAATTTTAACATAAATTTTACCATAAAACCATAAATTTTTATAACTTTAATATATTATTTTGTGTCATTACAGGATTTAAGTATTCCTATCAAGGTCGTAATGTATACTTGTACGCATCCGTGCGCGGTAAATTCGTTCCAGAAAAATTCGTTCCCAGATAATTCGTTCCTAGACAACTCGTTCCCAGTCTTTTCGGTCCCTGTCAATTTGTTCCAATGCAAATTCATTCCTATATTCCTGTATTACCAAGTTCGTAGCCTACTCTTTTCGTGCGTGAAAGACTAAAATAAGCTTCCATATTGTAGGATGAATTTTTCTGGAACGAAAAAATTATTTAACTTTATTAAAACCTTATTAAAACCCTTATTTAAAACATTTAAAATATATGCAAGTTGTAGGCAACAGCTTTAAAGAACGTTATTTCCTGGTTAGCATCGTATCTCTCAAGTACCTTTTTTAGACGTTTTTTTATATCACCATATTTCTTAGTCACCCTGACAGTATCACCGCGTTCGAAGCCTACTCTTTTCGTGCGTGAGAGACTTTCCTCCTTTTGCAAGGCTAAAATAAGCTTCCATATTGTAGGATGTGTACACACATTAGTAGCAAAAGCATTATGCGATGCTTCAAAAGAGTTATTTGTACGTGGCATGTCGAGTTCGGTTCGCTCACGTACATTCCATATTTCTATTGGAAATGAAGGTTGCACGCGAGGCCAATTATTATCACGACCACGAATTCCACCAATGTAGTTCGTTTCGAAATAGAACACAATTTCTTGTTGAATTTCATCATCATCAGTTAACTCTTCAAATGCGTCAATAACATCTGGGATTGGAACAAAGGCTAAAGCAGAGAAACACCTCACTTTTAAAGAGAAATCGTCATGTATGTTGTACTTTTGTTGCAAGCCCTGAGCAACGACATGTCTGTACACACTTTTGGACAAATGGAACAAACAACCAGTTACTCTAACTCGTGGGAAAATGGCTTGAAATGCATTCATGCTGGCCTTCTCAAAATCCATCATAATCGAGGCCGGAATGAGGTCCGGGCAAAGTTCCTTCAATTTTGAGAATAAGGTTCTGTATGTATTTTCCGTCTTGTCAGAAAGGAGAGCGAATAGCCTTGGCGCACTAGGGCATATACTCTGGGTTCAGGGTTGAAATTTTTGAAAAACGAAGTGGCTAATATGAATTTCTATGTAAAAATTAATTCTAAGATGGGTTTATTATTTGCAACTTTTCCAAAAAATCTCATTTTCATGGTCAAAATCGCGATTTTCTGATTTGAAGGCTGCCGAGCGTGGCCTCAGGGCCCCCAAACCAAAGCGCGCAGCTGTTCTGCATATGATTTAGTCTAAAAGCTGCATTTCTGACCTCATCCTTGCTTTCTTGCCTGTTTCAACACCTCTGGGTGCTGAAAAAATGTTTAGATTTCACGTAAAACTTAAGGATTTTAAGTTTTTCTTCAAAGAATAGGCGCGGCTCACCAGCTCTACTCTGATCGAGTAGCGGGAGACTTGCCACCTCCACGTGTAGGTTTATACGCCTGTTCTTCCTGGATCCCTGAAAAGCGTGGCCTCATAAGATCTTATATTATGATCTTATGATGAGTTTCAGCTCTTATGAGTATTAACGATGGCTTCAGCCTCTTCATCAGCCACTCGAACCTGAAAAGCTCTTAAGTATGTCCTGCTTCGATCTGAACACTGGGAGCATTTCTCGATGGTCTATCCTGGCTCTCACCCACCCATCTCTCCTCTCGTGACCGTACGCAACTTGGGAAGCAGTTGAGACTTCCTGTACAGCTCTCTCGTAGGACTGAGTATGAACAGAGAAAGCGTCCATTTTGAGTGGAGTTTTCCTGAGATCCTCGAGCTCAGTCAAGGTCATCTTGCAGGTGAAAATAGGCTCGTAAATATTCTCTGATTCCCAGTTGATGAGATCCTCAGGTGAAGTGGCTTGCAAATTGACTTTGGGATTTTTATGGGGCCTCACTGTCGTATCACAAAGTCTCTTCCTTCTCTGATCTTCTCTATCTGGCTCACAGCAAAAGCTCTCTGATGCTCATCCTTACTGCACAGGAATGAAGCCAGGATGTTCTCAGGATGTGTGTGGTAAGCTCCTCTTATCACTGCAGCAGAGATGATGTTCCTGACCTCGGTAGTCTGGTTCCTCAGCAGCCTCAGGCTTGAAAAAACGTGTGCAGGACCAAATTTGAGGTGGTGCTTCACTTTGATGTCGTAGTACATTTTGAAGTAGAAGTTAAGGCAGAACTTCACGAGGACCTCGAGCCTCCTCAACACCTCCCCTTCAGTCCGTGCTCCCTCATCCACAACAGCAAGAAGCAAGATGGCCTGTGCAGTAGTGAGCCACCTGGATTGGTTCAGAGGTCCGCACTTGAGACCAGCCAACTGTGGACTGAGACTTCCAGACTTGATGGCTTTGATCAGAAGATAGCAGTTATTCTGGTCTGTGGAGAGAGATTTGACTATCTCTACTGGCAGCTCTATGATATCTTCAGTTCCTTCCACTGGTTTGAAGTTGAAGTTGACCTCAAGTTCATTCACTTTCTCAAGAAGTTTTCTAATAGGCCCACTGAAGCCTGACCGGGGAGTTACAGGGCCGTCCAGCTTGATGATTAAGTGCCTCAGGGGGAGTTCGTTCACATGGAGCTGACAGATCATCCAGTGGCACTTGCGACCTAGCATCTTCTCCAATAGGGCTATGGCGCCTCCAAACCACCCCGTGTTGGTGTTGGTAGAGTCTCCTCCAATCATTACAAGGCTCTCGTCAGCTCCGTGATCCAGAAGCCACTCATGCAGGCCCTGAGCGATCTTATGAGCAGGCTTTTCTCCTTCCTCAGGTTCCTCGGGAGTGAAATGGAAGAGGTACTTTCCTTGAGGCTCCCACGTGATAGTGTAATGCTCCTCGATCACTTTTCCAGGATGAAATCTCCCTGTCACTTCGTCATATTTCAACACCTTTGTGTTCCTCTCCTGCTTGCCATCAAAGAATATCCAAGATATCTTCTCCTCCTCTGACCTCTGTGTGAGAGCTTCAGCTGATGAGGCCATTACTTCCTCCTTGACCCTCCAGACTTTCATGCCATCTATGGCCAGGTAACCCTTCTCTTTGAAAAGATGACCGGCCTTGATGAGGTCGTTCAGGAAGCCAGTGGCAACTGCAGCTGCCGGAACACTTGCCACCCTGTACCTCAAAGCTGCTGAAACTGTCCCTTGGCTCTTCATGTAGTTTCGTGAAGCAAAAGTTGGAGTTTCGGCAGGTACTTCAGCGGGAACGTCCATAGGAGCTTCAGTAGCCTCAGCATTGCCAGAGGCTTCTTTTGCAGCTTCTTCCAAGTTTGGCTCTTCGTCCTCCTCAAAGTCTTTCATGAGAAGCTCCTCATTAGTAGCTTCCTCTTCTTCCTCTTCACAGCAGAAGCTTCTTCAGCCTCCTTCCTCTTCGATGCTTTGATCTGTCTCCTGCTGTCTTCGAAGTCTACAGAAGACATCTGGATTCCTGAAGCTTCGGAAGTCTTCACTCTCTGGTAGTACAGCCACTGAAGGTCCAGTTTAGGAATCTTCACCTCCAAAGGACAGTTACAGTTCACATGGGCCTTGAGGGAGCATCCTGAGGATCCACTCCCCTCTGAGCCGCACAAGAAGATCTGATGCTTGCAAACGCAGACTTCACAGAGTTTATCCAAATCAGCCATCCTCTTCTCCTGGGTAGCAGACTTAACTTTCCCGTTCACAAAGTCTGTCCTCTCCTTCCATTTCAACAAGATCTTATGAGAGCGATTTTTCGGTGATTGTCACAGGAGGGGAGAACTTTACATTGGACTTCCACCACTGAGTCATCACGAGTGAAGCCAGCTCGTCACTCATCTCTCGGAGAGGGTATTTAGACCTTTGGATGTCATGAATGAGGAACTTTTCCTCCTGCAGACGAATTCCTCTCTGAAGAACGGCTCTCCAAGTCGGCACCTAGCTGGGAATGAACTCCTTCCCCGGGCCCACAACATCCGAGAGCTTCGAACCTGATATTTTCCTGGTTTGGGGGACAGATTCGGCCATCATGTCTAGTCGGTGCTTATTCTCGCTCTTGTCCAATCTGTAACAAATTCATATCAGTATGTTTAGTGCTCTTTCGCCATAAATATAGACAAGGAATATAATTTTTGGTTATAATCAGGGTTGCCAACCGGCATTTTTAATTACCAAATTAACCTAAATTTGGTAATGAATATTTATTTTGGTAATAGAAAACTGAATTTGGCATTGCAAATTTAATTTAAAATTCGTAATAATGGTGTAACATAAGCTTAAC
Organism: Bathynomus jamesi; assembly: GCA_023014485.1. Taxonomy (NCBI): domain Eukaryota; kingdom Metazoa; phylum Arthropoda; class Malacostraca; order Isopoda; family Cirolanidae; genus Bathynomus; species Bathynomus jamesi. The sequence goes on along the minus strand of JAJOZX010000025.1, from coordinate 1,579,963 downwards.
CCTTTTTCACTCAGTACCATTTAATTTTAGCGTAGGTTCATTTTTTTCCTTGAAATATGCATAGGAGGTGTATATATAAGCATTTTTAGCAATCTTTTTTTGTAAGAACATTTCTAAATGAAATAATTTATGTGTCCATTAGTCAACAAAGGTCTAATAAGGTAATTAGTGGGTGGTAGATAGTACTCCCCCCCTCTCTCTCTCTCTCTCTCTCTCTCTCTCTCTCTCTCTTACACAGGTTTAATACATACATACATACATAAGAAAAAAATCTACTCCATTTGAATCTTTGTAACCATTTGGACACAGAATGCGAAGTTCAACATTCTCTCAATAGACGGCTCTGAGAAATTACGCCAGTTATTACTGTGAAGTAGAAGTGAGTGGACGCCATTTTCTTTCGGTAAGTGTTTTTTGTAATTTTCCTAAGTTTAATCACCATTATTATATTTGTTTTGACTATAATTTCATTCTAGAAGTATTAAGGAAGCTCCCTGTTTACTTTGTTTAAGTAATATTTTTATTAACTGTGAAGAAAAGACTTTATTCAAAGCTCGTTTCGAAATGGATACAAAGTTTTCATAGGGTTAATTTCTGTCTATGATAACACGTGTGTCCATTTGGATACATGAAATGAATTTTTCATTACGATTGTTTTTAATGTACTTTATATATATATATATATATATATATATATATATATATATATATATATAATATACATACATACATATATATATATAATATATATGCATTTTTCATTACGATTGTTTTTATGTACTGTTATATATATATATATATATATTAAAGAGGTTGATTTTCCGCATTTTTTTAGATATCGACTTTGGACTAGTCGAGATAGTCAGGGCTTAATATGATAATAACTGACAAAATATTTCAGATCCATAGCTTTAACCGTTTTTTGAGGAAACCGTTTAAAAATTCGTCAAAAAATCGTATCGAAAAATACTGCATTTTCGCAATTTTCGGCCGAAAAAATCATGCTATTTTCATAAAAAAATCCTGAAAAAAGTTACAATTTTATTGAAAAAAAGTAAAAAAAACATGTAGAGAGTCAAATAAACACATTTAGATCCCAAGATCATCATAATTTTCACTGTAAAAGCCCTTAGAAGCAAAGGAAGGCTTCATCTGGCGGCTTAGGCTTTGGCCAGAATGTGTTTGTGCATTGATTCGAGTCCATAAACAGTATGGGAAGCTTCAGATGTCAGCTTCACGGCCCTTTCAACACTGAGAATGTGAAGGCAGATCAGGCAGCTCCAGCTTGGTGCCATTCAGCAATGCTTCTTGAAGCTCCTGGTCAGAAAAGTCTTCTGTGAGACCAGGTTCACAGATGCCACTTTGAGAAAGGTTGATTAGTTCTGACCAGTGGGTAGCTTCAATGTTGATGGCTGTGATCTTCATCAGCCTCTTCTTGGCTGGCTTCCCACTTCTGAAAGAATAATAATTAATTTATTTTTTATTCCAGTTTAAGATTTAATCCCTATTAAGTCTCAGAACTGCTAATTTAATTTAACTTAAATTTAAAAAAAAAACCCGAGTTCTATAAATCTCCATAATCGAATTTTTTTTCAGAAAGAAGGTAAGATTATTTCCATTATCAGAGGGGAGGGGGGGAATTGGGATAAGAAAATGTGAAAAAAAATTCGATTATGGGGATTTATAGAACTCGGGCCTTTTTTTTATTAAATAAATCCCCATAATCAAATTTTTTTTTTTCACATTTTTTAAATTAATAAATGCTTACCTGGTGGACAGAATTTTCTTGAGAGCAGCTTCTCTCACTTCCAAGTCATCAGACTTCATCATGGAGTACAGCACATTCTCGGGCAGCAAGGCAAAAGCATTGTACTTCAGGTTCTTGAAAGCAACACCCTGGATTTCTTCAGACTGCTGCTTGATCCTCTGGATCATGTTGAAGATGTACAACTGCTGATTGTGGAACTTGCTGTCCCTTTCTCAAACCAACTGACTGCATACACTTCCACAATGAACTTGATGGCCTGGTAAAGCTTATCCTGTAGTTCTGGAGGGTAAGCACATCTGGTCCACAGACACATCAATCTAATTGCCAAAGTCAACCATCTTGCATGGTTTAATGGTCCAATTTTCCAGGCAGCAAATCTTGGGTTGACTTTTCCCCTGGAAATTCAAAGCACATACTCCAAAAGAAGCTTCTGGTCGCTACTGAGATCATTCAGTTTCTCCTCAACAAATTCCATGTCATCCAGGGGGCCACTGAGTTTGGTGAATTCCACTTGTGGCAGATCTTGATAGTCAATTTCACAGAGTTTTCCCAGCGGACCAGTGAAAGCAGTGGGACTTTTGGTACTGCCATCAAGATGCTTGAAAACAGCTCTGAAAGGAAGCTCATTCTGATGGAGTGAACAGCCAATGGTGTGCAATTTCCGCTCAATTTTATTTTCCAGAGCTGTTACAAGGCCTCCCTCCCAGCCAGTGTTTGTATTTGTGTTGTCAAGGAGGACAGCTTTTAGGGTATGAACACTGTTAAACTCCTCCAAGACACTAGCAACTTCTTCACCAAGAAGAACTCCAGTCTCACCTTTAATTGGGATGACTCTGTGAGTAAGATATGTTCCACTTTCAGTTCCCGGTTCCTTTGTGAAAGTCAAATGGTGCTCTTGTCCTTTTCCTTTCTTCAGCTTAGTCTCCCCATTTTCATCCTTAACTTCTCTGTACAGCAAAGTGTCCTTGTCAACTTTCCCATCAACCCCAATACAGACTAACTTTTCCAGACCCTCATTGTGCTTTTCATCACTTTTCACTTTCATTCTAGGTTTTTCCCTGTCCATTTTCGATTTACCAACTATTATCTGTTTCACATCAAGGCCAGGCTTAAGCAGGTCCATAGCTTGTAAGTCCAGGAGGAAGGCATTAGCAAGACTTGCCCCAAGATTGGAAGAAACATCACCCATGATCAGTTCCATGACATATCTGGGGGCTTTCAAAAAGCTGTAACCTCCACTTGGGTGCCTCCTTGGCTTGAACTCTTCAGCTTCACCACCAGATGGCTGAAATGAAAATAAAAAATAAATTACTAAAGCGAAAATGGCGGAAAATAGGGGAAAAAGTAGGGAAAAATATGGGTAAAAATCGACGAAAATGGGTGGAAATAAGAATAAATTACTTAAACGAAAATGGGGGAAAAAAAGGGGGGAAATAGGGACAAAATTAGGGATAAATTTGAGTAAAAATGGGATAAGATATAAGAAAAAATATATATTACCTCTCCTGATTCTCCTGAGCTCGATTCAAAAGAAATATCTTGTGAAGGTGTGTAGGCAAAAGTGGCCAAATCCACTTCCTGCTGCTGTTGAATCTGGCTCTTTAATCTTTCTGCTTCAGCTGCAGCCCTCTGGTCTCTCTTCACAGCAGCTTTATCCACAGATCCCAGCTGGAAAGAGCCCTTGGGTCCTATTTTGGCCCTCTGATCTCTCAAGTATTCGCTCTCCTCTACTGGAACCTGAAATATTAAAGTATATTAAATAGCGGATCTAAAATAAGAGATAAAATCCTGAAAAAAAATTGATTATTAATTTCTATTACCAGGGGGGGGGGAAGGAAGATTACAGGAGGAAAATGCGGATATTTTTCAATTACAAGCATTGAATTTCCTTCTATTTAAAAGGCACCTAATCGCACTAAGTTAGGCCAGTTAAAAGTTAAAAAAATAAGAGCATTACCTTCTTACTGGGAGGACAAGTGCAGATTATGTGCTGTGTTTGACAATTTTCTTACTTGCACTTCACAACATTGTCATCACAGGGACGAACAGGTAGCTTACAGGTGCAAGCAGAAATATCAAAAGGTTTATCCAGCTTTTCCTCCAGATTCTGCTCCTGGACTGTAGAAAGAGATTTCCTGTTTATCTCTTTTGCTTTCTTGAAGCACACTTTATCCACCAATTTCACTACATAATATTCCTCATACAGGGGCAGCCGCGGGTTCACTGCCTGCCAGATCTCAATCACATCCTTTGCTATCATTTTAGCAATATCATAGTCTTTCGAGTCCGGGTGGCTGTTTTAGAGGAAATAACTGTACTGAATAACTTGGCGGAGGGTAGGAGGCTCTGTTTTATCCAAAGGGGAAGGCTGGCCACTGAATTTTTTGGCACTATCACTTCGAGTTAACACTGCAGACCCGTTTTTTACCCATTTTTATGAAATATCTGAAAATAAACACAATCAAATGAACGCATCATAAAATAACTTAATTTACTACACATTTTATAGGTAAATATCATTAAAAAATACAAAATAATACACTAATAAACATCTATAATGCATTTACAATAAGTTTCAAGCATCGTTTTGTTAAAAAAGCCGAATTTTAATTGATTATTTTTTATTAAATAAGGTCCGATATTAATTGATTATTTTTGATGAAATAAGGTCCGATATTTTGTTTGTTTACATTGCGCGAATGCCGCGCGCGCGATTTTACGCGTAAAATTCGGCAATTTTACAACTTAAAAATAATTAACAATCCTCAAAAAATACAATAATTTTCACAAATATGAGTTGGTGCAACGTTTTTTATACATTAATACCTTTCTATCTAGACTAGTCCAAGATCACAGTTCCAAAATCAACCTACCTTAATATATATATATATATATATATATATATAATATATATATATATATATATATATATATATAACAGTACATAATAACAATCGTAATGAAAAATTCATTTCATGTATCCAAATGGACACACGTGTAAGCGTAGACAGAAATTTATCCTATGAAAACTTTGTGTCCATTTCGAAACGAGCTTTGAATAAAGTCTTTTCTTCACAGTTATTAAAAATATTACTTAAACAAAGTAAACAGGGAGCTTCCTTAATACTTCTAAAATGAAATTATAGTCAAAACAAATATAATAATTGTGATTAAACTTAGGAAAATTACAAAAAACACTTACCGAAAAAAATGGCGTCCACTCAATTCTACTTCACAATTATAACTGGCGTAATTGCTCAGAGCCATCTATTGAGAGAATGTTGAACTTCGCCTTCTGCGTCCAAATGGTTACAAAGATTCAAATGGATTAGATTTTTTTTCTTATGTATATATGTATTAAACCTGTGTAAGAGTTTAGCAAAGTTAATGTGTCTAAATGGCAACAAATTACGGCAAAGGGTTAAAAATTGAGGTTGTGTTCAATTGAATATTTGGTATTTCAACATAGAACAGAAAACCGCAATTTTGAACATGATAACGCGATTTTGGGGAAAGGTTGCAGAAAAGACACCCCTCTTAGAATTAAATTTTACACAAAAATACATATTAACCAGAGTGAAATTCGGACTCAGAAGAGTATGATATGCCCTAATGGGGCACAAAAGGGACAATCTTGAATGTGCAAGGTGTATACCTGATAGAATACCTCTGTAAGGGCGTTAAACGTGCCATCAGCTGCCCAATTTTGGAACCGTATCAGGTCGTTCAAGCGGGAAACACCAAGATCCTCTTTTCATCGTTCTTACCGCTATCCCAGTACAGGAAGAGATTGCTGTTCTCTAAGAACTTGTACATATCTGGAATGTCAAATCCATTACGGTCTTTTGGAACAGGCAGTGCATTGTCGTTTTCTTGACGCCAGCGTCTAATATTGTGTGCAACGTTTGAAATTCCTGGAAAAACAGCCAGCTGATGGTCATTCATTTGACAAGTATGATCAGCGATTACTGCTCTGGAAGGTTCTTGACTTTCAATACGAGCAGCTTTAATGTCCGAAATTGTCGCACGAACTTTATCAGTTGCAGCGTTTGCCGCGTGGTTGTGCTCTTTATGTCTGGGCACAATGGCGTGGTAGTCCACGAACTTGGTGATAGGAACGAATTTGCAGGGAACAAATTGACCGGGAACGAGTTGGCTTGGAACGAATTATCCAGGAACGAATTTTTCGGGAACGAATTGACCTACAGCCGTACGCATCGTGTCTTCTAATTCCCCAGGCACGACAGTTCGCCTGACAGCCCTCTGCAGTAGTGGTCCCCAAGCCACAGAGTCCAGAGCTAAGAAGCTAGTGAGCATGCTATGAGAAATGAAATAAAAATATTGTTACTTATTACAATGTACATTTGACTGACGCGAGTAAACTGAGTAAATATTTGTTGTTTTTCCTTAATCAATTAAAATTCACTGAAATTTACTTGAGTTTTTGTTCTTATTTTTCAGTTAGTAATTCACCTATAGAAGAGCAGAGATGAAATCAGCATCCCACACAACAGTGTCTCTACTAACACCCTGCCAAGGCAAACACTTTCGTGTTTGTCTCTCATCTGGTACTTTTTCTTCCTGCTGTAAGTTTGCTTTCATTCAGCCTGTTCCAAAGAAGGAATTTTTTAATGTATCCTTAATAGGAAGGTTTTTAAACACCTCTCTTCTCACAATCCTCACAATCTTCTTTCAGATCGTCAGTATGGGTTCCGCAAATGACGCTCTACTGGCGATCTTCTTGCATATCTCTAACTCTTGGTCATCCTCCTTTCGTAATTTCGATGAAACTTTTGCTATAGCGCTATACATATCAAAGGCTTTTGATAGAATCGCACAAATCTTTAATTTCCAAACTTCCCTCCTTCGGTTTCTATCCTTCTATCTGTGCCTTCATGTAATTTCTTTTCTGCCGATCTATAGTTGCAGTTGTAGATGGTCATTGTTCTCCTAAAACTATCAACACTGGTGTTCTTTCAGGGTTCTGTCTTGTCACCCACTCTTTTCCTTTTATTTATCAATGATCTTTTGATTCGCACTTCCTGTCCTATTCAATCCTATGCCTATGATTCCACTCTTCACTTCTCTACCCGCTTCCCAAAGCGTCCTCCCGACAGTCACTCCATGATTCACGTAGGACGGCGATGGAACACCTGACCTCTGTTCTTTCTGCTATATTTAATTGGGGCAGAGAAAACCTTGTGGCTTTCAATGCTTCAAAAACTCAGTTCCTCCATCTGTCTATTCGTCACAATCTTCCACACGACTATCTCTTTACCTTAAACAGCACACAACTTAATCCTTCCTCTTCTCTTAACATTCTTGGCGTTTCCTTTTCTCGTGATCTTTCGTGGAAAGATCACATATACACTCTTTCTAAACAGCTTATAATTGGTTAGGTGTGCTCTACCGCTTTCGCAGTTTCTTCACCCCCACTCAGTTGCTGTCTCTGTACAAGGTCTTCTCCGCCCCTTCTCATATATGGGGTGGCTCAACCCCCACAGCTCTACAGTACTTGACAGGGTGGAATAACTTTTTGCCTCATCAATTCCCCACCTCTTACTGGCTGTCTTCAATCTCTCTCTCTTCGTCGTATGTTGCCTCACTCTCTCTTTACTATCGCTATCATAACGGATATTGTCTTCTGAACTCTCTATCTACATTCCTCTACCTTTAAGGAGAACACGCAGCACCAGACTTTCGACACTTTCTCATTCATTTCTGTCCAACTCTCTAACGCAAGGGTTAATCGGTATTTTCAATCTTTCATCTACTCAACCGGTGAACTCTGACCAATTTTCCTCAACCCATCTTTTCCCCTGTCTATGACCTCCAATGTTTCAAACGCAGAGTGTCTAGGTAACTCGAAAACCCTGGAACTTGAGTTTTGCTTTCTTCTTCTTCTATAGGTGGTGGGGCATTTGCTCTTGGTCCCTTCTTCCTGTATAAAATAAACGTGTACACGCTGTGTTTTAACGAAGTAGCACTAATATCTGAACATTTACCTCCGGCAGGCTTTTGAATCAATATGTTTAAAAATTAAAGACCATGAAATTGTCACCAGCAAGAAAGAACAAAAATATTCTTAAATGAACTTAAGGCTCTGTATATCAAGTAGAGAAAACCTCATAAATTAAGGGGGTCATTATTTATGCAAAAAATTGCTTGCATAATACAAAGTAATGATAATGTATCTATTTCTTTTATTGTTTGTTAGTTTACTATGCTGACAAAAGAAGTAATATCTTGACGTGATTATAATTTCTAAAAAAGAAATGTATATTTTAAGTATTTCCACTATTATTTGTAAGTGTATTAATAAAATTACTGTCTTGACATGTTAATAAATGTTGATTGTATGTATATGTATTATTATTTCTAATTTTATGTTGAATGCGCATCGGTGTAATGGTTAAAATCGCTGACTACGAATCCATTGGCCCCGGGATCGAGAGCCGGTGACGGCAGTCGGCGCGCAGCCAAACCCAGATGTTCATCCTTCTACACAATAAAAAAAATTGATTGGTAGATAAATCGGTACTCTCGGTAACCTAGTAGTTAAGACGCTGGGCTGCTGATCGGGAGGTCGTGAGATCGAGTCCGGGCGATGTCTACATTTTGCCAATATTTAAAAATAAATCAATTCTCTTCATAAATTTTACTAATCTAATCTGAAACCTTTTAATTTTCATATTTTTTACATTACAAATTTGTTGAAATGCATTTCCTTAGCTCACTCCACGATAGACAGCACCAGAATTTGTTTCTCATATACCGTAGGTAAAATAATGTGAAAAAAATTTATTATTCGGTAAAATGATAAAATAATTTTTTTTTAGTTTCATAAATTGAATACCAATATTTAACGTAATTGTTTTTTTGATGTTGAAGATATTTCCTTTCTTCAAGAATGTTAACAACAGCAAAATTTTCTATTAAAATTTCAAGGCCCTGGTGGCGAATTTGAATAAAAAAAATGGATGTATAATTTTGTTTATAAAATTATTAAAATACTTAAAATAAAATCAGCATAATAAAATGGTTTAATATATAAATTATAAAGAACAACTTAATGTAGAATTATTATTAATATGAGTAGGAGATTACAATAGTTTATAGTATTTAAAGATAAGCTAGTTAAAGAAAATGTAAATTTATGGGCAACTTAACTATTAAGCTTTGCTTTTTTCATGAATGTAAAATATATTTATATAATTACACTTTGAAATGAGTATAAATTATCACAAATAATGTTTTTTCTTCTATAAATATAGATTTTGTTTTGTAATGAAATTTAAAAAAATTGAAATGATCGGTGAGAGAATCGGTTAAATTTGCTGGGGCCGATGACGATTAATCGGCACAAAACTAGTGGCAAGCTTAACCTTCGTCAGAATGAACAATTTGGGCGGAATCAAAACCTAGGTTAACTGAGGAATGTATTATATAAAGTTGTGAGAGTGTAATTAATTCACTATTATTTGTAAGTTCACTCTTAAGAAATGTCTTGACATTGTGTGCAGATGTGTTTCTGTTTCATTCTTATTCATTTTTAAAATATATATATTTAATACGTTTTAATAACATGGTTGATTGCTGAGTTATGGCATCCCTTATAAAGTTATCCGACTATGAGTTATAAAAAAGATGAATGGAAACAAATCACTAAATACTACAAATGATTTAAAACGCTGTACAAAGGTTTATCGCATACTTTGAAATGTTTTTATCTGATGGTCGCTGAATTCCAGACTACAGTATGACGTTACACTTACACATACAATTATATGCAAAAATTTATATTTGTTTTTTGTTTTATATTTATTTTTATTTGCCCTCATGACCATCCTCTTTATCAAACCTATTGTTTACATTTATCAAACCGCTTCTTACCCAGCTGAGCTTAAAATTTTGCTCTTTTCCCAGTTTACCCTCTTTTCCTTTCTTTTCCTCTTTTCCCTCCACACTTTTCCCCTCCTCCCTCCCCCCTTTCTCCTCGTTTCCATGGCAATTGTCTACGTTGATTGACCCATACTACTGATGTTACCAAACGTTATTTCTACTTGACTGTTCTACTTTATCTTAATTCCTTTCTCATGCTGTTAATTAATGTGAAAGAACTAAGGAAATTCATATTTAAAAATTATTTGCATTCCTTATAATTCTTTCAAGAAGTACTAATCAGTATGAATGATTTCACGTACATTTTCTGGATTGTTCACTTTACTCCTTCAATATCATACCATGGTGTTACCGTTATAAGATTCTCTCGCAGGTCTGAAGATACTTCAGGAAGAAACTTTTCGTTAATTTCAATACTTGGATGAAATTGTTTACTTTCAACTTGTGTAAATGTATACACTTCTATATACATTTCAGACAAGTTTATTTAATTACGCAATACTTTGAAGGAATGACGATGTTTAGTTGGTATTTTAGGGAACTGTTTGTATTCATATTACATCTTCACTGAAAAATATGATTCTACTGTAGACTGCCATTTTTCTTAATACTGTCCGCGGATGTACTGTACAGTAATTAAAACAGTGATACGCGAGATGTAAAGTCTTGTGATAATTTCTCATTTGGGAAAATAGAAATTTACCAATTGCAATTGTGTTGAATTTATTTTCATTAGTCGTAGTAATTATTTTATGGTCATTTGGATTTTCTCACATATTAAATTTACTTCTCTACTAAAATAAATAACGAAATAAAATAACGCTTCCGTGTGTTAATTTATAAAATTTAAGATTCCTTCTGAAGTTATATTTACTACGCGTTCAAAGTTTTAAAATTACATTACAAAGTTGTTTCTTCCAAAAGCTTTCAACTTAAATTTTATTTACTAGAATAAAAAAAGAGTAAACAAGAAAGATAAACAAAACTGAAACGAAAAGGCGGCATTTTAACAATAAAAGGTGAAAGAAAGGATGAAAATGAAAATGAACAAAGTATTCATTCCATCGCATTTGAAAAAGAAACAGTTCTTTTGAAAATTTTAACTCCCTAAATTATGACATAAAAAGTCAGTATAACATATCATAAAACAGGATTTAATTTAGAATTTTAAACCATTTAACTTAATTTAAAGTCGCGCATAACTTCCATCTTATTAAATTTAGAAGGTTTTTGCTCACAGCAATAAATTGTTTCTTTACCGCTAATTACATTAAACTTTGAAATATTTTAAATTCTTTATTACTAGCCAACTGATTCTCCATGACAGGAATTTTTAAGTATTTGTAAGGAATTGTGAGTACTACAATCAGGTCTTTTTTTGCCTCTTCTGCACATTTCAGAAGCACGGGTCCGGGAGTTGAAGCGTTTGATGCGGCAGATTAGTGTCTCTGGAGTGCCATGCAGACTTGAACTGATGGAATATGGTGTTTTCAGGAGCGCTGATCTTTCCGAACAAGGTCTTCCACACATTGCCAAGACCAAGTTCCAAAACATGGTCCCTGCAGCCCAGGTAGAAGACTTTATTCTCAGTGAGTTACTTGATGTATTTAGTGGCTCCACTCTTCCAGTCACTGTTTCTCGCGGTTGTATCAAACACGAGAGCTTTCACTTTCTCTTTGACCTCCCACATTTCCAGCATCCCTACAATTGCTTCCACTTGAGCTTTGTCAGTAGCTTGTGGCAGCCTCTGAACACCAAGAAGCTTACCCTTGGAAAAATTGGGAGTGGGACCTGAGACAAGTATAGCAAGTGCTTTGTGGGCATCACCGTATCTGTCCTTAGTCAACTTACCGCCCCAATGTAGTGTAACGAACTCAGGAGAGTTCTATCGAACCGAATCCAGAATTTCTAGCGAAATATTATGCCTCTTTGCCATGCACTCACGGCGCGTAGTGCATCGGGACAAGCTGGCGCCACACACTTTTAGAACTGTAGCTACTATCATGGTTGCCTCATAATTACTTATTTTGATCCTATCAAATGTCGATGTCAGCTCTGGGTCCTACATGATACGTTTTGGCGCTTTCAGTATGTATATATTTTCGTCTCTTGCCTTCTCCATTCCCTGACGAGGTGTACTGCTGAATACACGAAAGGACTTGGAATCATTTCTTCTTTTTCCTTGTGGATTTGCATCATTTATTCATTTCATGTATTTAAGTGTGAAATTCATCTTAAAGAAATGTAAGTTAGGTTAAGTTCAGTTAAGTTACCTTAGGAATTAGCGATTTCCTTAAGATAATATTGGTGTCTCCGACATTCGATCGCTGTAACTTTGCTCCTTCAACAATGATCTCACCTGTATCGGTCCACTGTATGTTGGGATCATCAACAATGACCACTTTTGTCTCTCGAACCTGCTTCTCTTTCCCCTTTGTTGTGTTTTTGGGACATGTCTTTCCACAATTTCCAGCGTCTTCTCCTCTAAGGTCATTATCATCTCTTCCGTTGACTTAGCTACGAAGATGGATTTCCAATCTATTACTTCCATGCTGGATGCAACATCCCAGTTTATACCTTTGGAGTGAAAATTAAAAATTTCAAACTTGCTTCTTTCTGTTGTTCGTGTTCTTTCCTTTCTTGTTGTCTCTTATGATATATATTGGTTGTTATTTTAATAATGTTTTGATCCGATATTATAGTTGGGAATACTTCTACATTATCTATTATGTTGCTGTTGTTTGTGAACACCAAATCTATGCACTTGTTTTTTCTTGTTTTTTCTGTTATTTCTTGTGTTAACATAAATTCATCAGCCAGAGCTAGTAGCATTGTATATATCAATCAGAAGAAGTTACGCTAATGTTACACATCGAATTCACTGTTACTAAAACGTTTCGTTCAAATGCCTAATTGATATACAACTTATATGTAAAAATTTTAGCAGTGATAGGATTTCACTCAAGAACTGAATACTATAAAAGTGGGATTTGTAAGAGAAGACCTACTCTCTCCTTCACCAGTAAAAATTCATTTCTACTTCCTATCCTTTAAAAGACAACATTAATAAATGGAACTGAAAATCTTAAGGACCACAGAGTGAAGAGCATTCAGATAACAGAGCTCGAAAGAGAAAGAACTATCAAACCTCAAATAAGTAATTGGTTTTAATACATAACAAACAGCAAGTTTAAAGTTAACTAAACATTATGTAAGCTTAAGTTTTAAACTGACTTAATATCAGTTTTGAAGAAAACTTATGCCTGTGTTTAACTATGAACAGAGAAGTACGTAAAACCTTGAAATCGTAGTATCAAAATTATTATGAGTTTTTTTTAAGTTTAACCCTTAAACTCTACCCGGGGTACTGTTGTCCCCCAGTACCCCAGGAATTCCTAGCGTAACTTTTACAATGGGTTATCTCGCGCTTATTCTTTCTCCCAGAAATTATCAGGTGGTAAGATATTAATAAATTCATTCATTTGAATAATCTATTCCGAAGCTCCTTCCCCTCTATGATCAATCAATGGTCACGTGACTCCTGGTATTACCTGGGCATATCTCTACCCCTGCGTGGTCAGTTGAGCGCCGCAAGCCGTGCATCTCAGACGTGTATTTGAAGAAATCTCACGTAGACGAAAAATAGTGATGGCTACCTTTAATATTGCGTACTCGAGTTTTATGAAGTGATATTCAGTAAAGTGTGAAGATGTAGTGAACACTGAAAGACTCCCTATTTCCTATTCCTACAACTATGTTGTAGGACTAAACTTTATAAAAGCTCATATATACCGTGAAGTGGAAGAAACAACACGTGCAGAAGAGAAGCAACGGTTATGGTTAGTGAGTCTTGTTGATGAGTGGGTCTGACAAGCGGTATTATATCATGCTGCATCATACCGAGTACTCGTACCCTACGGCTAAGAATGTAAATCTTATCATAATGGAGAATCTGAAGTAATTTTACCACTACCGTACATTATTATATATATAATGACGAAGTTTGTAGTTAAGTTGTGGTAAAAGTCCTGCGTGAGATTTTAATAGAATTTAGAGACGAGTATCGTTTACAAAACAAAAAAGAAAAATATGGGCACATTTTCCTCTCAAATAGTGCTCCGGAGTGTGAATAAAATGTGTTTAGTTCTTAAAAATGCACGAAAATATCTGGTTGAGTTGTTATTAGGTTGTTAGATAAATGGGTACCCTAGGTATCTTAGCGGTTAAGACGCTGGGTGCTGATAGGGAGGTTGAGAGATCGAGTCCGGACGATGACTTTGTAATTTCTGACCGCCCGTGCTGGAGCGTAGTTCGGATTCAACGTTAAAATGTAGATCTAAGGTGGAGTGACAAGTTTGACCTTAGTCAAAATGAGGAATTATCGCACGGAACCTTTTGATATATAATTCGATTTTCTATAGCATACAAAAAGAAATCATCGAACAAAACACTCTGTTTTTGCAACATTGTGTGTGTGTGTGTGTGCGTGTGTATGTGTGTGTTTGCGCGCGCGCGCCGCAAGTAATATTCCGAGTAATACCGAGTAATATTCCGAAACTTCATAAATGAAAATAAATTAATTGAAATTTTGGCATCCAACCTGCGTCCCCATTACCGGATATCCGAATCAGGCGTGTTGATTGTCCGGATATCGAGTACTACACGCTTCTCTCTCTCTCTCTCTGCGAACCTATGTAGGATAAGATAGTGGTCCGAAAACTGTCAAATGCCGTTTAACATGGGTAAATGCAAGGTCATGCACATTGGCTACGCTAATCCCAAGTCGGACTTCTCCATGCTGGGGAGTAATATCGAGGCCACTGGTTTGGAAAAGGACTTGGGTTTGCTAATTAGCAGCGACCTTAAGTTTACCAAACAACGTGTAGAAGTGGAAAGGAAAACCCAGAAGCTGTTGGGTTAATTCAGGAGGCAATTTCGATTTCGGAAACAATGCGATTGTGCTCTCGCTGTACAATTCCCTGGTTCGGCAGCACCTGGAGTACGCCGTGCAGTTCTATCGCCCAATCTCAGGAAAGATATTAACAGGCTGGAGCGAGTCCAGGAGACGGCCACAAAGTTAATCTCTTTCCTTCTTAGGTTAAGGCTTAGGTTTGGGTTTCTCTTCGGGGGCTGAGGATATCCCACCTTCTTCCCCAAAGACCCTCCTCCTTAGTCTCTCTTTCTTAGGTTAAGGTTACCCTTTGGGGGAGGTCATCCTCCCTTCTCCCCCCAAACTCCCCCCCCTTCATTGCAAATTTGGGGATAACCCCTTCCCCTTTCAACACCCCCTCCCTTTTTGAACAACCCCTCTCCCCTTTGCAACAACCCCTTCCCCATTGCAACACCCCCACCTTTCAACCTCTCTCACACCCTTTGCAATACCCCTTTGCAACATTCCTACCTCCCCTTTTGCAACATTGATCAACATTTGCAACATTGCCTTGCACTCGTCCATTTTGTGCCCATACTACTAAGGGCGTACAGTTGACCTAACCATTCACCTAACTGGGCATTCAATAATTTTACCGTAGGTTTTGATATATAGTCTATAAGTTTAAAAAATATTAATATCTCTCATTTCAATGGTGCCCATAGAACGGAAAAGGTTCCAGGTATGTGTGGGATTATGAATTTAGCCAGTTTATAATTATGCGTTGTGTAAACTGAAAGGATAGGTTTAATTGGAATATTTCGCCTATGTGGTTTTGGTAGGCTATAAAGAATTCCTGGTACAGTTCCTGAAGAATGTATGGATGTATAACTTTCGTTTGTAATTTTATCTTGATCATGTAGTTTTTTGAGAAAGTGATTCAGTTTTTTTAAGAGTCTAAGTGAAATTGTTATTGGATCTTCGTTTATTTTCTTAAATTTTGTATGATCAGAGAGAATTGTATTTACTTTGCTAATGTAATCCTTTTCATTCATAAATGATATCCCTTTTCCTTTATTATGATAGATTTATCATTTGATACTGTTAGTTAGTTTACAGTATGTCATTCTTATTTATGTGAGGTAAGAGTATTTTGTTTGGTTTAAAATTATGAAAGTACTTCTTTGCAATGTTTGCGACTTTATTTCAAGAACGAAAGTTTAGAGTTGTTTGTTATTTGTAAATCTTTAATTAAGTTGATGAAGTACTCTTTCAAAAGATAGAAAATATTTACACTTATTATTCAGCTTAAATTGTGAAAGTTTGAAATCCAGTCCTAATGATAATAATTTTTTTCATTTCTTGAAAGAATTTTGTCAGAAAGACTCAGAGCAGGAAAGATGAAAATGGAAAAAATTCCGAAACGTTTGCAGTAAATTATTGAAGCATGATCATGATACAAGTTTTAATTCTCATATTATAACATAAAACCAAAAATCTACAAAAGATACATAAACGATACTTTATGCTATCCACAAATTGAGATGATTCTGATAATTTCATTATCTATTTAAATAATCACGATCCACATATCCGATTTACTAATGAGGAAGAAACTGCTCAAACTTTACCTCTTTTTGATATTAAAATTAGCAAAAGAAAACCAAATTTCATACTTCTATCTACAGAAAACCAAACCACACAGGTTTAGGTACCAATTATTTCAGCAACATATCAAACATACGTAAAATTAACAATATAAAAAACTTAATTTATCGATCATATTATCTTTGCTCAACATACATGTCTTTCCACAGCCAAATAACGTATCTAAGAAGTTTTTTTATACTGTAGATAACTCCTAAGCCAAGAATATTTTTCAACAAACGCTTAAAATATTATCACAGGCCTGCGAATGAGAACTTTGTAAGAGGTGTTTTCTTACTAATAGCTGATTTATATAATTAAACTACGCTGATTTCGAATAAGGTATCCATTTTTTCTATCACGGAATGATTTTCTGCAAACTGGAAGGGAAAAAACAAGAACATAAATAAATATTATTTATTTCAATATTATTTATTATTTAAGTAGTTCTCATTCGCAGACCTGTAAGGAATGAGGTTGATGTCAGTTAAAATGATCTCGACTCATGGCCAAAAACAATGCTGTCTCTGAATTATAACGATCAACATCAGGTAGATCACTTTTTACTCGTCTGTTGCACATAACCTATCAAGATCGGACTGATAATATTTAGCTTACCAACTGCAAAACAAATATTTTGATTGTTGATAGTCATAATACATTATATAAAGTTATAAGGTTGTCGGTACTGAATAAATTCTTTTACATCAAAGGCAATCAGCGAGGTACTTGCTTAATCTCTCAGAGACTCATTTCTACCTGTTACACAATGCAAAAAGGCTCACATTTGTAATGTGTCACTCAGATATTAATGTGCATGTTGGCTGGCACCATGACTTATTGATCAAAAGCGGTTATCGAACATTAATCGAGGTTAATTAAATTTTGTTGCCTACTGCCAGACAAGTAAAAAATCCCGACTGGAATAACTGAAAGAAAAGGTGTTTCTGAATCGAATGTTGTACAACATAAATTCACAGGTGAATTCGTCCATAATTCCGACGAAACAAACTTTTGGCAAAAATTAGTCGGAAAGCTAATTTTTAAGGTTTACTCAATGTATATTTTTCATTTAACCCTTTAACATTCAGACCGCCACTTTACTGATTTGTTCTGGTCAACATCAGACGACTTTATTCTATATAGAGAGGAACTTTGGGTATTAAGGGCTTTATTTATAAATAATTTCATTCCATATGGCATATGTGATCTACAGGATATTGTGAAATTTGGAATTGTGAAGTTGTTTGTGATTGGCTGCAAAGGTTTGTTTACAAATAAGGAAAGCGAGTGACAAAGTAAAAAAAATTTGAACATCTTTATTTACTTTGGAAATTTTTTATTTAAAATTGTCATTAAACCACTCACGGAACATTTCTGCTACAAGTGTAAATCAACATTTTAAAATTTTATTCATGCACACTTAAAAATGTTTTCAGTTAAGAAAATAGACTGAAGATGCAAATAAATCTTTTGCTATGGGGCTGGAACCTAATCTCAGCATCCAGTCAGGTCGTACTATATATCGTATGATCTCTTTCTAATGCCCGTTTAGACCACGCTTTATTTTTGACAATGGAGGGTGTTATTAATGATTGTAAAGACCAACTTATTATTAACTGTATTCGTGCCAATGCACATCGTGAAGCAATGGAAGAAGGTGCTGCTTCGTTTATTAATCGAGAGTAGATTACAAAAATCTAAACCGAAGTGAACAATGGGTTACGGACAAATGTAAGAAAGGGTATGGCTCGTTTTATGGTATTTTTGGTAAATCCCAAGAGAGCAATGAAATTGTGCTGCAAAGCTAGGGGAAACGAAAGAGAAGCAACGCAAATGTTAGCTGAGAGAGGAAAGGATGTTAGTAGGTAACTAATTTAACTATACCGTAAGAGAGTGCCTGAAAGCATTCCACCTGGTACCATACCTATAAAGACTGCATTAAACATAGTGGATCGTGTGTGGTTTTGTGACTATCTGCGTGAATGGGAGGGAGACGATTTTCTACATTTTACACCAAGTGATAAATTTTTCAAATGGACCATGCGGCGACCAAATTTTCGGAACGATAGAATGTGGTCATGCTCTATTGAAGATATGGAAGAAGATGAACACTTTGAAAAGCTCCGTAGTAATCTTAGGTGCATCGAGTTTTTCATTTGTTTTATTGCAGTGAAAATGATATGGATCATCAAACAAAAGGGCAAGTCATAAGGTGGTAAATACTTGTATTATCAAACAAATGTTGTACAGAAAGTAATAAATTTTTTTATCTAATCTTGCAAATGTGTTAAACCCTGAGGAAATTGTGTTTCTACACGATAACGCCCACTGTCAGGGAGTAAATTTTACCCAAAATCTGATAAGAAACTCCGGGACTGATTTGTTTGACCAAACGCAATGACCAGCAACTCACTGAATCTGAATTCAGCTGAACACCTACTGTAGAGGCGATTAGCAAAGAAAAATTAAAATATTTAATAATCAAGGAACGCGCCGAAAATAGATATTCAAAGCAGATATTGAAGCGCCACCTAGACAACATTTTGCAAGAAATGGAATTTGCTACGGATCTTTTAAAATAAAAACTTATTACTAAAATCATACCCTGCGCGTTTACAAGCTGTACGCAAAGCTACTGTTGGACAAACAAATTACTGACATAGGAAAAAATGTATATTAAATAAAGCTTTAAAGTGATATAAAGTATGTTTTATTCTCATTTGTAGTTTAGGCTGTACCCCCAACAAAGGACTTTTTTACACCCTGTATTATACTCTATCGTGAAGGGTAACCAAGAAAAGTTGAATTCTCACCTGCAACCAGTGGCGGATAAATAATCACTGATGCTATTGAGGCTGAAGCCTCAGGCTCCCATGCTTGAGAGGCCCTCCAGTCAACTGAGTTTCGATGATATAATTCGAGATTTTCGCAAACTTCTTTGATTAAATTTGACAAAGTACACACAGTGACAAATTCCCTGTTTTACTTTATGTTTTATAGGCTCTAAAGTAAAGTTTGTTTAATACTGTTTGATTTTGGCAAACGACAAAATACACTGTGTTAAGGTTCTTAATTCGTGGAGATGTACTATGACTCAGGGGTGGGGAACCCTTGGCACGCGTGCCAAACGTGGCACGCCAACGACTTTTTTCCGGCACGCGATTCCCCGGGCTCACCTTAAAAAAAATTAAATAAATAAATATCCAAATTCTTCGCTGAGTTTTATATTTTAACTTAATGTTTTCTGCTAAAAAATGGTAAAGATTAACTTCTGTTTAATATATTATGTAGGTAAAATAACATTTTATTTTCTCTGTAATTTTTATGTATTATTCATAAGGGATTAAGAATCAATAAAAGAATATCTTTAATTTTATTTTCTTTCATTGTGCTTTAGTCAAGTAAAACGATTATGAGATTGGGCACTGTAATGTATTGGGAAAACTTGAAAAAACTTATGGCTGATTGATCTGATATATAAAAAACAAAAAAAAATCAGAATTATTGTTTACTCTTTTGCTGATGTTAAAAATTGCGTTTTTAAATTGTGTGGCTGTATATGGCAGCTATAATTACACTTAAAGGCTAGTAAAAAATATCCACGCTATCAACAGGGTAGAACGACCTTCAAGTAAAAATTCCGTCACTAAATTTTACATTTATTCAATCTTACATGACTTACAATAATCACTCTTACAATATTCTTTGATTTTACCGCTCCAGTGTAATTTTTGATTATTTGAAAAGGTTCTCCCAATACTTAAAAGGCACCAAATAATAATATGTTCCCCAAAATTTCGGTTGGCACGTGAGAAAATTTTGCATCAAAGATTTGACGATTTTGG
This sequence comes from Bathynomus jamesi, assembly GCA_023014485.1. Classification (NCBI taxonomy): domain Eukaryota; kingdom Metazoa; phylum Arthropoda; class Malacostraca; order Isopoda; family Cirolanidae; genus Bathynomus; species Bathynomus jamesi. The sequence continues at coordinate 1,559,928 of JAJOZX010000025.1, read as the reverse complement.
CACGCTCACTTAAAAAGGTTGCCCACCCCTGTACTATGTACTGCACATGTACATGTATTGTTAATAAAAATCTATACAAAAGGGCCCCCATATTCTTCATTGCCCGAGGTGTCTTATTCCGCCTTTGCCTGCAGCTACTTTACTGTTCTTCCGGTTTTTTAAAGTCTTTATTAGCATGACTCTTATATTTGTTTTACAAGACTGAAATTAAAGTTAAACTTTTACTGAGGCAAACTTTGAAGCGTTAACATGATTAATTGATTATTGATCCAAGCTGAGTCGAAGCCATATATATATAATATATATATATATATATATATATATATATATATATATATATATATATATATATATATATGATGCAAACCCACAAGGAGGTACACCCTGACGAGGTATATATATATATATATATATATATATATATATGTCAAAAAGTTTTTGAACGAAATTTAATTTTATTGTCGGGTGTAACTTAAGCTAACGTTTCAGTTTGTAAATTCCTGTCATGGACAATCAGTTTGGCTAGTAATAAAGAATTTAAAATATTTCAAAGTTTAATTTAATTAGCGGTAAAGAAACAATTTATTGCTGTGAGCAAAAACCTTCTAAATTTAATAAGATGGTAGTTATGCGCGACTTTAAATTAAGTTAAATGGTTTAAAATTCTAAATTAAATCCTGTTTTATGATATGTTATACTGACTTTTTATGTCATAATTTAGGGAGTTAAAATTTTCAAAAGAACTTTCTTTTTCAAATGCGATGGAATGAATACTTTGTTCATTTTCATTTTCATCCTTTCTTTCACCTTTTATTGTTAAAATGCCGCTTTTTCGTTTCAGTTTTGTTTATCTTTCTTGTTTACTCTTTTCTTATTCTAGTAAATAAAATTTAAGTTGAAAGCTTTTGGAAGAAACAACTTTGTAATGTAATTTTAAAACTTTGAACGCGTAGTAAATATAACTTCAGAAGAAATCTTAAATTTTATAAATTAACACACGGAAGCGTTATTTTATTTCGTTATTTATTTTAGTAGAGAAGTAAATTTAATATGTGAGAAAATCCAAATGACCATAAAATAATTACTACGACTAATGAAAATAAATTCAACACAATTGCAATTGGTAAATTTCTATTTTCTCAAATGAGAAATTATCACAAGACTTTACATCTCGCGTATAACTGTTTTAATTACTGTACAGTACATCCGCGGACAGTATTAAGAAAAATGGCAGTCTACAGTAGAATCATATTTTTCAGTGAATATGTAATATGAATACAAACAGTTCCCTGAAATACCAACTAAACATCGTCATTCCTACAAAGTATTGCGTAATTAAATAAACTTGTCTGAAATGTATATAGAAGTGTATACATTTACACAAGTTGAAAGTAAACATTAATTTCATCCAAGTATTGAAATTAACGAAAAGTTTCTTCCTGAAGTATCTTCAGACCTGCGAGAGAATCTTATGACGGTAACACCATGGTATGATATTGAAGGAGTAAAGTGAACAATCCAGAAAATGTACGTGAAATCATTCATACTGATTAGTACTTCTAGAAAGAATTATAAGGACTACAAATAATTTTTAAATATGAATTTCCTTAGTTCTTTCACATTAATTAACAGCATGAGAAAGGAATTAAGATAAAGTAGAACAGTCAAGTAGAAATAACGTATGGTAACATCAGTAGTATGGGTCAGTCAAGGTAGACAATTGCCATGGAAACGAGGAGAAAGGGGGGAGGGAGGAGGGAAAAGTGTGGAGGGAAAAGAGGAAAAGAAAGGAAAAGAGGGGAAACTGGGAAAAGAGCAAAATTTTAAGCTCAGCTGGGTAAAAAACGGTTTGATAAATGTAAACAATGGGTTTGATAAAGAGGATGGTCATGAGGGCAAATAAAAATAAATATAAAACAAAAAACAAAAATAAATTTTTGCATATAATTGTATGTGTAAGTGTAACGTCATACTGTAGTCTGGAATTCAGCGACCATCAGATAAAAACATTTCAAAGTATGCGATAAACCTTTCTACAGCATTTCAAATCATTTGTAGTATTTACTGATTTGTTTCCATTCATCTTTTTTATAACTCAGTCGGATAACTTTATAAGGGATGCCATAACTCAGCAATCAACCATGTTATTAAAACGTATTAAATATATATATTTTAAAAATGAATAAGGATGAAATAGAAACACATCTGCACACAATGTCAAGACATTTCTTAAGAGTGAACTTACAAATAATAGTGAATTAATTACACTCACAACTTTATATAATACATTCCTCAGTTAACCTAGGTTTTGATTCCGCCCAAATTCTTCATTTTGACGAAGGTCAAGCTTGCCACTAGTTTTGTGCCGATTAATCGGCATTGGCACCAGCAGAATCGGACATTGTTTGGGCATCGGCATCGGGCAAATTTAACCGATTCTCTCACCGATCATTTGAAATTTTTAAAATTTCATTACAAAACAAAATCTATATTTATAGAAGAAAAAACATTATTTGTGATAATTTATACTCATTTCAAAGTGTAATTATATAAACATATTTTATATTCATGAAAAAAGCAAAGCTTAATAAATTAAGTTGCCCATAAATTTACATTTTCATTAACTAGCTTATCTTTAAATATAAATTATTGTAATCTCCTTCTCTATATTAATAATAATTCTACATTAAGTTGTTCTTTATAATTTATATATTAAACAATCTTATTATGCTGACTTTATTTTAAGTATTTTAATAATTTTATAAACACAAATTATACATCCATTTTTTTTTTTCAAATTCACTACCAGGGCTTGAAATTTTAATAGAAAATTTTGTTGTTGTTAACATGCTTGAAGAAAGGAAATGTCTTCAACATCAAAAAACAATTACGTTAAATATTGGTATTCAATTTATGAAACTAAAATAAAATTATTTTATCATTTTACTGAATAATAAATCTTTTTTACATTATTTTACCTACGGTATATGAGTAACAAATTCTGGTGCTGTATATCGTGGAGGGAGCTAAGGAAATGAATTTCAACAAATTTGAAATGTAAAAATATGAAAATTAAAAGTTTTCAGATTAGATTAATCAAATTTATGAAGAGAATTGACTTATTTTTAAATATTGGCAAAATTTCGGCATCGCCTGGACTCGATCTCACGACCTCCCGATCAGCAGCCCAGCGTCTTAACTACTAGGTTACCCATGGTACCAATTTATCTACCAACCAATTTTTTTTATTGTGTAGAAGGATGAACAGCTGGGTTTTGCTGCGCGCCGACTGCCGTCACCGGCTCTCGATCCCGGGGCCGATAGATTCGTAGTCAGCGATTTTAACCATTACACCGATGCGCATTCAACATAAAATTAGAAATAATAATACATATACATACAATCAACATTTATTAACATGTCAAGACAGTAATTTTATTAATACACTTACAAATAATAGTGGAAATACTTAAAATATACATTTCTTTTTAGAAATTATAATCACGTCAAGATATTACTTCTTTGTCAACATAGTAAACTAACAAACATTAAAAGAAATAGATATATTCTCATTACTTTGTATTATGGAAGCAATTCTTTGCATAAATAATGATCCCCTTAATTTATGAGGTATTCTGTACTTGATATACAGAGCCTTAAGTTCATTTAAGAATATTTTTGTTCTTTCTTGCGGGTGACAATTTCATGGTCTTTAATTTTTAAAGATATACTTTCAAAAGCCTGCCGGAGGAAAATGTTCAGATATTAGTGCTACTTCGTTAAAACACAGCGTGTACACGTTTATTTTATACAGGAAGGAGGGAACAAGAGCAAATGCCCGCAAAAGTGCCCCCCCCCCCCTAGAAAAAGAAGAGAGGAAAACTCAAGTTCCAGGGTTTTCGAGTTACCTAGACACTCTGCGTTTGAAACATTGGAGGTCATAGACAGGGGAAAAGATGGGTTGAGGAAGATTGGTCAGAGTTCACCGGTTGAGTAGATGAACGATTAAAAATACGATTAACCCTTGCGTTAGAGAGTTTGACAGAAATGAATGAGAAAGTGTCGAAAGTCTGGTGCTGCGTGTTCTCCTTAAAGGTAGAGGCATGTAGATAGAGAGTTCAGAAGACAATGTCCGTTATGATAGCGATAGTAAAGAGAGAGTGAGGCAACATACGACGAAGAGAGAGAGATTGAAGACAGCCAGTAAGAGGTGGGGAATTGATGAGGCAAAAAGTTATTCCACCCTGTCAAGTACTGTAGAGCTGTGTGGGTTGAGCCACCCCATATATGAGAAGAGGCGGACAAGACCCTGTACAGGGACAGCAACTGAGTGGGGGTTAAGAAACTGCGGAAGCGGAAGAGCACACCTAACCAATTAGAAGCTGTTTCAGAAAGAGTGTGTGTGTGATCTTTCCACGAAAGATCACGAGAAAAGGAAACGCCAAGAATGTTAAGAGAAGAGGAAGGATTAAGTTGTGTATTGTTGCAGGTAAAGGGATAGTCGTGTGGAAGATTGTGACGAGTAGACAGAAGGAGGAACTGAGTTTTTGAAGCATTGAAAGCCACAAGGTTTTTTCTGCCCCAGTTAAATATAGCAGAAAGATTAGAGGTCAGGTGTTCCATCGCCGTCCTACGCGAATCATGGAGTGACTGTCGAGAAGACGCTTTGGGAAGCTGGTGGAGAAGTGAAGAGTGGAATCATCGGCATAGGACTGAATAGGACAGGAAGTGCGAATTAAAAGATAATTGGTAAATAAAAGGAAAAGAGTGGGTGACAAGACAGAACCCTGAAAGAACACCACTGTTGATAGTTTTAGGAGATCAATGGCCATCTACAACTGCAACTGTAGATCGGCAGAAAAGAAATTACATGAAGGCACAGATAGAAGGATAGAAACCGAAGGAGGGCAGTTTGGAAATTAAAGATTTGTGCGACTCTATCAAAATCTTTTGATATGTATAGCGCTATAGCAAAAGTTTCATCGAAATTCCGAAAGAAGGATGACCAAGAGTTAGAGATATGCAAGAAGATCGCCAGTAGAGCGTCATTTGCGGAACCCATACTGACGATCTGAAAGAAGATTGTGAGGATTGTGAGAAGAGAGGTGTTTAAAAACCTTCCTATTAAGGATACATTAAAAAATTTCGAAAGGCAAGAGATCAAATTAATTGAACGATAGTTGGAGGGTTGAGAGCGGTCATCCTTCTTTGGAACAGGCTGAATGAAAGCAAACTTACAGCAGGAATAAAAAGTACCAGATGAGAGACAAACACGAAAGAATTTGCCTTGACAGGGTGTTAGTGGAGACACTGTTGTGTAGGATGCTGATTTCATCTCTGCTCTTCTATAGATGAATTACTAACTGAAAAATAAGAAAAAAAAAAAAGTAAATTTCAGTGAATTTTAATTGATTAAGGAAAAACAACAAATATTTACTCAGTTTACTCGCGTAGTCAAATGTACATTGTGACAAGTGTAACAATATTTTTTATTTCATTTCTCATAGCATGCTCACTAGCTTCTCACCTCTGGACTCTGTGGCTGGGGGACCACTACTGCAGAGGGCTGTCAGGCGAACTGTCGTGCCTGGGGAATTAGAAGACACGATGCGTACGGCTGTAGGTCAATTCGTTCTCGAAAAATTCGTTCCTGGATAATTCGTTCATAGCCAACTCGTTCCCGGTAAATTTGTTCCAATGCAAATTTGTTCCTATCACCAAGTTCGTAGCCTACTCCTTTCGTGCGTGAGTTAAGTTAAGTTCCCCCAAAAGTTGAAGTTAATAATATTACTTCGGATGGCAACACTGACTTTCACTTTCACTTCAGTGATAGCCATGTACACAGTTGGTGGTTCCGCTAACAGCTGCTTTAATAAAAAATGCCTCGCTTCTTTTCTTCAGAAAGGGGCAAGAAAAAGCTTATTGATGATTCAAATTATATCTATGAGATTCATCGTCTCAATGCTGATGGATCCAAGATTTATTGGAGATGTGAAAAACGTCCTCTGTGTTTGGCCCGGGTACATACTCTGACAGAAGATCCTGACCACGCAATTGTGCACAGACATAAAGAGCACAACCACCCGGCAAACGCTACAACTGCCAAAGTTCGTGCGACAATTTCGGACATTAAGGCTGCTTGTATTGTAAGTCAAGAACCTTCCAGAGTAGTAATCGCTGATCATACTTGTCAAATGAATGACCATCAGCTGGCTGTTTTTCCAGGAATTTCAAACGTTGCACACAATATTAGGTGCTGGCGTCAGGAAAACGACAATGCACCGCCTGTTCCAAAAGACCGTAATGGATTTGACATTCCAGATATGTACAAGTTCTTAGAGAACGGCAATCTCTTCCTGTACTGGGATAGCGGTAAGAACGATGAAAAGAGGATCTTCGTGTTTCCCACCGAAGAAGGCTTGAACGACCTGATACGGTTCCAAAATTGGGCAGCTGATGGCGCGTTTAACGCCCTTACAGAGGTATTCTACCAGGTATACACCTTGCACATTCAAGATGGTCCCTTTGGTGCGCCAAGGCTATTCGCTCTCCTTCCTATCAAGACGGAAAATACATACAGAACCTTATTCTCAAAATTGGAGGAACTTTGCCCTGACCTCATTCCGGCCTCGATTATGATGGATTTTGAGAAGGCCAGCATGAATGCATTTCAAGCCATTTTCCCACGAGTTAGAGTAACTGGTTGTTTGTTCCATTTGTCCAAAAGTGTGTACAGACATATCGTTGCTCAGGGCTTGCAACAGAAGAACAACACAGATGACGAGTTCTCTTTAAAAGTGAGGTGTTTTTCTGCTTTAGCCTTTGTTCCAATCCCAGATGTTATTGACGCATTTGAAGAGTTAACTGATGATGATGAAATTCAACAAGAAATTGTGTCCTACTTCGAAACGAACTACATTGTTGGAATTCGTGGTCGCGATAATAATTGGCCTCGCGTGCAACCTTCATTTCCAATAGAAATATGGAATGTACGTGAGCGAACCGAACTCGACATGCCACGTACAAATAACTCTCTTGAAGCATGGCATAATGCTTTCGCTACTAATGTGTGTGTGTGTGTGTACACATCCTACAATATGGAAGCTTATTTTAGCCTTGCAAAAGGAGGAAAGTCTCTCACGCACGAAAAGAGTAGGCTTTGAACGCGGTGATACTGTCAGGGTGACTAAGAAATATGGTGATATAAAAAAACTTCTAAAAAAAGTACTTGAGAGATACGATGCTAACCAGGAAATAACGTTCTTAAAAGCTGTTGCCTACAACTTACATATATTTTAAATGTTTTAAATAAGGGTTTTAATAAGGTCTTAATAAAGTCTTAAATAATTTTTTCGTTCCAGAAAAATTCATCCTACAATATGGAAACTTATTTTAGTCTTTCACGCACGAAAAGAGTAGGCTACGAACTTGGTGATACATGAATAATGGAACGAATTTGCATTGGAACAAATTGACAGGGAATGAAAAGACTGGGAACGAGTTGTCTAGGAACGAATTATCCGGGAAAGAATTTTTCTGGAACGAATTTATCGCGCACGGATGCGTACAAGTATACATTACGACCTTGGTAGGAATACTTAAATCCTGTAGTGACGCATAATAATATATTAAAGTTATAAAAATTTATGGTTTTATGGTAAAATTTATGGTAAAATTTGTGGTTGTATAATGACATTAATGGGGGTTATTCATATGATGTAATGTTGACGGATGTATGCTAGATGGGAACTCTATTTTCTGTTTGTTAAATTGTATACATGCAAAAATTGGGCGGTTAAAGAAACGTGGCACAATTTGTATCATCGTATTCGTTTTTCTCAGCAAAAACTGCAATAAAATATTAGTGTGCCATTGTAAATTATCATCTTCACTCTTCCCATATATATATATATATACATACACATACTGCAAGTGAGGTGTATTCTTTGTTCTTAACTGATTGTTTCTATTACCGTATTACCCCAGTCTTTACAGCATGACCAACACTTTAAATCCTCTCAATACTGTAAATAAAATTATTGAATCTGAAAACGCAGTCAACTCCGACTCCCTTCTTAAGCAAGAAATACAGCAACGGCATCCTCTTATTCCTAAACTTAAACATTCGCAGTCTCCCAAACCATTTTGCCGGATTGATAGCTAACCTATAACCTATCTCGTTAAATTAAAAAAAAGAGATCTTTTTAACATTCCAGGGTACAAAAGCTTCCATGTATATATGATTAATAATAGGGGAGGAGGTGTAAGTATATTTGCAGAGTAAAAGCATTAAAGAACTAACAAGTATAAACAATACTTCAGAAACACTTGAATTTAAATGTTTATTCACAACACTTAGTTTTCAATTTTAGGCATTTAACGACCACCAACTGGTAACGTAACAACTTTTATTACAAATGTCGATATAATTTTGACATCCAATTATACTGGTAACAATTGCGTTTTTGCAGGATATTTAAATATTGATCTCATAAGAGAAAATTCGAATAAAAACTCAAGCTTCCTTTATAACATCATGACAGCAAGGGGTTTTGAATTAGCTATTACAAAATCAATTGGACTTCATAGTGACATTAGAAATTCGATTCTGCTACATCAGATCTGGGTCTGGTCCCTGTTTGACTGCATCTCAAGTATAATTATATTAAATATCACAGAACACTTGACTACGTACACCATGCTATTCACCCATTTCTCAGCAAAGGAAACTATGAAAGTTGACTATCGATCTTACAGTTGTAATAACAAATTAAAGTTCCTGAGAAAAATAACAGCTGTCAAAAGTCATCCAAAATATCATGATTCTTCTTCATATTATCCAAACTAAAAGAGACCCTTCCTCAAAACGCACTCCTTATCCTGTATTATTCCTTAACACATCCACATTTTTTATATTGAATAACAACATGGGGTAACTCAAACAAATACATACAAAACATCCTTTGGAAGTAATTCATAAAAAATGTCTTCGAACTCCCTCGAATAATGAGAACAGACAAAGTCATATTTCTCTAATGTTTAAAAAGCTAAATATTTTAAAAATAAATGACTTACACAAATTCAATATTGCTGTCAATATATTCAAAGCTATCAACAAAAATCGAGATACATCACCCATTGAAAGAGCAATCACCCTACCACCCCCACTCATATTCACCATCGTTATATATATATATATATATATATATATATATATATATATATATATATATATATATATATATTACCAGTGAGACAGAGTTGCAATGCATTTATACCTAGCAATTATTTAGCCACTCCTATGGTGCTTTCCAAAACAGTCCTTGTTATTTACAAAACAAAGATGAACTTTACATGTTCTGCACATATTGTTAGTCCTATTTTGTATTTTATTTTTCGTACAGAGTTTGCAACGCTTTCTTTCATTGGACTTTATCATGGTATGTGTAAGTGTTGGAATAGGCAAAGCACCCATTGAAGCCTTCTTTTTCATTACTGGTGTTGTGGCAGTCTTCCTTTTTCTACATGAAAGCTGACCTATTAAAGTTTTGGCAATTACCTTTCTTTAGTCCTTTGAAGTCTCAATCCTATCGCACTGAGGATATTTCTCCATGATTTTGGAATACACAATGAATAAGTGGTTTACAGCAATGTCAATTAGGTCAAATACAACCCTCAAATAATACTTGATTTTGGATCTGTGTTCATATTGATACGTTACTTTTTTGATCCATCATGTCAACTCCACCCATGTGTTCATTATGGTACTGGATTACTCTCAGACAGTCTACCTTGACTAGCTTTTCAATTACTTTCTTACGACGTTTTACTTCAACAGTTCGGTTAGCAGATATGAAATTTTACAGAACATAAACCGGATTGTTATCAGAGCATTTTTTAAGCTTTTCCCACTTGGCGACAAAGGCAGATCAGGAAGTGGGGGGGGGGGATTAAGGCAGGGGTATACTGCCAATTTCTTAACAACCGGTTCTGATACAGATAGGGGTGTAAATCGGCGAGCGCCAATGGCGCGAGTCATTAAGCTAGGGGATCTAGGGTGAGCGGTAGGTCCCCCAGCGGGGTCCGAGAAGCATTTTAGCTTTTCCAAACAGTATTTTCTAACATTTTGCCAGAAATTATTTAACATATTCTTTATACTTACTAATGACATAATTATCTAAAAATAAAATAATTTTTCATCAAAATTTTTCTATAAAATCCTGAAAAAATTAACAAAAGTTTAGATATTAATAAATTTCTACTGAGTGTTAAATATTTGTTAAAAACAAACAAACGGTTCGGTGATCCAATCAAAATTTAACAATCGGTTCGGACGAACCGGACCGAACCGGTCCCAGCACACCCCTGGGTTAAGGATACTATGGATTTGGATGTTCCGTAATCAAGCCACCATCCTCGTGTGGTCTGAAATAACACTAGCATTATCTATATATAAATATTCAATGTAAATTTCATATTTACATTTAGGATAAACAGTTCTAATTGTGGCACATGTGCATGTATTACATGTATTTATATGGCTTCCAAGACAATGCTCCCAAGACAACTGCCAAGACAATTCTAATTTTACAAATTTTAAAAATTTCTTGTAGCCCAGTACCCTAAAATTTCATTTACTGAGCGACAAATTTTCTTCACTGGGTGACATTCATGTCGCCCACTCACTAGGTTAAAGAGTGCTCTATTGTTATCCATCCACTTCACAAAATACAAGCCATCAGACTCAAAACATTTTATCTCTCCCCTTTCATTGATTTGTCATCTTTGACTTGGTTGATCGGTAAATTTTTCTGATTTTGTCTAACTGTTCCTACACTATAAATTTTTCTCTCAAAAAGTACCCTTTGAAGAGCAACAGAATTAAAAAAGTTGTCAAACTAAATCTCACAACCTAAATTCTCAATGTTCTTTGTTAGTTGCAAAACAATTGACTCTGATAACTCACCTTCCACACTATCTCCCTTCTTTCCTTTATATAAATCTACACCTAGGTCAGGTTCTGATGACGAATAATCTCTAATTGATGGAAGAATGTGATATCCCATCACAAGATTCATTCCAAAAAAGGCTTTTAATTCTTCTATATTTGTGGTAAACACTTTACCTTTTTGCTGACTATACAGAATAGTTTGTGGCATAACTATATTGGAAATGAAATTGTCAAAATTCGCTACTTTAAGAAAAAGTCTCATATGCTGTAGGAATAGAATCTGAGTAAAAAAGCACAGAATCATACTCAAAATCACTTGGAAGAGTAAAGTTTCCATGACTACACAAAGTTTTCTTTGAAACACGTTGCCATATAGGCCTATATGTGGCGTTGGGAGATAAAATGGATGGCTGGGTTTGTTCTTCATCTGGGATAGCGGATGAATGGGCTGGATCAATTATAACTTCAATTGGAGTTGATACTGGATCATTTTCAAATGCTTCACAATCTTCTCTCAAAAAGTCCTGATTTTTCATCGAGTTCGAGTGCTTCTTCAGTGTCACTTTCGTCACAAGTCAAAATGTGTGAGATCGATTCAGAACTGAGTTGGAATAGACATTGCGATTTTCGTTTCATAATGTAAGAGTGTGATTGGTATGGTAGGGTTATTGTGAAAGTTGAATGTGAGCGATAGGTGGAGTGTGAGACTAGAGCTTGGTGTGAATGGTTTGAAAGTGAGCGAGGTGAATGATTTGTGCTTGTGATCTGAACAATAAAGGTTGGAAGCGAGAAATTCAAGTTTTAGTAATTTCAAGAAAGTTGGATATTTAAAAGTTGAGTTGTCGGCATTAACTCTGCGGTCCCTTCAGGGTACAGTGGTGCCTGAACATTGCCTATAGTGAAAGTATTGAAGCCTCTATACGAGGCTTCAACTCTGAAAGGTGGAACTACGCTTAGGTTCAGCTGGGAAACTGAATTCCTGGTAATTGGAACGGCTGTCTACCAGAGCTGAACGTGAAGGTCAGAACGTTTTGTGGGCCCAGTTCCGAGGTTAAGTGTCATCAATTTGGAAGTCAAGGCAGGAGTGGGAACAAAGCTTATCCTTGCCTGCCCATCTAAATCATTTACAAGAGCGGAAGTTAATATTCACAGTTTTGGGACACCACTGCGACTGAGACAAGACAAGTGAAGTGATAGTTTACTTTAAGTAGGAACAGGACCTACTGTTTGTACATATTTAAGTGCATGGTTTCGGTGTTAATTTAAGTTTAGTGTTAATTTAAGTTAGGTTATAGGCTTTTGTAAATATATTTAACTTATTTGAATGTTTTGGTACTTACGTATTATCGGGACTACCAAACTGTTTATTATGTATTTTTGCTCTCGTCATTTTCGTTTAAACTAACGAAAATATCACAACTTAACCTAACCAATCATCAAGGGCGTACAGTTGACCTTACCTGGTATTCAATTAACCTAACCGGGCATTCAGTTGACCTAACCGGGCATTCAGTTGACCTAACCGGGAATTTTCAAACAAGACTAAGGAACTGAATGATGCTGGTTTCGAACATTTCAAGGTCAATTATAAGTACAACTTCATTGACCACGACACGGGACACACACACAAAGATATTTAGGTGAAATAACCAATATTAAACTGTTCGGTTAATTGAATGCTCGGTAAGGTTAATTGAATGCTCGGTAAAGTTAATTGAATGCTCAGTGAGGTTAATTGAATGTCCGGTAAGGTTAATTGAATGCCCGGTTAGGTCAACTGAATGCCCAGTTAGATCAACTGTACGCCCTTGATGATTGGTTAGGTTAAGTTGTGATATTTTCGTTAATTTAAACGAAAATGACGTTTGGTAGTCCCGATAATACGTAAGTACCAATGTTTTCTTTTAATGGACCTAAATGTAGCTTGGTCAAATAGTCTGTGTACACCACATTGCTTTTTGAACCCAAAAGTGAGAAAGAAAGGAGTTCCGGTAACCGGTGCCTCACCTGGGGCACCAAAGGAAGGAGGTCCTTTAACAATAGCCTGAAAATAAACATATATATAGAAACATTCATACATAGAGAGAGATCGAAGTACATATTATAACTAACATTATATGTACATATTATATGTACAATTAGGGTTATGACATTTTTATAACCTCATGTTCCTGTATCAAAAATCGATGAACTTTTACCCCTGACAATGAAAATAACAGTTTTTTTTTATATATTTTGAAAAAACTTCACCCCAAAATAAAAAATAAAAAATTAATAAAATAATAAATAGAAATTTGCATGTTTATTTCACAATTATTATACATAAACATATATTATATTATACAACATTATACTTATACAATACATATTAATTATACAAATACAATATTATACATTTACTCTATTATTGTTTTAATTGTTTTACTTATTGCTTAAAATAAACCTGTGATTAAGGTTGTCTTTATTTTTACAGTTTACGTAAAGTTCTTGCATCACCTTAATGGCACGTTCCGCACATTGGTTGCTCCTTGGTATAGCTATTGCAGATGGGTCTCTGTTCCAGTGATTTTCCAGAGTATTTAGTGCTTTTCGGTATATTCCGGAATATTCAAGAAAATACTAGGTAACCAATCTAGAATGGTGCAATGCAGCTGTCTCGAATATACTAATATACTATATTTGCTTTCGGGGTGACATTTTGTTTTAATTCTGAAGAATTAGGCCCTTTTTTATTGTTTTCAAGCAAACGTTCATCGATTGATGATACAGGAAACAATATTTATGACAAAAAATTAAAAAGTCATAACCCTAATGTACATATTATAACTAATATATAAAAATAAATATGTAAGTGTATTACTCATATATATGATTATATATATATAGGGTGAACCAAATGTAGGTGGACAGTAAATGTGTATATTTTAGATCGAAGAGTTACCCAAATAAATTAAAGAAAACCAAGCCTAACGCGAGAAAAGAAATGCAGGGGTAACAATTTACCCTTGAAGGATGATGGTACACATGTGTTCCATCGAAAAATAAGTCATGTAGTAAAAATATCGTAATACTTCATTTCATTTATAATATTTAGCATACACTCAATGGAAAAAAGTTATTAATACATACGGAATTATTAATAATGTCTGCAGAGAATATTCACACACAACCTCTCTGTACTATTACCACCATTTTAATGAGAAAATATGTAATAGTTGCCAGTTAGTTTTAATACTTGCAAAGATAAGACACGTTGGTAATATAATGCATAAAACGTAACAAGAGAACTTTATTGAAATTTGGATTATGAACTATTATTCCCATGGTACACCGGCGTACCATGATCCTTTAAAGGGTTAATCAACTATTTAAAATATGCTAATTTCATTAAGCACCTTTAATTTCGTAATCTATTATTTTTTATATATTTCTTTTAAGCAGCATTTATTTTCTACTTTTTTTATGCAATACAGAGGGGCCAAGGGCGAATGGCAGCAAAAATGCCCCCTCAAAGAAGGAAAAGGAGAGAGTCGAATTCAAGGTCTCTAAACATGTTGAAACCTATACCATTCTTTTTTAATTTTTGAAAAGAATGGGTAGAGTGTAAGATGCATATAAATTATTATATATATATATATATATATATATATAATATATATATATATATATATTATAATATGTGTGTGTAGTGAGGAATAGAGTGAGAAGAGTGTGTTTGAGAGCACGCTGAACTGCTCACAAGGTAGATGAGACACGAAAAAAGATCAGCTAAAGAGGACAGGACCAGGAGACACGGAAGTTCTAGCACTACCTGTCTCCTGCCTAACGTCTTCGGTCTCCTTCTATAAGTCATTTAATTTAAAATTCTCTAACATTTTGTAAACTTTATATTGTATTTACTATTATTATTGTTATTAATTTTTGTAGTCACTCTTACTATTACTTGCCACTTTCACTATTTTTATGTAATATTTTCTCCTAAATATACAATACACCATTAATTTAATATTATGTAACATTTCGTTATATTTATAGTGTATTTATTTTTATTATTGCTATTATTACTATTTTTTTTGTCACTGTTGCTATTATTTACCGCCTTCACTATTTTTATATAATAAATAAACTAAATGTATTAATTTTGCCTAAAAAGCCTTCATGCTTTCAAAGCGATAATCAGATGCGAGTACTGTGAATATATTAATGTCATAACAAATACTTAAAAATTGTAAAACTCTCTCAGTTGTAGGCACCAACATGAAAAACACTCTGGTGGAGAAAAAGTATATACACAAAATTACAGTAACACGTTAAATGAGGCGATAGTAATTCGATTAACACTGAGGGGCTCAGTTCGAGAAATAGATGTCCATAATGCTCCACTTTAGGGGATAAATGGTTCTCTTCACCAAGTTCTATTAAGGTACACAATCCTTCAGGAATAATCTCACTAGTCACCTCATCATGGTATAAATTGATGTAGTAATAAAAATATTTTCAATTATTTGTAATCACTATGTTCACGCTTTTTGTTACGGGGGGGGGGGGGTAATCGATGAGCTGTAACATGACGTAATTCCTCTTGTCGTACCAGTCGTCAACGAGGTTCATAATAGAAAGTCTCTGCTTTTCTTCTATGAGTGTCGATTCCCTCACCTTACACTGGTTATATTCTTTTTCGCAGTTCAAATTGGATGCATACTCCAAACCATCTTTACCGTTACGGATCCCTGTGATGCTACCGTCAGAATATCCGTAAAGCACTTGAATATCCTGTTCTGTCATCCTCGGATGAAGTAAGTATGATTTAAAAATTTCGAAAGATTCATGAAAGGATGGCCGGCAAGTATTCACCACATCTTCATCTTTCACAGAGTACCATTTTAGAAAGGTACTGCAAGCAATATCAGAGGTATCCATTGTTATTAAAAAGTTAACTTTGGGTGAGGAGTATAAGCACAAGAAGTTAATTAGAAGTAAAACTTCATCAGCTGAGTATATGTCCATGTCAACAATGGTTGCGAACAACTAACAAGATTAAACACCAAGCGCAATGATGATGTCACCGGTTTTGTGGGCAGAGCATATACACTGTGTCCAGACAGGAAAACCAAATCGAACGCTGCTATTCGTACACACACCATACAGTATGCGGAGTCTGTACATCATGACCAGACGGGAATGTCACACACACACACACACACACACACACACACACACACACACACATATATATATAAATATATATATTTATTCATTCAAAGGTCTAAAAAAATGATACGCACAGTTTAAAAATGAAAACGTAAAATAATTTATTTAAAGCATATCAGTTAAATAAATGGTAAATATGTAGTTTCACGGCTCCACGAATACCGATATTTCAGTCATAAAAACCATAAATATGTATATTTGGAGACTGTCTGAAGACCATGGCATCGGTAAAGTTTTTGTAAAACCCAGTAAAGTATTTTTTATTAATATTTTAAATATGAACTAATATTAGCGAATCTGGCAACTCATTGTCCAGGTTGTTGCCGTCTATGATGGACGTGTGTACCAGTTGCTCCGTGAGTGAATTATTTAACGCGAGAAGATTGTGTTGAATTTAGCCAGAAAAACATATTATTGTTGTACATTAAAAAGTGTCCTAGTTAGGGTACGATGTAATAATGCACTTAGTAGGTTAGGTTAGGTTAGGTTAGTTAGGTTAGGGTCGGTCAATTTCTGGTTCATTTTTATGGCTCCATCTAAATTTCTTTCCCAAAGTTGCGGAAGAACACAAAACACTCGTCTGCAACGTAAACAATAGTGTTCTTTATTCCTCCGCGACTGCGGGGAAAAAATTTAGATGGAGCCGTGAAACTGCATCTTTACCGAATAAATATTTACGAGTAAATAAGCATTCAACAATAATAATAACAAGTAAGTAACAAGTAAAAAACTTTAAAAAAGATATCAATAAATTTGGATACAATATGTATATCAATTAATTACTACCCATGGAAACCAAAGGGCACAGTGTCATAGGAATCAAGTATTTGGTAACCCTTCCTGTAGGTATTGCGGCACACCTTCGTCCCTCTAAACTCTTCATACCCACAAATTTCTGAACTGGAAAATCATTCGTTCCCACAAACAGGTGAGGAGACACCCCATCGTCGCCTTCCTCTTCAATATCCTCCAATCCTTCAATATCCTCCAAGGATCCTAAGAGATGCAAAATTCACGTTTTCTACGTTTGCCGGGTTTAAAGTAATCCCCTTAAACTTCAGGGTGTACAGTATTTGAACTCGTCCCCGACTTTGATATTTACATCATAAGTTTTTGGGCCGGATGATACAAACGAGTCCACGTAAGCATTGTCCTCATATTCATTCTTGATCTTATCACTCGCCGAGAAACTCACCTATAGGTGGCATATATTCAGCATCCCTCGCCGTAAATACCACACTTTGTCAGCGTACAGTACTCGGCGTCCCAGAAAATGTATCTACCCCGAAAGTTTGATGCGGCCGTATGCTGTTGTAAAAATGGCCACAGAGATGTTTGTGACACGGGATGTATCTGCAGCCAACTCATTCCTATTGTATCGTATTATATACGTATTACCTATATGCACAATTTCAAGAACCTTGTCTTCGGCTTAAGTGTAGTCCCATACTTCGTCAAAACTACTAGCTAGAGGCAAGTTTCCTTTCTTGGTGTTCTGCACAAACTTACCCCAAGACTGTTTAATCAAAGATTTGTTCTAAAGCGCTTACCAGGATTTCGACCAATGTGTTCCCGCTCAAGATGTAGCCCCTCACGGTCACGGTAACGTTTAACTTAGGACGTTTTCTCATCACCTGTCTCAACACCTCGTGGATACCCTGATGCTTCAACATTATCCCTCAGGAATGTGTTGACATAAGGCGTGAATAGGTAGTCGAACTTCTGGAACCTTCACACCTCATAAATCTTTAAGTTTTTGTATACGTGACGAAGGCTAGATCTAGTTCAGGACTTCTAAAAACGCGTCTGATCTTCCTCTCATTGTTTGTGTGATTACACTTCTCATTGTTTTCCTCTGTGCACTTCACGCACATGGGAAACATAAGCTTATGATCTATAACAAAGGGCAAGATAAGCATCCATAAATCACGAGGAAGTACATCAACGAAGGAGAGACCAAAATAGTTTTTGTTTAAATTGGCTGAGAACTAGATGGTTGGTAAAGCGGGTCCCACGACCCTTTCAGGGCACCTACGGGGTATGGATTTTTCATTACGTTGGGGTATAGAGAGCAGAAGTCAAAGTAGTGAATCTTTACACACTCCGAAGGTGGAAAGTATAGTTTGAATGGTTTTTGTACGCCCTCCAAACAAACTATTATCACCACACTTGAGAGGGTCCATTACCAGTGAACGTTTGATGGCCTTTAATCCTTTACGGTATTGTTCGTCAGTCTTCATCCACTCATCATACTCGTGTACCTATAATATTTTGTGAGTGTAATGGGAACTTATAATTTGATAGCGAGTATGGGTCCAGGCCAGATTATCAGCGGGTGATCTGCCGTGAGGTTACCTGTGATACCGCACTCAGGAAGTGGGCACCCGTGCCATTGGAATCCGCGGAAGGAGTACATCATCTCACCGGTCCAGGCAGGGCCGTTTCCTGGCATAAGCAGACTAAGCGGCCGCTTAGGGCCCCGCTACAACTAGGGGCCCCTAGACAGGCTCCCAGGTCATACATAGCTCAGTGGGCAAGAATAGGAATATAGCTGAAGTTATTATTAATATTACTGTTATTATTATTATTATCCTTATTATTATTATTATTATTATTATTATTATTATTATTATTATTATTATTGTCGTATTAATTAAAGTTTTTGTATGAGACAAATGTGATTAAACGGAGACAAACGAAACGTTTTGGTCGTTATGTGTAAATAACAATTGTGAGATCTTATTTCTATATTATTTAACTTTATTCTTACTATATGCTTATACTTTCCTAAATGTTTATCTTTCTAGTATTGTAAAACATTATTATTATTGTTATTATTATTATTATTATTATTATTATTTTTATTATTAATATTATTATTATTATTATTATTATCATCATTATTATCATGATTATTATTACTTAGGATTAGTTGTGGTTAACTAGATGTGACTTCGTGCAACTTTTAAAATGAAACGACATTATCCATCAGGAGCTGAAAAACGGAAAAATAAGAAAATAGAGGAGGAGAAGCTTTCCAGTAGCACAGGTGAGATGTGCCACTTGTATATTCTTATGATTACAGTTCAGGCAACTAGGTTAGGTAGACCATCAAGCTAGGCAAGTGCTCAGGAATCGTGTAGAGTAAGCTAGTCTCTGTAATATTTATAATATTTCGAAATTTGAAATTTAATGGATCACATCACCTCAAATTCTGTTCACACAGATCAATTATCAAACAAGATAAGAAAGAGTATTTTAGCAAAATCTAACAGAATATATAATGTTATGTTCTTCTCAGGAGCACTACTGAAATATTTGGAAAAGCCATCCTCAGCAAAGCCTGATGAGCATCATGAGCCAACAGCAGGACCATCCTCTATGCAACCTCAAACACCAGTAGAAGTAGAGCCTGATGAACCAACAAGTGGCCCATCTTCTGTTCAGCTTCAAACACCACACACAGGCATTTCTACTGAGCAACAAGAACCAAGATCTACTCCACCGTTTGATCCGTATGACTGGCCAGTTGTCCTGTCAGATGCCTTGAAGACAGATCTGGTGTCTCGAGGACCATTTCAAATCAGTCCAGATTTCACATTTCCTAAAAGAGAGGACGGTAGAAGCTTTCATCACCATTACATGTACAGAACATTAATTAATGGGGAAAATTAAAGCGAAGCTGGCTGATGTACTCTAGAAGGAATGATGCTCTTTATTGCTCCTCCTGCAAGGTGTTTTCAAGGAAGTCGTACAAACTAATTACGGATGGACTTTCAAACTGGATAAACGTTGGTTCGCTTCTGAAAGGCCATGAAAATAGTTCAGGACATGCAGATAACATGGCAACATGGAAGGATCTGGAACTGCGGCTAAAAACTGGGAGGACCATTGACCAAACTGAAATGTCATTAATGGAGGTAGAGCGAAGACGCTGGCGAGATGTTCTCACACGTCTTGTAAGTATAATACAAACACTGGCAGAGAGAAACCTTGCTTTCAGGGGGTCTTCCTCTACATTGTACAATCGAGACAATGGCAACTTCTTGAAGGAGGTTGAGCTGCTTGCCAAATTAGATCCAGTGATGAAACAACACATCAGCAGAGTCGAAAGTGGCCAATATAGTCATTCAAGTTACCTAGGAAACATCATTCAAAATGAGCTCATTGGGTCCATTAGTGGGAAGATCTTGGATGCCATTGTTGCAGAAATAAAACAAGCTAAATATTACTCACTCATTTTAGACTGCACTCCAGACATAAGCCACCAAGAACTGATGTCGATTATTATCAGAACTGTTAAAATGGGTGAAGTACCAGAAATAAAAGAATACTTCTTGGGCTTTCTTGAGGCTTCAGAAAGTACAGGCCTGGGTTTATCAGTTCTGATTCTGAAGAGACTAGATGAACTGAATATTCACTTTGATGACTGCAGAGGACAGTCATATGACAATGGAGCGAACATGAAGGGCAAGAACAAAGGTGTTCAGGCAAGGTTATTAGAGAAGAACTGTCGTGCACTCTATGTTCCATGTGGGGCTCACACTCTGAATCTTGTAGTGGCTGATGCAGCTAAAGCTTCCACAGATGCCATCAGCTTCTTTGGCAACGTACAAAAATTGTACAACCCTTTTGCAGCAGCTACACAGAGATGGACAATCCTAAAGAAGCACGTGAACATAACACTCAAGTCTTGGAGTGAAACCAGGTGAGAGAGCCGGCTTAAGAGCATTGAGGCTGTGCGATACCAGAACCACAACATCAGAGAGGCCCTGTTGGAAGTCAGAAACAATGCCACAGATGCCATAGCCAGGACTGAAGCACAAGCACTTGCAGAGGAGGTAGGGTCTTATCGCTTTCAGATTTGCACAGTAGTATGGTATGACATTCTTCATGCAGTTAACCATGTGAGCAAACTTCTGCAGTCTCCTACAGTGCAGTTTGATGTGGCAGTGAACCTCCTCACAAAGACAAAAGACTCACTCACCAGCTACAGAAACACAGGTTTTGTTGCAGTACAAGTCGTAGCTAGGGACATATGTGAGGAAATGAATGTGAAGGCTGTGCTGAAGGAGAAGAGGCTCAGATCCACAAAAAAGAACTTTGCTTACGAAGCTCCTGACGAACCATTTACAGAAGCCTTAAAGAGGCTGGAAGTAAAATTTTTCAATGTGATGTTGGATTGTGCCATCGGGTCAATAAATGAGAGATTCAAAACATTAGATGATGTGAGGGACATATTTGGGGTTCTCCTAAACTTCACCACAATGAACAAGGAAGACTTGTCCTGCAAGTGTGAAAAGCTCTCTAAGATACTGAGCTCTGGAGCTGACTCTGACATTGATGGAAGAGAACTGGCCCTCGAAATTAAGAACTTGCCGACTTTACCTTCACACAACATGACTGCATTGGAGCTTCTCTCCTTCATTCATCAGAAGCAACTGGAGGAACTATACCACAATCTCTGGGTTGCACTAAGAATTGCCTGCACTCTACCTGTGACAGTGGCGTCAGCCGAGAGGAGCTTCTCTAAGATGAAGCTAATCAAGAACTACCTCAGATCATCAATGGGGCAGGATCGCCTCAGTGACCTTGGCATCATAAGCATCAGCCAGGGCGTTGGCAGGGAGATTTCATATGATGATGTTATTGATGATTTCGCCCAGAAAAAATCTAGGAGGCAAAAATTTTGAAGATACAAACTGTTCTGTATAACTGTTAGCTATTACACGATTGTATCGTAGAGTTAGTAATTGTTTGGTAGTTGATAACTGCATTATTTTTTTATACATAGTTCTGTCATTTATTCTAAATAATGTATAAGCTAATTTTCAGGAATTTCATGAAGAGTATTTTTTCTGTTTGTCTTCTGAAAGTACATACTTGTTGTTTTGGACATAAATGTTTCATTGAAATTGTTTCATGATTGTTTTTTATTAAAACAGCCATTTTTTGTATGTGTGTGCTGAGGTGATGTAGTAAGGCGTGAGTTGGTGGATGGAAGAGCATGGATAAATCTAAACTTACAAGTGATCTAGTTTTCGAAATCATAGGCGTAGCATGGATTGCAGGATCGGAACATGCTGTATTGTTAAGACCAAAGACGAAAAGAGATTAGGGACAAAAAAGTGTTGAAGGTTCTAACTATTGGAAGATACAATGTTGCTTTCCAAAGAGATACTTTACACGAACTATGGGATGATACGGCGAACTTATTATATCATCTAAAATAGGAAAGTCTGCTAGACAGACCTCCTATGTGTTACATTTACAGTAATATCATGGAACATCAGTTTGTGGGGAACAGTCAGGTGCGTTTGCTGCGCATTGTGCATATACCTGATAATGGAGGAAAAAGTTTAAGCATAACATATGATAATCCCTATTATGTCAAAGCTGCTTCTAACCCACTAAACAATACTGTGATACATATATGAATAGTTGTAGGTCAAAACTATCCATTCGGTTACGGAAGATTAACAGTGAAACTTCTTTTGGCGTGTTATAACATGATGCAAAAACGTTTATTCGTGTACCGTGGTGTGAGATACCAAGGCTGTAATGGACTCGGTTCAAACATTTCTATACTACGAACGGCTGTCCTCTTACTAAAGAGTGGTGCCAAATATCTCTGTCGGAAGGTTCTACAACCGGATGAGGATGAAGATGTAATGGTTGGTATGAAGCCTAAAGAAACTTTGAAAAGACAGTCGTACGAGAAATGAGATTACTGATGACGCTAAAAAAGTCGTGGAAAGTAGAATGTGTGGTGAAAGACCTAAAGAACGGCAAAAAAAAAAATGAAACGTCCTCCATCATTTTTAATTTTGTCATATGCGCGAACAATGCTTGTCTCTCTAAAGGTAAGCTTGAGTGGGCATCGAGACAAAAAGAGCATTAAAGGGATTAGGGAGCTGGTCATATCTGTGGGAAAGGTCAGGAGAAATGTTTTTTACATTAAAATAAGCGACTTCGTTAAACAATGTGTGTTTATTTGGTAATTACAATGAATGTAATTCAAAAGGGTAGGTTCCAATAGGCAGCGAGATAAAAGGAACCTTGAATAATGTGATCTATAAAGGGTTTGTGTAGTCACACTTCAAAACTGTAGCCATCAATACATGGCATACGAGAAATGAGAGGTAATTATTTACTAGGCCCGGTCGAAAATGGGAATTTTTTTTATTTCTTAAAAGGTACACTATGTGAGAAGTTTCATTTTATCATCTTAACAAAATATTAAAATATCAAGTATGTGCTACCCCTGCTACCCCTAGCACATAACTCCCCCTTTTTACCCTCATATTTGCATATATTTAAATGGGAAAAAATGTTATTTCTTAAAAAGTACACCATGTGAGGTTTTTTTATCACTTTAACAAAATATTAAAAAATCAAGCATGTGCTACCCTACTACCCTATCACATGCCCCTCCTCCCTTTTTTACCTTCATATTTGCATATGTTTAATGTTGTTATATGTTACATGATAAGTTGTTTGTTTAATACTTGATATTTTTATGTTTCAGCTAAATAGAAATAATTTGCATTTGCTTTAATTATAATTTGAATTATCATAAATTATAAATTACATATAATTTGATTTTACTTCTGAATATAAACTATGACTCCTAGAAGCAAGTCCTCAAGTGCAGCCTTTGGATATCTTACGGAATTTCCAGCAGCCATGATTCCTTCAAAAGCAGATGTTGTGAGACACTACCTTTTTTGTGTGCCATCGCGCGTCGTGAAGAAGCTAAATCAAAAGGATCAGCAACTGCTAATGATTGTTACAGGGTTGTTGTAAAAGATATTGAAGACATTTGGATGAAATTTTCTTTTCCTACGATTAACACCAAAGGTATCCATCTTAAAGTCAGTCGACTAATAGAAGAAGCCTCAAAATTGAACAAGGTGCCGTTACATCGAAGAAATGAAAGTTTTGCCTTAAAAGTATTTCAGTATAATGAAATGTTTGATATATCTTCTTGTGAATACTATGATAAGGGAATTGATAGAAAACCTTGCAGGTGTAAGGATAAAATACCAAAGACAAAATGGGAGTCTTTTGTGGGTCAAAAACAAAGAAAAAATCAGTTAGGACCAATTGATCACATAGCTAGTTCAACAAAGAACAGATCTTTAGCAAGAGCCCAAGCAGCACAAAACCGTCAACTAAAGGCACAAGAAGAAATGACTGAAGCCATCAATGTTTTACCATCGGAATTTATAGAAAATACCAAAGAAGACATGGATGTAGATTCAGAGAGTCAGGATGTAGAGTTTGAGGCCAATTTAGAATTGACTGAGAATATTCAGAACAGGCACTCCTATAAAAACCTAGTATTGACAGTAGATCGTTATTGTGTAAGTTGTAGAGCTGCAGCTGCAATAGTCAATGCAGCTTTAAAAGATATGGGGATCCTTAACCACACCAACATGCTTGACAGAAAAAAATTAGAAAGAGAAAGAAATCGCATGGGTGAAAAAAATACTTTTAGGTCTAAATCCGAAAATCTGAAGAAGGAGTGCCTTGGATTTGATGGAAGGAAAGATAACACATTAACTAAAAGTAGAAAGATAAAAGAAGAACACTATGTTATTGTGAAAGAACCTGGAAGCATCTATGTAGACCATGTCACACCAGATAATGGAGCTGCTCGCTGCATAGCAGAAGAGTTGATAACACTGGCCAACAAAATGAAATTTATTTTTCTCATCATAAACATGATCACACTTTTCTTAATGCATGTTTCGCGCTGATTCCGAATCTGGTTTTATTTTTTTTATAGCACGTATAGTTATATAGATACACTGGTTTTGATATTTTTAAGTTTTTGATATTGCTATAAGAAAATTTATGGATGTATAGATCACACTTAGGAATGCTAAACAACAAATACATCATATACCTTATTCAATGTACTTATAAATAAAAAATATATACATTATTTTATTAAAAGCGCTGTGAGTGTGATTTCCTTTTGTAAATTTGGCCTGGATTGTCACGATACAGCATCCAACAATGGTCCGCCATCATGCTTTCATTCCAATATCCTTGGTAGCGCTTCTCCATCATCTGAATATCTTGATGGAAGCGCTCTCCTTGCTCGTCACTCACT
This sequence comes from Bathynomus jamesi, assembly GCA_023014485.1. Classification (NCBI taxonomy): domain Eukaryota; kingdom Metazoa; phylum Arthropoda; class Malacostraca; order Isopoda; family Cirolanidae; genus Bathynomus; species Bathynomus jamesi. The sequence goes on along the minus strand of JAJOZX010000025.1, from coordinate 1,534,645 downwards.
GCACCAAGGTTTTCAGGAAAGAAATCTAAGTGGGAATGCAGGAAGTGAATTTTTAACGACATTCGACACTTCATTTCTTTGAAGCATCAAGGAGGTTCTTGACTCCATCCTTATACGCAGGTGACTTGTTGCTTCCAAGAAAGTTTTCACATATCCATTTGAACGCCAGCCAAGCCTTCAATTCCAGCGGACTTAGGACTTTTTCAAATTCAGTGTCATTCAAAACCTCCCTTATTTGTGGCCCAACAAAAATTCCTTCCTTCAATTTTGCTGCAGTAACCTTCGGAAATTTCCTTGAAAGGTATTGGAACCCTTCAGAATTGACTTTACCCATTGCTTTAACAAAATTCTTCATTAAACCAAGTTTAATGTGAAGAGGTGGCAGATAGATCTTTTGGGGATCCACTAAAGGGACAGACTGGACATTGCTTATCCCTGGGACATATGTATACCTAAGTGGCCAGTCACTTTTGGTGTAATGTTCTATAGTGGCGCGACTGTCCCACAGGCAAAGGAAACAACAAAATTTTGTGAATCCTGACTGCATACCCATAAGCATTCCTATAACTTTTAGATCTCCACAAACATTCCATTGATGACTGTCGTATTTGATTGCCTTAAGTAGTATATCCATATTGTCATATGTCTCTTTTAGATGGACGGAATGGGCAATGGGGATAGATGGAATTATATTACCATTATGCAAAAGAAATGCTTTCAGGCTTCTCTGCGACGAATCAGTAAAGAGGCGCCACTCAGATGCCACATACGTCTGAGATATGGCTGTAAATAGTCCATTGATGTCATGGCAATAACAGAGAGGACCGTCTACTGAAAAGAATGCTGTTAATTCAAAATTCCGCTTTCGGTAGTAACTAATATGAACATTGTTCTCAAGTAAATTGTTCTCCTTTAGTCTTGAGGCGAGAAGCTCTGATTTCTCTTTAGACAGCGATAAGTCTCTAACAAGATCATTCAACTGTCCTTGGGTTAACTTTTTAGGCTCTAAATGTCTACCTTCAAAAGTGTACTCTGGTTCTGTAGATGGTCCGGAAACGCCAGTTGCACCTTCATCACTTTCCATGTCATCTATGATAGAATCTAGCCTATCACTTGGGGGAATTGGAATGGGCAATGTTTCATCATGTTTTACTAGTCTACGTGCTGAATCCAAGTTTGGATATACAATCTGGTGTTTGTTCTTGGCAGAAAACCCCATTAAGTTCACACTACAAAAATAACAGTCTTCATGATGATCTCTCGGCTCCCTCCATATCATGGGTATGGCAAATGGCATTGAAGCTTTCTTTTTGTTAAGCCAATCACGTAATCCATTTGAACAGCCAGAACAGATTTGATGTGGCGCCCATGGTTTATCTTGGTCACCTAAATGGCAACCAAAGTATAGCTTGTATATTTTCTTAATGTCGGTTGTAATACTTCGTCGCTGTGTTTTAGTTGTCAACTGGCCGCATACGAAACAGAACTTGTCGGGGTCATTCTTACATTGTCGAGGCATGTTGACTGACCTGAGCAAACTATAAATTCAAAAAAAATGTACACCAACTTGACACAACAAGTTTTTGGACTGGACTGATCTTTTGACACACAAAGCACGGCGTTGTTGCCTGAATCACAATGCTGCTAGACGTAAAAGCTCACACCTGAAATACATAAGATGTATAATTAAGATAATTGAAATAAATAAGATGAATAAACTAAAAAAACACAATAAAATAAACACAATCAAATGTTGAAATATTAGTATTTTGCCTATTTAAAATGGTTAAATCTGTGTAGTTATATATATGCCTTCATCTTGAAAACTATACGTGCTAGAAAACATCTGAATGCAGTTTTGGAATCAGCGTGAAAAATGCTATCCAGCCACTACAAAGTTTACTCTGATGAAAAATCTTTGTTGACCAGTGTAATTATTATTACAGACTCAAACAACACAGATACTATCAAAGCTTTACTGTGTGATGGTTCTCCTGTATATACAGGAAAAATTGGTGGAGCCATAAAACTGGTTGAAATTCATTTTAACAGACCAGTGCAGTGGGTGGTGTGCCTCTTGTATTTGAATGAGCTGCCTTTTATGCACGTCTACAAAGCCATTGATGGTAAAATAACAGGTCCAAATACTTTTGTGGGTTCAATTGGGAATAAACGGAAAACAGATTTAACAAAATTGGCGGTAGTCAAATATTCTCGCGTAAAGGGAAACATTAAAGAAATTCCAGCAAATGTTGTGAAGGAGCTAAACACTGATCAAAGATATCTCTATGATATGTGTCTGCAAACTGGAGACACTTCTCAAGATCTGTCCACTCGATCCCAGGTACCCTTCACCATGCTCGCTGGCTAACTCTAGCCAACAGGGTCCTTCGATTATATATCTCAACGCCAAATCCCGATAAAAACCTTCAAGATATAGTCAAGATTATTATGCAGTGCTATGCTCCAGGGTGGTTTTGGATAAAATCTCATCCTAATGCAACTGATGGTGCATATAACGTTTGTAATTTAATGTGCTTGCTTCAAAATTTAGATGAACAAAATAGATCAATCATAGAACCAGTATTAAAGAATAACGCCAACTTTGCCCACCCAGAAAATATACTCATATCAATGGTAACTGACAACAGACTAGAAATTAGGGAGCAAGCTATTCAGAAAATCATCCTTTCAAGAACAGGATTTTCAGGTACCAGAAACTTTGAGTTGCCTCGAACCTCAATTTCCAATCTACTCACTACACCGAGATGATCGATTGGCAAAAAGAGATCATTACTCCTCCACCGCTGCTAAACAATTTTAGCGACGATCAGCTACTACAGGCTCGATGTAAGTTACTGGAGATAGCTTCATTTTCATGTCACAGTGAAAGTGTGGAAAGGGAAGTGAACCTAGTAACAAAGGCATGTCAGAAAAGAATAGGATATGACAACCGTCAAAAGTTTATCTTAAACTCATTAGAATCAAGGCGAAAACTGCTCAAGTTTGAATGCAAGGCCCAATGGAATGAGCAAGAAACATGAAATAAAATTTCCTAAGGATATTGAAAATTTCTTCCCTTTTGATGTGATAAGGAACAATGAAAAAGTGAATTGAATTTTAGCACATTTATTATGCCTCTAATTTTTTCTTCTGAATATATTGTACTTAATTAATTTTCCTAATACTGTACATTATTAAATAAAATATTATACGTTAATAAAGATTTATGTCATCAAAAAACCTGAATGTAGAGTAAGTCTCGTATAAATGGAATATTCTTCAATATAGGTCAAAAAGTAAAAAAATGTGCCAGGGGTAGGAGGCTTTAAACAGCGAAAATAATTTATGAGGGGGTTCCTGTATTCCAGTCAAACCCCTCACGATATGTACCTTTTCAATATAAAATTTCGACCCTGCCTATTATTTACCCAAGAAAACAAATCAGTGTCTTAGTTTCTCACTTTAATTACAGAGATATGACCATACGCGCTTTATGTATTTACACAATTGCACTCTAAAATAAACTTCAGTATTTTAATTCTAGAAATGGTTTAATTCTGGAAATAAAAGGTCATTAAATCTTCTTAAAGGCTAAAATTTTGTGGGAGATGGAGGCCAGCATTCTCTCTCTCTCTCTATATGTATATATATATATAATATGTATATATATATACACAGGCCCTCTCAGAGGTCCAGAGAGGCCAGGGCCACTTCCAGCTTTTAAGGCCCATAGCTAAACCCAATTATTTCTTTCACTGCAAAACATTATATTCAAACCTGAAAGTTTCTAAATTTGAGGGGCCCCTTAAGCTTGAGGCACAGGCCAAATGGCCCTCCTAGCCCCCCTCTGATAGGTCCTATATATATATATATATATATATATACAGTGGCGGCTCGTGACCATATGAACAAGTGGGGCCAGGGTCAGTAGGTAAGTAAGCATTTTGATTTATTTAATAAAATAATGTGTATACAGTATACTCATATTTATTTATATAAATACTCTCCTCTTCTATTTTTGCTTTGAGCATATTTTTCAATGACCTCTTGATTAAATTGTGGAATTTCTGTTATGTAGTCCTTATGTTATGTAGTCCTTATGTAAACATCGACACAAATCACTAACACTTGAAATGGTATTGAATGTATCATTTGCATAGATAACAGTTAATTCAGAAATTAACTTTTCTACATTTAACATAGGATAATTGGTTTTAATGGTATTGATGTGATCGGTTGGAAAGTTTTGCTTGTAAATATTAAACTCTTAGGGGTCAACGATTATAAATGAGCGAAATAATTCTGATTTTCTAAATCTGTCGTTCATCTCGTTAATCGTTAGGGCAAATGCTTTTTTTGCGTCCATTTCCATTGTACTGCTTACGTCTCTCCTCATTCTTTTCACTTGAATTGGTGTCCCATTATTATCAGCTGCAAATGGTTCAGGGACGTGGGTCTTGACACACTCGCATGTGATTCATTGCTGATTCAAAGTTCCTCAATGCCTGTGCGGTGGTAATACTAGTTGACTTGTTTGACTGCAGAACACTGTACAAAACATCTACATGCTTCAACGCCGTATAAAAAAAAACGACAAAAAGAAGTTGAATTCTTCATCTTCTAACGATTTCTTAAATCCCACAGATTCGCATATACTTTTGTCATCCCAGCTTTTTTCATTCTGAATTCTGTCGAAGCATTTTAATAGCTCTTGTTTGTTCTCCCTAATACAATTGACAATTCTGGAATGAAAACTCCATCGTGTTTCAGACACTTTTGGAATGCATGTGTAGCAAACTTTCCGAAGTAAGCTGCTACGTTTGGGAGAGGTAGTGAAAAATACACCAATTCCACTCACAGTTAAGAAAAATATTTTTATTCCTTTAATTGATGAACAGACTTTCTTCATAATTAAATTTAACTGATATGCATAACAGTGGATATAATGCGCATGAGGATAGTATTCTTTCATTTCCACCTGCACGCCACCATGAGAGCCACGTATTACTGCCGCCCCATCATGGGCCTGAGCAACAAATTTGTCCTTTAGGCCAAACTGTAGCAGCTCGTCTCTTAATAAATTCGTAATCCTAGCAGCTATCCTATCTTCAACTTCGACGAAAGCTAAAAACCTTTCAACAGGCCGACATTCTTTCACATAGCGCAATATAACTACAAATTGCGAACGGCAAGCCACCTCCGTAGTTTCGTCTGCGTGTACAGAAGCGTAACGGACTTTATCGAATTCGGATTTTATTTCATCCACATACACTTGATACATGCAGTCTAAAAGATCGTTTTGAATTGCTTAGATGTGTCACTTAAGGCACTGTCAAACGTTGCTATGTAGGAAATTATGTCTAAGAATACTCCACGATTAAAAGATTGTTGCGTTTCATCATGGCCTCGTAATGGCAGCTCATGAGAAGCACAAAATTTTAAACAGTCTATGATTCTGGTCAAGATATGTCCATTTTTCTCAACTAATTCATCGTGTTTCTTAATGCTGAGTCGATATCCGGCTTCTGTTTCAGATAAAATGTTCACTGTTCCAAATGTTTTAAATTTGATAACATTATTCATATGAATTTACATACAATTAAATATTTTACATATTTAATTTCATACGCCTATCGAAAAATGTTAGCTAGCTTTCTAGCGATTTTGTGTTTCATGAGTATTGCGTCATTTTTCATGGCACCTGGCAACCGCAGTTTATCGATTTTTGTTTACATTCATTTAAATATTTAGTTTGTGAACTTTCTAAATTTTTATAATTTTAAGTATTAAAACTTTGTGTGTATGAATGTATGTGTGTGATCATGTGTGAAGGTCGCTTGGTCTCAAAGATGTAACTAATAAATGAAATGAAACATTATGTTATTTTTAAAATTTGGTATTCAGTTTTTTACACATTTTAAAATTTAGTTTCAAAGTTTTCATTTAATTTACAATTTTTCACATTGTATTGCACACACAAAATTTTGTTTGGATTTTGTTTGGATTTTTTATTTCATTATAATGGACTTTAATGTTATGGTTAGTAATAATTCCTATTTCTATTTGTAACTTTGTAGAGTACTATTTGCAGGTGTCACAGGACTAAAGATAATGGACCTTTATAAATTTTTCAAAAGAAAAAATGTCCAAACTGACAGTGGTTCTACAGAGCATGATGATCAGAGTACTGTTAATCCCAGTAAAATTGATAGGTTACAACAAGATGAGAATGAAAGTGAAAAAATTTCGCCGCCTTCGGCGCCATCTCTTACCTCCCCTACTACCAAAAATCTAAAATGGCTTAGGATCTTGAAAACTCTTAAACCGGCCCTGAGAATAATTCTCTTTTATAAAGGTAACAGTCCAAGGAAATGCCTAATCTCGAAATTAGCACTTTTTTATTCTTATGTTAATACAAATTTGGGTGCTACTATAGCGTGATTCCTACCTCGATTCGGCGGTCTACCTTTTAATTATAGCTTCTTACCTTGTTTACTAATTGCTTGTTTACATTCCAATGTCCATCGCCCTTGACGATTGGTTAGGTTTAGTCATGATATTTTCGTTAGTTTTAATGAAAATATCGTGACTAAACCTAACCAATCGTAGGTAGACCACATACTATAGTAGCACCGAAACTATTTTTTAAATAAATAAAATTGAATAATAAATAGCATTTTATATTTATTATATTTTCATTTATACCTTGGATAGGAATCACACTCTACAGTACTGTAGTTTCGAACCAAAACGGGTAGGAATCACCCTATAGTATCGAAGTCACCGGTAGGAATCACGCTATAAGTAGCACCCAAACTTGAGCATCCTAATTGCGGTTTGCATTGAATATTATGTTACTAATCAGATTTTTATCATAATTTTTATATTTTTTATAATGTAATTTTTATATTTTTATTCATAATGTGTCTTAGCAGTAGCTAGTTAATCATCTCTAACTGAACGATCAGCCCATCATGAAGGTACATAAAAATTATTTATCTCTATTTCAATTATACTTCTACGATTAGTTCCAAATTCGGCCCTCCCTTGGCAAATTTCTGGGTACGCCCCTGTGTTGCATTCATGTTTCTGGATCCGTTCAGAAACATGCTTTAAATCTTTACAACCAGTACTGGTCCACAAACTTTCACCCCAAAATAAAAGACAGTAAAAACAATATAACGTATTCTTTGCATCACAAACAGTGAGCCATGCTTTTCTTTCGAACCAACTAATTGAAAATGTCTTCAGTTTTTTACTGTTTTGTTGAGTAATTTTGATATCTTTAGCCTGATATGCACTAAGTCTTTTAATTTCTAATGTTTCCTCAAGTTTCAACGAGGAAAAGGGAATTTCTAGTAAAGTATCAACACTATTCATTATATTATTGTTAATGGGTACAATTTTAAGGACTAAATCAGTGAAGCCAATAATGATGCACTATAAATCACACTTACGGGTGATAAATGCACAATAAATGGATTAGGGGAGAAATCTCAACACTACCATATCACGTGACGTCACTCTCATTACTGCTTGATGAGAGAAGGGCCAGATCTGCCTGGCCCAGACGAAACGTTGTCACATCTCTTATGAGTCAGTGGAAATAACTGTAAATTTTCTAACTTTTGGCAACTCGGATAGAAGACTCACCGCCGTAGCTTGCATACAATGCAGCATACTTTTAGGGGCAGTGTGAGAGGGTTCATTTTAATTAAAATAACGTGAATTATTAGCGTATATTTATATGTTTTTAAGGAACTCTTTGAAGGCTTCATTTAGAGAAAACATCCGTGAATCTTTAACTTTGAATTTTCTTTCATTTTGATATGGTCAGTGTAACTACTGGTGGGGCCCGGCACCACTGGCTCAAAAGAAGGAGCCACTACTGTATATATATATATGTACAGTATATATATATATATATATATATAAATATATAACAATATATATATATATATAAACTAGAATGAAATGAAGATTATATATCGAGTATAGAATATCTTATATATTCAATTCTGTATAGAAATATTGTAGTTCTCATACAAATAATGTTTTGGCATGTTAATAAATATTGTTTGCAGATGTGTTCCTATTTTAACCTTATTCAGTTTTAAAATATATATAATACGTCTTAATAAAATGATTGTTTGTCGAGTTATGGCATCCCTTATAAAAGTATCCGACTATGAATTATAAAAAAGATGAATGGAAACAAATCACTACGAATAATTCTACAACTAATTTGAAGCGCTGTAGAAGGGTTCGACCATACTTTGAAAATTTTTATCTGATAAACGGTGGTTGCTAAAGTTCATACTATGACGTCACACATACACATCCATATATATATATATATATATATATATATATATATATATATATATATATATGCACAAAAATTAATTTTAAATTTATTTTTATCTGCCCTTATGACCATCCTCCTTATCAAACCCATTGTTTACACTTAACAAAATTCTGTTACATTTCTCAAACTATTGTTCACACAACTGATCTTAAAATTTTGCTTTTTTACCCTTTTTTCCTTCTCTCTCCCTTTTCCCCTTTTCCATCACCCTTTTCCCCTCCACTTTCCCTCTCGTTTCCATGGCAACTCTCTACCTCGATTGACCCATATTTCTATACTTTCGCATTGGAGAGAGTACATCTGAAATATATAAGTAAGAATGACGAAATATACAATATAGTAAATATAATAAAATATATATCATAGTACGAAAATCATATGTAAAAGGCGGACATGATCTAAAATATATATAAATGTTCAGAAATATCTATACAGTAGGTTCAACAAAGCTATGGAGAGATGCAACATAGTAGGAGAATTATAAGAGGTTAAGCGGAAAATTATGCTTGGATGTATAAAGTGAAAAGGTAGGTCGATGTAACAAGATATTTTTTTAATTAAAAAGTAAAATAACTGAGTTTTAACCCTCTATGGTACCATGTATATTTTAGTTTAAACATAATACAAGAATACAATTAATATGTACTGTACAGTATGTGCAAAAAGATATTTAAAGAGAATGTAAAAGAATAAATAAATAAAGAGAATAGTATAAACTGGTAATCTCATTGTATTTTATGTACAATGAATTACTAGAAATAACATACTACTTCATACTTAAAATAGATGATAAAATAGGAAACGTTTGTCAGAAATAAAACGATAAAAATGTTGGAATAAACTTCACCAAAAATTTAAAAGTAAGAGATAGAAACAAAGTATCACTGTACAGAGAACCTACATTGAAAAACGTCTCAGCAAATTCCCAAATGAAATGTTCAACTTTTACCTGTTTTGGTCACAAGGGATCATCGTGTCCTTTGCTGTGCTCGGAGCAAGTCACGGCGCACTTTTGTTATATCTCTGAATTTTACCCTGAGGTTTAGTTGTTTTATTCCGTAGTGAAACATACCTGCACTGTAAAAAATATCCTTTATAAGTCTTAACCCTCAGATACTAGAGTGGGATAACCTTGGTTATCCTTGGTTTTACTTCCGCCCGAATTCTCCATTCTGATGAAGGTCAAGTTTGCTGCTATACCTTAGACCTAAAGCTTAACGTGGAATCCGAACCACGACCCACGACGGGTGGTCAGAAATTACAAAGTCCTCGTCTGGATACATATATATATATATATGTATATATATATATATCAGTGGCGACTCCAGCTCTTCAAGACTACTCGGGCTCTTTTTAAATTTTCAAGTCTACATATGAGCCGACATTTAAATGCATGACAATAACTTAAGATTATCAATAAAATAAATAAATACATACCGTACCTCAGTAAAAAAATTATTTGAATTTTATTTACTTGAACATAAAGTCCAAGCGTTTTAGTTTTAAAGGAAATTCCTTTAATATTCGGTCATGTAATTCCTTTTTCCTTTCTAAATCAATAAATATTTCTTTTTCAATTGAAATCCTAGCCAGGGACGAGAGCCGTTCTTGAGCCATTGTGTTTCTTAAATATGATCTAATTCGATCAAGAACAGAGAGACTTCTTTCATTTGATAATTTCTCGTTGTTCAGCGATGTTTCTCCTTCCAAATGGTTTTTCTTTTAATGATAACACTATGTCCTCCATGGGTGGGCTATACTTCTCAGAATACTTATAATATTAAAAATAAATCAGATTATTTAAGAAAAGCGAACAACCTCACATTGCGGCAAAAATGAAACTGCACCGCCGCCCAAGGCAGTTGAATGAACGCTTATCGAAACGTAAAAAGTTACCATGTATCGCCAGAATTAAAAATTGTGCCTCTACAAGGCCGAAGGATATAAGCCCGAGTTGAAATGTTTTTTTCTTTATAAAAAAAATTAATAGGAGGAAAAACGTATTTTATTTAATGAGAATTAGAAGAAGGACTATTATGTAACCGTATGCAAGCAAATAATTATTAATTAAAAGAACTTTAAATATACGCTATTACTTATACTTTCTCGGGCGTAATGTCTTGCGCCCGAGTAAAGGATCTTGAAAGATTACACGAAAACTTAATGTGTCAATATAGTATTTTTATAGGTAGTAAGGGTATCTAAATGCGCTCAAAATTTGCTTGCGTGACGAAGGCTATTCAGAAAAATAGTAACATACTACCAGCCATAAACCATTTTTACAATTTATATTTAAAACTTTTTTTTTGAAACTTAAATCTATAAATACACAATTTTATCTCTGCTTCTCCTTGCCCCTTGCCTCTCGGGCTCAGCCCGAGAAGCCCGAGTGCAGGAGTCGCCACTGATATATATATATATATATATACTGTATATATAGGATGCAAACCACAAGGAAAAAGAAAAATGATTCCAAGGCCTTCCGTGTATTCAAAAGTACACCTCGTCAGTGAATGACGAGGTGTACTTCTGAATACACGAAAGGCCTTTGAATCATTTTTCTTTTTCCTTGCATCATTTATTCATTTCATGTGTTTAATTGTGAAATCCATTCAATAGGCCCCCCTATATATATATACATATATATATATATATGAAAATTATTTCACGAAAGTAACACGTGAAAAATATTTATGATGAATAAAACCACGATGGAAAGGAAACACAGAATGGTGCTCAAGCTCTATTGATTGGAATAATGCTTCAGTTTTATTTCACTCTAGCAACAGTGTTAATAGAAATATTCTTGAGTCTGCCATTATCCAACTTACAAATAACTTCAACATAAGCAAAGGTCTTTTTCAACTCGATCCTGTTGTTTTGAATTCCTTCAGAACAGATTTAGATAAGAAGGGTAGAACGCTAAATCTTTGGTAAACTTGTATGCTACTCTAATAACTTTTATTTTTCAATTTATTTTTATATACATCGAACCTTAAACAAGAAGGGCAGAGTGCTAAAACTCGGGCAGATTTCCAGTATAAATTTGTATTTTTTTTTTAATTATCAATAACATTGGTTGTAAACAATTCATTTGATCTTGTGCTAAAAATCGGTATTTTTCCTTACAAATTTGTATACTCCTCCCACAATCCTTTAATGTTTAATTTTTAATTTTTATTTTTATTTCTCCGTTTATAGGCTGTAACTCTTTATGTACTTCAGTTTTCCTGAGGATGTCATTAGACGAAAGCACTTCAGCAGCATTCTGTGTTTCCTTTCCTTTGTGGTTTTATTCATCATATATATATATATATATATATATATATATATATATATATATATATATACACACAGTGGTCCTTCTGTTTACGATTAACGATATTTCGATTAGCGATCCGTTTCATAGGGGGTCCCGTTGTTTCTATTAACGATAAATTTTCGATTAACGGTATGTTTACGATATCACACGGCCGCCAATTTCAGCCAATCGTAACATTCCTAAGTGGACTCGGCAGGCCTCAGCCAATCACCGACGCCCTTTTATGAGCGTTTAGAGCTCAGAGAATAAGATTGGAGCCATCAATCCCTTAAGTCATCCATCTTCTTAGCCTAAAGTAAAATTTTTATTTTATGCTCTATTTATGCACCTTTTCATGCTCTATTTATTCATTATTTATCCATGTTTCGGATTACCTGAAGATCAGGGCCCCCAGCCTTCTTTAGTTAGACTTATAAGACTAACTAACAAAAATATCACGACTTAACCTAACCAATCATCAAAGGTGTACAGTTGACATAACGATTGGTTAAGTTAGGTCGTGATATTTTCGTCAGTTAGCCTTATAAGGCTAACTAACGAAGGCTGGGGGTTTACCTGAAGATCAGGGCCCCCAGCCTTCTTTAGTTAGACTTATAAGACTAACTAACAAAAATATCACGACTTAACCTAACCAATCATCAAAGGTGTACAGTTGACATAACGATTGGTTAAGTTAGGTCGTGATATTTTCGTCAGTTAGCCTTATAAGGCTAACTAACGAAGGCTGGGGGTCCTGATCTTCAGGTGATCCCATATTTCTATTAATATTGATGCTTTAATATGTTCTTATAACGTTTATTTATTAAAATCGCGTGTTTAAATGTTATAAATTATGTTTTTAGGTTGAATGAGGTTAAGTTCCGATTGTCTTGGAACGAATTAGGCCTTTAACGTGTATTTCCAATATTCGATTAACGTTAATTTCGATTAACGATGGGTTTCATGGAACCAATTAATATCGTTAATCGAGGGACTACTATATATATATATATATATATATATATATATATATATATATATATATGTATCTTAAAAAAGTTAATTGTCTGAATGAAGTATTTATAAGCTTCCCACGTTAGTAGTGTGGGCGCAAGAGGAGAGAGTGCAATGCAATTGAAAATGTTGATTAATGCTGCAAAAGTGCCAACCCTCCTTGGCACCAGTGCCAGTGCCAACCCCCAAGTGCCAACCCCCCCAAGAGAAAGAGAGAAGAGAAGGAGAGAGAGAGGAAGAGAGGTGTTCGCTTGACAGGAGCCAAGCGCATATTAAAGCTTCAGCCGAGCGGACGTTGTCTTATAGGCCCCTAATCAGCCAGTCGGCTTAATCAGCCAGTGCCTCCAGGCATTATCAGCCAGTTGGCACAGTGTATACTTCGTTTTGGCACGTACATACACGTCTATACTCCCATAAAATATTACGCACACGATTATATGCGTCGGGTTCGAGACCCAGTGGCGGCGCGGTCTTCCACGGTTGGTAGCCAGGGTAACCTAATGATCCTTGTTAAACTTTAGGTCTAAGGTGGAGTGTAGTCGGGTTCGAGACCTGGTGGCGGCGCGTCCTTCCACGGTTGGTAGCCAGAGAAACCTAATTATCCGTGTTAAACTGTAGGTCTAAGGTGGAATGTAAACACTCTTTCACGAATGGTAGATAAATGGGTAACCAGTCTCCCTCTCGCTCTCTCTCTCTCTCTCTCTCTCTCGCTCTCTCTCTCTCCTTCCCTCTCGCTCTTTCCCTCTCGCTCTCTACCTCTCGCGCGCTCTCTTTTACATATATATATACACACACATCCCCGTTAAAAAGTAGGTCTAGGGTGGGGTGAAAAGATTGACATTCGTCAGAATGAACAATTCGGGCGGAATCAATCGAAGGCTTAATCAAAGAAAGCCTATATATGTACAGTTCTGGAAAAAAGTTCATCTAAAAAAATTGAAAACTAAAAAATTAGTACAAGAAGTGTACGCAAAATTTATAATTAATAATCACGTCAAATTGCATTAATTAACTCAACCTCTCCCAATTCTGATAATTATTCTTTTAAATTATTTATATCAATGTAAAACCCACTAATTCCTTCATATATACAGTATATATATATATAAATATATATATATATATATATATATCTGGGTGATCCAGATAAATGGGACCCATAAAAAAGCCAAATATTCTTAATATTTAATTCCTTTCATAAAAGCTATATATCATTCGAAAGAGTAGAGTTACAAGTTTATTATGAAATATTTATTTTTTAAAAATGACTCCTTTCAAATGTGCTCCTCCATTAGTTGCCAAGCATTCCAGTGTTCTCGCTTGTAAGTTCTGCATCACTTTTGCAAGAGTGTGCGGTGGTATGGCCTGTATCTCATTTGTGATGGCGGCCTTCAATTCTTGCAAGGTCGTTGGGTTATTTCTGTAGACCCTACTCTTTAAATATCCCCAGAGATAATAATATCTAAGGGAGAAAAATCCGGAGACCTTGCGGGCCATTCAACGTCTCCAAATCTTGAGATTAACTCGCCTGGAAACGTTTGACGCAAAACTGCCATGCAGTTCCTCGTGGTATGGCAGGTAGCTCCGTCTTGTTGGAACCAGTGGTTTTCTAGACAAAGATCTCTTAATTTAGGAATAAGGAAATCGGTCAAAATTTTTTCGTAGCGATCACCATTTACAGTGACCGTGTTTCAGGTGGAATCCTCGAAAAAGTACGGCCCTATGATCTGAGATGCAGTAAGACCACACCAAACAGTTACACGCTCACTATGCAACGGGACTTCGGTAATATTCAATGGATTTTCTGTTGCCCAGAAACGACAATTTTGTTTGTTTACAGTTCCATTCAAGTGAAAATGGGCTTCGTCTGACATAATCAAAGTTGCTAGAAAATTGGTGGTGTCATTTACCTTCGGTTGGATCCATTGACAGAATTGTCGTCTTCGTGCGAAATCTCCATCGTTTAGTTGTTGCACTGTTTGAATTTTATATGGAAAGAGCATTAAATTTTGCTTGAATATACGGTGTGTTGTTCCATATCCAACTCCTAACAGCTGAGAAGCACGTCTGATGCTTATGTTAGGATTATCCTGTACAATTTCATGAGTTCTGTTAATGATCTCGTCTATCCTTGCTGTGCGCACTCTTCCAGTTGGTTTTCTTTTTCCAATGCTGCCAGTTAGGGAAAAATTTCTGACACACCGACAGATTACTTTCTTAGAAGGTGATTTTGACATCTGAAAATTTGTCTTGAAAGATCTTTGAGCTGAAACTACACTTCTTCCATGCTCATAATATTGCTCAGTTATGAAACGCAGCTGTTCCACAGTCCATGCAGTCATCTTGAAGGGTTAGTTTTAACTAACACTTTTATTTTGTTTTGTATCTTATCTTGTCTTGTATTGTCAAAACCTATACAATCCTGTACAAACTTGTAACTATCCTCTTTCGAATGATGCGTATGATTTTATAAAAGGACTTATACTTTAAGAGTTACAGGGGTTTCTTTTGGGTCCCATTTCTCTGGATCACACTTTATATATATCGAAGGGCTGAAGAACTTAGCACCCTGATGGTTTTTCTTCCACTTTTATATTTCAGAGCCATAAATCGATTCACATACCATCCTCAGCTGCCTCTCTCTCCTCTCTCTCTCTCTCTCTCTCTCTCGGTCGAATACAAAATAAAAAAAACAAAGCGTTTCTCTCTCTCTACGAATGGGGAAAACTGACACGTCCCAGATTTCACGGAGAAGCCAATCACACTCCTGTGGGGGGAGCCCAGGACCTCTGTTTGGCCGCTATGCAGGCCTACGCGGAAAACTCCGCCCAAAATTCACTAATAGCCAATAAGAAGCTCGCGAATCGTGTGTTGTGGATTGGTCACAAGCCCCCCTTATAAAAAGGGTCAGTTCATCTCAGAGACTCAGTTCGTATGTTTTTTTCGCTTAGTGCTTTTCAAATATACAATATGAGTCAGTTATCGCTCTACAATTCTCCCGATTTGTTTGAAGATCAAGATTTCTACCCATCAACTGCGCTCCACCTTTTCAACGCGGTGGAACAGAATGAACTATTTACGCAAGTTGTTTCAGAAAATTGTGACGAAATGCAAGAACCGTTCAATGAAGACGATATTAAAGTGTAAGTTGTTAATTTGTAATTATATTCTGGGGTTCATTCAGTGTTAACTTATAAGTGCCATAATAAATGCGATTTAAAAATAGTTTGTGCTTTATTCTCGGCCTATATATAACGTTTCAATCGACGTTAACTTATAAAAGGCCGCAATAATTGCTTTTTGAAAAATATTTTTAATTATTCTGTTTCTTTCGTGGGTATTTCGGCATATACTGTATATATATATATATATATATATATGGTGTCTTATTTCCACATTTCTTCATAATTTAAAAATTTACAGAAAGTTGTACAGGTAGGATTTTAAAATTACCAAAACTGTTAAGAATTGTCTGCGGGTTCGAGATCCGTTGTAGGCAGACGGAGCACAGCACACCCAGCTAATCTTACTTTTGAGCTGTAATTAGTGCACTTGCTATTAATTATTTTCTGTTTCCTTCGTGGTTATTTCGGCATATATATATAGTGTTTTATTTGCACATTTCTTGGTAATTTAAAAATTTACAGGTACAGGTAGGATTTTAGAAATAATAAAAACTATTAAGAATTGTCTGCGGGTTCGAGACCCGTTGCAGGCAGAAGGAGCATAGCACACCCAGCTAATCTTACTTTTGAGCTGTAAATTAGCGTACTCACTTTTAATTATTCTCTGAGATGCCTTAGCGCACCCAGCTAATCTTCCTTTTGAGCTGTAAATTAGTGCACTTGCTATTAATTATTCTCTGTTTCCTTCGTGGTTATTTCCTCATATATATACAGTGTATATATACATATATATGGTGGAGCTTTAATAATACATTTCTCGATAATTTAAAGACAGCTCCCAGTAGGATTTTAGAAATATTAAAAACTTACAATAGAAATATTAAAAACTATTAAGAAATGTCTGCGGGTTCGAGATCCGTTGCAGACAGACGGAGCACAGCACACCCAACCCAGCTAATCTTACTTTTGAGCTGTAAATTAGCGTACTCGCTTTTAATTATTCTCTGAGATCTTAGCCACCCAGCTAATCTTCCTTTTGAGCTGTAAATTAGTGCACTTGCTATTAATTATGCTGTCTCCTTCGTGGTTATTTCGATATATATATATATATATTATATGGTTGCACTTTAATAATACTTTTCTCGATAATTTAAAGACAGCACCGCAGTAGGATTTTAGAAATATTAAAAACTTTTAAGAATTGTCTGTGGGTTCGAGACTCGGTGTCGGTAGACGTTGTCTTAGCACTCATACTTTTGAAAACTCTCAGGATATCTGCTTTTTTATTATAATTTTTAAAATTCGTGGCATTTTCTTTTATTGAAGCTCTTTGATTAAGTAATTTATTTTTACTTAACTTTATAGGACCGATGCGGAACTTGAGCGTGTTATAGGTACTTTTCGTTTTGATGAAAGGTGAAAAAGTGATATGGATGCTTTACCCCATAACAAAACCAGCGATCTGAACACAGAGGTCGTGGTATTGGCTCACATACGTTCGAACGAATGCCAGGTCATCGGGGAACAAATGTAAGTATTTTTGGGGTTAAGAACAAGACACATTGTATTTTCATTTAATTTATTAAATGGTAGAAAACATGTACAAAGCGGAACCAGTGTCCATTAAATAAGTCTTAATGGGTACAAATAGGCCTTTACACAATAAAGATATACACCTTTTACACAATACAGCGGGTGCTAACATACATTTTTATCATTCATTTCAGTGTTGCACAAATCGAATAATTTTTAAAACTTCATAAATCCCTTCCCACGTGACATGTGCATGAGAAATGAGAGGGCGTACATCCCGCACGTGTTACTATAATATCCTTTAAAGCGATACGGGTTCCATACAATCTCAGGTACATGTATCTGTTCAATAAACTGTACAACCACAGAATCATTCCAGGGCTGAGCTCCGAGTGATTCAAAGTAGTACATTCTTTCCCTATTTTTAAAATAGATTGCAAACCAATAAATCCTCTCACCCCTCACAATGTCGGTGTCAACGATAATCCCCTAACAGTTTCTGGTAGTTGGCAACTTCAATATTTCATTTTTCGCAAACACACCGATAAATTTGGAGAGTGTGAATCGGTCACTTTTCTTTACTCTCTGGAGTGCCTGTGATTCGAGGTAAACTAGCACACTTATAGGGGCGTCTATAGGCTTGGCAAATTCCAACCTGACTGAGATGTTTCCACTCTGTTGTGGACTTAAGTGCGTATTTACGCCAGCAGAGTAGTCAGGCGTAATATCAAAAGAATAAATGTTAAATTCTTCGACAAATTCTTTCTGCGTTACACCGAACCCAAGCTCGTCACATGCACCTGTATTATGAGCCAGATTACTATAAGCTCTCGCGCAGAGAGGGAACACAGGGTCTGATGAGTAATCAACAGTCATAGTCCCTCCCAAAACGATGCCATTTACATATAGGGTTATATTTTTAAGGCCGAAATTCTCGAATTTAAAGGCACTCTTTTTATATTTTCCATTCGTCGAGGCGTGGTCCTACATTCCATTTAATATCCTTTTAGGTAGAACTCCAAGGGCCACGTTTTATAGTTGCTTCGAGGATAACCCGGCGGGCACCGTGTATAGTTTCATCTGTACCCTGTTAATTGGGTATTTTACTGTGGCATGTATTAAGTCTCTCAATTTCTATTTGTTTTGGCGAACTTGACTTCACTCGGCGTATACGCAAATACGCCTCCATTATGTGAATCACAACGGGCAACGGGTTTCGCGCCCTCTTCTTGCTCAGACCCCAGATTTAAGCAGATCTCAGGAATCGTGCGGGTAAGCTTCAACTTCATACCACCCAGTTCATAAGCAGTTTCTTCTGGAATGTGAAATCTGTGTGAAGACGTCCAAAACATTCGTATATCTTTTTTTTAGAATTTTTAAATTTATGCTTTATACCATTTTCATCTTTAGTATGGTAATATCCCTTGGCGGTTAAAAAGGTGTCCTTCGCTTCTTTTGAAAAGTTGAGGACATTTTCCAGATAGGCTCGTCGATGATAATACCCCGTTCCAGCCGAGATGTTAACCTGATTTAAATACACCTCACACTGGCTGAATATGAAGTGCAAAAAGTTGGTTTCAGGGTACGCAGAGTAACTATCATCGCAATCCGTTCCATCAGAATGGGATACACGCAGTTTAGCGTACGTGTACATGCAGCTCGGGTCAAAAAAGTAAGGGCCTGAGCTGGGTATCACGAATTCTATAGGGGCACTCGGAGAACTAATTGTGTTTAATGGGTTAATTGTAATAAAGTCGCTATGCTCAATAGAGACCTGAGTGGGAGGCATATCAAGAGGGACAGTTCCGATTTACATCATTGTGAACTACACGAATGGATGAAACGCGCCATGACGAGTCAGAAATAGTGCCACCTCTCTCGACAACTAGTAATCAGCCTAAGATTCGTGAGAGTAGTGTCCTCAGCTTATATCAGTTAAAACATTAATCAGCCATAGGTTACATGCGCTTAGAGCACTTCTTTTTTGATTCACTTTTACGTTTAGCGCCACATGATGGTAACCCCTTCTTCGTGGCAGATCTGTTCTTTCCGTCACCACGCATTTTTCTCTTTGCATCTTTGATGATTTCGTCCCGTGTACGTTTTAAATGTTTTTTTAGAGCTTCTTTAGGCTTAGTTCCACCCATTATATCTTCTGCCGCGTTAAAACCTGTTTGTAACGCCTTCATCCATAAGTACCTGGCACCCCCTCTTCAACAGTGGGACAGCGGTGCGTAGTATGGATGAAAAAATGGATCCAAGCCCACTCCCACGCTGGAATCTCACTCCTCGATAGACTGTGAATGGCCTTCGGGTCATTATAAACGGCGAAAGTGTAGTTTCGCTTTTAAGCTTCCATCACCGAATGGGAAATTTTTTCCCTCAATCGTTCTTATATATATCGAGATGTTAGTTAATAGATTAGTTGCAACATTCACATAATGGGGCTTGTCATATGTAATGCTCAAACTTTTCCCTCTATGGTTGGGGATGTGTGCAATGCGCAGCAGGCGCGCCTGGGTGTCCCCAACAAATTGGTGCTCTACGATATTGCTGTAAATATAGCACATGTCTGGAGGTGGAGAGCTTTCACCCAATTTCTCCATCTTCAATTGATACATTAAGCTGGACAAGTCATACTGTGCCTCGTGAACGGTATCTCTTTGGAGAGCTGCGCTATATCGGCCCTCAGCCACAATTGTGAACACCTTTTTATCTTTAATATTTCAACTAAGCGTTGATTTTAACTTTAATGTGCATGCAGGCGTGTCTATGTTTACGACTTCAAAAAGTAAATCGTTTGTCAGGTACGACTTTTCAAGACTTGTTTAACCCGGTCACAATGTCCATGGCTGTATCATAATGGCCAATTCCTAGCGAAACATTTGTGCTATAGTACTGTTCCTCACTGAACAGGACTGATCGCATAGTATTGTCTAAGGTTATGCCTAAGTTTTCGCACTCCTCGATCCTTCTAAGGATCAGAAATATGATTTTCTCATTTTCAAGAGTTAAAAATTTGGAAACTAACTGGAGTTCACATAAGCCCACCTCATACGAATCACGCTTCAATTCAATGGGTCCGTGGAGTTCTGGCACAAAGTTGGCCAGGGTGTTGTGAGGATATACAGAGAGAGAAGAAGAGGACGGGAGTGTGACATATAAGTGGATAGGCGTCATGTTGCATACTAATTAAGCTTCATTATTGCAGCAGCTTTTTTATAGGTGTTGGAGCTTTCTGGGTAACCCAGCCACTTCACCAAATACATTTTTCTCTTTCCTGAGAATTTATTTCCTGAACGTGATAGCCTTACATAATCATTGATTTTGAAATGTGTAGAGAGTGGTGGCGGTGCTCTATCTATTCTCATCTCTGGCAGCGTACCTCTTTCTAAAACTTCTTTAGGTGTTCTGCCAATCGTACGGTGGTGTGAACGGTTGTATGATGATGCCAATGAACCGAGAACGTTTATGTATCTGTATATGTTTTTATGTGTGAAATAGCGATGCAGGCATTCCTTTATGGTACGTTGAACTCTTTCAGCTAAAGAGGCCTTATGTATAGAACTGCTCGTGTAGTAACTGATATTAAACTCTGTCAGCATGTTCTGAAAAGCGCGACCTATAAATTCTTTCCCAATATCCGTAAAAAAATAGCCTGGAACCCTATCTCCTTTTAACATCAACGTTTTGGTCGCTTTAGCAACTGTTTCAGGCGATTTATTTTTCAGTAGAATTAGCCTCAGGTATCTAGAGAATACATCTATTATGAATAGGATATAGCGGTATCCGTCATTATGCACTGAATATCTTTGCATGTCTGTTAAATCCACTTGCCAAATAGAGTCAATCGAAGCCGCTGTTGTCTTGGCCGTTTTAAACCTTTTTCTCATCGGTTTATGAAGTGTATAAGCACCCTGTTCCGGCAAAAATCGCTCAACATCTTTTTTTCCCTACTCCGTAAACACCTCTCTACAGTCTATTGACGCCACCATAGGAGGCGGAGATAGAAATGTCATAAGATCGTTTATTTAATATGTTAGCCATTTGCGTATTTCAGAGACACGTGGATAAGGTTGGGCGTTTTTTCTCTTCTTTCTCTTCTTCAGAGACGCTGCTGCTGGGGTCGATGGCGTACTCAGTTGTGACACATGCGAGACTTGATCCAGTTCTTTTAACCTATTTAGATTACCTATCAATTTTTTGGGGACATTTATTTCTTGTAGTCTTGCTTTAATATGCTTCCACCCTGTTGGTAAGGGTCTGTCCCACTTTCTCACCAGATCATGAACAATATCAATGATATTGGATCCTTGTACCCTTGTTCCTTCAACAGTGACCTCGCCTGTATCGGCCCACTGTATGATGGGGTCCTCACTCAATAGATTATAAAGACTTAAGCCTTTATTCCTCAATGTATGTGGGAGACTGTTTTTTAACACATGTTCGATGTGTTTTGTTCCGTTGTTCTTTGGTTGGTCATCTTTAACGTCGGGCCAAGGTCCTGTGTCGCCATGCTCAGCGCTACTCGCGCTGTGCCTAGTAACCAAGGGGAGCTCTGTATGATTCTTATAATCTTCGTACTCATGAAGAAATTTCTGCAAAGCCTCTTGGTACAAGATCCTTTTCTCATCAAGTGACTTTTCACTGTTTAAAAGGGCTAGCAACTCGCTTTCGATTCTTTTAAGTCTACTTTTACGGGTTCTAGAGCCGTGTCTGGAATCTTTGAACTTTGCAATGAAGCATAGGCCTCGTGCGGAATCACTACCACCTTCATTATATTAATCTAGTCAGTAAAGGACTTAAAACTGAAAATAAGATGGGTAGGAATGATTCTCATCTTTGTACAATAATTCGCTTTTTCTTACCCACAGTTTGAATTCTATGAGCGAGCGCTCGTATTATGTTTTGTAACGACGTAAGCGAGCCTTCTGAGGGGGTTTCATTGGCACATTACATTTTATAACATTAAGACAGATTTCACAGATGCAATTTAAAAGGTCGGAGTCGATATTTTAAACAAACATCTGTTGCAGTGCCCGGGGCAATCGTTCATAGATTTTTATTAATGCACGATATTTCTTCAGCCTATTTGTCATTCTGGAATATATACCGTTTCATGTTCGTTTGGGAATATATTCGTTCTTAGAAGCACCCGGAACGTGTTTTGCGGGTGAAGGTCACAAAGCAAATATCCATAACGCTGACTTGTGGCTTCTTTATAAACCTCCAAAAACTCCTTACGTTGATTCGGGAATATTTGATTGGCTAATACCCCAATTTGTGACACATCTCTACGTTGTGCGAATAAGACTAGATATTGTGTATTTAGCGACACATCGCACATGTATCTATTTTTGAAAAATGGATTCTGGTTGATGAGGAATACGCTTATGTTAAGATGGTGGGAGAACACTGTAAATGTCTCGGCAAATGTTTTATCCATTTCTAACATGAGATCATCAATTACAATAACTGTACGCTCATTACCTTTTAACGAATTAACATCATATACACCCTTGTGGAACAAAATTTCATCTTGGTACTCGTTGAACACTGATTGATACGTCGAATAGCACCATATTACTTTATGCACAAATTTTGAGAACATCTACCCCTTATCCTTAATGATTTTAAGCATAAATAAGTAGGGCTAGATATAATACATGTGGAAGGGCTTGTGAACCTGAATTTTTCTACAGATTCCATCTCTCACACGTCACACCCCTAAGTGGGTCATTTACAAAATATTAAAAGTTTTGAGTGCTGCTCCTTATATTTTGTTTTCTTCTTCCACAGAACCGTGAATGACGACGATGTACAGCACCTCATCATCGATATCCCAGACGAACCCGATGACCGTGCCAGAACCCTTCCCCGCTGTCGAACCCTCACCAGCAACAACTGTAGCATGCGACAGTTCAAAGCGGAAGCATGATGGAGAGCCCTCCACGTCAGGTATAAAGCGTGCCAGGATTGCTCCGGTTGTTAGACCCCCAGTAATAGAGTCCCAACCCTCTACGTCTTACGACACAACCCCCACAATAGTACCTTCCTCAAATATGCCCCATTGTTCAGTTCCGGGTACTTCCTCCACAGCAGCTTCTCATACTGTGGAGGATGGTATAACAATCGAGTTGGTGCGCACCGCTACCTCTACCCCTGCCATCTAGGACGTTTTGGCGCCGACATTTTGGCGCTGGACGTTTTGGCGCCGCCGTTTGGGCGCGGAGCCGGTTTGGCGCCGCCGTTAATTAGTACTAAGTATTAAGTAGTAATACTTGGTTATTAACCTGAAGTGCTGTCTGTCTTTTCAGATAAGTTGTGTTGTTGCCCTTAATAGCATAAATGTCTGAAAATATATCAAGTAAGAAAGGGAAACAAAAGTTTTCACATAATGGATATTTGTATGTGTATGATAAATGTAGCAAGCGCGACCCTTCGTTACTTTTTTGGCGGTGCGAGCAAAAGAGTCAGTGTATTATAAGGTGTATATATAATATGGGTACTTTTCCGTTATCTGTCCCATTGACGATTGGTTAGGTTCAGTCATGATATTTTCGTTAAAACTAACAAAAATATCACAACTTAACCTAACCAATCGTCACTGCCCGGTTAGGTCAACTGTACGCCCTTGACGATTGGTTAGGTTAAGTCGTGATATTTTTGTTAGTTTTAACAAAAATATCACGACTTAACCTAACCAATCGTCAAACGGCGCCCAAACGGTGGCGCCAAAACGGCGGCGCCAAAACGTCGGCGCCAGAACGTCGGCGCCAAAACGTCCCATTCCGCTACCCCTGCCCTGACAAGAAATCGGTACGTGGTCATGGTTGAAGCTGGATCCCTCTATACCTACGGACTGCGGCGCGTATTGAAAGTATTGTGGAGTTTGCCCTTCAGAACCGCGACTCACGTAAACTCCGGACGAGGTTATCCTTCAGGTTCGGGTCAGATGAGGGGGACGATTTTTGGGTGGTAATACCGTTTAGACATTTGGCAGCTGTAGAGATAGAATATATATAG
Source organism: Bathynomus jamesi (assembly GCA_023014485.1). Lineage (NCBI taxonomy): Eukaryota > Metazoa > Arthropoda > Malacostraca > Isopoda > Cirolanidae > Bathynomus > Bathynomus jamesi. The sequence continues at coordinate 1,510,275 of JAJOZX010000025.1, read as the reverse complement.
AATATATCTTGGGCCGTATAATGGAAGCCTCTCAAAGTGGTACAACTTCATGGTAGATATTGACAGAGTATTCCAGGTTGCGGGTCACAGTGCCACACCTTATACTCTTAATTTCAATTCTCTGGTTAGTTACAGAAAGCATTTAAACGTCGAACGTGGTTGTGGTTTTATAGCAAGAATCTTAGCTCATATGTTCACTGCGCTAAATACTTGGACGCAAAAAATTTGGCTGCCCTCGGTTGTGCAGCGTGCCCGTCAACTGGCTTCAGATTGTAAGCTTCAGTTTGAGTGTAAAATGGGTCCTGAAGAACTGAGAAGGGCCGAGCAGGAAATGAATGCACGTATAATCTTATTTGGAATGGATGATCGTCGTAGGACTGTATGTTTTTAAAAGCAGCGTGAGAGATCGTACAAGACCTCTACTTATTTTAGGATTGTCAGGGACATCGTATCTCTCCATCCGTAACATAAGGGCTCTCTACGCCAGTTATGATAAAACTCGAAAATATGGAAGGCATCATGATTTGTGTAATGGTTAGGCTGACCATACGTACCGTTTTGAACGGGACAGTACCGTTTTTTTTATATTTCTTGGCCGTCCCGTCGTTTTAATAAAAATGTCAATTTTGTCCCGGTTTATGGGTTTATGTACTTACTTTTTCATGAATACAGAATATTACATAACCCCCGTCCCTTTTTTGCCATCCCAATGTCCCGTTTTTGTCTCAAGGAAATATGGTCAGCCTAGTAATGGTTGTCTTGAGTTTGCTGATGATATGTTGAAACATTGTAAGGATTGCTAAATGTAATGTGTGTAGACGTACATTTTTCAATAATAATTGCTTTGAACTTCATCACTCAAATGGCACTTGCAGGAAAATGAGGATTTGTAAGTGCGGCATGTTTCACATGGATAATAGGGGGAAATTCAAACATAAATGCGATGAAATTCACTGTGCTACATGTCATGAAAAATATAAGGCGGATGGAGTGAAGCATGTATGTTATATGAAAGATGTTAAGCCTAAAAATATTCCTTGTTTACCCGTACTACGAAATAGAAACTTACACGAAAGCTGAAACCCAAGAGGTCATTCCACATTTATTCGTAAGTCAGACTATCTGTGATGAGTGCATGTAGATCGAGTGTGATGAGTACCACAAATGTGGAAACCGGACAAACGTTTTTAAAAAGAATACACACGGCAGCCCTGTGAAAATCTTTGTATCCTATATTGTCAAATTAGGGGACAAGTTCCAAAAAATGACTGTATATTCTTGCCCATAACGGGGCGAAATTTGACACACAGTTCTTTTATAAGGAGCTGCTTGAACACGAGTCATCTGCGATATTTACAGGTGATCCCTTGAAAAGAGGCAACAAACTAATGCAGATGCAGATAAGAGGTAATGTACAGTTTAAAGACACCCTGCTGTTCACACCTTGTAAATTAACAAAGATGCCCAAGGTCATGGGCGTACCCGCTGAAGTTTCAAAAGGGTATTTCTCTTACACATTCCTCACTAACGAAACTTTGTATTACGTAAGACTACCTTCACATTACTTTAACTACACCAACATAAGTGATAGTGAGAGTGAAGATTTTGACCGCTAGTACAACAGTTTAAATGAAGCTAGTCCGTTCAATATAGCCGATGAATGTGAACGGTATTGCGTGAATGACGTACGTGTACTTAGAGTATGCTTTCAAGCCTTTAGAAGGATGTACATAACCCGTTTCAAATGCGATCCGCTGCAAGTCGCAACCACGATTTCCCCATTATGTTTTACAGTGTTCAAGAATAACTTCATGCCTAAAGACACTTTAGCAGTTATTCACAGAAACAAACCCCGCAGTTATGGGCACAAGGCTATTTACTGGCTCAAACACCTACAGAAACAGACCGGAGTATACATAAAACAAGCCTGCAAGACGGGTGATGTACTCGTTAAGGCCAGTGGTCGTGTTTTTTGGGTAGACAGCCAAAGTGAGGATCCAGCCACTGGTGAGAAGACTGTGTTTTCCTTTAACGGGTGCTGGTGGCATGGATGCACGCGCGCTGACTGTGCCGCCACAGGGGACCTTTATGGAAGATCCCCCGCCGAGAGCCTCGCATGGATCCGTAACCGTGATTAACTTATAGGCTCCCAGTTCACTCACAAAATCGTGTGGGAGCATGAGTATGATGCAAGGATGGAACAGATGCGCAGTATCGTGAAGAAAATAAGGGCCATCAAACGTTCAATGGTGTTGGACCCCCTCAATTGCGGTGACAGCTTGTTTGGAGGGCGCACAAACCCATTCAAGCTATACTTTCCGCCTACGGAGGGCGTGAAACTCCACTACTACGACTTCTGCTCTTTATACCCCTACGTGGTGAGAAAAATCCCTACCCCATAGGTGCGCCTGAGAAAATGGTGGGTGCCACTATACCAACCATCGAGGAGTATTCAGCTAACTTGAATGAGCGCTACTTTGGACTCTCTTTCTTAGACGTGCTCCCCCCTCGCGATTTATGGATGCCGATCTTACCCGTCGTTATAGATCACAAGCTCATGTTTCCCCTGTGCGTGAAGTGCGCAGAAGAGAACAACGGTGAATGTGACAATACAACCAACCAGCGTAAGATCAGAGGCGTATATACAAGCCCTGAGCTGGCCCTAGCCGTTCGCCATGGGTATAGAATGTTGAAGATACATGATGTGTGGTTTCAGAAGCTACCCAACCCTTTCACACCATATATAAACGCTTGTTTTGAAGGATAAAGTACAAGCATCAAGATATCCGCGAGAAGTTGATACTGAAGATGAAAAAACGGCTTATATTCAGTTTTACCGTGCCCATGAAGATATACAGCTTGACCGTTCCCAAATTGTTAAGTACCCTGGCAAGCGCTTTAGTCCAAAGTTGTGCTTAAACAGCCTTTGGGGGAAATTTGAACAGAATACCGGCAAAGGGAACGTCCATTTCGCAAAAAGTTATAGTGAAATCTGGGATTATGCCAACGCTCCCGATAAAGAGGTTATGGAGATCGTGAATGTAGGTAATACTTACATAATAAAGTACAACATCACTGAACTGGCCACAGATACCTCACGGGTTACAAACATACCTGTAGCCAGCTTCACAACCTCCTTCGCCCGCATCAAACTTTGGGGTCTACTGCACTCTCTCGGACGGAGGGTGCTGTACGCTGACACAGATAGCGTGATATTCACAGCGAGGGAAGTTGAATACATGCCTGCTATTGGGGAATTCCTCGGAGAGCTAACTGATGAGATCAAGGACGAGTATGGTGATTGTGCATACACAGACTCGTTTGTGTCGACAGGGCCAAAAACCTATGGGGTACGGTTGAGGGTAGGGGATGATATGAAGTATATCGTGAAGGCTAAGGGTATCACGCTTATCCATGCGAACCGTCGAGTCGTTAACTTTGACTCGTTGAGGGATCTAGTGTGCTTGGAAGATGAGGGTGACCAGCCACCCCAACTGATTGTGGGGACGTACAATTTTCAGGCGCAGAAACTGGGGTATGTGAAGGAACTTAGGGGCACGACGGTATGCCATAACACCTAGAGGAAGCGTTACCAGGTGCCTGGAACCTATGATACCGTGCCCTATGGTTACCTTAATCCTTTATTGTATTTATATATATGTTTATTTACCTTACCTTAAATTTACCTTAAAGCGCTTCTGCCTCAAAGGTGCGCTGCTCCCACGAAGTCCGCTCAGCGCCTCCTGAGGCGGGGCCACGACGGGGTCGCCACCCTTCTTTTCTTTTGCTCCTGCCATACGATTTGGGTCCCTATTGAATTTGTGGGGGCTGGTCTGGCAGAGGAATACCCTGACACTGTGGGTTGGTCGGGTATGTTGGCTAAAAACATGTCCAAGTGTTTTTTAAAAGTATCTACTGGGACTGCACTTATATCTCTAAGGTACTGAGGCAAGGAGTTAAACAGGCGAGAACCCTGCCTAGAGATACTATTATATTGAAGGGTTTGAATCCTTCTCAGACTGTTTGGTGGGAGGTGATATTTTTTACACATTCTGCCAGTTCTTGTTAAGGTGGGCACAATTGGTTCAGTATTGGGGGCAACTAAAAGCCCTTCTAGAATTTTCCAGGTGTAGATTAGGATGTATCTCTCAAACCTTCTCTCTATGGAATAAAGGTTGAGGCCTCTGAGCCTATCCCAGTAGTTTAATTTGTTTTTACTCACCTGTTGCCCATCAGGTTGTTTAATATACGAGGTAAAGGTTCTTTGTAGGCCCTCAATTTTTTGCAATTCATTCTGTTTGTGGGGAAACCATAATTGAGAGCAGTAGTCAATGCGTGGAAGGACAAGTGATTTCCACAGGGTAAGCATGGTCATACTGTCCCTAGTTCTGAATGTCCTCAGTATATGTATATCCTATTAGTTGTTTGCATGATGAGGTTACTTTGTCAATGTGCCTGTTGAATGTTGCATCTTCAGATAATATAATCCCTAGATCCCTGACATGATCAGTTTGTGTAATATCTTTTCCTGTGGGTCCAGTGTAGTTGAATTGTTCTTTCAGGTATTTATTTGGTCCATACTTAATTAGTTCAAATTTGTCTTCATTGAAGGCCATATTGTTTGCATCTGCCCATGCATATATAGTTTGCAGAGCTGGGCACTTCCGCAAACCGCAAATTCCGCAATTGCGGAAGATGTTTTTCGTTTGCGGATTTGCGTTTGCGGCAAAGTCATCGCAAATTAGTGACTTTGCGTTTGCGGATTTGCGTTTGCGGAAGTGATTTTGAGTTTGCGGATTTGCGTTTGCAAATCCGCAAACTCAAAATCACTTCCGCAAACGCAAATCCGCAACCGAAAAACATACTTCCGCAATTGCGGAATTTGCGGTTTGCGGAAGTGTTTGCGGAAGTGCCCAGCTCTGATAGTTTGTAGATCTTTTTGTTGCTCTACACAGTCTTCTTTTTCTGTAATTGGTCTTAGTAATCTGGTATCATCTGCGAATGACAGGAGAGAGCTTCCTAGGTTACAGTTTATATTGTTTAGCATTATAATGAATAGAATTGGTCCTAGTAGTGTGCCTTGCGGCAGTCCACTAATCACTTCTTTTTCTATAGATCTTGCTCCATTTACAATTGTTATTTGTTTTCTGTCAGAGAGAAAGGCATGGTTCCATTTTCCTATTTTTCCACAAATACCAAGTTCTTTTAGTTTATGGAATAATATACCATGGTCAACCTTGTCAAAAGCTTTTGCAAAGTCTAGATAGATGACATCAACATTGTGGTTTTCTCCCAAATATTGTAGGATTGTATTGCAATGGTCTATAATTTCAGTAAGGCAGGATCTCTTGTGTCTGAAGCCATGTTGAAAGTCTTCTAAGAGATGTTCATTTTCTATAAAACTGACAATGTGCCTTTTCAGGACTTTCTCAAATATTTTAATAATATGGGAAGTCAAAGATATGGGTCTATAGTTCTTGGCTTCCTTTCTTTTGCCTCCTTTGTAGATTGGGGTAATATATGCTTGTTTCATGATTGGTGGTATTCTACTGGTGTCTAGTGAGGATCTCCACAGGATTTTCAAAGGCAGAGATAAAGTATGTTTGCAATCCTTAAGAATCTTGGCTCCAATTCCATCTGGACCAGGGGCTGAACTTCCCGGTAGCTCTGTTATTGCCTGTTGTATATCTCTAGTGGTTATTTGTATATCTTCCAATAATGGTCTGTCTTGGTCATTTTCTTCTCTATCAAAAAATGCTGTAGTTTTTATTTTCTTTGCTACTACAGGGGTACTCCAGGGGTATTGTTAACGATATGTTTATTTATCACGCATATTTGATTCAATTAAGGTTTCATTTTCGTGCGTGTGTGTGTGTACAGTAAAAAGCTAAGCTCCACCCACTTTAAGATCGGTCACGTGACTCCTGCCACTACCTGAGCATATCTCTATCCCTGTGTGCTCAGTTGACCTCTGCATACCCTTGAGCTCAGACGTGTATTCTCCCGCGTAGACGAAAAATAGTAATGGCTACCTTTAATATTGGGTGTTCAACGTTTATGAAGTGGTATTCGGCAAAGTGCCAAAATTTGATTGATACTGAAAAACTCCCAATTCTCCCCTCCTTTGATACTTTTAAGGCTACATTGTGCCTTGTGAAAGACCAAGATGTTCAAATACTCTACGGGTATTCTGGCGAGGTCATTGCAGGATTTCGTAGTAGAAACGCTGTATTGAAGTATGTTGTAGACGTAACCTTTATAAAAGCTCACATATACCACGAAGTAGAAGAAACAACAGGTTCAGAAAATAAGCAACGGTTATGGATAGTGAGTCTTGTTGATGAGTGGTTGACAAGCGATATTATGTCATGTTACATCATACCGACTATTCGTACCCTCCGGTTGAGAATGTAAATCTTGTCAGCATGGAGAATCTTAAGTATTTTTACCACTATATTAATATATATCATGAGGTTTGCAGTGAGGTTGTGGCTAATGGGCTGTGTGAGTTTTTAACAGACTTTAGAGACGAGTATCGCTTGTTAATCAAAGAGGATAAATATGGGCATATGTTTCTCTCAAATAGTGCACCCGATTGTGAAGATGTTTAATTTGTGGAAATGAACGTCTGGTGATTGATAAAACATTAAAGCCGGTATTGCTTCATGTAGTGGAAAATTCTGTTTGTCCAGTGGCACAAGTGTTCGAACAAGCCTGTACACGCCTCATCAGTTTATCGTGTGACTCGCTCCCCCCCCAGCGAGCCGCCCACCCGTGTACCTCACCCCTCCGAAACACATGAGTTCGAACAAACCCGTACACGTTTCATCATCGTGACTCACTCCGCCCGTCGAACCGATTCGTCCACCTGTGGCTCATAGTCATCTCAGAGCTTGAACCGATTGGACCTGCGAATACGATGGAACTTCCTTTGAGAAGCATTCTCAGTGCCTCGTACGATGTGTCCGTGACGAAGTCATTGCGCGTGGTCAGGCGTGAAACCGGCGCCATTAATTATGTACTTGAAACGATTTGCAGGCAAGCAAACTCTGGTAAACATAATGTTATTTATTTAAGTGTTAAGGAGATGAATAGAGTCTTCGTGATAGTTGAGAAGTGGGGAGAGGACCGTTATAAAATATCTGCAGGTGTAGGTACAAGGAGAGAGCAGATTAGTGATGCCCCCTCATATGCCGTTGTTTGCACGTTGTGTATAAATAACGATCAGCCATGCATTGATATACGACTGATGTGGAAGAATGCATTTTATAATAACGTTCTTGTCCCTACGCGAAACCGTTTCATCCTCGACAGAATGTTTGAAATCGTCGGATTCCGCAAGCTGAAGCCTATATTAGACACTCGTGTTACGGATATGATTTATTTTGACACGGTTCGTGAATACGCATACATCGCTCTGCTCGACGGATTTATTGAATGTAGGAATTAACAAGGGGAGAATGCATATTTAAAGGGATTAGATTCTTCGAAATATCCCGAACTTTGGTACAACGCACTTGAGCGGTACAGGCCAGAGCTTGCCTACACTGTTCACCCTGAAGAGCTGTACATCTATATAATGAATAGCTGTCGTTACGACTTGGAAGATTATTTCAATTGCCGCTATGCAGAGTGAAGAAGAGTTCACGATTGAAAAGCTCGGGACGTTAAGATAAAAGCCTCAATTGGAAAGGAGTGGTTATAAACTTGTATTTAATAATGATGTTGTGGTTAACCATGACCTCTTTATGCGTGCATTTGATTGTATTCTAGCCGTGTTTAAAGATAACTTGCCAACCGAGTGTAAAGTGCGCACAAAAATATTATTGAACGATATGAAAGCCATTTATGTCGAGTATAGGCATCCGTATAACTTGAGCGGTGAAGTATTGCTTGGGCGGTTTTACCGTGTAGTGCAAAGTAATAACGACGTGAATGTAGACTCGATTACGTGTGAGTTTTGCGTTTTGCGCCGTAGAACATAAAGTATTTTGATGTATATTTATTTATTTAATTGTGTGTGTGTGTGTATATATACATATACATATATGTATGTATGTGTGTATATATATATATCCTGTACTAATACGCAATTGATTATATGTTTCGTATATTATTATTTTCAATATACTTAATTATTTAATATAATTGTATATATATTTTTGGATCAAGTAAAGATAAGCACCCCCAGCCTTCTTTAATTAGCCTTATAAGGCTAACTAACGAAAATATCACGACCTAACCTAACCAATCGTTAAGTCAACTGTACGCCCTTGACGATTGGTTAGGTTAGGTCGTGATAGTTTCTTTAGTTAGCCTTATAAGGCTAATTAAAGAAGGCTGGGGGTGCTTATCTTTACTTGATCCATATTTTTTTCCTGTACTAATATATTGATGGTTATACTACGTTTTGTATTTTATTGATCATATATTTCTTGTTCGTATTTCTTATGCTATTATTATTTTTTGATCATATATATTCCATGGTATATTTATTTTTATTTTATATTCATCGTTCGTATTTCTTATGCTATTATTATTTTTGATCATATATATTCCATTATATATTTATTTTCTATATATTTCGTGAAATTGAATCCATTAATTCGTTGTGCACGACATTTAATTACAGCAAATGGCTGCCCTCTAAAACAGATTTCTAAACCAACTGCCAAATATATCTGGATAGCATAATCTGGCAATTCAATAATGTACACCTGAACAAGCCATTTACGCCTTCTAATTCAACTGGCTGGTTAAGCTAGAATATATGCTTTAATTAAATAAATAGCGCAATCTGGCAGCTCAGCCAGATAAGCCAGCTGGCTGGTTAGGCCTGAATATATGCTTTAATTAAATAAATAGCGCATTCTGGCAGATCAGCCAGATAAGCCAACTGGCTGATTAGGAACATATTAAGACAACGGGCGCTCGGCTGAATTCTTAATATGCGCTTGGCTCCTGCCAGGCGAACACCTCTCTCTCCTTCTCCTTCTCCTCTCTTTCTCTTGGGGGATAACTCCGCCTCTAAGTTGCATAACCCTTGTTGCTCTTGCAACATTCCCCCCTCCCCTGCTGCATAACATCTTGCAACATTCCTCCCCCTTTGTTGCATAACTTATGCAACATTTCCTTTGCAACATTGATCAACATTTGGAATTGCATTGCACTCTCTTCTTTTTCGCCCATACTACTCACGATGTAAACCCCAAAGGACTGTGTTCCCCATTCCCTGCTCCTCTTTTCCTCCTTTTTGCAGGATCTTAGGATTATTATAACTTATTATATAGTTTAATCAGTAAATATACGAGTATTATAATAAAGTTTAATCGCCCTTTAAAGAAAGAAAATAAAGAAATTAATGAACTTTTCATTTTAATTTTGATTTTTAATTTATTTCAGTAACGAAATCGTCGTCGCCAAATAGATCTGAGATAAAAGTTGGAAACCAAATGACAGATTTCAACGCCCACGTTTCTTCAGTTGACTCGCAAAAGGAAATTTTAGTGTAAAGGAAGTAAATAAAATTGAAAACAATTGATGAAAAATATAAGATATCAAGAATTCTCTCCGACAGAACAGGTACATGTATGCATATTATGTGAACATAACGTGTATATACAGGGTGGACCAAAAAATACTATTACCCTGATTTTGAACAATATAATTTTACCTTCATCAAATGTTATTTGTACAATCAACATATGCGTCCTGTATAGAATTTCATAGTCTATCTCGTGGTGAAGTTGGATTTTTGCTAACTGTAACCATTATTTTGTAATTCTCTGTTATACAGACACGGGTAGAAAAACTTTGTTTCTACAGTTACCTAATTGAGTTCAAGAGTATGGCAGAATGTGCCCTTCTTCATTATCAATGCACACTTGCAACCTTGCTCGCCAGTGATCTACCGCATCAAGGATTTTTTATTGGTAATAAGCAGCAGTGATTTTGGCATTTTCATCAACAAAAACAATCTCTGACTTCCTTAACTTTGAAATAAAGATGGAAACTATGACTTTTGGAGAAAAATTCGGACGTTCCCTGCAAAGTGGATATAGACTGATAGAGATTTTTGTCCTGTCTTCCATAAACTCAGTCATTTTGTGTGTTTATTGTTGAAGCAACCGTAAAGGTCGTCTTGTCGCTGAACCATATTTTCGACACTTCTCTGTCTGGGAATCGATCTCACAGAGTACGACATTTTTCAACTCTTGCTCATTTCATGCAGAGAGCTTATGAACTTCGACTCTTTTGAAACATTTAAGATCCAGATCATCTTTTACTATACGACAAACATTAGAGCGAGAAATACCAGCAGTTTTTGAAATTTCTCTAACGGACTTGTGGGTGTTGGGCCGTTCTTCTTGACTGCATATCATGGATGAAACAGTGTCAGTATTTTCCTCAGTACGTGATGTTTTTGGCCTTCCATTGCCTTCTTTTCGTTTGGTCGACCCTGTGATATCGATTTTCTTTGAGATATTGAAGTCCAGGTATCGTACATCGTTTAATTGGAAACTTTTTCTTAATTCGTTTTGCACCCCAGTGTTTATCTTTACGCAGGTTCAATATCAATGCTTCATCTTCCAAAGAGTATTTCATTATGTTATAACTTGTTCACCAACTACTGTACAGCAGAATGATGGTCTGAAATGAAAAAGGAAATAAACTAATTATTTTGCGTAAAATTAGGAAAATTAATTATTTATGGAGAAACTGACTGTCATATGAAAGTATCAGTTGCTGACATTGACCGCCTTTCAATTGAGCACCATATTCTGATACCTCCCACCAGTTGTGAGCCTGTACCTCTACTCCTGGGGCGGTGAATCTAGATTCAAAGCCAGCGTTTGAAAGAGTAAAAGTATGGGTACAACATACGGCTTCAGCAGTAAGATCAATATACAAGGTGAGCCACAATATTTTTTCTAAAGTTGGGTAATAGTTTTTTGTCCCACCCGGTAAATTATATATATATATATATATATATATATATATATATATATATATATACACAGTATATATGTATATATACTGTGTGTATATATACACAGTATATATATATATATATATATATATATATATATATATATATATGATGAATAAAACCACGAAGGAAAGGAAACACAGATGGTGCTTAAGCGCTTTCGTCTAATGACATCCTCAGGAACACTGAAGTACATAAAGAATTACAGCCTATATTTAGGTTACAGAAAAAAATATATATATATATATATCAGTGGCGATTTCTTAATGAATGCAACGCATGCAATGAATGCATGCGTTAAATATGTTCTCTTTTCAGATCTAAGTAAGGATTATAATTGACAAAAATAATTTTCAGAAACTAAAAATAGGCTAAGGCTTCAATCACGCATGTACTGGCTATTGGGCGGTGTAAACAAAATTATGTCTTATTTCATTAGAAAATTAAGAACATTTTTCTGTACACAGATCGAAATACTTGTAGCTAAAGCATTCACTAATTCAGTCTGGGTACAGAAAAATGTTCTTATTTGTCTAGTGAAATAAGACATGATTTTGTTTACACCGCCTTGCCTTGGGCAATTTTTTAAGGAGACTTCTCACTATCCATAAGATATTTTTTTTGAGCCTTATAGCTAAATTCAAAAGGCAATATGTTTTAAAATATGCTTAGAAAATTTACTTAATATTTTTACTAAAAATAATTAAAAAGCTTTGTTCTGATTTTTTTTAATTAATGAAAATAATACGGCATGCATTCAGTTTTATAGGTGCATTCACCAAAAAGTAACATCTGGCAATTCTGACAAGGCTTCTTTCCAGTACCACAGCCGCAATCACACACTTGTGTTCGGTGTTCCCTTTTGTGCTTTAGTTATTTTGGATAATCAGTTAAATAAATTATAGCATTGTAGTGCCCATAATGACTGACGATGTGTTTAATCAATTGAAGACTAGAAGATTTTACTCACTCTCTTTTGATGAGAAAAAGCGCATATTGAATAATGGCAGACCGATTCCACATTTGAATTTAAGCAAAGAAAATAAAGGCTTCACTAGGAAATTTAATCCTAAGCTGTATGATGATGTTCCCTGGTTATGTGGAAATATTTCAAATAACAAATTGTACTGTTGGTCGTGTTTCCTATTTTCAAGAGATAACTCTGTGTGGAATTCTGTTAGTCGTGGATACGACGATTTAAACAATTTACATACTGCAATTTCTCGCCATGAAAAATCTCTTGCTCACATAAATGCATTTGTTGATCTTAAAACATTTGGAAAGTCAGAAAGAATTGATTTAATACTCGACAAGCAGAAATCAGTTGCCATTTCCAGACATAACGAAGAAGTTAATAAGAATCGAGAAATTTTGAAACGTTTGATTAGGATAACATGTTTTTAGGTATGCAAGAATTAGCATTTCGCGGTCACAATGAAGAAGAAAACGCTGACAATAGGGGTAACTATATTGAATTGGTTTTTGTATGGGAGAATTCGATGAAAAGCTTCAAAACCATTTAAAAACTGCGACTGTTTTTAAGGGAACATCATCTGCTATTCAGAATGACATAATTCAATCTATTAGTGCAGTTACGTTAGAACGAATAAAACGTGAGCTTATCGACTGCATGTATGTGGCGATTTTATTAGATGAAACATCTGATGTCAGCTGTTTTTCTCAACTCTCTACTGTTGTTCGTTATGTTAATAAACATGGAGAGATTTGTGAACGATTTATAAAATTCAATGACGTCAGCAATGATAGAAGTGCAGGAGCGATTTCTGATTTATCTATAAGGCAACTAGGTGAACTGGGCTGTTTGAAAAAATTAGTTGCTCAAACCTACGACGGTGCTGCTGTTATGGGGAGCGATCTTAATGGAGTACAAACAAAGATTAGAGAAACTGTACCAGAGGCTATTTTTCTTCACTGCTACGCCCATAAACTTAACCTTGTTTTATCCCAAGCTGTCGCTGAAATTTCCGAATGTAATAATTTTTTTTCAGTATTAGGAAGTTTGTCATCATTTTTCAGCAGTTCAACTAAGCGAACTTCAATGCTTGACAAAGTTGTTGGAAAGCGTTTCCCTAAACTGGCTCCAACGCGGTGGAACTATTCATCTCGTCTAGTTGAAAGAGTTAAGGAAAATAAAGAAGATATAATAGATCTTTTAAAAAGCATTCTTGAAAACCCAAAGAAATTTGATGAAAAAAAAAAAATAGTGCACGCGGATTGCTTGCTGGTATCGATACTTTCGATTTTAATTTTTTATTAGAAGTATTTTCTTCAATTTTTCCTTTTACTGAATATCTATTTAATGTGCTGCAAACAAAATCTATGGATATTGTGTATAGCTCAATCACCGTTGAAAGCACTATGAAAAAAATCAAACAAATAAGGGATACAAAATTTGCAGATATGTGGGACTTGATAACAGAAAGATGTGGTGAACCTGCATGTAAAAGGAAACAGAGTCTTTCTCCACAAGAGAAGTATAGTCAACTATTTCATGAAATATTCGATAATATACTTCTTCAAATGAAAGAGCGTTTCAGTTCAATTGAAAAATTGGAATTCATTGAGCTTTTAGATTGCAAAAAATTTGAGTTCTATGATGTTACTTTCCCAGAGAGAGCTTTTGAATCTTTGAAAAGAAGCTACAATTCATTTTTTGAGTTTCCTCGTCTCCGTTCTGAATTGTGTGTGTTATATTCGCACAAATCTTTTGCCAAAAAGAATGTTGCTGAGCTCCTAAAATATCTACTGGAAAGCGAAATGCACAAAGGTCTTAAGGAAATATATAAATTGACGAATTTGATTCTAACTATACCAATATCGACAGCAAGTGTTGAGCGATCATTTTCTGCGCTTAAAAGAATTAAAAGTTATTTACGGAGTTCCCAGAGTGAAGAAAGGCTATCTAATCTTGCCTTAATTTCAATTGAAAAAAATTTCCTCAAGAAGCTTATGGAGAATCGAGAGTACTTTTACAATTTGGTCATCGAAGAATTTGCAGGAAAACTAGGAGAGCAGAATTTCAATTCAAATAATGCTTCACAATTATTTAAGGTAAATTTTAAATTTGTATCTTTTTCTTTAGATCAATTCGGTAACTACTATATATAAATATGTCTAATTTTTTGTTCGCATATTTAAGCCTAACATTAAATGAACTTTCCTTCAAAGAGGTCCCCAAAAGTTTGTAAAACACCTTTAACTTGCTAAGTTCTATGTAAACAATATGCAAAGTTTGGGCAAGAGGGTTAGGCGGATGTTTTTCTTCCATTCCATAACATTGCATGCCTGAACAAAAATGTCACGAGTCGCCACTGATATATATATATATATATTAGGGTGTCTCATTAATACATAGAAATTTTTTTTTTCTCCATTTTCTCTTGCTCGCGAATGCTGCCCCGATTTCAATAGGCATAGAGGTTCTAAAAATCGAAAAATGATGGGAATCGAACAGTATTTAGAGGTCACTCAAGTTTAACACTTTCTTGTAGCTATTTAGGAAAAAAAAGAAATTTCTATCATTCTCTTATTCTCTTTATTTCTGAACAAAAATGAAAATAAACGAAATGCACCTTTCATTAATTGAAATAAGCGCGTATAAATGGATTGTTTTCATCATCAATCTGTCCTACACTACTTGATTTTACTCTTCAAGCTCTCCTTCGTCTTGACGGGGATCAACTTCTGGTGAGCCCGAACCACCTTCAGGACGAATTGCTTCTGCTTCTCATCACGCGTGATGGTGGAATTGAATCTTTTCATCAAAGCGATACCACGCTCGGCGGCGTCATTGACCACCTTCAGGGCTTTCACCCTCTTTTGCGCCGTGATCCAATCCTGGTCATTGATCCAATCTTCTGGATCTTTCATGAGGAAGGTGGGAGACTCAGATTCTGGAAGGATCGCGCGGAAGAAGACTTCTTTTGTTCTCCGGGTGACGAAGAGCTCGATGGATTGCTGTGGATTGAAGTTCTTCGGATCGATCCGCTTGAGTCCTTTCTTCGTGGCGGGGGATTGAAGTCGTTGGACCATCTTTAGCTTCGTGTCCTTTGGAATGCGGTCGTCAAAGAAACCAAGCCCCACGAGATCCTCTGAGAGGTACCACAGGTGCCTTTTCAAGGCCATGGATGCCGTGTGGCTGACTTCCTTGTCAGGGTAGGCCTCGAGCAGGCGAAGGAACTCTAGGTCGTTCAGTGGAGCTCGATTCGAGACCATTGCCTCATTCCACTGCTTCACGTACGCGAGGGAGATGAACAAACACAGCCGCCGAAGTCCTCCTTCTTCCCTGGCTGTCAGGTCCAGTTGGTGACGGAACATGAAAATCTTGAGGGCATAGATGGCTTTGGCCATCCATCTGGCGTGGTGATAGGCCCCAGGCTGACGAAATCCCCCCTGGACCTGACCGCCAAGGAAGCGGTAGGAAAGGATGAGGAGTTCACGGTAGTCTTCTCGGGGATGTGTGCCGTGGGAAAGCGTCTGCTGCAGGTATTTCTTCATGGAAGACGCTTGATTTGCCCAGTTGTCAGTTGTTGTGGGATTGCTTTCGTCACCGATGGACAAGAATGACCCTTTGTCAATGGAGGCCCACCGCTGTTGAAATCTTTTGAAGAGGAGAATGTCAGGGGAAGAGGACGGCCCCAGACATCGCACGAAGACATCCTTGAGTAAGATCTCCAAGACGTGGTGACGGCAAGCCAACCACAACATGGGACGGCCAAACTCCTGCTCAATGCGAACGCAAGCACCTTGGATCATCCCAGCGTTCACAGCTGTGGTGTCGAATCCCAGTCCAATGATTTGCTCCGAAATGCCAAAAGCCTGGACTTCCTGGAGTACGGCTGCAGCCTGTTCTTTTCCAGTGCCGTCCACCGCAACGGGTACACCAAGAAGCTCCTCGACTCCATCGCCCGTCACCACAACAGCAATCCGGTGAACCTCCTTCTTCTCCTTGGCGATATCTTCCAACAGTTTCCCATCCCAGTGCAAGACTAAAGGACCAGAAGCTTCGAACTTTCGGGTCAACTCTTCTCCCATCTCCTTTCGGATCTTGTTCCGTGTTCGATGAACAGTTGCTGGCGAGATTACCAGGTCATCCAGGTCATGACCCAAACTCTGAGCTGCTGCTGCAAAGGACGACGTTGCTTGTCTCACGGACATGTTGTCGCGATCCCAAGCAGCGATGAGATTCGGGTCCGTGAGGGCATTCATTCGCCTTTTCTTTTGAGTCTGGGCCTTGCTGGTGCTGGGCGCTTGGTACGTCTCGTCGTCATCATCCTCGTCTTCCGTGTTCATTTCAGTGCTGCTACCATCCACCTCCAAGATCGCTACCTCCATGAGCTGTGTCACCCCAGCATCCCATTTACTCTTCCTAGCCGTGGCTGCAAGATCCCTCTTCCGCTTCACAGCTTTCTTCTTCGCTGTCTTCTGGTCCACCCCCGCTAGACTTGACGACATCCTGTCTTCCCTCTGCGAGGTGAGAAAATCCTTGTCCTCCTGAGGGACCTTGGAGGAGGATAGCGCGGAGGAGTGAGCCACGTCAAACACGTCTTCCAAATCCGACTTGAACATCCCCTCCTTGTACCGGTAACCCTCTTGCGGCATTGTCCTGTTCTTCTTGAGTGCGTCGTAGGTATCGATCAACTTCGCCAGCTTCTCCCCTGCGTACTTCTTGGTGGTAGTTGGTATGTTGGCCTTCTCCCAGATGGGCCAGATGGTTTCCACCACCAGGCGAATGCTCTCCGATTTGGTCTTCCTTCCCTCTTGGTCTTGGTGGTGGTGAAAGTAAAGGAGCAGGCATTGCTCCTTCGATGGAAGTCGTGGACAAACAATCGCTGCAATTGGGGCCTTGTCCAGCAACCACAACTGGTTTCTTGCTCTAGTAACCATCACCTGCGAAAGAGAAGAAAATCTTGTATAAGTGAAACAGAAGTGGCGAACTTGAGTGACCCCTAAAAATCCTCCTACAGCTGTCAAATTTTGGATAACAATCCTTTATAAAGGTGTAATACGGGCAAGCGTCGCCCCGACCCGAAATCCTCCATTCGTATATTTGAGACACCCTAATATATATACAATAAACGGAGAAACGAAATTAAAGGATTGTGGAAGGGGGCACACAAATTTATAAGGAAAAACTATCGATTTTTAGCACAAGATTAAGATTTGTTTCCAAACAATGTTATAGATAAAAAAAAAAAATAAAATATATATATACAAATTTATACTGGAAATCTGCACAAGTTTTAGCACTCTGCTCTTTTTGTATATAAAAATTGAACAATTATCGATTTTTAGCACAAGATTAAAAGATTTGTTTCCAAACAATGTTATAGATAAAAAAAAAAATATATATATATATTTATATATATATACAAATTTATAGTGAAATCTGCCCGGGTTTTAGCACTCTGCCCTATTTTTTGGTATATAAAAATTGAAAAATAAAAGTTATTAGGGTGGCATACAAATTTTACCAAAGATTTAGCGTTCTACCTTTCTTATCTAAATCTGTTCTGAAGGAATTCAAAACAACAGGATCGAGTTGAAAAAGACCTTTGCTTATGTTGAAGTTATTTGTTAGTTGGATAATGGCAGACTCAACAATATTTCTATTAACAATGTTGCTAGAGTGGAATAAAACTGAAGCATTATTCCAATCAATACAGTGGATAACTCTGACAAATGGACAAAAAGGCACTGGACAATTGTCCTGTTCTAACGGAATATTGATGCTGTTTTATACGTGTGTCCAAATCCTTTCCCGTCTGACCTATGTAAAAGGAATCACATTGTTTACAACCAATTTTATAGATAATGCCTGAATTATTGGTAGGGCTATTTTTTACTATGATATTTTTCACAATATTGTTATATGAAAATACTACATTAATATCCAAAAGTTTAAATACATTAACAATGCCTAAAAAGCCCGGGAAAAATGGAAGTACTAAAATATTTTTTGACAAAGTACGAGTGTTATTATTGACGCGATAGAAAGTTCGTTTTGCCTTGTTGAGACAAGATTCCATAAACGCAGATGGATAACACAGATCACTTCCAATACCGTTGATTTTTTCTAATTCGGCATCGATGTATTCCGGACTGGCGATCCTAAGGGCGCGGAGAAACAATGAAGAAAAAATGGCCTTCTTAGTGGGGGTGTCATGTCCCGAGTAAAAGTGTACGTAGGACAAATTGTTTGTTTTTTTCCGACAGATACTAAACTTAAAACCTGGGCTTTCCCTATGTACACGCACATCCAAAAATGGGATTGAATTGTCTTGTTCCACTTCTAAAGTAAACTTAATAGAGGGGACTTGATCATTTAACTGAAGGAGGAAGTTATCCAGGTCACGATTCATGGGCCAGATACACAAAATATCGTCGACGTACGGCAACCAAGGGATGCCAACCCCCAGGATTCTCGGAATGTACTGTAAGTAATTTCGAAAAACTCCATATAAATATTGGAGAGGAGGGGCGACAAGGGGTTGCCCATGGCCATCCCAAAAACTTGTTGATAATACTCGTTATTGAAAGTGAATTTACAGCCTTTGATGCAAAGCTTAATAAGTTCCAAAACAATGTGTGAAGGTAGTGGCAAGTCATACTTATGTAATTCTTGGGAGAGAAACTCAAGCATATCGTCAATCGGCACTTTTGTAAACAATGAACAAACGTCAAAACTGATCAATCTGTCGTTAGTTTCAGTACGTACATTATTCAATTTTTCAGTAAGATCCATGGAATTTTTTACATGTGAATCAGAGATAGTTCCAAGAATGGGGGACAAGACTTTGACAAGCCATTTGGAGAGTTTATAAGTAATAGAACCCACCGAGCTAATAATAGGGCGCATAGGGTTGTCAGGTTTGTGGGTTTTAATGAGACTGTAAAGGTAGGGCAGAGAAGGTGAAGTGGACATGAAAAGCGGAATTAAGTCCTTATGATCTTTGAGAATGCGTTTCAAGCCGCTATTAAATGATTTGATGACGTCATCCTGCGGGTTCTTCCTAAGTTTGCTGTATGTGGCGGGATCCTGGAGAAGCTCGTTCATCTTTCTGATGTAGTCCACTTTGTCCATAATAACTATGGTGTTAGCCTTGTCTGCTGTAGTAATATGGAGCTCCCCATCTTTTTTCAATTGTGAGAGGCTATTGCAAAAACGTTTAGGAAAGTTATCTTCGTAATTACTATTCGCCGCACTATAAACGAGGCCTTTAACTATGTTAAACAAATACTGAGGGAGATTACACTGTTTTCAAAACAAGCGAAACTGTAACAAATTTGTAAAGCCGAAGGTTTTTTCACAATAAAAAAGGACATACCATATCCAAGGGCACTTTTTGCATCGTCACTAATGTTTTTCGAAGAAAGGTTCAATTATTATCAACAAGTTTTTGGGATGGCCATGGGCAACCCCTTGTCGCCCCTCCTCTCCAATATTTATATGGAGTTTTTCGAAATTACTTACATTCCGAGAATCTTGGGGGTTGGCATCCCTTGGTTGCGGTACGTCGACGATATTTTGTGTATCTGGCCCATGAATCGTGACCTGGATAACTTCCTCCTTCAGTTAAATGATCAAGTCCCCTCTATTAAGTTTACTTTAGAAGTGGAACAAGACAATTCAATCCCATTTTTGGATGTGCGTGTACATAGGGAAAGCCCAGGTTTTAAGTTTAGTATCTGTCGGAAAAAAACAAACAATTTGTCCTACGTACACTTTTACTCGGGACATGACACCCCCACTAAGAAGGCCATTTTTTCTTCATTGTTTCTCCGCGCCCTTAGGATCGCCAGTCCGGAATACATCGATGCCGAATTAGAAAAAATCAACGGTATTGGAAGTGATCTGTGTTATCCATCTGCGTTTATGGAATCTTGTCTCAACAAGGCAAAACGAACTTTCTATCGCGTCAATAATAACACTCGTACTTTGACAAAAAATATTTTAGTACTTCCATTTTTCCCGGGCTTTTTAGGCATTGCTAATGTATTTAAACTTTTGGATATTAATGTAGTATTTTCATATAACAATATTGTGAAAAATATCATAGTAAAAATAGCCCTACCAATAATTCAGGCATTATCTATAAAATTGGTTGTAAACAATGTGATTCCTTTTACATAGGTCAGACGGGAAAGGATTTGCACACACGTATAAAACAGCATCAATATTCCGTTAGAACAGGACAATTGTCCAGTGCCCTTTTTGTCCATTTGTCAGAGTTATCCCACTGTATTGATTGGAATAATGCTTCAGTTTTATTCCACTCTAGCAACATTGTTAATAGAAATATTGTTGAGTCTGCCATTATCCAACTAACAAATAACTTCAACATAAGCAAAGTTCTTTTTCAACTCGATCCTGTTGTTTTGAATTCCTTCAGAACAGATTTAGATAAGAAAGGTAGAACGCTAAATCTTTGGTAAAATTTGTATGCCACCCTAATAACTTTTATTTTTCAATTTTTATATACCAAAAAATAGGGCAGAGTGCTAAAACCCGGGCAGATTTCCACTATAAATTTGTATATATATATATAATACAGTACTGGCCAAATTATTAGGAATTTTCTTAAAATTTCATTTTTTGGTATAAAATGTTAAATTAAACCAATTTTAAACGTTGAAAAGTTATTTATTTCTACACAAGAATACATGGTCATTATTTAGCAATAGTTTAGTACTTAGTTTGACCCACCTTAGCTGCCATAATGGCTGCGACACGCTTCGGCTTGCCATGAATCAATTTTTTGCATAATTCTTTAGTCGAACGAAGCGTGATTGTTCGTCAGTTGTCGTTTGGTTGTCGTGCGATGCGGGTGTGTTTCTCTTTCTTTTACGTGTCATTGTAACTACCGTTTAATTTAAATAGTGTATTTACCCAATTTCGGCAATTATTTGTTACAGTTTTTAAGTGAATTTGAAAATGGGGCGAAAGAATGACTTGAGTCCACGGAAAATTGGGCAAATACAGGTTTTATTAACTTCTTCTACATTTAAACAAAAGGAAATCGCTGCCAAACTCCATGTTTCACCACAGTCAGTACTTCGTATTAAGAAAAAAATGGTATTTGGAGAAAATGTAGGCCCCAAAAGGGTTGGAAGATGCGGCAGAAAAAGGGTAACGACTCCAAGACTGATAGACAGATTGCAATTTTGTCTCTTAGAAATAGAAGAGCTACTTGCAAAAACATTTCCAGTAGTCTAGCGGCTGATGGCATCAATATTAGTCGTAGAACAGTCAACAGGAGGCTTCTAACTGCCGGCTTCAAAGCCTACCGCCCAAGGAAGAAGCCCAGGCTCACTGAGGCTATGTAGAAGGCACGTTTTTGCATGGGCAAAGGAACACATTAACTGGACTAGTGAGGATTGGGAACAGGTAAGAATAATATTTAACATTAAATAGAATGTTAATACAGTAAATACAGTATGCATAGAAGTGTATTTACAGTACGTGATAAAACTGCAGTAAAAATATCTGTAAAGCAGCAAGTCATACTGTACTTCGTTTTAGCTGTACTTCATACGCTATGCACTGACTCTTTCACAGGGCTTTCTTTGATTGCAGGTGGTGTTCTCCGATGAGTCAACGATTGCCGTGCTTGACGATCGTGTTCAAAGTGTAAGAAGGAGGCCTGGAGAAGAATTTTTGCCTGAGTGTCTGATGAAAACGGTGAAATTTCCACAAAAGATCATGGTTTGGGGAGCAATTTCTGTGCATGGAACTAGTCGTTTGAGCATTGCTGAGGGGAATATGAACCAAGTCAAGTATATAGAAGTACTAAGAAGACGTCTACTGCCTCAAATAAGGGAATGGTATGGTAATAGACGTTGGATTTTTCAACAAGACTCAGCTCCATGCCACACGGCAAAGTCGGTTAAAAAATGGTGTCATGAAATAGTGTTCGGTTGCTCCCATGGGCTGGAAATTCTCCAGACATGAACCCAATCGAAAGTTTATGGTGTATTTTAAAGGACGTAATCCATGAAACGCCGATAACAACAAAACACCAACTCATAGAGCGACTTATTCAAGTCTGGTTTCACTCTACACGTATTAAGGAATTATGCAAAAATTGATTCATGCATGCCGAAGGCGCGTGTCGTAGCCCTTAAGGCAGCTAAGAGGGGTCAAACTAAGTACTAAACTATTGCTAAATAATGACCATGTATTCTTGTGTAGAAATAAATAACTTTTCAACGTTTAAAATTGGTTTAATTTAACATTTTATACCAAAAAATGAAATTTTTAAAAAATTCCTAATAATTTGGCCAGTACTGTATATATATATATATTTATATATATATATTTTTTTTTTTATCTATAACATTGTTTGGAAACAAATCTTTTAATCTTGTGCTAAAAATCGATAATTGTTCAATTTTTATATACAAAAAGAGCAGAGTGCTAAAACTTGGGCAGATTTCCAGTATAAATTTGTATATATATATTTTATTTATTTATTTTTTTATCTTTAACATTGTTTGGAAACAAATCTTAATCTTGTGCTAAAAATCGATAGTTTTTTCCTTATAAATTTGTGTGCCCCATTCCACAATCCTTTAATTTCGTTTCTCCGTTTATTGTATATATATAATATATATATATATATATATATATATATATATTTATTTTTTTTTCTGTAACCTATATATAGGCTGTAATTCTTTATGTACTTCAGTGTTCCTGAGGATGTCATTAGACGAAAGCGCTTGAGCACCATCTGTGTTTCCTTTCCTTCGTGGTTTTATTCATCATAATTTTTTTCACGTGTTAC
Source organism: Bathynomus jamesi (assembly GCA_023014485.1). NCBI lineage: Eukaryota > Metazoa > Arthropoda > Malacostraca > Isopoda > Cirolanidae > Bathynomus > Bathynomus jamesi. The sequence goes on along the minus strand of JAJOZX010000025.1, from coordinate 1,487,478 downwards.
TTTCGTGAAATAATTTCATATATATATATAAGTATGTATGATGCAAATCCACAAGGAAAAAGAAAAAAAAAGGATAATCTCTAGGAGCGCTCCATTTTTCAATATTAAACATACACTTGTTGGTTTACGTCGTCGTCGTTGGCCTAGGCAAGCTACGGCTTGGGACCGTAGCGCATCTATCCGGTATAGGTTAACCTGGATGATGTAGCCATAAGCACTGCCGCTGGTTAAGTGCCAACCAGTGATTATCTCACTAGCCGTATTGAGTCCGTTAGGCGAAACTGCGACAGTACCAAAGGTGGAAAATATAACCTTTGGTTTTCTATTGTTTATTTGTAAAATGGACATGGTATTAGATTAAAATAAATATTTGAATATAAATAATTACTGACAATTGTGATATATAATTAATTATGTTTTACATACAATAAAATAATATAGTATACATAAAATTAGTATTAATGTGGTTCACAATTGAATTATAATGGGGTAACTAATTTAAAATGAATTTATACTATTCCGAAATTCAAGACGGTAAAATTAACATTTATCTTGAAACTAAAATAAGAGTATTCACTACACACTCCCCCACCAGAGAGAAAGTTCAAAGAGTTCCGAACGACACAGATTTCCGCTGAACCTTTTTGGTAGCTACATGTACCTCACTTAAGGTTGATTCCAAAAACGCAGGCTTAAGACGATCGATAGAAACCTTGTCGACCTTGGAACCGCGCTGGATGAGAAATGATTTGCGCGTACGTCGGAGAACTTCATAGGGTCCGTCATATGGACATTGGAGAGCCGTTTTGGGCAGGTACACGAACGAAAACGTGGGTGCAAGACTGGAGGGCTGGGGAAACAAAGATGTTCTGCTGGCTAGTCAATCGAGGGGGAACAGGCTGAAGGGACTGCATGTGAGAGGAAAGTGTTTGAGCGAATTCCGTAGGATCACATGACTTATCCCCTGCAGTGAAGTAGCCACCTGGTAGCCGCAGTGTTGTTCCATAGACTAGTTCAGCCGCTGTAGTCTTCAGATCACTCTTAAATGCAGAGCGAATACCAAGCAAACGAGTGGAAGCTTATCCATCCAATGGGAGTCTTCGTGACACATAAGGGATGACTTCAGCTGGCGATGGAAGCGTTCGACGAGGCCGTTAGCTTGCGGATGATACGCACAGGTATGCGCATGTACTGTACCCAACAAGCTGGTAAACTTCTTCCAAAGCGAAGACTCAAATTGGCGACCTTGGTCAGTGATGACTTTTGTCGGCAATCCAAATCTTGATACCCATCCATGAAGAAAGGCTCTTGCAACAGTGTCCGCTTGGATATCAGGAAGTGGGATGGCTTCAGGCCATCTGGAAAAGCGGTCGAGACAGGTGAGCAGATAACGTTGGCCTTGAATCACTGGAAGAGGGCCAACAATGTCTACATGAATTACCTCAAATCGCTGGGATGGGGGCGGAAATGCGTCAAAGGGGGACCTGGTGTGCCTTTGGACTTTGGCACGCTGGCAGGCAAGGCACGTTTTGGTCCAATGTTTGACATCCTTCCGCATCGAGGGCCAAACAAAGCGAGAGGTAACCAGGTGTTGCGAAGCACGGATACCAGGATGGGAGGGCTTATGAAGATCCGTGAAGACTGCTTTTCTGTGACATGGAGGGACATAAGGGCGAATAGCAGCTGTTGATACGTCGCAATAGAGGGGCACAGACAATCCTGGCATACTCATTTTCTTGAGGGAAAGTGAGTGAGTGGAGTCTTCTCTGAGCAGGTCTTGTAGTTCCGTATCCTTATCTTGATCCTGTGCAATAGCATTCCACAGTGTAGAGCTGAGGGTAACAGAAGTAATCTCTATTCTTGAAAGTGCATCCGCTGGAGTGTTCAAGACACCTTTGATGTGGCGGATATCTGTGGTAAATTGCGAGATATAATCGAGTTGCCTGATGACTCTGGGAGAGTGGTTACAGCTGTTTTTATTGAAGACAGTGACCAAAGGTTTGTGGTCGGTAAAAACACAAAACTCTCGGCCTTCAAGGAAATGTTGAAAATGCTTCACGTTTAAGTAAATAGCAAGAAGTTCACGTCCGAAAGCACTATAACGCGTTTGGGCTGGCTGCAGCTTTTTCGAGTAAAACGCGATGGGTGCTTGTTGACCGTTAATGGTTTGTTCCAACACTCCACCGATCGCAACATCTGATGCATCGACCGTCAGAGTTAGGGGGGCATCACTGATAGGAAATGACAGAGACAATGCACTATTGATAGCATTTTTGGCATTGTCGAACGCCTGTAAACTATCGCTACACCATACCAATTTCGTTACCTTGCGTTTGTGTGTGATCATAGCGTGTAGAGGAGCAAGAACACTGGCACAGTTTTTAATGAACTTGTGGTAATAATTTACCAAACCTAGAAACCGACGTAACTCACGCTGATTATTGGCATAGGGTAATTTTTTATCACTTCACACTTGTCCTGAAGGGGGGTAATTCCGTGCTGCGAAATCGTGTGACCAAGAAATTCCAAGGTTGGCTGTGCAAACACACACTTAGATGCATTAATAGTAACACCGTATTGTTCTAAGCGTTGAAAGAGGAGTGAAAGATGTTCCTTATGTTCCTCTTCCGTTGAGCTGGCCACAAGCAAATCATCGATGTAGGCATAAACAAAGTCTAAGCCTCTGGTGACCTCATCTATAAACCTCTGAAAGGTTTGCGCAGCATTCCGTAGCCCGAACGGCATCTTCACAAATTCGAATAACCCAAATGGTGTACAAACTGCAGTCTTGGGAATATCCGAAGGCTCTACGGGAATGTGGTGGAAAGCCTTAACGAGATCTATTTTACTGAAGATAGATTTGCCGTGGAGAAGAGAAGTAAAGTCTTGGACATTTGGTACCGGATATCGGTCCGGGATGGTTGTCGAATTCAAAAACCGGTAATCCCCACATGGTCTCCAGTCTCCTGACTTCTTCTGGACCAGGTGTAGGGGAGAGGACCAACTGCTTTTGGAAGGTCTTATTATCCCAAGATCCATCATAAGCTGGAATTCCGATTTGGCAGCTTTCAGTTTGTCCGGGGCAAGACGTCTGGGTTTTGCAAACACAGGGGGACCTTTTGTTGTAATGTGATGGGTAATGGTGTGCTTAATGGTATCACCCATCTGCATCGGTTGAAGAATTCCTGGATATCGCTGGAAAAGGCACTGGTACATGGAATTAGGGGGAACGAGGGAAAGTGCAGAGTTCGAGGCGTCCGGAAGGGCAACCTGTTTGGCAAGAACAGAAAGCAGTGTGGCCTGGTCGCATAAGCGTCGCTTGTCAAGATCCACCAGGAGTTTGAAATGCTGGAGGAAGTCAGCGCCGATTATGGGATGCCACTTGAGCACAGATGAAAATCCACTTGAAGGATCGGTGAAGGCCCAAGTTTAGTTCACGCGACTGAGTACCGTACGTGGGTATGCGTGAACCGTTAGCAGCGTATAGAGGCGGAGATTCCGAGTGCGTATGACCAGATTTTTGAGGGAATACACTGACTGACGCTCCGGTATCGACCAAGAAATTGACACCAGAGTTCCTGTCCTTTATGAATAACAGGTTGGCAGTGCGAGTACTAGACGCCATTAGGACTCGCTGCTGGGGTTTTCCGACGAAAAATTGCAAGGGGAGATGCACTTCCTAGCCTTCTTTCCAAATTTCGAGTGGTAGAAGCAGATCTTCCCGGAACTCGAACGATGCCTCTTCGTAAATCTTGACCGAGAATGGCTTCTTTGCCGTTGATTTTGTAGCAGAGAACAAACGTGGTTGAGTTGTTGACTTAACTCTTTCACTTTCAACTCCAGTTCCGATTGTGTGTTCACGTTGTTGACCGGAGCTGTGTCAATCTCCACTACTTTGTCGGCAGTTTCTGCTAGTTTATCAACTGGAGTAGCAGGATCCATAGTGGCCAAGACACGCTGAGCTGATGGAGGAAGTTTCTGCAAGAACAACTGTCTAAAGATGTCCTTATCGAAGGTTTGTGCGCGTTCGCCTAGAGCGCACTGCATAGCCCTCAGCATTTGAGTGGGCTTACGGTCTCCAAGTTCTTCTTTTGAGATTAACTGATGTAGTTTCTCACGCTCGGAGACAGTGGTGCGGCACAGGATGGCAGACTTCAGATCGTTGTACGGGTCCTCACTCGTGGAAGTAGATACGATGACGTCACGGACTTCAGAGATGATGCTCGCTGGTAGAGAGGACAAAACATGATCGTATTTCGTCCTGCTAGCGGTGATCCTTCCCAAGTTGAATTGTGATTCCACTTGGTGGAACCAAATAAATGGATCACCCGGCCAGAAGACGGGGAGCTTTACGCTCAAGTGGGAGATGGCACCAGCGTCGTCAGGCATCTTCTCCTATGCTTGCTGACGTACAAGCAAGACGACAAGTTCCCAACGAAGGAGTGGAGGTTGAGACGAGCGCAGGCACAGAGCGCACGGGCAGGGGTGAGGGGCAGAGGGCACGAGCGACATTACAGTCTGGTCCTAGTCGCTCGGGTGAAGGGGGTGATGGGCACGAACGACGTTACAGTCTGGTCCTAGTCGCTCGGGTGAAGGGGGTGATGGGCACGAACGACATTACAGTCTAGTCCTAGTCGTTCGGGTGAAGGGGGTGATGGGCACGAACGACATTACAGTCTAATCCTAGTCGTTCGGGGTAAGGGGTAATCCAGCTCCGGGGTCACCAATTGTTGGTTTACGTCGTCGTCGTTGGCCTAGGCAAGCTACGGCTTGGGACCGTAGCGCATCTATCCGGTATAGGTTAACCTGGATGATGTAGCCATAAGCACTGCCGCTAGTTAAGTGCCAACCAGTGATTATCTCACTAGCCGTATTGAGTCCGTTAGGCGAAACTGCGACAGTACCAAAGGTGGAAAATATAACCTTTGGTTTTCTATTATTTATTTGTAAAATGGACATGGTATTAGATTAAAATAAATATTTGAATATAAATAATTAACTGACAATTGTGATATATAATTAATTATGTTTACATACAATAAAATAATATAGTATACATAAAATTAGTATTAATGTGGTTCACAATTGAATTATAATGGGGTAACTAATTTAAAATGAATTTATACTATTCCGAAATTCAAGACGGTAAAATTAACATTTATCTTGAAACTAAAATAAGAGTATTCACTACACACTCATAAAACATATACCATTTGAAAGCTCACATTTTTCTGAGTCTAAAAATGTAGTAATCCAAAAGTATCAATAGCAAATGCAAGATTATAGAAAAAATTACAAGTTACATTTTTATAGTGAATATTTCCTGTTTTGGCTATAATGTACTTTTTTTCATAAAATATTCTTCCTGATTGGGCTATTTTTTCGCTACTCTGCGACTTAATTAGTTGGTTGGATTCTGTTCTGTCTATTTTTTTTTCTAATTGGATTCAGTTTGGTCGTGTTTGTGATAGAATTATGACGTGCTGTTTGTGTGGTTTCTGACTTTGAGAACTTGATTCGCCATGTGCCCTAGATGAAGAGGAAGCATTGGATGTTTTTATCTTTTCAATATTAAACATACACTCATAAAACATATACCATTTGAAAGCTCACATTTTTCTGAGTCTAAAAATGTAGTAATCCAAAAGTATCAATAGCAAATAAAAAGTAACTAGGTTTAATTGTTTGACGAGTGACGTAATTAATTACATTATAAAGGTTGGTTAAGTTATAAATCTTCAGTCTGTGTTGTGAGATGGTATTTTTTGTAATTGTTACGCTAACCTAACCTAACATCAATATGTTATTACATTATCATTTGTATAATTTAGGTCTTGGGGGGTACGGGGGCTCCGCCCCCGTAAAGATCACGCATCACAAATTGATCGGTATAGGGTGTTATATTTAAACCCAGTTACTTTTTATTTCCTATTGATACTTTTGAATTACTACATTTTTAGACTCGTAAAAATGTGAGCTTTCAAATGGTATATGTTTTATGAGTGTATGTTTAATATTGAAAAATGGAGCGCTCCTAGAGATTTACCAAAAAAAAAAGATTGTCAAAAAACCTTGTGGGTTTGCATCATTCATTCATTTCACCTGTTTAATTGTGAAATTCATCCCATATATATATATATATAGAAAATTATATATATATATATACTCTGTTGAACTTTATATTTAAAGATAATTATCATTTTAATCTTGCATTCATTTTTCTTAACTGTTCATTTACATATTTACATTGTGATGAAGGTTACAGAGTGATTAACTTATTTTGAACGGCATAATTGTTCTTAAGTAATCATTTATCTTCGTTAAGAGTTTAAATTACTTATCGTTTAACTTTCGTTAACTTATTTTTTGCTACGGATTGGAAGTAAGAAGTTATCCCACGTTGGTAGTTTACAGTGATCTACATTGCACTATAAACTAACATCGCGTTAACTTAAATTTCATTCCAGTACTATATTTTTGTATTTGGTAGTGGTCTTTTGGTAGGATTGCCAGAGGTACTTCTAAATTATCCCACCCCCACGCTTGATTTGTCATCGTGACAAATAGCATGAAGTCGCAGTAAATTCATTCTGGCTGAAAAAGCAATAATTAAATTGTGCAAAGGATTGGTAATATCTACTGAAATAGATACTATTAAATATATAATTTGGCTCATGTAATAATTATTGATACGATTTATTTTTTAAACTAATTTATGGCCGGATTCTGGAGAATCGCCATTATAAAGTTAAGGACCACCTGAAGATCAGGGCCCCCAGCCTTTTTTTAGATAGCTTTATGAGGCTAACTAACGAAAATATCACGGCCTAACCTAACCAATCGTCAAGGGCGTACAGTTGACCTAACGATTGGTTAGGTTACGTCGTGATATTTTTGTTAGTTAGCGTTAAAAGGCTAACTAAAGAAGGCTGGGAACCCTGATCTTCAGGTGATCCAAAGTTAATGTAAGTTGTATAACAAATCAACAACCAATGTGCATCAAACATTCTAGAACGAAATGCTCGTTTGATTGTTCTGCGTGCGTCATATTTGCCACGATGACGAATCAAGCGTGGGGGGGAGGAGATAACCTACAAGTACCTTGCCAGATTTTTCAAATGCCCATGCGGGCAAAATATTTTCCGAGGTTTTTTTTAAGACCAAATTTTTTTCAAATTGAAACTAGATTTTTTCAACGGTTACAACAAACAAAATTAGAATTTTTTTTTTTAAATAATGCTTAACAATTAAACATCGTGAATAATATTGAAATTATTATACATAATATTGAAGTTATTATACATAATATTGAAATTATTATACATAATATTGAAATTATTATACATAATATATTAAATATTGTAGTGTACATCGCTTTACTAATTATATTATGACATATGTCACTATTTTTCTGAACTTTTAATCTTCTTCAAAATTTTAGCTCCATCTTCTGACTTCAAGTATAACTCAAATTCCTTGCAAGTCATGATTGTAAATAATTAAAAAAATATTCTAAATCTTATAAATAAAATCGTGTGTGTGTGTGTGTTTTTTCCTCTTTCACGCAAAAATTTTCACGCAAATGCAGCAATTTACACCTGAACGATTTCTTATAAAAAGTAGACTGTAATAATTTTATTTTTGCCCTTATATTAATATAAAGGAACACCGCGTAGCCACCAAAATATGTAGTGAACCCCATTTTACAAACCTCTTTTACGATATTTATTATTTACGTTACTTCATTCAATTTCTCTCTATCTTTTATCATTCTTGTTTCACTCATTTCGCTGTACTTTATTAACGCGGGTAGCACGTGATCGAGACGAGGCCATTTCACTTTCGAATAATGCGAGGGAGACGGGGATAATTATTAGTGATGGGACGATACCAAAATTTTTAACGATTCCGATTCGATACGATTCTCGATTCCGATTCCGATTCTCAATATTTTTAAATATAATTCTATACTTGTTTTTATGGAAATTGTCATATTTTACTCTGGTAAGATTAACTATTTACATTATGAGTATGGTAATATAAATTATAAATTATAATAGATTGGTTTAAAAATAAAAATCAACTGTAAGTTGTAACAATTCATTTTAATCTTCTTGATTACACATCATGGATATACATGTTTTAATGTATAGCTACAATACAATAAAAATAAAATTTATCCTCTTTCATTTAAATTTTAAAGTTTACATTGCAAAACTGGTTCAATTAAAAGTTAAAGAATCGTTTTAAGAATCGGAAATCATGGTACAATTCTCTCGATTCCGATTCCGATTCCTGAAAAATGCTCGATTCTTCCGATTCTCGATTCCGATTCCGATTAATCGTCCCATCACTAATAATTATACACTTAATTACACTTTACTGTGATAATAAAAACCCACTCTAATAGACAGAGTTTATTTCCACAACAGTGGGCATCGAAACTGTTGTGGAAATAAAACTCTGTCTATTAGAGTGGGTTTTTATCATCATATTTTGACCTTCACGTAGAAAAGTGAAGTTTTTTGCATTTACACTTTCCTGACTTTTATTTATACCGAAACACGTTAAACAAACGGGGGAATGCGAGGGGGGTAAATTAGCATTAACATTTTATCGGAAAGAGAATCACGAAAGAATATTCTAAATTTTACAAAAACATCGTAATACCAAACACCTTATTTGGACGCTGTCCGATGACTCAAGGGCATTTCTACCCAGCCTCCGCTTGGACCGATTTTTAGTGTTGCCAACTAGCATTTAATATTTCTAATTTTACAAACCATTATTAATTTCTTTTTTAACAAAACATTAAATTCGGATAACTTTAACATATTGCTTCCAAGGAACCTCTCTTTAACATATTGCTTCCCAGTGTTAATCACTTTAACATATTGCTTCCCAATATTTAGGATAAGGAGTACGATAAAAAATGTTCGCTTTAATAAAGCAAAGGCATAAAAAGTAAATTATGTTAAAATATTAGATTGAAAGTAAATTTATTAGAATTGTTGCGCTATATGGTCACACAAAGTAAAAAATGGATTTCGGAAGAGTCGGTCACGCCACATCATTTGCCACAAGTACGAGTTGAGTAGCTCCTTTTTGCATCCTTTCTTTTTCTTTATATATTTAATGTAGGTTAACTGAATGCCCGGTTAGGTCAACTGTACGCCCTTGACGATTCGTTAGGTTAAGTTGGAATATTTTTGTTAAAACTAACGAAAATATTACGACTTAACCTAACCAATCATCAAGGGCGTACAGTAGGCCTGTTCAAAAATCAACTTTTTCTTATTTTCATAGGTTTCTGTACATTTTCCCATGCTTTTTGACCTGAAAAAGCCGTAAATCACAACTATTTTGACCTAGGATGTTGGGAAGCATTGCCGCATGGAGCTTTAAATTTTCTGCCTTGAAATCGGCCAAAGCGCCAATTCCGGGGTCCCTTGAATTATGTTTTGCACTTTAACTTTTGATCTAAACAAGATAGAGCAACAAATTAGGTATCAAATGACAGGGCATAAAATTAATAAATAATAATAATAATAATAATAAATAAAAAATAATTAATAATAATAATAATAATAATAATTATCTATCATTTTTCAGGAAACAACAGAAACTCAATCAGAATCTAGAAAACCATCTACAAGTTACAACTTCACAATGGCATTAAGCAAGGAGCTGAGGGAGCTCCGTGGGCGCACAGTTGATATCTCAGAACCTCCACGTACTGTCCACAGGCAGGTGTCAACTGGGCCATCTACCAGATCTCTCACTGAAACTTTCCTGGTTGGATACCCTTCAGCTTTTATCAGTGGTTCCCAGCTTCCCACCAACAGACAGGCGTTCCAGTATTTCCTTAATCTTCAGAATTTACCGGAAAATGCAGGGAGGCCCATGGTTCAAGACCTTGCATATGAAACAGTTGAATCTATCATCCCATTCTGGCAGATGGCTAGGATCAAGACAATGACCAAGTACAACGCAATGAAGCTCTTCATGAAACTACATGAGAAACATCGTGCTCTGGTGAAAAGCAAAGGAAGAGCAAGTAACCCTGGAGGAAAAAGAGGAGCATTTGTGCTGGAATTAGACAGCCTGTTCGATATAGGAGCTCCATATGCAATCCAGGAAATACAGAACAACAGACTGTTATCCAGAGAGAAGAAATATGAGGATATCAGGTTCTACGAAGACCAAAAGACTGAGAGGAAAGGTCATATGTCTGGTCATGACAAGATTTTTGAGACAAGATCCCTGCAGCAAGCAGCGATGAATGAAAGACTGCAGCATAGACAAGAACAAGGTAAAACTAATTACTTTGAACGTTACAAAAAGTTTTAAGTTTTACTCCATTGCGATATTTAGCATGTACTTAACAATTACTGTCTTAACATGTTGTACTATTTTACAGCTGCAGCAGAACAAGAGGCAGTTGTTCATGTGGATGACATTACCTGGGGTGACTCAACTGACAACGACGCTGACACAGAGGACATGGATTACCATCAGCCTCGTCCTGGATGTTCTCACCATCAAGACACTGTGACTAGTGTGACTTTGACGTTTCCAAGGAAGGTCATGGAATGTGATGTCATCTGCAATACAGCTGATCGTCTTGGTTTATCAGACAATCAAGTTACTGCCATGGTTTCTGCCACCTTGAAAGCTGGAGGGACTGATCTGGATAACTTCGTCATCTCAACCTCAACAACACGTCGCAACAGAATGCTGTCCAGGTATAATATCAGCCAGAGTCACATGTCCAAGTTTTGTGAAAACCCCCCACAGTACGCTGCCTTACACTGGGATGGAAAGTTGCTCAAAGATGTCTTGGGCAGTGAACCTGGAAGTACCTCAGAGACTTTAGCTGTGCTAGTGTCTGGTCCACCTTCATACACTGAAGGAAAGTTATTGGGAGTACCTGTCATCGACAATTCTTCTGGCACAGCTCAGGCTGAGGCTTCAATGGATTTACTGGAGACATGGGAACTTACGGATAATGTTACTGCCCTTGTTTTTGACACTACATCCAGTAACAGTGGAGTTCACAGAGGAGCTGCCAAACTGCTAGAGAAAATGCTGAACAAAAAGGTGTTTTATCTGGCCTGTCGACATCACATCCTGGAAATCCTAGTAGGAGCAGTTTGGGAGAAGCTGTTTGGGAAGGTGAAGGGGCCAGATAATCCCTGGTTTGAGCATCTGAAGGATGTTTGGACGGACTTGTCCAAGGAAAACCCAAAGATGCTGGCTATCAACAGCAAATGGCTGAAGGAAAAGAAGAAGAACAGTGAAGAAATACTCCAAGACATTCTAACAGCAGAAAGGCTTCCAAGAGCCGACTACAGGGAAATGGCTGAACTGACAGTCATTGTTCTTGGAGGAACGCCTCCTCGAGGTATTCACTGGAGTCGACCAGGCGCCATTCATCAGGCCAGATGGATGGCCAGAAACCTGTACTCCATGAAAATGCTGATGTTTGCAGATCAACTTGAGTACGACGAAGACACTGTATCAAAGCTGGAAAGACTCAACACCTTCCTTGCGCTGTTCTACACTCCTGTATGGATGATGTCAATGTCTGCTGCAGATGCTCCCGTGAATGATCTAAGTCTAATCCAGGACATGTTGAAGTACAAGAAAACTGACCCAGAACTTGCTGATGCAGTACTTAATAAGATGGAAAACCACAAATGGTACCTGACGCAGGAAGTCGTGCCATTTGCCCTGTTCAGCAGTAGATTGAGTGACACATTGAAGCAAGACATTGCTGCCCAGTTACATGCCACTGAGAAGCCAGACAGCTTCAGAACAGGAAAGCCTCTATTCCAGAGAGTCACAGCTAAGACCACCCTGGTTGATCTCATTGGCCCAGAATCACATTTCCTGCTGGACACACTGAACATTAGATCCGAGTGGCTTCTGGAACCTGTCACGTCTTGGCCACAGAATGAGGACTACAGAAAAGCGTTGGACTATGTTAAGAATCTGAAAGCGGTGAATGACATTGCTGAACGTGGTGTCAAGATGATGAGCGACTTTGCAAATGTCATAACAACAGATGCCAAGCAAAGGGACTATCTCCTTCAAGCTGTGGAGTTCAACAGACGCCGCTTTGACAGCTTCAAGAAACAAACTCTCAACAACTGACTGTGTAAATGTCATTATGAAATTAATCATCATGTAATGCTTTCACTTCTTGATCGATTAGACTTGACAAAATGTTAATCTCAAATTTGTGTCATGAATAAGGCGCCTTGTCTGCCTTGAGTGTGAGAAAACGAATTTTGTGATATTTCTGAAATCTTTGTATGTACCAATGTGCCATTTCTTGTTCCAAGACTATCATAATTGTATAAGTTAGAAAGAGGATTAAAAACACTTTAATTTGGTGCCTATTTTGTTGCTCTATCTTGTTTAGATAAAAAGTTATAGTGCAAAACATGATTCAAGGGACCCCGGAACTGGTGCTTTTGGCCGATTTCAAGGCAGAAAAGTTAAAGCTCCATGCGGCAATGCTTCCCAACAACCTAGGTCAAAATGGTTGTGATTTTCGGCCTTTTCAGGTCAAAAAGCATGGGAAAAAGTACAGAAACCTATGAAAATAAGAAAAAATTGATTTTTGAACAGGGCTAGGCGTACAGTTGACCTAACCAGGCATTCAGTTGACCTAACCGGGCAGTCAGTTAACCTACATTAAATATATAGAGAATGCCCCGTTAGGGCATTTATAGCTTTGTTTACGGTCGGTAGGTTAACTCCTAGATTACCAACCTCTTTCTGACCAACCAACCTTTCTCTTTTTAACATATTGCTTCCAAGTGTTAATCACTTTAACATATTGCTTCCCGAATGCTTTGGGAAGCAATATGTTAAAGTGATCCTTAAATTCTTATAAACAAACATTTAATTCTTAATTAGACATTACTACATGACATACTTACAGATTTTATTTGAATTACACAATCTCAAGTTGTATGGTCAAGCAATCGCAGGATTCACACTAATTCAAAGCTTACACTATAACTACAGCCGAAAAACTGCAAACTCTTGGCCAAACACAACATTTTATAAGCGTTATGTAATTTCTAGGATGTTCTAGAACATTCTACAGAATTCTACACGATCCTGCATAATTCTAGAAAATTCTAAATCAATTCATCCAGAAAAATTTGCTTAAAAAATATTTTTTGCCGGACATTTTGAATACAAAGAGATTTTTGGATCAAATGCGAAACGTCTGGCAACTCTATCTTTTGGGCACTATTGCAGTTGGGTACCCAACCCAACAAATTCATTATGAAGTACCCATGCCCGGTTAGGTTAAATGAATGCCTGGTTATGTCAACTGTATGCCCTTGACAATTGGTCAGGTTAAGTTGTGATATTTTCGTTAGTTTTAGCGAAAATATCACGACTGGTTCAACTGTGCGCTCTTGACGATTGGTTAGGTTAAGTTGTGATATTTTCGTTAAAACTAACGAAAATATCACAACTTAACCTAACCAATTGTCAAGGGCATACAGTTGACCTAACCTAGGGTCACATATTTGAACTTTCAAAAAACGGGACAATCTGGAGAGGGGGTGTATATATATTAGTATCTACCAACTCACGTTGTATTAATATGTTATATATACTGTGTACTACATGTCGTCTACAACGAGTATCTATAAATAAGAACAAGTGTTATGGCTTCAAAACGGACGGAGATTTAAGGGCCAAAAAGGAGGATATATCCGGGAAAAATCGGACGTATGGTAACCCTACCTAACTGGGAATTCAATTAACCTAACCGGGCATTTAATTAACCTTGTAATTGAATTTGTTGGGTTCGGGTACCCAACTGCAATAGTGCCGTCTTTTGAAAGGTTTTGGTTATTGCCTATTATCACCTTATTTATTCTAAGCTATTTTTGTATTTTCCTAAGTCCTTAAGGCAGAAGCCGGCCGGCGTAAGATTTGGTACAAGTGTACAGAAAGTATCCTGAAATCCTGATTTATTATTGTTAGAGATAATTATCACCCAATTAATGAGGTTACTCATTTCTTTTTAATTTCTCTTTGATCCAAGCAGTTTTAATTAAAATAACAAACATTCTAACTGGCTAACATGCAAGTCTCATACTAAATACATCTGCGCTGTCTACCTTTCTTTTAATTCTACTGAATATCCAAAATTCTTTGAATACCTCACTTCCAAAGTGGAATACATTCTATTCCGCTCTCCCTTTGCTGAAATCTCCACTTTAGGAGATTTCAATGTTTACCACCACCTTTGGCTTTCCTCCCATTTCACTAACATCACTAACATCACTGTCACTAGCTTACAATTTTTCTGTCCTGAATGACCTAGAGCAGATTGTACAGCACCCTACTCGTAACCCCGATCGCCGTGGAGATAGGCTCAACATTCTGGATTTATTTCTCACCTCTCATCCTTATTCTTACTTTGTCAAACTTTTTTTCCTCCGTTGGGCTCCTCTAACCATAATCTTATATCTGTTTCCTGTCCTATCGCTTCAATTCGCCCTTTGGATCCTCCCGAGAGGAGGCGCCTTTGGCACTTCGGCGCCGCTGATTGCGAGGCACTTAGGCAGTACTTTTGTGATTTCCCATGGAATGATTACTGCTTCGGTTGCTGGGGCCCTTCCGGGTGTGCTGAGCGCATCACGGAGGTGATTCTCTCGAGCATGGAGGCGTACATTCCATATTCTATATCTACTACTAATGCAAAAAAACTTTACTTGTTCTAATGTTATCTTTAACAGAGAGGAATCTTTCAGAATGTAACGTCGCCATCCAACTCCTGACTCTCACCCAACTTATATTTCTGCCTTATATTTAACTTATATTTGTCCTTCATCAGACAAAAATGTGAAGACCTATCCAATCCTAAATCTTTGTGAACTGGCTGTTTCCAGTAGCTACCCCAAGATAATGGATAAGCATAAGCATTGATATCCCATAATCACTTTTTACACAATTACTGTACATTCTTGCCTTTCATATATGTAGCACAGAAGTAGTTGTTGAAACAACAAATTCACCTATAGTCTCAAAGCAACTTCCTAAACGGAAAATAACACTGGATGACAAAAAAGAACTTTTTTTTTGTCATATGAACAAAAATGGGTGGATCTTATAGGTTTTTTAGCGCTGAGTTAAAAAATTACCTCAAAATTTGTCTATCACCCACCAATATTGAGTGAATCGAAAATGAAATTTGGACGTAATAGCAATATCAAAGTAGAAAATGCATATTCAACTCACCTAAAATGTAGGGTGCTGTACTGAAGGGACGCATTTCCTGAGCTCTCTGATATTGCTTCTATTTTGCATATTGCTACAACTTTACTTTTGGTAAGTTTTTAATTTTATATACTTGCGTTTATATTTGCATTGTTATAGTTAAGTAATTGAATATTAGTGGTTTTTAGCGATTTAGAAGATTTTATAGCGTGCCGGCTTAGTTTAACTTAACTTGTGACGGTTATAAACTAATTTTAACGCGCGATGCCGTCGCAGAAAGCGTCGTGTGTTAGGTGTGGGGTAAACCGGTGGTATTCGGAGTTTAAAGATTATGACGGCGGTCCTATGGCGGTTACCGAGAGATCAGTTTGTTTCTTTTGCGAGTTAAGGGAGGAAATAGTTGAAATAAAACGTAGTGTACGTGAGGTAACGGAAAGACTTGCAACGCTTGATGAAGGCAGGGTAGGGCTACGGTTGACGAAAGCCGAACCAATACTAACGTTGAAGACGTTCATAATTTGAAGGGCGAGGTGCATAATCTAGTTTCTAATTTAGGTAGCTTATCGGGAAGGTTGGATAGAGTTGAGGAAGGGGTTAAGGCTAGTCCGAGATTAGTAGATGGGGAGGGATTTAGAGAAGTTAAGGGTGGAGCTAGGCCGCATACGTTAGGTGATAGGAATCCCCCCCCCCTATCAAGGTTTCGAACCCTTTCGCCCATTTGGAAAGGGACGTGAATGAGGGGGAAACTATTTTAATTGGGGATTCTTTAGTGCGCCATATGGACGCAAAGTTCGTTGAACGGCATCCAACCAAGAGAAGGAGGGTCTGTCTAGGATTGACGTTGCCTCCCGTCACTCGATGTTGGTGACGATGGTAGGAGGCAACGACTCGTATAGGCCAGATACGAGAGTGCTTGACCTTTTGGAGAGATATAAGGGGTTAATTAGGTCCCTAAAGGCGAGGTCAGATAGGTCTTTAGTTCTAGGTATTACTCTTAGGCACGGTTTGGTTCTTAGGATTACGTCTAAAACGATATTTTTGAATGCTAAATTAGAAGAGATTTGTGCTGAGAAAAATGTATCCTTCGTAAATCTGTGGTCCGAATTCAGTGATCCGAGCCTTTTTATAAAAAAAGGGGTGCATTTTAATGAAATAGGTAATGCTAGGCTAGGTAGGTTAATAGACGAAAACGTGCGAAAGCTGTATAGGTCGAAGCCTTCTTTAAAGGTTGTGGGTCCGGGGAACGCGGGCCCGACGTGAAAAATAGTTTAAAACGCCGGCCAGTGGTAAAAAATAACTTAAACGTCTTTTATTGTAACGCGCGTAGTATTAGAAATAAATTAAATGAATTTAAGGCGATAATTTATTCAGGCAACTACGATATAGTTGCTATCACTGAAACTTCGTTAAATACCGTGACTCGGGACTTGTTGGGGGAACTTGATATACCGGGTTTTAAACTCTCTACTAATGATAGGTTACATAGGTTTGGCGGCGGCGTTTTGCTGTACATTCGTAATTCCCTTAGGGCTATCGAGGTTAAGTTAGATTTTCCGGCAGCAATTAATGCGATATGTGTTGAAGTTAGGGCGCGTAGTATTAGTTTTAATTTTGTTGTTGTTTATAGACCTCCCATTCAACCCCTCGATACAAATACTAGATTTTACTCACTTCTTGGTAACTTTATTGACAATCGGAATAGTATAATTGTCGGAGACTTTAACTGCCCTTATGTTAATTATGAGACTTTTACTGGTAATGAGGAGGGTTTGAGATTGATTGAGTTCATGGAAGATAACTTTTTACGATAAATGGTTACCGAACCAACGCGCGGTGATAATATTTTAGATTTGGTGATGACGAACGGCGAGAATATAGTCGATGGTTTAGAAGTATACGAGAGTTTAGGATGTAGTGATCATCAAATTCTTAGGTTTAAGTTATTGATAGAAAACACTAAGGATAGTAACGTAATAGAAGTCCCTGATTTTCGTAGGGCTAATTTTGATAGTTTGCGGATAGGATGAGAGTAGTGGACTGGGATAACTTATTTATGGGTAATCACACAAATTTGCATTGGGTGGGGTTTAAAGAAAGTTTTAGGAATATTGAAAGGGAGTTTATTCCTCGTAGGCCCAAGCGCGCTAGAAATCATGGTAGGCCCAAGTGGTGGACTAGGGAAATAGGAGAGTTCATAAACGAGCGTAACAGAGTGTATAGACTTAATAAGCGCAATGGCACGATAGCTAACTTTAATAGATATATCGAGCTTAGACGTCAGGTTAAAAGATCAGTTAGGAATGCCAAGCTTAATTTAGAGATATTTATAGCTGCGGATAGTAAACATAATCCAAAATTTTTTTTTGAATGCGTTAATAATCGTAAGCCGATAAACGCTAACATAGGCCCTCTAGTGGATGTTAATGGCGCTTTGGCTTCTGACGCTCAGGCGATGGCGGGTATTTTCAATAACTTTTTTGCGATAGTTTTTACCGTAGAAGACGTAAATAATGGCTAAAAGTTAGCAAGGCTCCAGGCCCTGACGCTTTTTATCCCAGACATTTGAAAGATTTGAAAGATGTTATCGTAGGCCCCTTAACGAAGATTTTTAATCAGTCACTCGAAACGGGGATTATTCCTGAAGACGTCAAATTAGCTAACGTCACGCCTATTTTTAAAAAAGGCGACCGCGCAGTAGCTAGCAATTATAGGCCCATTAACTTAACGTCATTTGTCGGTAAACTTTTGGAATCCGTAGTTAGGGATCGTATCATCGATCACTTAGAAAGTAGAGATTTGATTAATAGTAATCAGCATGGGTTTCGACGCCATAGGTCTTGTTTAACTAATTTGTTATAATTTTCTAACGAAATAGTGCGCGAATACGATAGGCATAGAGCAGCTGACGTTATTTATTTAGATTTTAAAAAGGCGTTCGATACAGTTCCGCATAGGAGATTAATTGCGAAGGTCAAAGCGCACGGTATACACGGTCAGGTAGCTAACTGGTTAGAAGAATGGCTTCGTGCTAGGAGGCAGAGGGTCGTAGTTAATGGTAGTGAATCGGGGTGGTTGGATGTAGGTAGCGGTGTCCCACAGGTTTCAGTGTTAGGCCCATTGCTATTCGTAATTTACATTAACGACATACGAGGGGAATCCAGAAAATTTCCGGAAAAGTTTAATAATTCAATAATTTCAAATCAGAATTTAATGAATTCTTGTTTTGACATGAATTTGGACCTTCATACATATTAGGCCATGCTAAGACTTACACAACCTTGGTGACAGTGCTTTAAGACGGAGTTAAAAAGAACCCTATTTTTCATGGCAACGGAAATCTCAAAATTCGAGTGGAGAGCTAACATTAAATTCCTAACAAAACTTAAATGAAAACCACCACAACTACTTGATGCCTTACGTGAAGTTTATGGAGATGAAGCACCTAAGAAATCAGTCGTTTATGACTGGATCAAAAGATTCAAAACGGGTCAAGAGGTTCTTAATGATAACCAAAGGAGTGGAAGGCCATCAACATCAATTAATGAAGAAACTGTTGCTGCTGTTCGGTCACTAGTCGAAAAAGATCGTCGAATTTCCTGTGAAATAATAGCCAATGAGGTGGGTATCTCTCGTGGTTCTGCTCATTCCATTTTGGTGGATACCTTAGAACTTAGCAAACTTTCTGCTCGGTGGGTGCCTAAAGCGTTGCGCCAAGAACAGTTTGACCAAAGGGCTAGTCTTTCTGTTGATCTTTTGAATCGAATGGAAGTTCATGAAGATTGTTTTATGCATAGACTTGTAACAGGGGATGAAACCTGGATTTATCAGTATGATCCGGAAAGCAAAGTTCAATCAAAACAATGGCTCCCAAGAGGATCAGATGGCCCAATCAAATTTAAAGCAGAAAGATCAGCTAAAAAGGTAATGGCTACAATTTTTTGGGATTGTGAAGGAATAATTTTAGTGGACTTTCTTGAAGGACAAAAAACAGTCACCGCCCAATATTATGAAAATGTTTTGAGGAAGCTGAAAGATAAGCTTGTTGAAAAAAGACCTGGTAAACTTTATCGCGGGGTGCTTTTCCATCACGACAATGCACCTGCTCACACTGCAAATGCCTCAAGAGCCGTGTTACAGGAATTTCGATGGGAAATCATACCTCACCCCCCCTACAGTCCGGATCTAGCCCCTTCCGACTTTTTTTTATCCCCAAAATTGAAGGATCACATAAAAGGAACGCGTTTCGACTCGATAGCAGATGCCAGAACAGCAGTTTTGAGATGGTTTCTGTCGAAAAACTCTGAATTTTATAAAAATGGATTGGAACGCTGGAAACATCGCTTAGAAAAGTGTATAGAGATAGGTGGGAATTATGTCGAACGTTGTTGAGCATTCCTAAACGTATATCCTCTTTTGTTTTCTTTTATTAAAGTTATTTGACCATTCTGGAACTTTTATTAAAGGGTTTTTGTATTAAAGCTTTTTGAATTTTCCGGAAACTTTTTGGATTCCCTACGTAGATGTTGGATTGACTAGTAACGTGTCAAAATTCGCGGACGATAATAAAATAGGCGGTAAGGTTGTAAACGAGGACGATAGAAATAGGCTCCAAGACGATGTAAATAGAATTATGGAGTGGACGGATAAGTGGCAGATGCAATTTAACGTAGACAAATGTAAAGTTTTGCGCATAGGTTCTCGTAACAATAATTACACGTACACGATGGATGATAGGCAGTTAGCGAGCGTTGGCGAGGAAGTAGATTTAGGCGTGCGCGTATCTAAGGATTTGAAGGTTAGGAACCAGTGCCTGGAGTCTTGCGCAAAAGCCAATAGGATGTTAGACTTCACAGTGCGTAATTTCGAATTTAAATCGAAGGATATTATATTGCCCCTTTGCAAGTCCCTAGTCAGGCCTCATTTAGAATATGCCATTCAGTTTTGGTGCCCGTACTTGCGTGAGGATATTGATAGGTTAGAAAGGGTTCAGCGTCGTGCCACGAAACTGATTCTGTCATTGCGCAACAAGCCTTATGAAGATAGGATTAAAGAGTTAGACCTGTATTCACTCGAAACTAGGAGATTAAGGGGGGAGCTTATTGAGGTTTTCAAAATCGTTAATAACATCGATAACGTAAATTTTGACAAATTGTTCACTATCGATAATAATAATACTCGTAATAACGGATTTGAGTTGCGTGGCAGACGTTTCATCACTAATATCGCTAAAAACTTCTTTACGTTTAAAGTAACTGATAAATGGAATAATCTTCTCGCGTCAGTCGTGAACGTTGTTTAATATAATAATAAAACAATCCCCCTTTTCCCTCTCAGCCTCCCCCTTTTCTCTCTCAGCCTCCACCTTTTCCCTCTCCCTCGTTAAAATTATTAACGTTGTTTAATATAATAAAACAATTAACAACAGGAGCTCTAGGGGTGGTGATCGAGGATGAGTCTGTTGACAATAATGCCAGCTTGTGACATGCCAGTGTGTGATGCCAGCAAAAAAAAAAAAAAAATTAGACTAACACGATCGTAGATGTAGCTCGTAGCGTAAACTAACCCACTTTTTGTTTTACTTTACCTACTTTTTTTTTTCCTTATCCTCTCCTTACTTGCATGTCTTTAGTTTCATGGTATGATAGTGAGTTAAGACTGTGTTTGCATGGTTTGTAAGCGTTCTTATTTTATTTCTTTTCATCTTTCACCCCTTTCCTATTCTCTCCGACTATTTTTCTAACTTGTCGGCAGTGGCCGACTGATGATGATGGTGAGCCTTTCTTTCTCTTTTTCTGAATGAATGTTAACCCATGAGTGATAGGTGTTGCTACTTAATTAACCCCTTATTCTCTTCTCTTAACCCCCTAATCTTTCCTTTCTCTCAGGCTAACCTTAGAGTGGATCTTAGGGTCTTTGTTAGCCTTAGCTTCTGTAGATCTGTAGCTACTGATGATTTACGTTTGTCTTACTGACAAATGAAAGTCAACAGTGACGTGTAGCAACTTATAAGCAGAAGAGGAGCAAGGGGTAGACCCCGCTCCCTTCCTATTCTGACTCAAATCCTCAGTAGTGTAAATTCGTGTGTCACTCTAAAACTGCGGTTTTTCATTTCCCTAATCAACGTAAAAAATTATATACAGTTCAAGTAAAGGGTCTCTTCCGTTTGGGGGCTAGCAGCGAATTTTAATGAAAAGCGGTATACTAATGTAGTTTTGGTCACTGATTTAAAAATAACTTTCTTTTTTGGAGAAATGAAAAACAAACATGTTAGAGCACTTTAAATAATTAATATGTGTTTTAACTAGCTTAAACTAGTTACAAAGGATTGTGTTAAATTTAACCTGAGTCATACACTGCTACTGTTTATGAAAAAGTGCTCTAAGTGTGGGAAAGTGTGTTCCTTTGATAAAAAATACCCAGTTCTTTCGTTGCCAAAAGCGTCGGTCAAACGGTAAAAAGTGCAACTTTACGAAGAATACGTTTTTTGAACGATCTCGACAGATTTGTAAAAGTAGCAGAAAAAAATCAAGAATTAATGTCCAGTTAGGTCAGTTGAATGCTCGGTTAGGTCAATTGAATGCCAGGTTAGGTCAATTGAATGTCAACTGTACGCCCTTGACGATTGGTTAGGTTAAGTCATGATATTTTCGTTAAAAACACTAATTATTTAAAGTGCTCTAACATGTTTGTTTTTCATTTCTCAAAAAAAAAAGAAAGTTATTTTTTAAATCAGTGACCAAAACTACATTAGTATACCGATTTCCATTAAAATTCGCTGCTGGCCCCCAAACGGAAAAGATCCCAAGTAAAAATATCTCTATGACAAAAACTTTGTTGACAAGTGTAACTTTTGTTATGTAGAGTGAACTCTAAATTTAACTCTTTATAAATTTAAATTTACAGTGGACGTGAGTGGACAGTTTAAAGTTTCGTTTATACTATTGTTTTATTATAGCCTATTTATTTATTTTATTAATATGAGAAATAAATTACCTGCAAATGTTGCAGGCACAGAAAAATTATAAATTCGGAATAGCTGGATATATAGAGTATAAAAAATTACACTAGATAACAGTATAGCGAGAGCATAAACTATTTAATGTGTAAATATGGATGTCTTTGGAGGAGTTCCTGTCCTGAGGATTTATTTTGTTCTTTTGCTGTCCTAAGTAAATCCTTTACAACGGAGAGTCAATTCATGACTCATGAGTCATATGAACTTCCGTAGGACTTCCGAAGGACAATGTTTAGGGTGCATCGTATAAATTTTCAGCAAGGCTCCAACAAACTTATATGAAATACCTGCATCACTCATTGGTTATGACATATCATAGGATATCATAACGAATGCTAATGTTAGCGCTATGCCATCTGTTTCGTTTTCTGTCCCAAAGCCTTCGTGGTCCTAAGTTTTGATCACTTATCTGATGAACCCTATAATACAACACGGTTTTTTACTAGAAGACCGGGTACTGCTAGTTTAGTAGATTTAAAGTATGAGTCTTCCATAATTCCAAGAAATATTGCATGATTAGCAGTTTTTACTGGGATATGTTTGTAAATCCGAGGATGTCTCTTGAAATGGGTATAAATAACCCTGGTGGTCGGTGAAATGTAAACGTTCAGCGGGTGTACAGCGAAGTGAATTTGAAATTAAATTTTTGCTGAGTGAAACGTTCAGAAATTTGAAATGCAAAAGTAATATGTAATTGAATTAAAGTAACACAAAAAAATGTAGACTCTTCTCTAATTAAGCATTCTGTGGTTGGTATAACCTAGATATATAATAGACTATGTATGCTGAAACTTCGAGTTTTGAAGTTTATGGTAAAAATAAAAATAAAGGATGCAAACAAAGCAACAGTGTAAGTAAACCAGCTAAGCATAAAATTCACATATATAGTAAAATACAATGCTAAAAAAGTAAAGTATATAAACAAAGTATGAAAAATACTAGAGTAAAATTTAGAAATATGCAAAATACAAAGTGAAAACAAAGGAAGCTATTATTTATACACTTACAGTATATTAGTGACTTATAACTTTATAAGTAACAGTGGATTTCCATCTTTTACAGTGTCTTCCTCTATTTCTCACTAACACATTCACAGTTATATACCTTTTTTATAATTATATCATTAATTCATTCTATCTTCATGACCAGACTAACGCAGCTTACTTTCCTCTACAGTATTCTCATTTCCAATGACTTTTCCCTTCCATTTTTCATAGGGTCAATCCGTTTTACACCACTCATATCTCTTAAATTATTTATCTCCACTCTCTCGTTTCTGAGAGAAAACTATCATGTCGGCGTTAATGACCTCGATGCTGCGACGCCAGAGGTATTATTCTCAATCAATCAATCAGTCAATCAATAAATCAGTCAAGCTACCATGCCAAACAAACGTCTGGCATTCATATATCGGTGCTGGCACCAACATTTTCATATAAACCTCTTACTGCATCTGCATTGAAGTACTGCATTCCTAAAATGGCCTTTATTGTATCTTTGATTTGCTTGTGCTGTTTCATTTTACTTAACTTTGAGTGTACTTGTACCTCAGTTGATAGTCAAACACCCAAGATAATTTAAGTTCTTTTCCATACTCTAAATATTCTCCATTCACTACAATATTACATGTCAATACTCTCTCTCTCTCTCTCTCTCTCTCTCTCTCTCTCTCTCTCTCTCTCTTTCTCTAGCGCGTTTAAGGCTCCTGGGCCAGACCAGCTCCTCCCGAGAGTCTTGCGGGAAGTGCGCGACCAGGTGGCTCCCCACCTGGCTACAGTCTTCAACAAATCGTTGGAGACGGGCCAGGTGCCTGTTGACTGGAGGGAAGCCAACGTGACCCCTATCTTTAAGAAAGGGGATCACGAAAGTCCACGGAACTATCGTCCTATTAGTCTCACTTCGGTCGAAGGTAAATTATATTATTAGAGGGAATAATAGCGGATAGGATCGTTGACCATTTGGATTCCTACAAGATTCTTGGGGACTCCCAACATGGGTTTAGACGGCACAGGTCATGTCTCACCAACCTGCTCGAGGTTTTCCACGTCATGTGGAGTGAGTATGATAAGAGTAGGGCGATTGATATACTTTATCTCGAGTTCAGAAAGCCTTTGATAAGGTACCTCACCGCCGGCTAATGGCCAAAGTGCGCGCGCTGGGTATCGGTGGGGAAGTAGGTAGCTGTAATTAAAGGGACTAGTTCGGGTTGGGCCTCGGTCACTAGCGGGGTTCCTCAGGGTTCCGTTTTGGGGCCACTGTTGTTTATCATTTACATAAATGATATCGACGATGGCATCGTCACTAGGATCGCCAAATTCGCTGATGATACCAAACTTGGGGCCAAAGTTGGGACGCCCGAAGCGATCCAGCAAATGCGTGCGGACCTACGTAGGATAGGAGAGTGGTCCGAAAAATGGCAAATGCCGTTTAACGCCAATCCCAAGTCGGACTATTCCATGCTGGGGAGTAATATCGAGGCCACTGATTTGGAAAAGGACTTGGGTGTGCTAATTAGCGGCGACCTTAAGTTTACCAAACAGTGCGTAGAGGTGGAAAAGAAAGCCCAGAAGCTGTTGGATTATATCAGGGGGCAATTTCGATTTCGGAACAAGGAGATTGTCTCCTCTCTGTACAATTCTCTGGTTCGGCCGCACCTGGAGTATGCTGTGCAATTCTGGTCGCACACCCTCATGAAAGATATTGAGAGGCTGGAGCAAGTGCAGGCGAAGGCCACAAAGTTAATCCCTTCCGTTAGGCATATGGTCTACAATCGACGCTTACGCGCCGTGAATTTGTTTTCGCTGGAAACTCGGAGGCTGCGCGGTCAACTCATCGAGGTTTTCAAGCTCCTACGTGGGCGAGCTCAAAGATGTCGATTTTTAGAAGCATGTTTAGTTTAAATGATAACCCAATTCGTAACAATGGTTGGAAGTTGGATTTGAAACGGTTTAGCACTAGTGTGTGTGGGAATTACTTTACCTATAAGATCTGTGACACGTGCAACAGGCTACCTTCAGAAGTTGTGAACAGTTCTTCTGTGGATCTGTTCAAGAAAAGGTTAGACCGAATCTTGCACACTATTTGAGGGTGTATGAATTTTTCCCTGGGACCCTTTGCCATTGGTACCACCTCGGTATGGGTCGCAAGGGCTTTTGAGATACTTCTTCTCCTTGTAACTCCATGTCTCTCTCTCTCTCTCTCTCTCTCTCTCATCGAAAACAATCTTACTTTCATTTATATTTTCTGTCAATAATCTCATTTCACAAATGTCAATTCATTCTCTGATTAACCCAGAAGCACCTCATTATCACCACACACCAGATGGAGCAGCAGCCAATCAATATCTTTTAAATTTAGATTTATTCCTTTCCCTAGCTCTTATTTTCATCTCACGCATCACTCCAATCGTCTTTTTTATACAGGAAAGAAGTGCCAAGGGCGAATGGCCCCAAAATGCCCCACTATAGAAGGAGAAAGAGAGAGCCAAAAATCAAAGTCCAAAATTTATGAGATATCAGGAAACTCTGTGTTTAAAGAGTGGAGCTCATAGACAGGGGAAAAGATAGCTTCAGGAAGATTGTTATAGAGTTGTTGTTGTTTAGCCGATCAGCCCACCCTGATCGAGCAAGCCGGCGGCACGCAGGTAACCCATCGCCCTCTCCGGAGTGGACCAGAGGTTCAGCGCACTAGTGATGTTGTGGTGTGTTCTATGGTGTGCTAGAGCGGTACAGTCTCTCATAATGTGTTCAATTGTTTATGGTGTGTCCTGGCACAGGTGGCAGGTGTCGTCTATGGAGTTGTCTAGTCTGTGTTTATATGTCCGTAAGTTGGGGTGATGTCCACATCGGAATCATGCTAAGTTAACTCGATCCGATCTGCTCAGGCTGATCTCTGACCTGTTAATGGGTGGCGGCTTCGCACCTAGGACCGCATTCGGACCGAGTCGTGTCAGTGCTTTGTGGGTTAGGTGTGTATGTGTGTGTATGTGTTTTCTGTACTGTGTGATGTCTGTGGGGCGTGGTATGGAATGGAGTATTTGGTTATAATGTCTCTCTGGTGCTACCTTAATGGTGCGAGGTGTTGTGCATGATTGTACATGCAGTGGCAAGGGTGTTGTGGGTTAGTTGTCGCTGCTGCCATGAATTGTGTTCCCCTCATGTCTAAATGTTCCCTAACTTTCAGTATTTTTGTTTCTGTGTGCAGGTGTTCTATTGGTGGTGTTTGAGTACATCCTGTAATGATACGAAGTGCGTTGTTTCGTATTGTCTGTAAGGTGTTTATGTGTGTGTTTGAGATAATGGGTGCCCAACATAGGCTAGCATAGTCCATAACTGAGCGAATATATTGTTTGTATATGAGTGATGTTGTTTCCTGATGGTGTCCAAAGTTTGTGCCTGTTAGTACCCTAAGCGTGTTAAGTCTTGACGTACATTTGTTTTTAATGTCCTGAAATTGGTTTGCAAAAGATAATGATGTGTTGTATGTGACCCCAAGTATTTTGGTCCTGTGAGTGTGTGGAATGTTGATGTTGTTCAGTGTAAGCTGTGAATTACCTGGTGTTCTTTTGTGTTGCTTGTAAGCAAGGTGATGGTTGATTTTGTGGGCGCTACTTTGAGTCTATTGTGTGTGAGCCAGTCTTGTATACTGTTTATGTATGTTTGTAGGTTATTTGTAGCGGTGTCGATGTTGTTGTGAGTGGATGTTAGAGTGATGTCATCTACATATGATGATAAGGTAAGCTTGTTATCTATGGGTGTTGGAATGTCATGCATGTATAAGTTGAAGAGTGTTGGTGAGAGAACAGAGCCTTGAGGGACCCCGTTCGGAAAAAGCTTGTTTTTGGATGACTTGCCATTAAATGTGACATGTGAGTATCTTCCTTGCTCAGCCACCTTTTGGTGTTATTGTGCATATTTGTGTTGAGTATTTTGTTTATGAGAGGGAAGCGTGGGATTATAGTCTTGTATAGCCTGGATGTATCTGTAGAGTGGTTTAGTGTTGTTATGAATTCCCTGAATGTTTCTGTTTGTTTTTCTTTGAGTTTGTTGTTTATTTCTGTGTTGAGCTGTTGTATCTGCTGTTTTATGGCTTCTGTGTGTGGTGTTTGTGTGTTATTTTTGAGGTTGTTACGTTGCCTTATGAGGTGGGCTATTTCTCTAGTGTAATTTGGGTTGTATTTCCTAATGTTGCCCTTGGGTATGTATTTGTTTGCATTATTGATGATCTGATTAAATGTCTTGAGTGTTGTATTGATGTTTATGATGGGTGTGCTGTTTAATGTGGTGAATTGTTCCTCAGTCTGTATTTTGAACTGTTCCCAATCAGCTTTCTTGTAATTTCTGTAAGTGTGCCTAAGGCTGTTGGGGCAGAGTGTAGAATGTGTTGTAATGATGATGGGCAGGTGGTCTGATGACAGTTGTTTTTCTGTTCTCCATTGTGTATGTGTTGCTAGTGAGGGGGAACAGAACGTTATGTCTGGGGAGGAGTTTGAGTATCCTGCTTCATGTGGTATGTGTGTATGTTCTTCTGTATTGTTGAGAATGAAGAGGCTGTTTAGTTGTGTGGCTATGTTGGCGCCTCTGGTGTTGTTTTGGTTGTGCAGGTAACAACTAGTGTCTTTGGCGTTGAAGTCTCCTCCTAAGATGACATTAGTGAGAGAGGCCAGATTGTGTAACTGTGGATTGTAATTGGCTGGCACCTGAGGTGAACAATCTGGTGGGATGTAAATGTTGATTAGTGTGGTGTGTTTTGCGCGTGTTTTAATGTTAACTGCCTCTATTTCTATCGTGTTATCTGCTTGGATTGTGTTTGTAATGTTTTGGGTATCATCACTGTAGCTAATGCTTTTACGTATGTAAGTGATGAGTCCACCCCCGTTACCCCGAGTACGATCTTGACGGATCGCCGTGAAGTCAGGGATGGTGGGTGTTTTGTGTGTGCGTTTTAGTTTTGTTTCTTGTATAAGTGCTATGTGAATGTTTTGTTTGTGTACGAATTCCCTAAGCTGCATGATTTTGTTTGTGAGGCCATCTACGTTGTACTGTAATATGCTAACATTATACTTCTGTATGTGTCTCATGGTGCTTCTGTGTCTATGTCTTTGTGTATGGTGACATGTGTAAGTTGTAGTGGGGCCTGGATTAGTCTTAATGTCGCCAGAGAGTAAGAGTAGTTCGGGGAGCACGCAATTGCTCCCTGTAATTGAAAAAATAGCACGCTGAGAATAGGTCCGGCCCCGGGAGCCGATCGGCACTCTGACCGTGCCACGCAACGGGCCGTCGACTGCCAGTCTGGCCAACCGTAGACAGCCCGCTGCACGGAGATTTGAGGAAGTTTGGCCACTAGCGCGTTAATGTTTTGGTTTGACGTCGCCTCTTCTTCGCGTTGACGTGTCCCGCGCTGGAGGATGCAGCCACTGTTAGAAGCTTCCTCGTCAGCTGCTAACACTTTTTTCACGTTGTTCTAGCTACCTGTTCAGAGGTTTTTTATAAACAAATCTCAGTTTTCTGCTCAAAACGGCTCTTTCTAATTTTAAAATTGATTAGTCAAGGAAGGAAGATGTTGACTTCTATGTTGCTATTTTCTATTTTGTTATAGAGTTGACCGGTTGAGTAGATGAAAGAGTGAGAATAGTGTTTAATCCTTGCGTTAAAGAGTTGGACAGAAAAAGGATGAGAATGCGTCAAAAGTCTATTGCTGTAAGCTCTCCTGAAAGGAGGTGGCATGCAATTAGAGAGTTCAGAAGAGCAGTATCTATTATGATAGCGATAGTAGAGAGAGAGAGAGAGAGAGAGAGAGAGTTACAAGGAGTTACAAGGAAAAGAAGTACCTCAAAATGCCTTGCGGCCCATACCGAGGAGGTACCAATGAAAACAAGGTGAAAATTTTCTACACACTTAAATACTGTGCAGGATTTGGTCTAACCTTTTCTTGAAATGATCCACAGAGGAACTGTTTACAACTTCTGAAACCTGTTCCACGTGTCACAGATCTTATAGGTAAAGTAATTCCCACACACACTAGTCCTAAACTGTTTCAAATCCAACTTCCAACCATTGTTACGAGTTGGGTTATCATTTAAACTAAACATGCTTCTAAAATCGACATCTTTGAACCCGCGTCACGTAAGTGTCGATTGTAGCCCATATGCCTAACGGAAGGGATAAACTTTGTGGCATTCTTCAGCCAGTTTTCAATCCACCTACCTACTTCCCCACCAATACCCAGCGCGCGCACTTTGGCCATTAGCCGGCGGTGATGTACCTTATCAAAGAGAGAGAGAGGAGAGAGAGAGAGAGAGTTACAAGGACAAGAGGAAGCCTTAAAGACCTTTCGGTCCACTATGGGAGGTTCCTGTTATTAAAAGTTTATTTTTCTTTCAACTATCCTAGCAGTAGTAGAAAACTGGATAGAAAAGTAGAAGGCTCTCTCCCCACCCTCCGCTCCCTCCCTGCCAGAGGCAGGTACGGAAAAAGGTTGAAGAAAATACCTTGACCCTGGAAAAGTAGCCAAGGAAATTTTACAGGAAAGTGGAGCATATATAAATAGCTCTATATTTAGCTTGCTCACAGAGACACCGTGCAAACGAACTCCTGCAGAGTTTTCTTATGTTTTAATCTTAAACTGTGAGTGTGTTCAGTACTTTGTCTAGCCTATTTTTAAACACATTTACACTTTGACTGGAAACAACATCTGACGGAAGTTGGTTCCAGATATTAACTATTTTATAGGAAAAGAAATTTCCGCAGACAGAGGTCCTAAATGTCTTTAGTTCCAGTTTAAACCCATTATTTCTTGTCGGATTGGCATTAAGTGAGAATAAGTTTCTGTAATCTACCCTGTCTATTCCTCTGAGCATCTTGAAGACTTGAATAAGCTGACCTCGCAACCTCCTCGTCTCTAAGCTAAACAGATTTAGGCGCTCCAATCTCCGTTGGTAGCTTTGCATTCTCATTGAAGGGATCAATTTTGTAGCCCTTGCTTGTACTCTTTCTAACCTTTCTATGTCCTTCCTGAGGGATGGAGACCAAAACTGCGCACAGTATTCCAGTTGAGGTCTGATAGAGAATTATAAAGAGACATTACAGTCTCCTTGTTCCGAAACTAGAGAGAGAGAGAGAGAGAGAGAGGAGAGAGAGAGAGAGAGAGAGAGAGAGAGAGAGAGACCTCAAAAGGCCTTGCGGCCCATACCGAGGAGGTACCAATGGCAACGGGTGCCAGGTAAAATTTTGTACACACTCAAATAGTGTGCAAGATTTGGTCAAACCTTTTCTTGAACTGATCCACAGAGGAACTGTTCACAACTTCCGAAGGTAACCTGTTCCACGTGTCACAGATCTTATACGTAAAGTAATTCCCACACACACTAGTCCTAAACCGTTTCAAATACAACTTCCAACCATTGTTGCGAGTTGGGTTATCATTTAAACTAAACATGCTTCTAAAATCGACATCGTTCAACCCGCGTAAGAGCTTGAAAACTTCGATCAGTTGACCGCGCAGCCTCCGAGTTTCCAGCGAAAACAAGTTCAGGGCGCGTAACCGTCGATTGTAGCCCATATGCCTAACGGAAGGGATTAACTTTGTGGCCCTCGCCTGCACTCGCTCCAGCCTCTCAATATCTTTCCTGAGGGTGGGCGACCAGAACTGCACTGCATACTCCAGGTGCGGCCGAACCAGGGAATTGTACAAAGAGAGCACAATCTCCTTGTTCCAACGATTTGTTGAAGACTGTAGCCAGGTAGGGAGCCACCTGGTCGCGCAACTCCCGCAACACTCTGGGGAGAAACTGGTCTGGCCCAGGAGCCTTAAACGCGCTCAGTTTGTCTATTTTATCGGCAACGACTGTCGCGGTACATCGAACACTATCCAGGCCAGCACCTTCGTGCCTCACGCCTGGCTCGGGGATGATGCGGGTGTCCTCCCTGGTGAACACTCCCGCAAAGTACTCATTAAGCACATTGGCGATGTCCGCGTCGGAGGTCCGCAGAACGCCGCTTCGGTCCTTTAATCATGCTTCTAATGGGCTTTCTGCTATTAACATAACTGAAGAACTCCTTAGGGTTCCCCTTGCAGAGGCTTGCCACCCGTAGTTCTTCGTTACGTTTCGCTAGCCTAACCTTTGCCTTCACTTCCCTACACAGGCGGACATACGCTTCAGTTTTCTCATGGGAACGATTGGCCTTCGCCCTCCTATACGCTACTTTCCTATTTCGGATAGCCGAAGCGATGTCACGATTGAACCACTTAGGCTGCGTTGAAGCAGGGGTGACCGGTTTTGAGGGTATGGCAGCAGACTGCAGCACCATAAACTCGTCCCGGAATGCACTCCCTCAACATCGCAAAGAGAGAGAGAGAGAGAGAGAGAGAGAGGACCACCCCACACTGAAGTGTAGGGGGAGGTGGGACAACTCGGGACCCGTAAGGAAATCACAATTTTGTAGACATATCGGACGAATATTTGGACCCATTAAATAGAAAAACATTTATCTTCACCTTCTGTCTTGCATTCTGTATCACTTTTTGTAGCGTTCTAGCCTTGCATTATGGGTAACTGGAATTTGAGAAAGCCGTTGCAATTTTTTTGTTAAAAATATCGTGGAGCAACTCGGAACTCGGGGTTCCTTTTTGCCTTTTTCCCAAATTTCAGTACCACGCGGTCACTGATGAAATTTCAGAAATGACGATACATGAAAATCAAACACTGAACCATAAGTTGCCTACACACAAAAAACAACCAAATAAGTTCTTACAGCTTTGGAATTATGAATCAAGGAAAAATTCGTTGGTGATAGATCAAATGGAGAAGAAATGAGAATTTCAAATTTTTGTGGAGCTGCGTGGCGCAACCGGCCCCGTACCACTGTCTCAAGGCCACTGATTAGTATCGCCACCGGCGGAGATAGATTAAAGCTAGGAAGAGCAGGCCCTGCGGGCCCATTTAGCTAGACCTGCAGTGCTGGGGCCGTAGGCCCCCTATTTACTGGGATGTCAATTATTCGGTCAATAAAACTATACAAAAGAACGCAGCTATAAAATTCTTAAGCTTCACAAATCCTGATAAAATGGGCTCGGATGTGAAGCTTAAGCTGTTTATTGCTGCGGTCTTTTCTCTAGTTTTATTGACCGAATAATTGAACCTTCAGTAATTTGGGATCATTTATTCTGTCAATAAAACTATAGAAAAGAACGCAGCAATGAAAATCTTGAGCTTCACACACCCGAACCCATTGTATGAAGTAATGAAAATCTTAACACGCTAAAGTAAAAAGTTAAAACAAAGCAAAGCGCATTTATTTCTTTGTTCAGAATAGCTTAATAGTAAATGCATGGTGTCTACAGATGGACGGACGGACAGGACTGCTTTTTTGTAGTATAGACAAGCCGCGCCTTTTGATCACTTCGTGATTTTTAACGCACTTATCTTGATAGATCCGACCCTAACGGGCGACTGAGCGAGAGACATTAGCTCCACCCACTTTACGCGTGTCAGCCAATCACAACAAGCGACTGAGCGAAAGAGATATTTGTTACTCCGCTCAACTCCACTCAAAACCGCGCAAAGTTTTTTATTTATAGATAGATATGCCTTTTTTAATTTTTACATTTCCTTCCTTCGCGTGTGCAATTACTGCTTTTGTCCACTTATTTTTATATCGGGTGGCCCAAAAAAACGTCCCAAGATTTAAAGTGCAATAACTTCTAAAATATACACTGTACACCTCAAAATTTGAAATCCATATAAATTCAACCTATTGACATCCATCCATCCATCCATCGTGTTCTGCCTATCAGGCAGGCCCAACTCATGTGTCCCGCCAAAGTGTTCTATCCTGAGCTATCCTTTTCATCTCATGGTAGCTGCCATAAAATTTTCAGAATTCTACATTCAATACTTTTTCGAAAATGAAGGAAACAACAAGGTACACTCAAATAAACAAATATCATGAAAGAAAAAATTTATTATATACATCTTATTTATTGACAGAGATGGTCAATATGCTCGCCGTCTTCCTCGCAAACAGATCTTAACCTTTTCTTCCACGACATGATACATTTTCTGACTTCAGTTAAAGTTATTTTGTCCCCAAAATTAAATACCTTTTCTTTTAATTGCAACTCAGTAAATTTTTCTATTTGATAGTCATAAACCTTTTTTGCGAGAGAGTTCGATGTGCAATAGTCAGTTGGATTGCAGTACGGTGACTGAGGTGGCCAGTTATTTTTCCCAATGAAATTGGCCACATTCTGCTGGAGATAGTCCTGGATGAACTTCCTCGTATGAGCTGTAGCTCCATCTTGCTGGAATATGAAATTATTATGAGGATAGAGACGCCGACAATCTGACAAAAGATTTTGTTTCAAAAGATTAAGTTTCTGAGTTCACTTTTTTGTTATTTTCATCAATGAAATGAATATTATTAACCTTTCCGTTCTATGATACACCAGCTAAAACCATGTTTTTTTTAAAACCGACATGTCTGGTGGTAAAGCCTTGACGGAAAAATATCTCTTTTACGCCCACCGTAAACAACATCGTTTTGGTGGTTTCGCACAATTTCAATAGTAGAATCCTTTTCATCTGTGAAAACATTTTTTCGAACATCACGCGCTGAAAATTTGTCTAGCAACTTTCTACAGCGGTTTGGACATAGTAAATATTTTCTTGTGCGGAAACACTTTTAGGTCTGCCACTTTCAGATTTCCTTTCAGTTGTTGTTGTTGGTTAGCCGATCAGCCCACCCTGATCGAGCAAGCCGGCGGCACGCAGGTAACCCATCGCCCACTCCGGAGTGGACCAGAGGTTTAGCACACTAGTGATCTTGTGTTGTGTTCTATGTTGTGCTAGAGCAGTACAGTCTGTCATAATGTGTTCAATTGTTTGTGGTGTGTCCTGGCACAGGTCGCAGGTGCCGTCTGTGGAGTTGTCAAGTCTGTGTTTATACGTCTGTAAGTTGGGGTGATGTCCACATCGGAATCGTGCTAAGTTAACTCGATCCGATCTGCTCAGGCTGATCTCTGACCTGTCAATGGGTGGCGGCTTCGCAACTAGGACCGCATTCGGACCCAGTCGTGTCAGTGCTTTGTGGGTTAGGTGTGTGTGTATGTGTTTTCTGTACTGTGTGATGTCTGTGGGGCGTGGTATGGAATGGAGTATTTGGTTATAATGTGCTCCTGTTTGGCCTGAAGCCGTGTTGCCATTCTCCCAATTTCTCTTCTACTTGCTTTCTCAGTCTTTGCTCCAGAATTCTTTCAATACCTTTCCAACGTGCGAAAGCAGAAAAATTCTTCGGTAATTTTTAGTGTGTTTTTTTTCTCCTTCTTCATAGATCGGACAAGCCTTTCCTCAATCCAGAGGTGTTTTACGTTGTTTCCATGCAGCATTGAAAAATTGTCTTAGCCCGTTTATTCCTTCTGCATCAAGTGCCTCGAAAATTTCAGCGGGAAATTCGTCATCTCCCGGTGCTTTCCCATTTTTCATTCTTTTAAGTGCCCTCTCGGTTTCTTCGCATGTTATTCCGTCTCTCTCATATCCTTCATGTTCTTCCTCATACACATCTTCCTGTTTTTCGTTTTCTTCTGAGCCTCCTTCTCTCATATTTAATAAGTTTTCAAATTATTATTTCCATCTCTATGCAATGTCCTTTCATTCACCCAATAAATTTGCGCTACTGTTATCTTTTATTACATATGACTGAGATGCACCTTTTCTATAATTTTTAACCGAATTATAGATAAGCTTTCTTGTTCCCAGCAAGTCTTCTTGTTAGTCCCTTCCGATTTTTGTCCATGCTTCTCTTTTAGTTCTGTTCTTTGCTATTTCAGCTTGGCTTCTCGCTTCAACATATTCTTTTCTATCTTCCTACTTCCTAGTATTCATCCATTGTCTAAAAGCTTTCATTTTCGCTTTAACTGCTTCTTTAACGTTTTCATTTCACCAAGCTGTACTTTTCTTTTTGGTGCCACATTTTACCTTTATTTGCATAACTCTTCAGGAACGTCTTTTATGTTTTCTTTCAGGTACTGACACTCTTCTTCAACATTTCTTTCTGATGTTTCTGCGCGGAATTTCTTTTTTAATTTATTCTTTAACAATTCGATACATTCCGGGTCCTTCAGATTTTCCAGAATATACCTTTTAGTTTTTCTTTTGGCCCTAACTTTAGGTTTTAGAATTTTTATCTTGTCCATCACCATCCTGTTGTCAGAATCGAATGAGACAGAAATTATTATTGTTTGTCAGAACTAAACCAATCATTGCCTTTTCAGTATATTCCTGGCGAGGTTCGTTCCACCTGTACCAGGTCCATTTATGGCTAGGTTGGTGTTTATAAAATGTATTCATGATTGACAGACTGTTGACAAACAAATGGACGGAAGACAACAATATGAAGTTTAACAATGAGAAATTTCAGCTGTTACTGTACGAAAAAAGAGAAGACCTAAAATCCATGGAATATTATACCCCAAATGGACAGGAAATTCAGAGAAATTCTAGAGCAAAAGATTTAAGGGTTGTAATGACTGATGATACGAAATTTGAAACACAAAATAAGAGAGCAGTAAACAGAGCAAAGAGAATAACGGGGCAGATATTGAGAACCTTTAAACGAAGGGATAGGAATGTAATGATTCCTCTACTGAAAACACTGATCATACCCAAATTGGAATACTGCTCGGTCCTAACATCACCATATAAAAAAGAAGACATTAGACAGCTAGAAGAAATTCAGAGAAGCTTCACAGCCAAGATCAAGGGGTACAAAGAACTAAATTACTGGGAAAGGTTACGCGAACTAAACCTATATTCACTGAAAAGAAGAGAGAGAGATACACTATTATTTACACTTGGGAAATAATGGAGAAACTAGTCCCTAATCTTACTCTGAACCCTGTAACTCCCCAAACAACGGTAGAAAGTAGAAAAGGAAGACTGTGTCGTGTTCCCAAATTAAAGGCGAGGCAGAGAACATCCTTAACCCTGAAAGAAAATAGTTTTGTTGTGAGAGGACCAAAACTGTTTAATCAGCTGCCCAAAGACCTAAAGAACACGAATGATGTTGCAGTAAACATTTTCAAAATAAGATTAGACGCCTGGCTTAGAACAATCTCCGATGAGCCGGGGGTACCTGGATATGTGAGGTGGAGAGTACAAGAAACCAACTCACTACTTCACCAGGCCAACTCGAGAGGAGGGGCGACACGCTTGACCTTTGTGAAACGAGGAATCATCTCGCGGAACTTTTGAAAGGTTGAAAGGTTGTTGAAAACACATAACTCTATTATTCTTTCTCCTTCTTGGTTCTTCTTTCCAATGCTAAAGGCTCCTATAATATTTTCGATTCCCTCTCTTTCTAAACCGACATGCCTATTTAAATCTAATAAAATTATGCCCATTTAAATCTCCTAATAAAATTATGCCCATTTAAATCTAATGAAGTTATGCCCATTTAAATCTAATGAAATTATGCCCATTTAAATCTCCTTATGAAATTATGCCCATTTAAATCTCTTAATGAAATTATGCCCATTTAAGCCTCCTAATGAAATTATGCCCATTTAAATCTCCTAATAAAATTATGCCCATTTAAATCTAATAAAATTATGCTGTCTTTGCACTTTACTGTTTCGTACAGTTCTTGAAGCGAATTATAAAATCCTCCTTTTTCGTTGTGGGGCATAAACAAGGCTTAGTTTCATGTTTCCCCTGTAATATGGATATACTAATCATTCTTTCATTTTTATATTCTACAGTGTCAACTATATCCGATGTCTCTGGTATCACCATAAAGGCAACTCCGTGCTTAGCATCTTGTCCTCCTTTGAATAAAAGCTGATAGTCATGATGTAGTATTTTTCTACCTTCTTTTAATCTTGTTTCACAGAGTCCTACGATGTCTATAGTAAGTTCTTTTCCTTCATAAATTCAATAATTTCCTCCTTTTTCATCATTGTGGAGACATTTACCGAAACAATTTTCTTAAGTTTATTCTTTGTCCTTTTTCCATATCCGACCGAGTTGTCATCGTGTGTCAATTGATCCCGAGCCACTTGTTCAGTCTGTCATGGCTTCCTGGGATTACTAATTAGTACCTCCGAGATACCTATTGTGCCCTAACGGTTACAGAAATCGTACAGATTCCAGAGCAGTCATCTAATTGGGTTAAGTCTATACACTTCTTCATGGTTACACAGTCCCTTGTCCTGGTAGGTTGAGGCTCCAGGACCTAGCAGTGTAGTAGTTATTGATAGCCAGTGGCGGATTATCAGTGAGACTATTGAGGCTGAAGCCTCAGGCTCCCATAAATGCTTGAGGCCCCCCCCCCCCAGTCAACTGAGTTTCGATGAATAATTCGAGATTTCGCAAACTTATTTCATTAAATATGACAAAGTACACAAACTGACAAATTCTCTGTTTTATTTTAGGTTTTATAGGTCCTAAAGTAAAATTGGTTTAATACTGTTTGGTTTTAGCAAATGGCAAAATACACGGTGTTAAGGTTCTTTTAAGTTCGTTTCTCAGTTAGCCTGAGCACCGTACATATAATTCGTGTGAATGTACTATGTACTGTACGTGTACATGTATTGTTAATAAAAAGCTATAGAAAAGGGCCCCCGTATTCTTCATTGCCCTGGGGTCCCGAGGTGTCTGCCTCTGTTGATAGCAATGATTTTTCCGTGGATGTATCGCAAGATTATGTTTTAGATGTTTCTGGAAATAGTTTCAAAGGTAAAGAATATATAATTTGTGAAGATTCTGTGTACGAGTATAACAAAATTAGAAAGATTTGTAAAACATTAATGTATACTAATGAAGAGAGCACGTTCATGAAAGCGTTCTGAAATTTGTATGTGAAGAAAATCAGAAAACTCGTATAAGTTTTGGGAATATTGTTTCCTGCGACAGGGTGGCTAATAGTCAAACACCTCGTAGAATGAGTTTGAATGAGTTTGAAATTTTAGAGGAGGTTGAAGCATTAACTCCTAAGAATAAAGTCGATGACTTGAGAAATGGAATGGTCTTTTAAATTCTATAGTTCGGGACGATGGTTTCCAAACTGAGAAAAATTATGAACGCTAGTGTTATAACGATGGTGTATTTGATGGGGGGATAATTGCTCTTTGAATGGGTGATATATGTTAATTTTTACTGATACTTTAAACATACTGACAGCAAAATTAAATTTGTATAAGTCATTTAGTTTTAAAATATTTAACTCTTTAAACAAGTGTGACTTGGTCTGTTGTCATTATTCGAGAGAGTTTGGAAAAATTATCAAATGACCCATTGTAAATGTTATGGGAAGCTGGAATAAATAATTTGTCAAATTGCTTTGTACAGTATTATTAGATATTAAGAATGTACAAAAGAGTATATTAAATTAATATAATTTTGAGAGTATATGATAGAAAACATTAATAACTTAACAGGAAATTTTATTCAAATAAATTATATTTTGCGCATTAAACAATATAAAGATGTTCAAGGGAAGCCGCATCTTTAATAACATTTTCTGTTATTACATGCAGTACTAGCAGAAGCCCGTGCTAAAAATACCATGCTTAAACAATCTATAGGGCAATTTTATTTTTTTTTAATATTATTTTACGGAATGAGTACATACACAAACAAACAAACATTATCCGATTTCAGCTTTATTTATAATTTTCCCTTAGGTTTACATTAATTTTAAGCAACTTTTACTAAATAATTTTTCCCTCCGTTTTCGTGATTTAGAGTGGGACAGACAGGCAGATAGACAGACATTACCCTATTATATACCGGGTGATTACAAATGATCTTCCCGATTTTAAACTTTTATTATGAAAAACTAACGAAGCTACAGCGAAAAGCAAGATATACAAATAAAGAAGAACTCAAACAGTTTTATTTACAAACTATTGAAGTTCAATAAGAGCTCCTTTTGTGGCTCTGCAGACAAGAAATGGTATTCTGTTTCCCTCCATGCATTTTGTAGCATATCATACTGAACTTTTCTAACAGCCTTGCGTATCCTTTCTTTCAAATATTGCAAAGTTGTCGCCATTAGTGGAACAAAAACTTCATTTTGACATAGTCCCAGAGGAAAAGGTCAAGGGGGGTTAGATCGGGCGAACGAGCCGGCCAAGGAATGGGTCCCCCATAATTGCTCATTCAGGAATGTTGTAACCTCAATGTGGAAATGAGGTGGCACACCATCCTGCTGAAACCACACATCAGCTTTGTTTTCTAGCAGCTGGGGCATCAGCCACAGCTGAGCATATCGCGGAAAATTATACCGTTAATTGTTTGTTCAGCAAAGAAGAATGGACCGTACACTTTCTCAGCGGTAAGAGCACAAACCACGTTAACTTTAGAGATATCTCTGACTTGGCCAATATTGCAAAAAGAAATTCCATAAAATATTCTTTATTTGTATATCTTGCTTTTCGCTGTAGCTTTGTTAGTTTTTTATAATAAATTTTGAAAATCAGGAAGATCATTTGTAATCATCCGGTATATAGATAGATATACATATTTAATCTGAAATAGTTCCCGCCCAATTAACGTAAACTAAAACTTATAAATAATGAAGATTTGTTTTATTTATCTATATTGTAAATAATTTACTTATTGATTTAATCATAATAATTTAATAGTAATTCCATAATAACAAAATGGAATTTACTGACATTCGAATTTATATATATAGATATAAGAAATAGGAATGGGAATTAAGAATATCATAGGAATTAAAATGGAAATTTGGTACTTTTCCGTTATACCCTTATACCCGGCAATTAAAATAAGCCCGTAATGTCAATCGCCCTTGACGATTGGTTAGGTTTAGTCTTGGTATTTTCGTTGTTTTGTATATATATATATATATATATATATATATTATATATATATATTGACGATTACGTAATATTTTCGCTAGTTTTAACGAAACTATCACGACTAAACCTAACCAATCGTCAAGGGCGATTGACATTGGGGGCTTTAGTCTTCAGGTGTTTTCTGTTATAACCCGCAATTTTAATATTTTAATATTTTTATTTCAGGGCATGAAAAGGATCACTTTAACATATTGCTTCCCAGGAACCTCTGTTTAACATATTGCTTCCCAGTGTATATCACTTTAACAAATTGCTTTCCAGTGTTAATCACTTTAACATATTGCTTCCCAAAAATAGACATTACACAACCAATTACAGTTACATTACAATAGTTTATAATATTTAGAGATTAGCTAGTCGAAAAAATGTAAATTTATGGACAACTTAACTTATTATGCTTTGCCATTTTTTGTGAAAGTAAAATATTTGGATCACCTGAAGATCAGGGCCCCCACCCTTCTTTAGTTAGCCTTATAAGGCTAACTAACGAAAATACCACGATCTAACCTAACCAATCGTTAGGTCATCTGTACGCCCTTGACGATTGGTTAGGTTAGGTCGTGATATTTTCGTTAGTTAGCCTAGATTACCTACCTCTTTCTAACCAACCAACCTTTCTCTTTTTAACATATTGTTTCCCAGTGTTAATCACTTTAACATATTGCTTCCCGAATGTTTTGGGAAGCAATATGTTAAAGTGATCCCATGAAAAAATATATGAATATGAATAAGCATTGTATTCATATAATAAAAACTTACCATTTACGGGGTATAACGGAAAAGTACCAGGAATTTAGAAAAATATGAAAAATAGCATAGAATAGTATAGCACAGCATAACTAGCATAATAACACAGTAATATTACAATTCTTATTACATCCTGTTCACACAGAAAGTAGAGGTTCCGAACCTTCGTCTTTTAGATATTAATGTTTATGCATTTTACAAGGTTTCGAACCTTGATCATTGCTAATTATTAGATAATAAAACTTTCAGCAATAGACTCTTACCCCATTTACAGAATTTATATTCTGCGATGTAACTCAGAATAACTTGTTTGTTGAATTAGACAATGGAAATCTCAAATTCATTATTATTCATTCCCAATACTCTTAATTATTATTCATTCCCAATACTCGGCCTTAGGTAAAGCCCAGAAAAGGATACGTGACTTTCTGCACGTAAACACCCGAACAGGTCTCAATTTGTTTATCTGAAACACGTGAGTGACGTTTTTCAGTTAACCAATGGGGTGTTCGATTATCAGTCACGCAATGCCACACCTATATTTCATAAAATCATGTACTCGTAAATAGTTTAGTTTTTAAATAATACCTAAAATAAATATAATACTGTCAGATAGGTCAAATAGGTTAATTAGATAATATAAAACAGTTTGGAATTTGTAAAACTTGTGAAATAATGTATTTAAAGTTGTTTGCAAGTTCCAAAATCGTGGGACAAAAAGCTCGAAAAATATTCTGGCTGGAGACGTAGTCACAACTGGGAGGTCACGAACGAGACGAAACAGAGCACGAGAGACCGGAAGAGAGTCGGTGACAGTCAAACAGAGGGAGAACAGTTGCGGAACGAGGAAAAAAGGGGGAGGTTGTTAAAACTGCTAGGGAAAGATCATGCGAGTGCGAACCACAAAACAAAGTATAGAGCAAAAGGGTCAAGTAACTTTCAGGGTAATCCTTGAAGGACAACGATAAAGTTCTATCTAGCCCTAAGTCAAATTAATATTATTTCTATAATTTTGTTTTATCGTTTTCGTATCTATGACTGAAGTAGTAATATTTTTTCATAGTGTTTCGTACCTCTTGATAACTTGTTTGTAGGTCAATAGTGACCGTACGATGATCAGTGACATTTTTTGGTAAATTCCTAGTTTAGAGGCGTCCTTCAAATTTTTATTGTACATGCATAAAATTACACCATTGGATTGG
The DNA here is from genome assembly GCA_023014485.1 of Bathynomus jamesi. Lineage (NCBI taxonomy): Eukaryota > Metazoa > Arthropoda > Malacostraca > Isopoda > Cirolanidae > Bathynomus > Bathynomus jamesi. Next base: position 1,445,376 of record JAJOZX010000025.1, on the reverse strand, counting down.
AAATAATTTATTTATGAACGTTGTGAAGTGAAAAAAACCTAACAACCTAACCTAACCTAACCTAACCTAACCCGGGCATTATTCGACCTAAACCAGGCATTATTCGATCTAACCTAGGCATTAGTAATAATAACATGCGTAATAATAATAATAATAGAACCCTTACTTGCTATTAATATCTTGGATTATATAGAGATGTAGTGGCAATAAGAAAATGATGGAAGCATTCTTCGTGGTTCAGAAAAATCCTAAAAAAATATTAATGTTGTCCGTATTTAAAATTTTTGAAAACACAAAGATACACACGTTTTCCTTATAATGTCAAAATGTGACTAATTTTAGCACGAAGAATGAAATGTTACATTGCTGATAAGCTAGAAAGGGAAACCTAAAAGTTTAGCTTTGCTCCTGATACAGACGAACGGTGTCAAAAATATATCATAAAATGTATTCTTTTATTTATAAAATACACAAAATTATACAATTTCCACTCGACACTGTTCATAAATAAACTATTGCGTATCTAATGATATAATATTTATACATATGCGTTGCGTATTAAGAGGACGTCTCCAAACTAGGAATTAACTCATGTTTTAAACATTGTGTAGGGACGAGTGACGCCGTCATCGAGAAGCTAGCCTACGGTAATCTTTTAGCTTAACGTTGCAAATTAAGTTGGTGTAGTTTTAATTTGTTTAAACGTCCTAAATTATTATTTTTTTTGTTTTAGAGATCGTTCTAAACACGTAAGTTAGGTTAGGTTAGGTTTACTTTTTAAAATCAGTTGGTTTTTTATTTCAATAATTTGCGATGTTATATTTCCTGGACAAATGTGTGACGTTAAACTACAAGATTACCAACCTGGTGTGTAGTGGTATTGTTTCCAGTGGTTGTAGTAAACTCTTACGTTAATAATTATAATCAGATTGGTGCTTGAGAAAAAGTAAGCCCAAAGCCGAAACAGGGCTGTGGTTAAGGCCTGTAAACTCAAGGCCTACTCTCGTATGAGATAAGTTTGCCGTAGGTACTTCAGTAACTCCGAAACGATACAATTCTTCCACGTATGCTGATATGCCTAATCCAGCTAGGCTTAAAGATAAGCTGGCTGTCGCTACAAATTCCATAATCATAATAACCCGAGTAAATTCCTCATTATTATTTCACAGATCTAAACGTTGGTAGTTAAAATTTGGTGACAACCCTTCATTAGTTTATTAATTCTCAGATTAGTAAGATTTATCATGTTACTGATTTCTTGATTATATTTCTTCACTTAGTAATAAAACAACTTGATTAAAGTTTGAGAGTTTGAATTGAAGTGATTTTGGAACTTCAAAATTATTGGGGCTTAAATTTTCAAAATGTGATAAGTTTCGTGGAATAGCATGAGTAAGGGTTGGGATTGGAGCTAATAATATACAGTAACTACTAATTAAATATTCCATAAATAAATAATCATACTGGTTAATGTCATAAAGTATTGCGTTCTTTACTGCCGGACTGTTTCTTTTTCGCAGATATAGATAGGACTCATCATAGTTCCGGTATGATGAGTGTTCCTAAGGAAAACTAATACTATGACGAGAGAACTGCTCTACTTTGAATTTTTTCGGGTTCCGTAAGCAAGTTGGCTTAGAAGGCTTTGTATATATATATATATATATATATATATATATATATATATATATATATATTATACATGTTATAATTTATAATCGAAGTAAAGACGCGCCCTGATGACTATTATGTTTATGAAATTTCATTCATTCAATATTTCCCAAGATATGTATGACTCGATTGCTTTTGAACGGAAGTCACGCGCAGTGACGCAGACGGTTTCTTTGATTTCACTTGGAAAAAACAATGCTCTCAGATGCTCTGCAAGAGACGGGTACGGAAAGAGGTTGAAATGGGCGCGAAGAAAAAAGAAGAAAAGGATCAGAGACGGGTACGGATAAAGGTTGAAATGGTTGCGAAGAAAATAGAAAAAAAGGATTAATTTGAGAATTTCATCCTTAGTAATTAGAAGGAGTGTATATATATATATATATATATATTAATGGAATAGCTGTTAACCCATATATATATATATATATATATATATATACAGTACTGGCCAAATTATTAGGAATTTTTTAAAAATGTCATTTTTTGGTATAAAATGTTAAATTAAACCAATTTTAAACGTTGAAAAGTTATTTATTTCTACACAAGAATACATGGTCATTATTTAGCAATAGTTTAGTACTTAGTTTGACCCCCCTTAGCTGCCTTAAGGGCTGCGACACGCTTCGGCATGCCATGAATCAATTTTTTGCATAATTCCTTAATACGTGTAGAGTGAAACCAGACTTGAATAAGTCGCTCTATGAGTTGGTGTTTTGTTGTTATCGGCGTTTCATGGATTACGTCCTTTAAAATACACCATAAACTTTCGATTGGGTTCATGTCTGGAGAATTTCCAGCCCATGGGAGCAACCGAACACTATTTTCATGACACCATTTTTTAACCGACTTTGCCGTGTGGCATGGAGCTGAGTCTTGTTGAAAAATCCAACGTCTATTACCATACCATTCCCTTATTTGAGGCAGTAGACGTCTTCTTAGTACTTCTATATACTTGACTTGGTTCATATTCCCCTCAACAATGCTCAAACGACTAGTTCCATGCACAGAAATTGCTCCCCAAACCATGATCTTTTGTGGAAATTTCACCGTTTTCATCAGACACTCAGGCAAAAATTCTTCTCCAGGCCTCCTTCTTACACTTTGAACACGATCGTCAAGCACGGCAATCGTTGACTCATCGGAGAACACCACCTGCAATCAAAGAAAGCCCTGTGAAAGAGTCAGTGCATAGCGTATGAAGTACAGCTAAAACGAAGTACAGTATGACTTGCTGCTTTACAGATATTTTTACTGCAGTTTTATCACGTACTGTAAATACACTTCTATGCATACTGTATTTACTGTATTAACATTCTATTTAATGTTAAATATTATTCTTACCTGTTCCCAATCCTCACTAGTCCAGTTAATGTGTTCCTTTGCCCATGCAAAATGTGCCTTCTTCATAGCCTCAGTGAGCCTGGGCTTCTTCCTTGGGCGGTAGGCTTTGAAGCCGGCAGTTAGAAGCCTCCTGTTGACTGTTCTACGACTAATATTGATGCCATCAGCCGCTAGACTACTGGAAATGTTTTTGCAAGTAGCTCTTCTATTTCTAAGAGACAAAATTGCAATCTGTCTATCAGTTCTTGGAGTCGTTACCCTTTTTCTGCCGCATCTTCCAACCCTTTTGGGGCCTACATTTTCTCCAAATACCATTTTTTCTTAATACGAAGTACTGACTGTGGTGAAACATGGAGTTTGGCAGCGATTTCCTTTTGTTTAAATGTAGAAGAAGTTAATAAAACCTGTATTTGCCCAATTTTCCGTGGACTCAAGTCATTCTTTCGCCCCATTTTCAAATTCACTTAAAAACTGTAACAAATAATTGCCGAAATTGGGTAAATACACTATTTAAATTAAACGGTAGTTACAATGACACGTAAAAGAAAGAGAAACACACCCGCATCGCACGACAACCAAACGACAACTGACGAACAAACACGCTTCGTTCGACTAAAGAATTATGCAAAAAATTGATTCATGGCATGCCGAAGCGTGTCGCAGCCATTATGGCAGCTAAGGTGGGTCAAACTAAGTACTAAACTATTGCTAAATAATGACCATGTATTCTTGTGTAGAAATAAATAACTTTTCAACGTTTAAAATTGGTTTAATTTAACATTTTATACCAAAAAATGAAATTTAAAAAAATTCCTAATAATTTGGCCAGTACTGTATATATATATTACTCGATGAAGTAAATCGAGGTTAAAATAAAAATCATATCCCTCCGTTATCAAAACACTCTATGCCAGAGACGGGTGCAGATAAAGTTTGAAATGGTTGCGAAGAAAAAAGAAAAAAGGATTAATTTGAGAATTTCATCCTTGGTAATTAGGAGTGTATATATATATACATTAATGGAATAGATGTTAACCCATATATATATATATATGCGCGAAGAAAAAATAAAAAAGGATTAATTTGAGAATTTCATCCTTGGTAATTAGGAGTGTGTACATATACATTAATGGAATAGATGTTAACCCATATATATATATATACAGGGTGTCCCATAAGTCCGGCATCATAGGAGAAATTCATATTTTTCTATTTCTGCAAACCATAATTCATATTTTTCTCTTTCTACAGGCCATAATGTCTGTGAGCAAGGAAGAACGAATCCAGATAATTCTACTCATACAAAATCGGAGTCAAAGAGAGGCTGCTGCTGAATTTAACAGACTGCATCCAGACCGCGAGCCTATGAGTAGAATTATCTGGATTCGTTCTTCCTTGCTCACAGACATTATAACCTGTAGAAATAGAAAAATATGAATGTCTCCTATGATGCCGGACTTATTGGACACCCTGTATATATGCCTAAACGCTAGAGCATGAATTAATAAATAAGCCTTTATCATATATGGGCTATCACAGTTTCTCTTTGTAGGCCTAAGATATTGACCCTAAACAGTGAATATATATATATATATATATATATATTCGGCACAACCTTTGAAGTGCGGAGGAGTTACTACACCAAAGTCAACTCATTAAATTTACATAAATAAAAGCTTATAATGGTAGTCAACACAGTTTTGTGTTTTCAATCTCTCTTTTTCCGCCCTTTTGTAACAGAACTCATATAGTTCACCATTATTATCGTTATTATTTCTAATCAATTGTATATATTTCTATCCTTAGTATGTAAACTGGCATTGTAATAATAATATTTGTCATTTGGACTCTAGTCTGCCAATAAACCTTTTCATTTTCATCCACTCTCTCTCTCTCTCTCTCTCTCTTCCTATCTATCCGTCCTGCGCATGGGCAGAGTCGACCATCGTTGACATTTCTAAACGCCCACAGAGGTATCACTGCCCAATCAGGAAGTAAGCGAGCTTGTGATTGGTGTACAGCTATTTGTCACTCGAACTGGGGCAGCGCAGTCACATATAAAATGGGGCATGTTCATCTCTGCACCATATTAGCTGATATTCTGCCCGTGAATAACCACGCATTACTAGCCGTCATAGACACTGCCAGTCAGTCAGAACTCTATTGTTTATCAGACTTATATGAAGTTGAAGATTGTGGGTAAGCCATACACACACACACAACACACACACACATCTATCTATATATATATATATATATATAAAGGAAATTGTGATTTTATCCTGCTTTCCTTCAGGGCCGAAGCTACTAGGCTGAACTTCACAGCCGCCTACCGGAACGAATTACTTTCAACACAGGCCACTGCAGACATTTGTGATGCCGAACAGAATGATCCAGCGCAAGGAACCACAAGTGAAATGTGAGTACGAATAATTAATAATTACATAATAATTTAAAAACTAATTTGTGAAATGTGATATAATCTTATTGCCGATCTCGGTCTATATATATATATATAATCATGTGTCCTTCATCTCACTGATTAATACGGTTCTACATTATATTAATGAATTAGCCTCTGCAAGTGTTAATTATTTTTATGAAAATCCATTATTTATCCATATTTGGACTCGTACCAAGAATGAATTACTGCAAACTTTAAAGGGAGGGATTTCCATCGACCAGCAATACAATGCGTAGTATGTCCAGCTAGGATAAAAGTACTTCCGACCCTGTAAATTAAAGTAATTGTCAACTGTATTTAGAATAAATGCACCGTAATGTTTCGTTTAAAAGTTATTCGGTATTTTCTCTTAAAGGAGATTTAAATTTTTACTTTTACGTATTAATTATATCATAATCCATATGTCTGCAGACTTTCTTCACAAAAATGTATGAACAGGCCAAAAGTAATATTATAAATTATGTCTACAACCTTAGCCTTTTCTCCTTAAAGGACCGATACAAAACTCGATCGTGTTATAAAAACTTTCCGTGATAGTTTTGAAGAAACTCAAATCGTGGACGAGAATTTTGTGGACGGAGGCAGAAGTTTTACTGCACATTAAGCCCAGCGATTGTCGTATCATCGACGAGGTGATATGAGTTTTTTCATTTTGTGTGTGTGTGTCAGGGAAGAGCAAGACATGTATCTTCAACAATTTATTAAATGATAGAGCCAAGCAGTGGCGGCTCGTGACTAAAAATTCTAGGGGTGCTGTCTCTAAGAATGGGTTGAAATAATTACTGAAATAAAAGGATTAGCATTGAGCAATGAATAAAAGTTTCAAAAGTTATTGAGAAAGTTATTCAGTGAGCTCATCCTTATATTGTTCTTGATTATTTCAACTGTAAATAAAAAATTTAGGAGTACTGCAGTTCCGCAGTGCCTACCGACGAGCCGCCACTGGCAGCCAAGAGGAATGTTTTATAAAACAGTACATAATAGCGCTTACTCTGTACAACACAATTTTACGTATATAAGAGTGACATTGGCATCAATTTTTTATACATTATATATTTATATCCAACTTAAAATAATTACAGAAATAGCATCTATTACATTTTAAATAAGCTACAGAGCATGAGACTCATCCTTAAACGCTACACAAACTAACATTATTGAAGACATTTTATATTTTACACAATATTGTTCCAATTAATTAAGCTACATTATATATATATATATATATATATATATATATATATATATATATATATATATATATGATGAATAAAACCACGAAGGAAAGGAAACACAAAATGGTGCTCAAGCGCTTTCGTCTAATGACATCCTCAGGAACACTGAAGTATATAAAAAGGTTAAGCCTATATATAGGTTACAGAAAGAAAAAAGAAAAAATAAATAACATACATACACACAAACACACATATATATATATATATATATACATACATATCTATATATACAAATACATACATACATACATACATACATATATATACAATAAACAGAGAAGTAAAAATAATAAAAAATTAAAAATTAAAACCTTAAAGGATTACCAATGAGGCGTACAGATTGTAAGGAAAAATATCGATTTTTAGCACAAGATCAAATGGATTATAAAAATACAAATTTATACTGGAACTCTGCCGGGTTTTAGCACAATGCTGCCTATGGTCAGGTTTCGATATATAAAAAAATAAAATGCAAATTAAAAGTTAATAAAGTAGAAGACAAGTTTACCAAAGATTTAATGTTTTACACTCTTATCTAAATCTGCTTGAAAGGAATTCAACATAACAGGATCGAGTTGAAAAAGACCTTTGCTTATGTTGAAGTTATTTGAAAGTTGGATAATGGCAGACTCAAGAATATTTCTATTAACAATGTTGCTTGAATGGAATAAAACTGAAGCATTATTCCAATCAATACAGTGGGCTAACTCTGACAAATGGACAAAAAGGGCACTGGACAACTGTCCTGTTCTAACGGAATATTGATGCTGTTTTATACGTGTGTGCAAATCCTTTCCCGTCTGACCTATGTAAAGGAATCACATTGTTTACAACCAATTTTATAGATAATGCCTGAATTATTGGTAGGGCTATTTTTTACTATGATATTTTTCACAATATTGTTATATGAAAATACTACATTAATATCCAAAAGTTTAAGTACATTAGCAATGCCTAAAAAGCCCGGGAAAAATGGAAGTACTAAAATATTTTTTGACAAAGTACGAGTGTTAATATTGACACGATAGGAAGTTCGTTTTGCCTTGTTGAGACAAGATTCCATAAACGCAGATGGATAACACAAATCACTTCCAATACCGTTGATTTTTTCCAATTCGGCATCGATGTATTCCGGACTGGCGATCCTAAGGGCGCGGAGAAACATTGATGAAAATATGGCCTTCTTAATGGGGGTATCATGTCCCGAGTAAAAGTGTACGTAGGACAAATTGTTTGTCGTTTTACGATAGATACTAAACTTAAAACCTGGGCTTTCCCTATGTACACGCACATCCAAAAATGGGATTGAATTGTCTGGTAACCCTATGCGCCCTATTATTAGCTCGGTGGGCTCTATTACTTATAAACTCTCCAAATGGCTTGTCAAAGTCTTGTCCCCCATTCTCGGAACTATCTCTGATTCACATGTAAAAAATTCCATGGATCTTACGGAAAAATTGAATAATGTACGTACTGAAAATAACGATAAATTGATTAGTTTTGATGTTTGTTCATTGTTTACAAAAGTGCCGATTGACGATATGCTTGACTTTCTCTCCCAAGAATTACATAAGTATGACCTGCCACTACCTTCACACATTGTTTTGGAACTCATTAAGCTTTGCATCAAAGACTGTAAATTTACTTTCAATAACGAGTATTATCAACAAGTTTTTGGGATGGCTATGGGCAACCCCTTATCGCCCCTCCTCTCCAATATTTATATGGAGTTTTTCGAAATTACCTATATTCCGAGAATCCTGGGGGTTGGCATCCCTTGGTTGCGGTACGTCGACGATATTTTGTGTATCTGTCCCATGAATCGTTACCTGGATAGCTTCCTCCTTCAGTTAAATGATCAAGTCCCCTCCATTAAGTTTACTTTAGAAGTTGAGCAAGACAATTCAATCCCATTTTTGGATGTGCGTGTACATAGGGAAAGCCCAGGTTTTAAGTTTAGTATCTATCGGAAAACGACAAACAATTTGTCCTACGTACACTTTTACTCGGGACATGATACCACCATTAAGAAGGCCATATTTTCATCAATGTTTCTCCGCGCCCTTAGGATCGCCAGTCCGGAATACATCGATGCCGAATTGGAAAAAATCAACGGTATTGGAAGTGATTTGTGTTATCCATCTGCGTTTATGGAATCTTGTCTCAACAAGGCAAAACGAACTTTCTATCGTGTCAATATTAACACTCGTACTTTGTCAAAAAATATTTTAGTACTTCCATTTTTCCCGGGCTTTTTAGGCATTGCTAATGTACTTAAACTTTTGGACATTAATGTAGCATTTTCATATAACAATATTGTGAAAAATATCATAGTAAAAAATAGCCCTACCAATAATTCAGGCATTATCTATAAAATTGGTTGTAAACAATGTGATTCCTTTTACATAGGTCAGACGGGAAAGGATTTGCACACACGTATAAAACAGCATCAATATTCCGTTAGAACAGGACAGTTGTCCAGTGCCCTTTTTGTCCATTTGTCAGAGTTAGCCCACTGTATTGATTGGAATAATGCTTCAGTTTTATTCCATTCAAGCAACATTGTTAATAGAAATATTCTTGAGTCTGCCATTATCCAACTTTCAAATAACTTCAACATAAGCAAAGGTCTTTTTCAACTCGATCCTGTTATGTTGAATTCCTTTCAAGCAGATTTAGATAAGAAGTGTAAAACATTAAATCTTTGGTAAACTTGTCTTCTACTTTATTAACTTTTAATTTGCATTTTATTTTTTTATATATATCGAAACCTGACCATATGCAGCATTGTGCTAAAACCCGGCAGAGTTCCAGTATAAATTTGTATTTTTATAATCCATTTGATCTTGTGCTAAAAATCGATATTTTTCCTTACAATCTGTACGCCTCATTGGTAATCCTTTAAGGTTTTAATTTTTAATTTTTTATTATTTTTACTTCTCTGTTTATTGTATATATATGTATGTATGTATGTATGTATGTATTTGTATATATAGATATGTATGTATATATATATATATATATGTGTGTTTGTGTGTATGTATGTTATTTATTTTTTCTTTTTTTCTTTCTCTAACCTATATATAGGCTTAACCTTTTTATATACTTCAGTGTTCCTGAGGATGTCATTAGACGAAAGCGCTTGAGCACCATTTTGTGTTTCCTTTCCTTCGTGGTTTTATTCATCATAAATATTTTTCACGTGTTACCTTCGTGAAATAATTTTCATATATATATATATATATATATACGCGTAAGACATCACACAATACACCGACTGCATACAAACGGGAACCGATTTTTTTATCTGGCTGCATACCAGAACATCATTTTGCTCAGTGTCACACAGATCGAATAATTTTTTAAAATTTTTAAATTCGTTCCCACGCACCATGTGCAAGAGAAATGAACGGCAGCACATCCCGCAAGTATTTCTATTGTACCCCTGTAATTGGTAAGGACTTCAGACAATTTGGGGAATGTGCAGTTGCTCGAGAAATTTTACAGTAATAGCGTCATTCCAATGATGAACTCCCAGTGAGTTAAAATAGTACATTCGATCCCCATTTTAAAATAGATGGCGGTCCAATGAAGCCCTTCACCTCCGCTAACATCCGTATTAGAATAACAGCGCCGTATTGTCTCGTAGCTGGAAGCTTCAGTGATTCGTTCTTCGCAAATACATCGATAAATTTGGAGCGTATGATTCGGTCACTATTCATTACTCTCTGGAGTGTATTCGCATCCATTTTAAAAGTCTGTGACTATATATCTAAATCTATTGATCTCTATTAAGGCGTGTGATTCGAGGTATACTAGTACACTAATAGGCGCGTCTAGTGGCTTCGCGAACTCCAATCTGACTGAGATGTTTCCAATCTGCTGTGGAATTAAGTGCGTGTTTACAGAAGCAGATAAGTCCAGGATGATGTCAAACGGGTAAAGGTTAACTTGCTTGATGAATTCCTTCTGTGTTACGCCAATTCCAAGATCATTGCAAGTACCAGCAATATGTGCAAGATTACTATAAGTTCTCGAGCAAAGCGGGAACACGGCTTCTGTTGAATAATCGTTTCTAATGTTCCCCCAAGGCGACTCCATTGACGTATAGGGTTATTTTTTTAAGACCGAAATTTTCGAAATTAAAGGCGTTTTTATATTTTCCATTCAGAGAAACGTGTTCCTGCATTCCAGTTAATAACCTTTTAGGTAGAGATCCCAGGGCGACGTTTTTTATCTGTTTCGATGGCAGCCCTGCTGGTACCGTGTACAGTTTGAGCAGTACTCTCTTAATTGGGTATTTTACTGAGGCGTGTAGTAAATTTTTTTCAATTTCGAGTTGTTTAGTAGAGTTTAATTTCACTCCATGCTCGCGAAAATATGTTTCCATAACATAAATCACTACGGGCTTTGCGCTCTCTTCTTGGTCCCCCAGATTTAAACAGATCTTAGGATTCGTACGAGTGAGCTTTATTTTCATATCGATCACACTCACAAGCAGCTTCTCCTGGAATGTGAAGCCTGTATGCAGAAGACCGCATTCACATATCTTCTTTTTAGAATTTTTAAATTTGCAGTTAAAAAGGTGTCCTTCACTTCTTTTGAAAAGTTGAGGACATTTTGTAGATAGGCTCGTAAGTGATAGTAACCCGTTCCCCTCAAGATGTTGATCTGATTTAAATACACACCACACTGGCTGAATATGGAGTGTAGAAAGTTTGTTTCTGGAAAATACAACTTATTTGTCTTAGCAAACCGTTCCATCTGAATGTGGTATACGTAGTTTAGCGTACATGTGCACGCAGCTTGGATAAAAAAGTAAGGGCCTGAGCTGGGGATCACGAATTCTATAGGGGCAGTAAGGGAGCTAATGGTGTTTAACGGATTAATTTTTATAAATTCACTGTACTCAATAGAAACTTGAGCTGGGGGCATGTCAAAGAGGGATAGCTCCGATTTACAGCATTGTGAACTACATGGATAGATGAAACGGGCCATGACGAGTCAGAAATAGTGGCACCTCTCTCGGCAAATAGTAAACAGCCTATGATTCATGAGTGCAGTGTCCTTAGTTTATATCAGTTAATAAAAATGATCAACCATAGGGTTCAATCGCTTAGAACACTTCTTTTTTGATGTCCTTTTACGTTTAACACCACGCATTTTTCTCTTTGCACCTTTCGTGATTTTATCCCGTGTACGCTTTAAGTGCATTTTTAGAGCTTCTTTAGGCTTAGCCCCCACCATTATGTCTTCTACCGTGTTAAGACCCGATTGTAACGTTTTCTTTCCGAGATATCTGGCATCCCTCTTCAGCAAAGGGACAGCCGTACGCAGTATGGTTGAAAAAATGGATCCAAGTCCACTCCCGCGCTGGTATTTCACCCCTCGATAGACTGTGAAAGGCCTTCGGGTCATTATAGCATAGTGCGACGAAAGTGCAGCTTCACTGTTAAGCCCACTTCGCCAAATGGAAAACTTTTCCCTCAATCGTTCTTATATATATTTAGATATTGGTTAATAGATTAGTTGCGACATTGACATAATGAGGTTTGATGTATGTAATGCTCAAGCTCCTTCCTCATTGATTGGGAATGTGAGCAAAACGCAGCAGGCGCGCCTGGGTATCCCCAACAAACTGATGCTCTACGATATTGCTCTAAATATAGCAAATGTCTGGGGCACGGTAGCCATCGCTCAACTTCTCCAATTTCAGCAAGTACATGAGGCTGCACAAGTCATGTTGTGTTTCGTGAAAGGTATCTCTTTGGAGGACTGCACCATATCGGCCGTCAGCTATAATTTTGAACAGCCCTTTGTCTTTAATATTTCTACTAGTCGTTGATTTTAACATCAATGTATGGACCGGCGTGCCTATGTCTACGATTTCAAAAAGTAAATCGGCGGTTAGGTATAACTTTTCAAGACTCTTATTTAAACCCCACACAATATCCGAAGCTGTGTCATAATGGCCGAGCCCTAGTGTTACTTTTGTACTATAGTACTGCGTTCCACCGAACAAGACATAGCATCATCTAAGGTTATGCCTAATTTTTCACACTCGTCGAGTCGTTTAAAATCAGAAAAAGGTCTTGTTCTTTTTCAAAACTTAAAAACTTGGTGGCCAACTGAAATTCGCAAATTCCAACCCTATATGATTCACGACCCAATCCTATGGGGCCGTGGAGTTCTGTTACAAAGTTAGTCAGAGTGTTGCCAGGGTATACATAGAGAGAAGATGAGGATGGGAGTGTGACGTAGAAGTGGTTTGGTACCATGTTGCGTACTATTTAAGCTTCACTATTGCAACAGCTTTTATATAGGTGTTTAATCTTTCTGGGTACCCTAGCCATTTCACCGGGTACATTTTTCTCTTTCCTGATCCTTTGCTACCACACATTTTTTTCCTACATTAATTGTCACTTTCTTCATTTGCTCGCCGTAAAAGCCTCTTGCAATTTCTTCTCCATTCAAATCTTCAATATCTCGACTTTATGTCTTATAGCCCTAACTTTAGAAATCTCACGTGTCCAACCTTGTTGAAATCCCTTCGCGAATTTATTACCCGAACGCGACAGCCTTACATAACACTGGTCTGCGTTTGAAATTTTTTTTCCTTATTTCAAGGTTGTTTTCAGTTGTTCTTTTATAATTTTTGCATGCTGAATTCAAAAATGTAACTGATTTTGCTCAATCAGGTCAGGTTTTTATGCTATCTCAATTTAAAAAAAATATATAATTCGAAAATAATCGTTATGAAATTAGCAAGTTTATTTTTTTTAAAACGGACTTAAATTTACAGAAAATATACAAAGTATATAAAAAAATGGTACACGAGTTCAGTTAATGTGGACGAAAGGGTTTCCTCAAAGACTTTCGTCTGTGTTCCACAGCTGGAACGTCTCTCTTGAGGCACCAGCAGTAGTCCGCAGGCATGTTCACATCCCAGCGGCCCTGGTACCTCTCTTCCATCACTCGAATATCCTGGTGGAAGCGCTCTCCTTGCTCCTCGCTGACATCACCGCAGTTGTCCGGAAAGTAGTCTAAATGCGAGCTGAGGAAATGCATCTTTATGGACATACGTGCACCAAGAGCCTGGAAGCTCTGCAGGAGCTCCTCGACAACACGTTCGTACTCTGGACTTCGGTGGTTGCCCAGAAATTTCGTGACAATGGACTTGAATGCGAGCCAGGCATTGATCTCATTGTCCTCCAGACTTTCGTCGAATTGAGCATCTTTCATTAGCTCCCTGATCTAAGGGCCGTCAAAAATACCTGCTTTCAGTTTTCCCTCACTGACGCGTGAAAATTTGAAAATTTCTGATTCAGGAAAGCGAAAGTTCGGCTTTCTTTGTTGAGTGCTCTGACGAAATTCTTTATAAGTCCGAGCTTGATGTGCAGCGGCGGAAGTAGAATCATCTGCGGATTCACGAGAGCGTGTGACAGAACGTTTTGCGAACCTGGTTCCAGGCCACGTCTTGCTGGCCAGTCGCGTTGTACGTAGTGTTGCTTGTCTGGTCGGCTGTCCCACAGACAGAGAAAACAGGGGTATTTGGTGTAGCCGCCTTGTAGACCCAGCACTAGGGCTATAACCTATAAAAATATATATATTTGTATTTTTTTTGTAGACACGAACATACCTTTAGGTCTCCGCATATCATCCAATTGTGATGTTTGTACTTCAAAGCAGTTAGCAAAAGCTCCATGTTACTATAACTTTCAGTCATCTGCACCGAGTGACCCACCGGAACAGACGCGACCTTGTTACCATTGTAGAGTAGTACTGCTTTCAAGCTTCTGCTTGAGGAGTCGATGAAGAGCCGCCATTCTGTAGAGTCATATGCTAAACCCATAGTTGCAATGAGGCCGTTGACGTTGTTACAGTAAACCAGCGAAGCTTTGTCCAACGTGAAATATTATTCTCAAAACTCTTCTTCGCAGCTGCGATACCAGAAGAATGTTGTTTCTGGAGCTAACAAACGATTTTCGCGAAGACGTGACCCTAGCAACTGAGCAGATTCTTTGGACAAGCACAAATCTCTTCTCAAATCGTTCAACTCAGCTTGGCTCAAGAGTTTGGGTTGATTTGTCTCGGCAGTAGGTTGGTATGTACCAGATATGTCACCGTCATCCATTTCTTCATCTGAGTCGGACGACGAATCAAAGTTGTCGGGCGGTGTTGGAATTGGAATTTCTGGTCCATGAGGCACTGGCTTTATGGCAGATGGCACGTCTGGATACTTTCGTGTTGCTTGTTTTTTCGATTTATGCCTAAAAGGAAACAGATAAAGACAGATAAAGATAAGATAAAGACATATCTCATTATGTCAGGAATATTTTTGTAAGTATAGAATGAAATTCATACTAAATTCATACTAACTTACCTTGTATGTTTGTCATACAGAAATAACAGTCAGTTGTATGATTCTCCTTCCCCCACACCATTGGGAACACCAAAAGATAGACACTCTACCTTCTTGTGGCTCCAGTGCCGCAGACTTTCAACGCACGTTTTGCAGCATATGTGAGGGGCAAAGGCTTTGTCCTGGTCACCAAGTTTAACTCCAAAGTAGGCGTGATAGCTTTTCCTCACAAAATGTGTGATGTTTGACTGCCGGTCTGACATAGTGACTTTACCACAGATGTAGCAGAACCTGTTTGGGTCATTCTTGCACATTCTATTCATGCTGAAAAACAGTAATGACAATCGTGATTAGAAATAAGTTGTGTCTGTTTATTATATAGAGCTTGGCTAACACTTGGCTAAAATGTAAGTCTGTTTTAAAAAAATAAACGTGCTCATTTCATAACGATTATCTAATTTTTTTTAAATTGAGATAGCATAAAAACCTGACCTGATTGAGCAAAATGAGTTACATTTTTTAATTCAGCATGCAAAACTTATAAAAGAACAACTAAAAAAACCTTGACCTAAAAAATGACGCAGACCAGTGTAATCGGTGATTTTAAAACGCGCAGAGTGTGGTGACACTCTACTAGTGTCTTTCCTCACCTGACGCTCTGTGTGCGTGCCTCTCTCTAAAATTTCGTTAGGTGTTGTCCCAATCGCACGGTGGTGTGAACGGTCGTAGGATGAGGCCCGCGAATCCAGAATGTCTATATATCTGTATGTGTTTTTATGTGTGAAATAGCGATGCATACGTTCCTTTATGATACGTTTAACTCTTTCAGCTAAAGAGGCCTTATGTATAGAAATGCTAGTGTAGTAACTGATATTAAACTCTGCCAACATGTTCTGAAAAGCTCGGCCTATAAATTCTTTCCCTATGTCCGTAAAAAAATAGCCTGGAATCCTATTTTCTTTCAACATCAACGTTTTGATGGCTTTAGCAACAGTTTCAGGCGATTTATTTTTAGGGTTAATTAGCCACAGATATCTAGAGAGTACATCTATTATGAATAGGCTGCAGCGGTAGCCATCATTATACACTGAATATCTTTGCATGTCTATTAAATCCGCTTGTCAAATAGAGTCAATCGAAGCCGCTGTTGTCTTTGCCGTTTTAAATCTTTTTCTCACCGGTTTATGAAGTGTATAAGCATCCTGCTCCCGCAAAAACCTCTCAACATCTTTTTCCCCTACTCCGTCATTATAAACACCTCTGTACAGTCTATTAACACCGCCATAGGAGGTGGGGCTTGAAATGTCATAATAGCGTTTTCTTAATATGTTAGCCATTTGCGTATTTTAGAGACACGTGGATAAGGTTGGCCGTTTGGTCTCTTCTTTCTCCTCTTCAGTGATGCTACTGTTGGGGGTGATGGCGTACTCAGTTGTGACACATGTGAGACTTGCTCTAAGTCTTTTAACCTATTCAGATTTCCAATCAATGTTTTGGGGACATTTATATGTTGTAGTCTTGCTTTGATATGCTTCCATCCTGTTGGTGAGGGCCTGTCCCATTTTCTCACCAGATCATGGAAAATGTCGACGATATTGGACCCCTGTACCCTTGTTCTTTCAACAATGACCTCGCCTGTATCGGTTCACTGTATGATGAGGTCTTCACTCAATAGATTATAAAGACCTAAGCCTTTATTCCTCAATGTATGTGGGAGACTGCTTTTTAATACATGCTCGATGTGTTGCGTTCCGTTATTCTTTGTTTGGTCATCTCTAACGTCGGGCCCAGGTCCTATGTCACCATGCTCATCGTTGCTCGCAATGTGTCTAATAACCACGGGGAGATCTGTCGGATTCTTATAATCTTCGTACTCATGAAGAAATATCGGCAGAGCCTCTTGGTGCAAGATCCTTTTCTCATCAGGTGACTTTTCACTCTTTAATAGGTCTATCAATTCGCCTTCCATTCTTTTAAGCCTGCTTTTACGGGACTCTAGAAACGTGTCTGGACTCTTTGAACTTTGCAGTAAAGCATACACCTCGTGCGGAATCACTACCACTTTCTTCATCATATTAATCTAGTCAGTAAAGGTCCCAAAACTGAAAATTAGATTGTGAGGAAAGATCCCCCTCTTTGTACAATAATTCGCTTTTTCTTCCACACAGTTTGACTTTTACGAGTGAGCGTACGTATTATGTTCTTGAAACGACGTAGGCGAGCCTTCTGAGGGGGTTTCATTGGTACATTACATTTTATAACATTAAGAGAGATTTCCCAGATGCATTTTAAAAAGTCCGAGCTGATATTTTTAACAAACATCTGTTGCAGTGCCGGGGCAATCGTTCATAGATTTTTATTAATTCACGGTATTTCTTCAGCCTATTTGTCATTCTGTAATATGCATCGTTTCAGGCTCGTTTGTGAATATATTCGTAATACCCTAAACTTGTTTCACCGGCGAAGGTCACAAAGCAAATATCCGTAACGGCGACTCGTAACTTCTTTATAAACCTCCAAAAACTCCTTACGCTGATTCAGGAACATTTGATTGGCTAATACCTCAATTTGTGACAAATCTCTACGTTGCGCGAATAAGACTAGATATTGTGTATTTAATGACACATCGCGCATGTTTCTCTCTTTGAAAAATAGATTCTGATTGATGAAGGATACGCTTATGTTAAGATGGTGGGAGAACACTGAAAATGTCTC
This sequence comes from Bathynomus jamesi, assembly GCA_023014485.1. Lineage (NCBI taxonomy): Eukaryota > Metazoa > Arthropoda > Malacostraca > Isopoda > Cirolanidae > Bathynomus > Bathynomus jamesi. The sequence continues at coordinate 1,427,588 of JAJOZX010000025.1, read as the reverse complement.
GTCAAACGTTTTATGCATTTCCAACATGAAATCGTCAATTACAATGACTGTATGCTCATTTCCCTTTAACGAATTAACTTTATATACATAGTTGTGGAAGAAAATAGCATCTTGGTACTCGTTCAACCATATTACTTTATGTACACATTTTGAGAGCATCTCCCCCCTTATCTTTAATGATTTTAAGCATAAACACATGTGGAGGGGCTTGTGAACCTGAATTTTTCTACAGATTCTATCTCTAACACGTCACACCCCTAAGTGGGTAATTTACAAAATATAAAATTTAAGTGCTGCTCCTTATATTCTTGTTTTTCTTATTCCACAGAACAGTGAATGATGATGTACTTTTCCCCATCATCGATATTACAGATGACCCCGACGACCGTGTAGCTACAGACTCCATCCCCGCTGACGAACCCTCACCAGCGATACCTGTAGCACGCGACAATTCAAAGCGGAAGCATGATGAAGAGCCCTCCACGTCAGGTATAAAGCGATAGTACCTTCCTCAAATATACCTTCTTATTCCTGTTCAATTCCGGGTACTTCCTCCACACCAGCACCAGCAGCTTCTCGTGCTGTGGAGGAAGGTATAACTTTCGAGTTGGTGCGCACCTCTACCCCCACCCTTGCCCTGACTAGAAATCGATACGTGGTCAGGGTTGACCCTGGATACTTGTATAGCAAGAGTGTTGAATGGGGTGGCCCAAAAAAATTAAATTTGAAAATATCTTTCTCCACAATGCCATCCGTGTTCCATATCAAAATGTAAGAACTCATGCCAAAAATTAGACAGATCATACAATATTTAGAGGTCGCGACCAGTTCCTATATTTTTAGGATTTGAAACAAAAATACAATATCAATGTTTATTTCAAAATTTCAACAGCACAGAGCACATGTTATGCAAAAATGTACTAGAACACACATGTCATAGCAGTTAATACGACTGCACTAAATCCTTGTATATCAAACAAACAACGTCACACCCGTTACTTTTTCTTCGTCAAAGCCTACTTCGTCGGAATTGGCAATCTTTTTCGGTGGTTGGCGACGAGTCATAGCAGTTAATACGACTGCACTAAATACTTGTATATCAAACAAACAACGTCACACCCGTTACTTTTTCTTCGTCAAAGCCTACTTCGTCGGAATTGGCAATCTTTTTCGGTGGCTGGCGACGAGTCGCAGTAGGTATTGTTTCTGGGTCTCGTCTTTCGTCAGCGCGGTATTGTAGGACTGAATAAGAGCGACTCTTCGTTCGGCACAGTCGTTGATGACCTTGAGGAGCCTGCACTTAGCCTTAAGTAACTGGTAAATGGGGTCTGTCAGCCAGAGGGAGGGAGGTTTTGACAAAAATGTCTTGGCTTCATCTTGTCCTCTCATGGAGAGTATATCGAATATCTTCAAAGACCGGCTCGTGATGTACGACGCCAATGAAGAACGATGATCGAACACAGTCCCGTCCAGACGTCTCAAGAGTTTATGGTTTGAGGGACGTAAGAAGTTGTCAATCATAGCTGCTTTGGTGATCTCGTCGACGCGATCGTCAAAGAGGGCGAGAGGCGCGAGGTGCTCAGAGAAGTACCATAAATGGCGATAGAAGGCCTTAACAGCCGCCTCCCTGATGGCACGGTCATAATATTCATGTAGGAGAGCAATTACGTTTAAGTCGTTGAGGGGGGCCCTCTCTGGGAGAGGGGCCTCGTGCCAGTAGCGAGCGTAAATCAGAGAAACGAAGAGGCAAATCTTTGTGACGCCAGCTGTCTCGTGGGCCGTCAACTTAATCTGGCTCCTGAAAAGGAAGATCTTCAGCGAATATATTGCCTTAGCCATCCACCGCGCGTTGTGCATAGCGCCTGGCGCACGAAAAGACGGTTCTTCGTCGGAGGATCCCCCTAGGAATATATGACAGAGCTGAAGCAACTCTCCATAGTCATCCTGTGGGAGCTGGCTCTTGACTGCCTCCGAGTAAAATTACATCATCTCCTCTCGTAGGCCATCCGGCATGCCAACGAAGAGCTCGTCTCCAGCAGAACGGAAATCAACTATATTAATATCAGGCCAGGTCTTCTGGAAGCGTTTGAAGATTCCCACTTCAGGCCCACCGGTTGGTGTCAGGGCGACAGAAAATACGGCCGACAACATTACCTCGAACACGTGATGACGGCACGCGATCCAGATGAGCTCCTTGTCCAGAGCCTTCTGAATTAGGGTGCACGCGCCCATATTCAGCCCAGTATTGGTTGCCGTCGTGTCGAAGAGTAGTCCCTGGATCATGGGTTTGAGGTTCCATTCCTCCAGCGTTTGGACACATGCATTGCACTGCTCCTCTCCCATGCCGCGGCCGATCTTAGGGACGGCAAGAAGTTGCTCTGTTTCACCACCAGTCACCAAGATGGCGACGCGATCCACAAGCTTTTTATTGCCGACGCCGCCTCACGAGTGGTGATCCGCGCTCGCTGAATGGTGTTTCGGGATAGCGCCACAGACTCCAGGCCATGACCGAGCGCTTGCGTGACGGCTCCTACGACGAACATGGCAGCGCGGTCAGGGAGTTTCACTCGGTCGAGCGCGGCGGCTACTTCCTTGCTCACAATGGTCTGCTTCGATTTCTTATTCCTTGGCTGATCTTGACTGGATGTTGACGGAGCTTGGAAATCATCTTCGGACTCCGTCGATGTGGAGGAGCTACAGATGTCAGCAATGGCGGAACTAGACGGAAGGGCCATATCCGCCTGTTGGGCGCTCAACATGCTTTTTTCCTTTCGAGCACTGGCCTGATCACTCCTGAGGCGCTTGCGAGTAGCCTTGTTCTTCAAGGTCTTGTCGATCCCGGACATTCTCGCGCTCGACGGATCCTGCTGTTGCATCCGCAGGAACTGTTTGTCTTCTTCGTCCGTCATAATACTGAGAGCGTCTTTTCGTGAGATGTCAAATAGTTTGGTGAGATTCTCCTTCAATTTTCTTTCTTTGATTCAGCACCCGTCTTTCGGTTTCAATCGGTTTTTCTTCAACCCACAATATTCTTCATAGAGCTTCTGAAGCTTGCGCACGCCGGAGTCCACCCGCTGGGTCGGAATTCGTGCCTTGTCCCAGATTGTCAGCGCTCTGTCTATGGTGGCCTTAACACTGTCACCGATTGTGGATCTCTTCTGGTGATGAAACATGAAGTTCCTGAGAATAGCCCAGTTTGTTGGCAGGCCAGATCCCAAGATGTCCGGGTCCGGCTTACCCAAGAACCAAACTTTCGGACTGCTCCTTGTCGTTGTCATGGTCTTGGCCTGTGGAATGGAAAATAAAATGGAAATTTAGAGTTAAAGAGCCTATACATATGTTTTATGTAGAATATAAAACAAACAATTTTAACAACTTTAATAAACTTTCATAAATTTTAATTTTTTTTTAATTTTTAACAATTTTAATAAACAATTCATTGTTCCAAATTGCTTATCAAGATCAGTGCAGTAAATGAATGAAGAAAAACTAAGCATAGTGTCCGTCACTCACTGGTGAAAAGTTTAACTTGCCTTATTGGTGTGATTCACTGTGCGGCGTAACCCAGATGGCAGGAACACAACAAAAACACGTCTATACCTGCCGAGACTTGGCGACCAACTGAGCTAGTGGGAAGAGTGCATTGCTATCATATATTAATTCTTTGGATATAGGTTTACAGTCTACATTGGCGTTGCTCGGCAAATATTTATTGTAGAACATAATGGTGACCCAAAATTACTGAAATTACGGAATTTAGATATTTTTACCTTGAGGTCGCGACCCTCTAAATATTGGCCGATCTTCCTGTTTTTTGCATGAAGGTTTCATTTGTGATATGGAACAGGAATAGCCTTATAGAGAATAGCAATTCAAACTTATTTTTTCAGTTAATTTTTGGGCCACCCTAGTGTTGAACTGCGACACGTAAATGAACGTATTGTGGAGTTTGCCCTTCAGAACCGCGACGAACGTGAAGTCCGGACGAGGTTGTCCTTCAGGTTCGTGTCAGATAACGGGGATATAAATGATTTTTGGGTAGTAATACCATTCAGACGCTTGGCAACTGTAGACATAGAATATATCTTGGGTCATATAATGCAGTTTTCTCAAAATAGTACAGCCTTCAAAATGGACAACTTCACGATAGATATTGACAGAGTATTCCGGGTTGTGTGTCATAATGCCACACCTTATACTCTTAATTTCAGTTTTTGGGTTATTTACAGAAAGCATTTAAACATCGATCGTGGTTGCTGATTTATAGCAATAGTCTTAGCTCATAAGCTTATGTTCACTGTGGTAAATACAGTCGCCTATAATACCTGGCTGCCTACGGTTGTGTAGCGTGCCCGTAAATTGGCTTCAGATTGTAAGCTTCAGTTTGAGTGTAATATGGGTCCTGAAGAGTTGAGAAGGGTCCAGAAGGAAATGAATGTTCGTATAGTTGTATTTGGAATGGATGATCGTCGTAGAACTGTGTATGTTTTTAAAAGCTGTGTGAGAGATCGTACAAGACCTCTAATTATTTTACGATTGTCAAGAACATCGTATCTCCCCATCCGTAATATAAGGACTCTCTAAGCTAGTTATGATAAAAGTCGAAAATATGGAAGCCATCATGATTTGTGTAAGGGATGTTCCGAGTTTGCTGATGATATAGTGAAACATTGTCAGGAATGCTACATGGTACGTGAGCAGTGTAAAAGCTCCAAATGTGAAAGTAATGTAGTTGAAGCTGAGAAGAGGGAATGTAATGCGTGTAGACGTACATTTTTCAATAACATATGCTTCGAGCTCCATAAATCAATTGGAACTTGCAGGAAAATGAGGATTTGTAAGTGCGGTATGTTTCACTTGATGGATAATTAGGGGAATTTCAAGCATAAATGTGATGAAATTCACTGTTGTACATGCCATGAGAAATATAAGGCTGCCGGAGTAAAGCATGGATGTTATATGAAAGATGCTAAACCTTAAAATAGCCCTTGCATAACTGTGTACCACGATATAGAAAGAAACACGAACGCTGAAACCAAAGACGTTATTCCACATTTACTTCTAAGCCAGACTATCTGTGATGAGTGCATGGAGATCGAGTGTGATGAGTGTCACAAATGTTGTAAACGGACAAACGTTTTTAAAACGATTGTACACGGCAGCCCTGTGAAACTTTTTGTATCCTATATTGTCAAGTTAGAGGACAAGTTAAAAAAAATAACTATATTCTTGCTCATAACTGAACAAAATTTGACACACAGTTCCTTTATAAAGAGTTGCTTGAAAACGAGTCATCTGTGATATTTACAGGTGATCCCTTGAAAAGAGGCAGCAAACTAATACAGATGCAGATAAGAGGTAATGTTCAGTTGAAAGATACTCTATTATTCACACCTTGTAAATTAGCAAAGCTACCCAACGTCATGGGCTTAGCCGCTGAAGTTTCGAAAGGATATTTCCCTTACACATTCCTCACTAACGAAACTTTAAATTACGTCGGACCTCCTCCACCCAAACAATATTTTAACTACACCAACATGAGTGATAGTAGCGTGAAGATTTTCACCGCTACTACAACAGTTTTAATGAAGCTAGTCCATACAATATAGCTGATGAATGTGAACTTTATTGGGTGAATGATGTGCGCGTGCTTAGAGTATATTTCCAGCCCTTTAGAAGGAGGTACATAGCTTGTTTCAAATGCTATCCGTTGCAAGTCGCAACCACGATCGCCTCATTATGTTTTACAGTATTCAAGAATAACTTCATGCCTAAAGAAACCTCAGTCGTCATTCACAGAAACAATCCCCGCAGTTATGGGGTTACTGGCTCATACACCTACAGCAACAGACAGGTGTATACACAAAGCATGCCCGCAACACGGGAGAAGTAACCCATTAAAGTCAATGGTCGTTTTTTTTGGGTTGATGGCCTATGTGAGTATCCACCCACTGGTGAGAAGACTGTGTATTCCTTTAACGATTGCTGGTGGCATGGATACCCACGTCCTTAGTGTGGAATCGTAGGAGATATCCACGGTAGATCTCCTACCGACAGTCTTGCATGGACCCGCATCCACGATCAGCTTATAGGCTCCCAGTTCACTCACAAGATCTTGTGGGAGCATGAGCATGATGCATGGATGGAAACAGATGATCAGTACCGTAAAGAAATAAAAACAATCAAGCGTTCAATGGTGTTGGATCCTCTCAAATGCAGCGACAACTTATTCGGTGGGCGTACAAACCCTTTCAAGCTATACTTTCCACCTACGGAGGGCGTGAAACTCCATTACTATGACTTCTGTTCTTTATATCCCTACGTGATGAAGAACAATCCGTACCCCGTAGGTGCACCTGAAAAATTTGGGGGCCCCGCCATGCCAACCATCGAGGTGTTCTCAGCTAACTTCAGTGAAAGCTACTTTGGACTTCATTCGTAGACGTGCTCCTCCATCGCGATTTATGGACGCCGATCTTACCCGTCGTTATAGATCACAAGCTCATGTTTCCCCTGTGCGTGAAGTGCGCAGAGGAGAACAACGGCGATTGTAATCATACAACCAAACAGCGTAAGATCAGAGGTGAATATACAAGACCTGAGCTTGACCTAGCTGTTCGCCATGGATACAGAATATTGAAGATACATGAGGTGTGGAGGTTTCAGAAGCTACCCATCCCCTTTTCACGCCATATATAAACACTCTTTTGAAAGATAAGGTAGAAGCTTCCGGGTATCCGCGAGTTGATACGAAGATGAAAAAACGGCTTGTATTCAGCGTTACCGTGCCCGTGAAGGTATACAGCTTGACCTTTCCCAAATTGTTAAGAATCCTAGCAAGCGCTTAAGTGCAAAGTTGTGTCTAAACAGTCTTTGGGGGAAAATTTGCACAGAATACTAGCAAAGTGAACTTTTATTTGGGACAAAGTTATAGTGATGTCTGGGATTATGCCAACGCTCCCGATAAAGAGATTATGGAGATCGTGAATGTAGGTAATATTTACATAATAAAGTACATCACCGAATTGGCTACAGATACCTCACGGGTTACAAACATACCTGTAGCCAGCTTCACAACGGCCTTCACCCGCATCAAGTTTTGGAGACTACTGCACTCTCTTGGGCGGAGGGTGCTGTACGCTGACACAGATAGCGTAATATTCACAGAGAGGGAGGGTGAATACATGCCGGCTATTGGGGAATTCCTCGGAGAGTTAACTGACGAGATCAAGGATGAGTATGGTGATGGTGCATACGCTGACTCCTTTGTATCATCAGGGCTAAAAACGTATTGGGTAAGGGTGAGGGTAGGAGATTATATGAAATATATCGTGAAGGGTAAGGGTACCACGCTTAACCATGCGAACCGAAGAGTCGTTAACTTTGACTCGTTGAAGGATCTATTGTGCTTGGAATATGAGGGCAACCATCCACCCCAACTGACTGTGGGGACCCACAATTTTCCGGCGCAGAATCTGGGGTGTGTGAAAGAACTTAGGGGTACGAATTTATGCCGTAACACCTGTAGGAAACGTTACCAGGTGCCTGGTACCTATGATACCGTACCCTTTAGATACCTTAATCCTTGGTTGTTTATGTATACACAGTAGACGCAGTTTATAGTGTCCCACTCGGTGCCAAGCCAAAAGGACACTATATCCGATGAGACACTATATCCACAGTTAGGTCTCTTGAGGATTGTATGGTTGAAAAAAGTGAATATGTACTGTATATCAATATATTTACAACATAAACACCTTTATTATGTAATTTCTCATTAAAATTGTAAACTAGAGCTGCAAAGTAGACTATACTAGCTGAAAAGAGACACTATAAGCGTAATCAGAGACACTCTATCCATACCATTTACCATGTAAAAGTAACTGTTTCCTAGTTTTGAAACACTATAAGCGGTGAGACACAATATCCGGGGACACTAAATCCGGCGTCTACTGTATATATATGTGTATGTATTGTTAACGATGTGTTTATTTATTACGTATATTTGTTTCAATTAGTGTTTCATTTCCTCCTTTGTGTGCGTGTGTATGTACAATCCTAAGCTCCGGCCACTGTGAGCTCGGTCATGTCACTCCTGCTACTACCTGGGCATATCTCTACCCCGGCGTGCTCAGTTTACCTCTGCAAGCCCTGGAGCTCAGACGTGTATTTTCTCACGTAGACGAAAAATAGCGATGGCTCTTTTTGATATTGCATGTTCGACGTTTATGAAGTGCTATTCGGTAAAGTCGGAAGATGTGGTGAATACTGAAAGACGACCTACCCCGTCCCTCCTCTGAGACTTTTAATGCTACATTGATGTTCAAATACCCTATGGATATTCTGGCGAGAGTATTGCCGGATTTCGCGGCACAAACGATGTAATAGACTACGTTGTATGGCTAAACTGTATAAAAGCTTACATATACCGTCAGGTGAAAGAAACAACGCGTGCAGAAGAGAAGCAACGGGTATGGGTAATGAGTCTTGTTGATGAGTAGTGAAACAGGCGGTATTATGTCATGCTGCATCATACCGAGTACGCATACCCTGCGGCTGAGAATGTAAACCTTGTCATCATGGACAAGCTAAAGTAATTTTACCACTACATACATATATATTAGGGCGGCAATAGCCAATAGGGGTAAAAATCCAAGTTGCCTGGAGGATCGAGTGCCGTGGCGCGTTGGGTGCAGTTCCTGAAGAAAATCAATCTGGCAGATTTTTAGGACTTTTGATAAACATTAGGCGGTGGTACAAGAGTAACAAAGTTTCCACCATCGTCACTTACTAATTCTCTATTTTGCATACTTTGCAGGTAGATGAAAAATGGCGACTACTCTTAGAAAGAATGATGTTTTATGGCTACTGCAGACTTCTCCCAACTCATATGCCCTTACAGGAGCCAAATTGCCGTCCAAGCGGCAGGTCCTGGAACGATTCTTGTTCTTTCACCTGTCCGAGTCTCGCCCTGTCAGAGAAAGTAGCCGACTGGTGATGACAGAGGTCGAACAGATGTGGAAGAATGCAAGTCTTCCGACTCAAGCTACGCACCGGGCACAAGACAAGCTGGAGAACCTCCATTCTGAGTGGAGAAGCTTAAAGAAATTACGAGCGAGGCGTACCAAAACCCAGATGGACAAGGAGAAGGTCTTTCTAGAAGGTCTGAAAGGCCTGTTCGATTGCGCTCACGGTGATGCGCTCAAAATCATCAAAAATAAAGAAGACAAGCGGTTTCTTCTTGCGCAGCGTGAGCCTGGTCGTCGAGGAACTATAGGACTTGTTGATCAGAAGTATATTAGACAAGAGGAGAACAAAATGACGCGGCAGCATGAGCAAGAGAAAAGGAAACGAAGGAACCTGAATGAACTCCAGAAGATGGACAGGTCCGTGGTTTTGGAATCGAGCAGCAGTTCTACAAACGAGGATACTGACAAGGAAGATGAGGTGAATGTCGGAGCAATAGGAGGCGCGTCATCTGCCACTCCCAAGAGGAAAAGATCAAGAGGGTTAAATCAGATTGTTACTCAAGAACTGGCGCAAGCGTTGGACCGCACAAAGATATCCAATCGCAGGGCAGTCCATGTTGTGGCCAATACCTTAGCAGCTGCTGGACAAAGTATGGAGCACTACGCATTGAATCGAGAGACAATCCGACTAGCTCGAATGAAATTCCGCCAAGACATCGCGGACGAGCTGAGAAGGTCCTTTTCCCCCACGGTACCATTAACAGTTCATTGGGATGGCAAGCTCCTTCCAGACCTTACAAACAAAGAGAAGGTCGATCGCCTTCCAGTCCTGGTTTCAGGAGAAGGTGTGATGAAGCTGTTGGGGGTACCAAAGCTGCCATCATCAACAGGTCTGCCGCAGGCAACAGCAGTGCATGACATGCTGGAAGACTGGCAGTTATCTCCCGGGATCGTAGCCATGTCTTTTGACACGACATCATGTAACACCTGTCGCTTGAACGGCGCTTGTCAATTCCTCGAGCAGAAGCTCGGGAAGAAACTTCTCAATCTTGCTTGTCGTCACCACATCGCGGAAATAGTTCTCGAAAAAGTTTTCGAAGCCTTAGTAGCATGCTCTTCGGGACCAAAGATCAAGCTCTTTCAAAGATTGGCGGAGGTGTGGCCAAAGATTGTAAAGGATTCGTTTCTTTCTGCTGAGGGAGACCGTGAGGTGGCAGATCGGATGTACGCATTCAAGGAGAAAGTTGCAGAGTTTGTACACGAACAGTTGAGATCTCAGCAGCCTCGCGATGATTACCGTGAATTCCTGGAACTCGTATTGCTATTTCTCGGAATAAATCTACCACGGGGAAATCATATTCAAACTCCGGGTGCCCTCCACAGGGCACGGTGGATGGCAAAATGCATCTACGCATTTAAGATCTTCTTGTACCGTCACCAGTTGCGGAACTTGGGGAAACTCACGGACCAGGAGCTCCAGGGTGTTACTGACTTCTGCCTCTTTGTTGCAGAGATTTACGTTAAAGTTTGGTTCAATGCCCCGGTAGCCAGATATGCTCCGCGGTTGGACTTGGAGCTGATACAAAAGCTGGTGCAGTACAGACAAGTTAACCGACGCGTGGCAGAGGCCGCTATGAAAGGGATCACTAGCCATCTTTGGTACTTAAGTGAAAAGTTGGTCGCTTTGGCCTTTTTTGATGAATATCTCAGCAGCGCGGTGAAAAGAGGCATGGTTGAGGCGCTCAAAAATGAAGAAAGGAAGAGTCCTTCGCCTCGTGCGACAATTGATGTGGGAGATGCTGAACATCTTTCTTTGGCAGCCTTTGTCACGAAGAACACATTGGCCTTCTTCCACCTGCTCCAGCTTCCCACATCCTTCCTCTCCAAGGATCCGGAGCAGTGGGAAGATGAAGATTTTCAACAAGCGAAACAGCGCGTCTCTGCCATCAGTGTTGTCAATGATCCCGCAGAAAGAGGAGTTGCCCTAATGAAAGATTTTAACGCTGTGCTGACCACACAGGAGGATCAACAGCAATACGTTCTTCAGGTTGTGGAGCAGCACCGGAAGATGTTCCCTGATGCCAATAAATCCACGTTCATTCGAAGCCAGAAAAATTAGGCATAATTGTAATCTGTCAGATCACTACAAGCTATTGCAGTCCTATTTGAGGTTGTTTGAGTCTTATCAGAATCGTTCTTTTCAGTTTTTTGTTTTGTATAACTTTGAAGCTCACTCGAACACTCGTTTCCAATAGCCTAGAGCACAAAGTTCTTTGTGTCTTGTACCACCACTTAAAATAAGATTAGGAACTTGAAATTTGGCAGAATTTGTTTTTTCAATAAACCGAATAAAATGAGCACCCGCACATTTTAAATTTTGCGACTTCATTTTTTATTGCCACCCTAATAAGCACACCGGACAAAAAATTAGTAACTCCTCTCAGAATGTACCTAATAACGTGTGACGGCGCCTCTGGCCTTGATAACCGCACGAATCCGGCGAGGCAGAGACTCTACGAGGTTGTGCATGTACTGAACATCGATTTGCTGCCACTCGTTCATCAGCCGGTCCTGAAGTTCCGCCAGAGTCCGTGGGTGTCTGCGCTTCACTTTCTGTTTCCAGCTTGAACAACATCTTCGACGCATTCAGGATTAAAGGCTTCATTGGACCTGCGATGTACTCGTCGCCTCCCATCATTGGAGAACAAACAAAAACGGGACTCATCGGACCAAATTACACGTTTCCAATCTGCCGCAGTCCGGTTTTTGTGCCTCTGAGCCCATTTATAACGTGCCAATTTGTGACTTGCTGTTAACAGCGGCCTCTTCCGTGGTACCCTGCTCCAGATGTCCATCGCATGCCGTTCTCGTCGCAATGTCCGTTCGGAAATTGGTCGCTGGAGAACCTCATTGGTTTCTTGGAGCAATTGTCCTCTGGTTTGAAAACGATTTGCAGTTACTAGACGAGAAACATGGCGGCGGCTCCTATTGTCGAGAATTGTTTTCCGGCCACAGTTACGCCCATCGATTGTCAGTTGATTGCGAACTACACCACTCTTTGTAAACTCGCTGGACAGTACGCGTTGACACACCAACAAATTGGGCTACTTCAGACATTTTGTGTCCGTGGGCTCTGCCAAACACGATGGCTCCTTTTTGCCACTGAGTAACGTCTGCCTCACGACCCATTTTGCAGACTATATCCAACACACACTTTGTTCTTCACCACCTCACGAAACAGATCTGATCCTGTGTGCTACGTCACCGCTACTTGTCACTTACCAATGCTACATCAGCGCCCTCTGTGTGACCTTGAACTTCCTACTATCGGTGCTATTAGGGGTGACTAATTTTTTGTCCGGTGTGCTTATATATATATATATATATATATATGATGAATAAAACCACGAAGGAAAGGAAACACAAAATGGTGCTCAAGCGCTTTCGTCTAATGACATCCTCAGGAACACTGAAGTACATAAAAAGGTTAAGCCTATATATAGGTTACAGAAAGAAAAAAAAGAAAAAATAAATAACATACATACACACACACACACATATATATATATATATATACATACATATCTATATATACAAATACATACATACATACATACATACATATATATACAATAAACAGAGAAGTAAAAATAATAAAAAATTAAAAATTAAAACCTTAAAGGATTACCAGTGAGGCGTACAGATTTGTAAGGAAAAATATCAATTTTTAGCACAAGATCAAATGGATTATAAAAATACAAAATTATACTGGAACTCTGCCGGGTTTTAACACAATGCTGCCTATGGTCAGGTTTCGATATATATAAAAAAAAAAAAAAAAAAAAAAAAAATGCAAATTAAAAGTTAATCGATTTTTAGCACAAGATCAAATGGATTATAAAAATACAAATTTATACTGGAACTCTGTCCGGATTTTAACACACTGCTGCCTATGGTCAGGTTTTGATATATACAGTATATAAAAATAAAATGCAAATTAAAAGTTAATAAAGTAGAAGACAAGTTTACCAAAGATTTAATGTTTTACCCTTCTTATTTAAATCTGTTTTAAAGGAATTCAACATAACAGGATCGAGTTGAAAAAGACCTTTGCTTATGTTGAAGTTATTTGAAAGTTGGATAATGGCAGACTCAAGAATATTTCTATTAACAATGTTGCTTGAATGGAATAAAACTGAAGCATTATTCCAATCAATACAGTGGGCTAACTCTGACAAATGGACAAAAAGGGCACTGGACAACTGTCCTGTTCTAACGGAATATTGATGCTGTTTTATACGTGTGTGCAAATCCTTTCCCGTCTGACCTATGTAAAAGGAATCACATTGTTTACAACCAATTTTTATAGATAATGCCTGAATTAGCCTTGTGGCTAAAGGCCTGTGTGAGTTTTTAATAGAGTTTGGAGACGAGTATCGATTGTTAAACAAAAAGGATAAATACCGCCACATGTTTCTCTCAAATAGTACACCGGATTGTTAATATGTGGAGAACGTCTAGTGCGCATAAAACATTAAAAATGAAAATATTCCATTTGTCGGAAAATTGCCAGGTATAATGAATACAAGAACTCGCGTGATTCATGTTAGAACAAGTCCGTACACGATTCAACAGCTTATGTTGTGACTCGCTCCCCCGTCGATCCGGCCCGCCCACCCGTGGCTCATAGTCATCTCAGAGCTTGAACCGACTGGACGTGCACTCCTCGAATAAGATGGAACTGCCTTTGAGAAGTATTCTCAATGCCGCTAAAGATGTGTCCGTGATGAAGTCATTACATGTGTTCAGGCGTGAAACCGGTGTCATTAACTATGTACCTGAAACGACTTGTAGAGAAGCAAACTCTGGTAAACGTAATGTTATTTATTTAAGTGTTGAGGAGGTGAATAGAGTCTTCGTGATAGTTGAGAATTGGGGTGAGGACCGTTATAAAATACCTGCAGGTGTAGGTACAAGAAGAGAACAGATTAGTGATGCCCCTCATATGCCATTATTTTTACATTGTATATAAATAACGATCAGCCTTCCATTAATATACGACTGATGTGGAAGAATGCATCTGATAAAAATGTTCTTATCCCCACGCGAAACCGATTCGTCCTTGACAGAATGTTTGAAATCGTCGGATTCCGCAAGCTGAAGCCTATATTAGACGCGCATGTTACGGATATGATTTATTTTGACACGGTTCTTGAATACGTATACACCGCTCTGCTCGACGCGTTTATCGAATGTAGGAATGAACAAGGCGAGAATGGTCTAGAGCTAGATGCTTATTTAAAAGGTTTAGACTCTTCGAAATATCATGAACTTTGGTTCAAAGGACTTGAACGGTACAGGGCAGAGCTTGCCTATACCGTTCACCCTGAAGTATTGTACCTCTATATAATGAGCAGCTGTCGTTGCGACTTAGAAGGTTATTTCAATTGCCGCTATGCGTTGTGAAGAAGAGTTCACGATTGAAAAGCTCGGATCGGTAAGAGAAAACCCTCGATTGGAAAGAAATGTTTATAAACTTGTATTTAATAATGATGTGGTGCCTAACGGTACCCTCTTTGTGCTGCTTTTGAATGTATTCTAGCCGTGTTTAAAGATAACTTGCCAACCGAATGTAAAGTGAGCACAAAAATAGTATTGAACGATATGAAGGCCATTTACATCGAGTATAGGCGCCCCCACACCTTGAGTGGTGAAATAATGTTAAATCGTATTTACTGCGTAGTGCAAAGCAATAATGATATGACTGGAGACTCGATTACGTGCGAGTTTAGTGTCTTAGTTAGGCGCAGTAGAACATAAAGTATTTTGATGTATATTTATTTTGAATATATTTATTTATTTAATATATTTATATATATATATATTTTTTTTTCCTGTACTAATATATTGATGATTATACTCCATCGTTTTCTATTATATTAATTTTTGTTATTTCATTTTTTATTATATATATATATATATATCGATCGTTCGTATTTCTTATATAATTATCAATTTTCATTGCATATTTTCCTCGTTTGTATAGGACTGTGTATATATTTTCTATATATTTCGTGAAATTGAATCCAATAATTCTTCTAAATAAATAGAATGATGTAATGGTGTTTTATTTAATTCCTTTGGTTGTATATATAAACGATATTATTATTTAATTATATTATACCAAATGGCTGGTTACGCAATCTAAACCGACTGACGGATTTTTAAGCAAACTGTCAAGAATATCTGGATAGCGCAATCTGGCAGCTGAAAAGTTAATTAATATATACACATACACCTGTCTTCTAGGTCTTCTAAGTCAACTGGCGGGTTAAGCCAACTGGCGGATTACGCCAACTGTCGGATTTATAAGCCAACTGTCAAGAATATATGCTTTAATTAAATAAATAGCGCAATCTGGCAACTCAACCCTAATAATGTACACCTGAACAAACCATTTACGCCTTCTAAGCCAACTGGCTTCTACGCCAACTGGCGGATTTCGAGTTCTAAGTCAAGTGTTGCTACCATGATCTCTTATTGAGCTTCTGCCTCTCGCAGAAACTGAATGCTCTCTTCCTCTCTCTTCTCCTCCTCCTCTCTCATAGGTTAGGTATGCCCCTTTGGGGAGTGAGGCCGTCCCACCTTCTCCCTAAAGAAGTTAGGTGGACTCCCCAGCTTGCTGGGGGAGTTCCCCTCCCCCTTCATTGCAGCTTGGGATAACCCCTCCCCCTTGTTGCATAACCCACTCCCCCCGTTGCAGCATTGACTTGTTGCAAGACTCCTCCCCCTTGTTGCGTAACTTCTTGCAACATTCCCTCCCTCCCTTTGCAACATTGGTCAACATTTGCAATTGCATTGCACTCTAACCTTTTGCGCCCATACTACTCACGCATTCATGACTTAACCCGACAGAAAATTCTGGTCTTAAAGCTTTAGATTAAGATTAGTGCACTATATATAATAAGTTAATTAAATGAATATAAACTAAAATGCTGAAGTGAATAAAGATAATTAATAAATGATACTGGTTATTTCTTATATTTTCAAATTGAAAGTAATGTTAAAATTTATATTTATTTGAACAAAGATATTTTGGACTTAGGCACTGCTAAAAAATTATGTAAAGCTATTTTTGCTAAAACCTGACACCCCCACCCGCTGTAGTGTAACATTCCGTAAAGTGTGGGGCGGGGGAAGTGTTACATAACATCTGAGGGGATGTCTGGCCTAGCGTTACAGAACGACGTTCCTGGGGATCTAGGGTGTCAAGTTTTAGCAAAAATAGCGTTACATAATTTTTGAACGGCTCCTTACAGGGTCTATGTTATACTTTATAAGGATGGGCTAAACTAGGACACTCCGACACCTCCCTTCCAAAAACGAAAAATCAAGCTTTATATTTAGTTATATGCAATATTTTAAAATACTTTAAATATTTATAACAGCTTCATTAAAACACTGAATGAGCACACTACTTAAACACTAATAGGTCCTTAACATCATAATTAGTAGAACACAAAACACTGAAATTTACTCTCATTAACAGTATCTATTTACATTTCTACAGGGTGTCCAAAAGTCCGGCATCATAGGAAAAATAATAAAAAAAGGCAAAATAAAAGCTTTTATTTACAGAACGTGCTCAATATGTCCACCATTGTTTTCAATACACAAATTCAGACGTGATACCCAGTCAGCAAGCACACGGTGAATGATGTCAGGAGTAATGGTGTTACATGCCCCAATAATGCGCTGCCGCAAATGTTCAACACTCCTAATTTTCTCTGCGTATCCCAGCGCTTTCAAGTGGCCCCAGAGATAAAAATCTAGTGGCGTGAGATCCGGGTTTCTAGCTGGCCATTCCACAGGCCCTCGACGTCCTATCCAATGACCAGGGAATTGTTGGTAAGGTATT
Source organism: Bathynomus jamesi (assembly GCA_023014485.1). Classification (NCBI taxonomy): domain Eukaryota; kingdom Metazoa; phylum Arthropoda; class Malacostraca; order Isopoda; family Cirolanidae; genus Bathynomus; species Bathynomus jamesi. Next base: position 1,410,701 of record JAJOZX010000025.1, on the reverse strand, counting down.
CCCTTACTTGGGTGCTGTAATGTGCAGGAGCGCCGTCTTGCTGAAGCCATGTTGGGAAATTTCCTTCTTCGTTGAAGACACTGGGAAATGCTTCTTCCTTGAGCATACGTAGGTAGGTACTTCCAGTGACATATTCATCGAAAAAGAGGGGGGCCTATGATGCGATTCTTCCAAATGCCACACCATACCATCACCCGAGATCCACCTTCTTCCTTTGAAGAAGTATACCAGTGAGGGTTGTTTTGAGACCAGTAGCGGGTGTTCTGTCGATTTACCTCACCATTTCCATAAAAAACAGCCTCGTCACTGAACAGAATGGTGGACGGGAAATTGGCATCCCGAGCATATTGTACCGTAGCCCATTCACAAAATTCCACCCTCCGGTCGGGATCATCTTCGCTTAATTTCTGTAAGATCTGAAGTTTATATGGATGCCATTTGTGAACCTGAAGAATGCGATGGATGCTAGTTTTCGACACTCCTGTCTCGGCGGACAATCACCGAAGAGACTTATTGGGACTTCTGTTAAAATGAGCCAGGATAGCAGTCGCTGTATCATCGACAGTGGACCTCCTTGAAGGTCCACGGCGTGGTTTATCTTCTATGGATCCTGTTTCCTTAAACTTTGCAACAAGTCTGCTAACACAACTCTGTGTTATTGGCTCGCGGTCTGGATGCAGTCTGTTAAATTCAGCAGCGGCCTCTCTTTGACTCCGATTTCCTATGAGTAGAATTATCTGGATTCGTTCTTCCTTGCTCACAGACATTATGGCCTGTAGAAAGAGAAAAATATGAATTATGGTTTGTAGAAATAGAAAAATATGAATTTCTCCTATGATGCGGGACTTATGAGACACCCTTTATATTGATTTTGGTCTTCGTCTTCGTCTGACAAGATGAGCTTGTAATGTTTAACCAGCTGATCGAAAGAAGTGTTCAAGCGCCCTACTAAATCCGAGACAATGCGGGTATATGATGGTAAATACTTTTCTGAACTTCCAAGTGAAATTTTTTAAAGTGTTGGGCTATCTTGCTTCGTAAGCTTTTCAAAGCATGGCCCAGCGGCACATCAAAGCTTCCTCGACCTCGACGAATTTTTCGATGATTTCATATTTATCTTGTTCTACATGGGATATCTTTCTTGTACCAATTCTTGAGGTGACAACTACAAAGGACTCCGCAGATTGAACGGCAGCACTAGATGTAGAGGGCTGGTCATCACTCGAGGACTACTTCAAGGGCACATATACACCATTTGCAAAGCGTGTTTTGAATATCAAGTCATGACGAAAGACATTCATCCAAAAAGTCGCTGCCAATAATAATGATGGCTGCAACCCATCCACGAGCGTACGCCTGAATGGACTAGGATCAGTTCGTTTGTATCGGGGTGCAGACATGAAACGGAGGTAAATTAAACTTTTCCCCCTAAAGTATGAGCTCTTCCTGCACAGCTCGGAACTGTTTTGCATTGATAAGCATCGGTCGATAACTTAAGCAATGATTTTGGCGGATTCTTAGTATAAAAGTCTAGCGTATACGGAAAGGTCCAAACTAGGGCATGGTTCTGATTAATCAGTTAATTATTGTTTCTAATTTAATCATTAATTAATCAAAAAATATTTTTTGAAAATTATGGGAAATGACTAATTTTCCTCATAATTTCAACATCATTTTACCTTGAATTTTGTAATGTATCATTTGAATTTGGCACCTTTTTGCAAGTATAAACTTGTCTAATCCGCCCATGCCTGATTTCTTGAACTAAAGCAAACTAAATGTTTGAGCAAAATGAACAATAAAGCAACAGAAACAATAAAGCTCTTTCTTACTCTTTTCAGAAGTATTTAATTAGTTAATCATTGATTAATTAGAAAATTTCATCATTCATCACTTTTTCCTAAAAAATATTAATTAACCATGCCCTAGTCCAAACTAATAGTAACTCGGGATACTTTTTTGCCAAGTGAGCATCTTGAGTGAAATGCAATAAAACCTGATAGCTACATCGGACTTAGCCGTCACTATGATCTTACAATGGTAGTCTTCACTTCATGGTACTAATTTAGTGAAATCGTGCAGACCCACTACACCGAGAATCTGAGTCTTGAGCAGTTGACGAAAAGCATCGTCGGCCATTTCACAAACTTCACTTAAGCTGGCTCCGGTCTTGTAAACAGACTGAAGATCTCATACGGTGCTTTCTTCAGGAGAGATTATGGGAGGAGTAGGAGAAATTAAAAGGAGGAAATTGTAGACACCAATCAATCACTGAAATACTCCGGGGTGAAAATTAGGCAGAAGACAGGGAGTGCTGGAACTCCTGTTTCTCCTGTCACTGTTTTCCTTAGCTGACCTTTTTCTGTGTTTCATCTAATAGTCCAGCATGCTCTCACACTCTTCTCCTATTCTTCACTACACATACATGCATTTTACACACCACACAATCTTTTCAAACCTTATTAAAAAAAGGCATCGTGGACCTCAGAGACCTTGACTTGATTTTGGCTCTCTCCTTCTTATATAGGAGGGGGGGGGGCATTTGTGCGGGCGTTCGCCCTTGTTTCCTCCTTCCTATATAAAAAGGAAGGGGCAACCAAGTTTCTCACCCTGCAATCACCCACAATGACGGTTGGTTTTGTGTGCCATTCTTGGCGCCTTCTTTGGATGTACCATACAAAACAAAAACAATAATTACAAAAAAATATATGAGAACTATATTATACCTTAAATACTAATACATAAATTAACTATGATGCAGAGCTTTCAACACTAGAATCAAGGGAAGATAACGAGACGGCACTAGTTGAGTTCCTTTCCATGAAGTCTCGGTACTGAAAAACGCTTCTCGTACTACTTCGAACTCATTATTTCCTGCGACTTAGGGTTTTCATCTCTGTTTAAGAAATGGAAGTTCATAATACATGAAGACGGGAATGGCCCTTTTGATCTTAAATTATACTGAAAATTAATTGTTGGTTTAGATGATGAGGGTACAACATTAGTTTCAATATCTTCCGAAACGTCACATACCCTCTTGTGTTTCTACGTAGTCAACTGCTACGAAAATATCTGAACTGGAATCATGACGTGAAAACTGTTCAATGAAAGTGATCAGTTTTCAGAGACATTGCTACTATATGAAACAAAGATATTAAAAATATGGGTTTTCGGCTAAGTTCGGTAATGAAACCTGTATCATTAAAGCATTTCATTAAAACACTTGCAAATTACTTTATAAAACCGAATAATTACGGTATTACATTTAGTACATTACAATATGTACTTTCGTTACAGTTATACGCTATATTTTTATAATCTGTGGACAGATAATTCATTTTGGTATATTATTTTTTATACAATGAAACATCTGTCGAAACAATTATTGTCGTTTATGAAACTTACCTGTGTGTACTGGGATGACTTTTTAGGTTTAATTAAGAAAATATTCTATATATTTTAATTTATAAACGAGTATTTTGTTCATCATATACACAGTCGGTGACAAAAGTTTTGTTTCCCGAATATTATACTGTAGAATGTACAGATCCCATTTTTTACCGCTTGTACAGTACAATGTGCCGCTTTCCTATGGCAATTGTAAGCCATTCGCGGACATACGAGTATTTCTTTTATTTTTTCCTTTTGTTTTGCGATAAGGTGGTGTGTTTGTCATTTGTGTATGACGTATAAAGCAATTGTACCAACCTTAAATCTAGAATTCAGTAATATGAGATACTTTAGCTGTAATAATTCACTGCACAACAAAATTACAAACTTTTTCTGTCCTTTAAACGAAACGAAGTGACTTTTATAAATTTAGATGCGCTGAGTTCAAATCTGATGTCAGAATACCTATATCACCCACCGTTTTGAAGGGACATGAATAAAAGTGTTATATACAGATTAGAATATATTGAATACCTCAACATAATTATTACAAGATCAGAACAACAATTAAAATCTTTTTGCTGATGTTTTTCATTTGTAGATACTCTCGGGAGTTTCTCTAATGAGAAACCAGCAATATTCAGCCAACATACTGGAATTCCACCTTCCCTGGAACCGCTTTTCCATAATGGCTATCTCCTGATGGAATTTTTCGCCGTGCTCGTCGCTAATGGCGCCCAAATTGGTTGGAAAGAAATCTAAGTGAGAGTCAAGGAAATGCACCTTCAAGCACATATTACAACCCATAGATTTATAGCACCTTACCATCTGATTGACCACAGTAACATAATTGTCAGACTTGACTTTACCAAGGAAATTTGAACAAACCGACTTGAAGGCCACCCATTAGGGTGGAGCGAAAAATACCTTTTTTCTAGTATGAAGTTCTAATAGTGATTAAAAGTTGCATTTAGTGGACGAAATATGCCTGCCAAAATATGAGTTCATTTGTTTAAAATTTTCAGCTGCCACCAGGGGGCTAAAGTTAACACAATTTTGTGTAAAAAGGAAAAAAATGCTTCTAATTTAGGTTTCTCAAACTATTATAAAATTTTATCTTAGAATTATCTAATAGTTTGATTAAGATTCTTAAATGATAGGAATTCGTTTTGTAAAAATGTCTTTTCATATGCTTAATATCTTCAGCTGCCACAAGAGAGCTGAAGTTAACACAATTTAGAGTAACTGAGTCATGTTGAGACTACACTGAATGTTGTGGGGGAGGGTTTGGGGAGGGTTGTGGGGGAGGGTTTTGGTGAGAAGGAATTTCTTTCTGTGAGACATTAGAACAGTGTGTTAACACTTGTCTTCTTAGGTAGTAGGCCTAGTCGCTCAGTTGATCGGAGAGATTTTTAATATGATCGGAATATTATAAAACTTTATTTTAAAGTGATTTATATAGAGATAATATTGATTTTATTATAAAATGCTTGTTATAATATATTATATAATTTTAGTTTATTTATATAATATATTATATATTTATATAATATATTATATATACTTATAAAATATATATATATTAATTATATAATGTTTTGATGTTACAGGATATTTTGTGATTGTGAATTTTTCTTAAAAATATTATGGCATCAAATACTAAATATAAACATTTCACTAGAGAACATATGAAGTGTGCCATATTTGAAGTACCTTGTGAGATGAGTGATATGCAACTACCAACTTATAACTGCATTATGAAAAATTACCTGTTCACAAAACATTTAGTGAAGGAGCAGATGAATAACAAGGAGCCTTCATTTTCTGAAATAGCAGAGGCAGTTTCCAAAAAGGTAGAAAATATTTGGAAGAAGGCCTCTTTGCCAATAGTTTCACATACACGCGTTTTACAGATGATGCGAGTGTACCATGATAAATACAGGTCCTTATTAAAGCCATACAAGTCACGCAAGGATCAGCCTAAGTACAAAAATCAGCTTGAAGAATTTGAAAACTCTTCAAAATGCACTTTGTTTGACATCTACACCTGCAAATGTAAGGAGTTTAGGAGATGCTCATGTGAAAAGAGTAAGAAAGTCCCTCCAAAAGAGCAGATTTTTTAAATGACCAACGAACACGCAGAATAATGGTGATAGGAAGCATTGACATAACACACACAAGACGATTACAAGCAAGAGAACATCGAAAGGAAATGGAAAAAGCACGTCTGGAATCCTCACAAACAACTAGTGCTGCTATAACCAATACGTCCAACTTACAAATCGAAACAGAGACAAGTGAACTTCAACAACTAGAAGAGATATCTGAAGATAATGAGGAAGATACAACCTCGACTCAATATGTAATATCAGAACAACAGATGCGTGAGCCACTGCCTTCATTAGCAATTACTTGTGATAGATTTAAAATGTCGGACAGAGCTGTGGCTGCTATTGCTTCTGCAGTATTGGCAGATCTTAAAATTGTTACTCCCGAAGACAAAGGGAATATTATAGACAGAAGTAAGCTAAGACGTGAAAGACAAAAACAGAGAAAGGAACTACAACAGATAGGAGAGCCAAAAACCATGCGGGGATTATACTTTGATGGCAGAAAGGATAAAACAATGATTCAATTCCAGGAGAGTGATGGCTCTAACCACCAAAGAACCAAACGCGAAGAGCATATCAGCATAATATCTGAACCACACTCTCTGTACTTTGCACATGTGACACCTTCCAGTGGCAAAGCTAAATACATTTGCACAGCGCTAGTGAATTGCTTGAAAGAAAGGAATGTTGATATAGGGAACATCGTTGCAGTTGGCTGTGATTCGACAGTGGTTAACACTGGTAGTATTGGAGGCACAATAAGATTACTGGAAGAAGCCTTTAATAAGCCATTGCAGTGGCTGATAGGCCTTTTACACTTTCATGAACTTCCATTGCGCCATCTGTTTCATCACTTGGATGGTACCACTACTGGACCAAGAGCATTTTCAGGAGAAATTGGCCGAGCACTTTCAGACTGTGAAAAGCTTCCCATAGTTAACTTCAAACCCATTGAAATTCAAGAGGACATGTGTGAAGTTGATGTAGATGACATAAGTACTGACCAGAAATACCTTCTTGAAATTCACAAGGCTATATCAAGTGTAACATTCTCAAAGACTCTTAGTCATAAGAGTCCAGGCAATATATCACATTCAAGGTGGATCACCACAGCAAACAGGACTTTGCGGTTATATGCAAGCACAGAGAATCCTTCAGGCAATTTACAAGAATTAGCTACTTTCATTGTTAGGGTATACGCACCGATGTGGTTTCAGATAAAGCGTAAACCATTATGCCAATATGGTGCTAAACATATGTGGCATATGATTGCAAGAAGCCGGTATCTCCGTGAAGAGCTTAGGAGAGTACATGACTCAGTCATTCAGCGAAATGCATATTACGCAAATCAAGAAAACATTCTCATTGCAATGATAGCTGATGAAAGGGAGCATGTGCGTCAGTTGGGATTTAGGCGTATCATAAAAGCAAGGGCATGCATTCAAGAAACAGATGTTATCAGGTATTTTAAGGTGCCAGAAATAAATTTTTATGCCAAAGACTATACAGATCTCATTATGTGGCAAGATTTTCAGATAGCAGAACCACCGATAACCAAAGGAGTTTCTCTTGATGATATTGAATCATGCATCAAACATGGTACTACTCTTCATTCATAATTATTTCAGTTTCCATGTCATACACAAGCCGTAGAGAGATGCGTCAAGCTCGTTACAGACGCTGCTGGATCAGTCTGCGGACCTACAAACAGAGACGGTTGGATTCGTGCTACATTAGAATCAAGGAAAAAACAGCCAAAATTTGACACAAAAGCAAATTACTAAATAGTCTTCAGCAAGAACCCTTTCTAGAGGGAGGTTGGTTTGGGAAAGGGTGGTAACTCCGCTAAGGCACGAAATAACGTTTCTTAACTGTCTCAAGCCAGTATAAAGGAGGAGAGACATCCTAATTTATTACTGTTCCCTTTTTCAAGTAAATACAGAATCATACTTAATTGTCATTTTTAAGTTAACTTCAGCCCTCTTGTGGCAGCTGAAGATATTAAGCATATAAAAAGGCATTTTTACAAAACGAATTCTTATCATTTATGAATCTTAATCAATCTATTAGATAATTCTACGATAAACTTTTATAATAGTTTGATAAACCTAAAATAGAAGCATTTTTTCCTTTTTACTAAAAATTGTGTTAACGTTAGCCCCCTGGTGGCAGCTGAAAATATTAAACAAATGAACTCATATTTTGGCAGATATATATCGTCCACTAAATGCAACTTTTAATCACTATTAGAACTTCATACTAGAAAAAAAGTATTTTTCGCTCCACCCTACCACCCATGCTGCTTTTTCTACCTCTGATTTTAGCTTCGCTTAACCTTGGAAATATATTTCTCAAATAAATAAACGCCTCACTGTTCTTGTCCATAGCTTTCACAAAGTTTTTCATCAAGCCCAGTTTGATGTGAAGTGGTGGCACTAACACTTTTTTTCGATCAACTAAATGCCCATTGGAAATATTTGTCTGTCCTGGAACAAAACTCATCCTGGGAGGCCAATCTTTACAGACAAAATGGCAGTCTCTAGCGCGGTCCCACTCGCATAAAAAGCAGCAATATTTTGTGTACCCTTGCTGCATTCCAAGGGTACACTTATATTTATTATAGTTAATATTTATTATAGTTAATGGATCTAAGTAAAATACGCATATTCTCATGTTTCTTTTATGTAGACCGCATGTGCAATTGGGACAGAAGGATAAGTATTTCCGTTGTGTAGAAGCACTGCCTTCAAACTTAATTTGGAGGAACCAATGAAGAGACGCCATTCTTCCGGCTTGTGTTGATGCCCCAAAGACTCAATTAAATTATCTACATCATTCCAAAACACAATATCATCATTTGTAGAAAAAAGGTAATGAAATAATTCTGACGCTTTCTACATGAAGTTATGTTGGTACCCTTTCTTTTCTAAAAGATTCCACTCTTGCAGCCTAGATTCTAGAAGTTCAGCCTGATTTTTCGAAAGATTCAAATCTCTCACAAGATCATTTAGTTCTGCCTCTGTAATAAGGTGAAGTGACGATGGTGTGGATTAGGGCGGATCGAAAATGAGGTTTTTAAACTTGTTTTCGAAATTCAAATATGGCTAGTGCGGAAAATATGTGGGTGCTATAGATAATGACTGTGCATAAATATTAGTCCTGCGAAATTATATCTTCAGGTGCCACAAAGCCGTCGAAAAAAGTGAAATATAATGATTTTCTTATATTCTGCATTAGTACAATAACTGAAACTTACTTGTTATTATTATATATTAAGTGTTCCAATTACCAAAATAGTTACTGAATTACGCAGCTCTTAGTTTATTTAGATCAATGTTCTTTTGATTAATGATCTAAATAATCCAGAACTCACCACGAGGAGGTGGCTGCATGTCGAGCTCCACCCATGCCCTCCCAACCACCCATCCTTGCGCATGTTTTTTTCTATTAACGTTTTATTTAAACTTTATATTCAGCTTTACTTTCGAATGATGGCATTTTTTTACGTGACTGAAGTGTTGATCTTATGAAGCCATCTCGCGCGTTCAATCCAAATACTTTTGATGATGCTTCAGTCACTAATTTTACCATTCTTTCTACTACTTGTGTATGACAAGGGAATTTCTCGAATGGAGGGGTACTCTTGTTTTCGATGAATTCTTCAATCTCATTTTCTGTCAGGTGTCTTGTCACAGGTGATTCAGTGACAATGCATTTTTGCCAATTAATTAAATCAGTATAATCAGTAGCTTCAAATTGAATAACAGGTACTGTGAAACGCCTCACAACTTTTTCCTTGTTTGTTTGCCTTGCTTTCTTTATTCGCCTCCACGCTAATTCTCTTATGGCGCTGCGGTCATCATGAATCATTGATGCTAGAATATTTTCTGGATTTGCAAAAAATGCATTTTTTTGTATGACAGGGTTTACAATATCCTTTACTTCGTCATTCAGTGTTCTTGTTAGTTCAATAGTTTTGAAAACATGTTTTGAGCCATTGACAAAAGACGTACTTTGCTTAATAGAAAACCACATTGGGATGTAGACCTTCATTATAAAAGAAGCAATGTTCATGAGGTTCTCAGATGGACTTACAGTTGAAACGTATAGACGAAGCAAACGATTTGCTGTAGTCAGCCATCGTGAATGTGCCATTTTGCCTGGACTACGATGAGCAAGATCTGGAGAGCAATATCCCTTTGTTATGGCCTGATGAATATCAATTAGATATTTTTGGTCGGTGCTAAGATCTTCACAGTCTACAGTTGGTTCCTCAGCATCAATCCTTTCAAACTCGACAATAGGAAGACTCTCACAGTTCTCTAATTCCCTGCCAATAGGACCGGTGAATCCGTGGGGGCCAGATGTTTTTCCATCCAGCTTTGCAACTAAATGGCGTAATGGCAATTCATTGGCATGGAGCTGGCACACTAAATGTTGAACTGGCTTCTTCAGCTTCAATTCTATAAGCCTTATAACGCCTCCCTTTTCTCCAGTGTTGACTGCTGCACCATCGCATCCAATGGCAACAAGGTTTTCCAGGTTCATGTCATTATTTCCAATATACTCAAACATTCCTTTACATATTTCTTCAGCTGATCCAGAATTCACAGAATAATGGCCCAAATAATCTGAACCAGGTTCTCTCACTAAAGTGATATGTTCTTCTGTTACCTTCTTCTGATATACTTTGGACTCCTTTTTTTTTGGAAGAGTGTAGAATCTTTTCGACCATCAAAATAGATTCCTCTGATTGGGACCTGATTTTGATCTTTCATAATTTCTGATCTCTTCTTTTGTCTTTCTCTTCTGATTTTACTCCTATCCACTACTTCAGATGTATTGTCAACAGAAACTTCTCCAATATCTTGCAATACTGCACTAACAATGAATGCTGCAGCTCGATCTGAAACTGCAGTCCTGTCACAAGCAGTAGCCACTGAAGGTAGATTTGTAGTTTTCCTTTTCTTGAATAATTGTTCTTCAGGTTGTTCGAGCTTTCTCTTCGAGCTAACTGGCTCTGGAAATGTATCGTCTGATATTTCGCCAGATTCACTTTCACTATTTGATGTCGATGATGATAATTCAACATTTGTATCCTGCAATTTCTCCTGTGAAGATTCTTTGGTGAGCCTCACAGCTTCTTTTTGCTTTCTTAGCAACGTAGATGCTTTTTTCTTTGAGAGTGTAATATCTACTCTATCAATAAACAGTTTTCTTTCACTCCTTTGATCTAAGAGGAACGTCACTTCTTCCTTTGGAACCGTTTTTTCTTTGGGACAAGAACATTGTGTTAGTACTTTGCACTTGCACGCTGCAATGTCAAAAAGTTTCGTGTGTGCTTCTTTTTTGAACATATCAATCTTTGCTTTGTAAGCTTCAGAATTTTTTCTGCTTTGGTATGGCTTCATAATGACACGATACTTTTCGTGGTAGCTTCTGAACATTGTTTCAATTCGCCTGTCTGACAGAATTGGGACGGAAGCATTTTCCCAAATTGTTTTCAATTTATCAACAACTTGTTCTAATATTTGAGATATTGAAGGATCTTTATTAGTATTCTGTTTCAAATCGTTTCTTACAAACAAGTAATATTAAAAACTCCTTCGTATGTAGGAAGATTCCTGTGCCACAAATCTTCCCCCATACCAAACATGGGGCACTCAGTTGAGGCCCTGGTTGATTTTGCACAAACTCGAGACATTTTGAAAGTATACAAATCTGAAAAAGAAAGAGCTAATATCAATTATACGTTAATTTCAGTTAATAGTACATGGCAAACTTAGGGCAACACAATACAGAAATGCAAAATATATAAGAAATATAGTTTAGACTATCTGAGTAACGCCAACAACAGAACACCCACCTGCTACGAGAGCGACAGCTACACTGAACCGAGGTACTCACGTGACAGCTGAGTGAGCTGACTATAGAAAACTGTTTTTAGAGAATAGAAACTTTTTTTAAAGGTTGACTGAGCTATTTTTATACAAGTGTGAATAAATTCTTGTCTATTGTGCATCGTGGACTCTTCTGTAATTATTGGTTAAAATCTGCTTTTTTCAATTTTTTTCAATATTGAAGGTCATTGTGGCACCTGAAGATATTAATGTTATGATTTTAAATTTATACCAGCTTATTTCCTCACTACTCCACACATTTTCCACACTAGCCAATTTGAAAATTCGAAAAATGAGTTTTTCACTCCGCCCTAGTGTGGATGGTAGAAACTCTGGATCTGCAAACTCACTGGCTGCTTGTGGTTCAATTTCAATTTCGGAGTGGCAATATTCTTCGTTCAAAGTCCAATCTTTTGGTGGCTTAGGAACTGGCAGGGTTTCATCGTGAGGAATTGGTCGCATAGCTGAGGGCAGGTTTGGGTATCGTATTGCATGTTTGGATTTCGAAGAGAAACCTCGTATATTTGTTAAACAAAAGTAGCAGTCACTAACATGATCTTTTGGCTCTCTCCAGACGATAGTGACAGCAAACGGCATTGATGGACGTGAACCTTGTAACGACGCTATTAAGCTCCTTGCACACGAATTTCAACATTTGTTGGGAGCCCAGCTTCTGTCCTGATCACCCATTTTGCATCCAAAATATAATTCATATGCCGGGTCTTATTAAAAATTTGGACTGTGTTCGAATTTTTTGAAACTTGCATTACAGATACAGTTTTTCGCGCTGATTTCAAGTATGAAACTCATTTTTTGCGGAAAGTTTTTATTCGTATGTTATAAGTCTATGAATTAGAAGTGCTTGCCAATCATGCTTAACATAAGCTCGTACAAATTTTGCCCTTTGTGACGCTGGCACCACACAAACTCGCACAGGTACCCATCCAACATTTGGCGATGAGTACCGGCTTGTTTCTTGTTTCTGCGCTTGGCAGCGTTCCATAACGATTCAATTTTTTGCGTGTTTGCGCCCATGCCTGGGTCAACAAAGTATCGGCTGTGGTTGACCGTTAGGTGCTTGTAGTTATAGCCGGGCAGCTTGTTCACGCCCTCGTACGCGGCCCAGCAGTCGCTTACAATTGTCGTGCCCGGTAGAATGTTGGCCGTTATGCACGACGTCAGCGTAGCACGATCTCGACGTGGAACGGCATATAAAAAGCATTCGCCGGTGTCCTGACAAATGCCGCCGAACACCCATTGTTCGGGCAGCATGCGTCCAACGCTATACTTTCGTCTTGAAAAGAGGGTTTCATCGATTTCAACGATCTTGTTCAGTCCGCCAATCATCACCGGATTAGCCAGAATGTCAATCGCGCACACCTGGGTAAAAACCATTTACCATTAGGTCAGTTCTTGTCTAAAATATGGTTTGTATAGCTTAAGGTTAGGTTAGGTTAGGTTTAGGTTAGGTTAGGTTATTAACAATAACAAACTACTTACTTCTCGCATGTAGCTGCAGAAGTCGACTGCGGTTGGGTGGCTCATACCCAATTCATCCGCGCAAAATTTCATCGATGTGTATTCTTTTGTCCAGTAGTAGATAAACTGAAGAATTCTTGCCAGATCAAGATTCGTTCCATCCAGCCATGTGCTTTTTCTGATGGTGAGTTTGTCATTACACCCTCCTTTCTGACAGCGCCAATTGAATCTTCCGTCAATACATTTTATTTGCATATCGTGGCGTTTTCGGCATTACTTCTTTCTGGGCACAATCCCCACACTTTGCATTTAGTGCAAGGCATCAGTTTCGCTTAACAAAAACAATGATTGTAGGATATCACTCATTTTCACTCACCAGCAAAAACAGGCACTGTTCCTGCAAACAAACGTCAATAAAATGTTAAATATTTATTTCGGCAAAAATGAGTTGCATAAAAGCATAAAAAACTGTACTAGTGACAAAATTTTCATAAAAATTTAACACAGTCCAAATTTTTAATAAGATCCCTGGTTACACATTTTCTAGACATTATTGAAGTTAAAACGCGAAAGTAATGAATGTTTTCGACAAAAGACGTTAATAAACACAGTGGATCCAGCAGAAAAGTACCTTAACACCAAACATCAACAGAGCACCTGAAACAATGAAAGAAAATAACAATTTTCCACTTGGCAGCCACTGTGAAATCACCTGACCACCTTTGCTTAGCAGGCGTTTGATATAATTTGGATAATTTTGGTGGAACATTAACGTAGTTTTCTGGAAAAATGGTGGGTGTTAGAGAAGAAAATAATAACATATTCGTAATCAGCGCATCAGAATACCGGTACATATAAATCAGCAGAATTTGTGCAAAGGACGGAAATTGTGTTGTGCATAGTGATGGATCGAATAACCGCAACCGCAACCGCAACCGCACTACAACCGCACAAAAATTCACAACCGCAACCGTAACCGCAACCGCCGTTCCATTAATTTGACCTATTCTTTCATAATAGCTATATAAGTTTAGAATATACTTCATTTAAATAGTATTTATTTAGTAAATACCTTATGTTGAACACAAGTTTTGCAACACACAAATAGCGGTAGCGATGTATTGCAAAACTTGTGTTCAACATAAGGTATTTACTAAATAAATACTATTTAGTATATATTATGTACCAAGTGTGGCTAAATCGCACTATAGTGGCTAAATCCAGTTAATAATTACGCATTTTTCCTAGTATATGATAACCGCAACCGCAACCGCGGTTGGAAAAAATTCGACAACCGCAAACACAACCGCAACCGCGGTTGTGAAAAACCGACCACTCGATCCATCACTAGTTGTGCAGTGTAATTTATAAATAACTCTAATTTAATGCATAAAATTAGGAAAAATTTAGTTATGATAAAACAACACATATTTACGAAGTTATTATGAATTTGTAGAAATAGAGTAATTCAAGCAACGTTGATTAATATTTATATTGCAGATGTTCCAGAAGCAAAAGATGTGAATTAAGTCTGCACCAAAACTATGAAAAGGAACCTTTTTTCGGCACCTTTTGTTTGTTTGTTCTATTATTTAAAATATAATGTTTTTCTCAGACACTCTCTTCAGTTTAATACAGTATCATCTTAATAACTATTATGTTACAAAATTTCAGAATGCACACGTGCATTAAAATAGTAAGATGAGATAATTTACGTTAGGTATTATTTTTTATTCGTTGCAACGTCAAAGGTTGCATGATAAAAGGGACTTACAACTAAACCTGGAGGGGTACATAATAGAAAAATAGTACATTGATTTCCCATTTAACCACTTAACAGATTGAATGTCGCTTTACTTCGCTGATCTCACTGGAAGCGGTCTGAAGGCTTGGGTTAACCATCTATTCCTCCCAATTTAAACTATACTGATACATTTATCATATGCTTTTCGGTAGTATTAAAAAAAAATTCTAAAAACTGGTTTACATAACGGTCGTTTAGAATGTCCTCATATGGAGTGAAATGAAACAAATGGAATGCCATGTAATATTTAATGTTTTGCATATCCTCCATCCGCTTCTATGACATCACTGAGACATCTGAGCATAGATGCTACAAGACTTTCAAAATAATTTTGAGTTCTTCACAGATTCTCCCACACATTATAAGCAATGTGTCTTAAAAGATTTATCTCATTACGCAGTACTCTATCCCCAAATTCCTGTACTACTATACCCAAAACATTTTCAATTAGGTTTTAGTTTGGCGAGTTTTGCAGGTCAATCAGTTGTTATTATGTTATCGTTGTTATCAGTCAATTGACGCACCACGAGAGCTGTATGTATGGCATTATTATCATTTATTAAAGAAAGTGGCCCTTCTTGTTGAATAAAATAGGCCCTAACACTCGGTAGCAGGACATACTTAAGATATCGACATACTGCTCTCTTGTCAATCGTCCTTCAACCTTTGTAACTTCACCAATTCTCACTGCAGACATCCATGCTCCCACCCAACATTAACTCGTTTCTGTTCTGTTGTCTGAATGTTTGCCTCAAGGTATCTAGTACCGCGCGCATGGTACCAATGACTTGGCCTATGATACTCAGAAGAACAATTCTTTCATCAAGGTCAAGATACGTGCGACCAAAGTTCAGTTTAGCAAGCTCTTGTTGCTCCGTCAACAAAGGTTTTTTGGCAGGAATATGGTGAGAAATATTGTTTTCCACCAGACGCCTAAAACTAGTACGGCTGCTTTATAAGGTAGAGCCAGCTGACGAACAATGTCCTTTAAAATTGTAAATAGATGTCCATGAACATGGTCTGAAATTACTGATTTTATTTCATGTTACATGCATATTCATTTCAAAATAAGAAAACATTTACACCAATAATTATGTACTGTATATGTATTATGTAGTGGTGTACCAATTAATCAGCATCAACATCGGCACCGACAGAATGAATCGCCATGTTTTGGGTCTCGGCATCGGCCAAATTTAGCCGATTCTCTCACCGATTCTTTGTAATTTTAAAAATTTCATTCAAAACAAAATCTATATTTATAGAAAATTGAACAAAAAAAAAACACTATTTATAATAATTTATACTAATTTCAAAGTGTAATTACATAAAAATATTTTACATTCACGAAAAACGGAAAGCCTAATAAGTTAAGTTCCCCATAAATTTACATTTTCCCTAACTAGCTAATCTCTAAATATTATAAACTATTGTAATCTACTCAATATTAATAATAATTCTATATTAAGCTGTACTTTCTAATTTATATTTTAAACCACCTTATTATGTTGACTTTATTTTAAGTATTTTAATAATTTTATAAACCCAAATTACAGTATATATCCATTTTTATTCAAATTGGGAAATTTTAATAAAAAATTTTGTTGTTGTTGACATTGTTGAAGAAAGAAAAAACCTTAAACATGAGGAAAAAATTGGGATTAGGTTCCCAAACATGGCCGAGCGAATGCCAAAAAGCCATATTTACAAAAAATAGAGTCCCTACTGCTATAAAAGACAAATCCACATACAGGGTGTACACAAATTATCTTTACAACTTCTCTCTCAAATAAAAATATTACAAAATGAGGTACACATACCGTTTTTGCGCCATTTGTGAGAGATCGTAATAGAGTTTCACGTGGTAGTTGTCAGATGTCAGATTATTGTACAGGGTGTACACAAATTACGAAATTGGTAAGAAATTCCCTTAACATTCATTTCCCAAATAAGTAGATTGGCCATAACCACAAACACATTCAACTTGGGCACCATTTGTCACACGTAAGACGTCCAAACGGTATTCTATCTCTATCCATGTACCCTGCAACATTTCAACGTCAACTCTTGCAACAGCAGCAGCAATTCTGGTCTTTAAATCATCGATGTTGGCACTGGAGTTGTGTACACGCAGTCTTTTACATAACCCTATAGAAAAAAGTAACAGTGTGTTATGTCTGGTGATCTGGCCGGCCAAGAGATGGGCCCTCCACGGCCAATCTACCGATTTGGGAAATGCATGGTTAGGGAATTTCATCCCAATTTCGTAATTTGTGTACATCTTGTACAATAATCTGACATCTGACAACTACCACGTGAAACTTTATTACTTTCTCTCACAGATGGCGCAAAAACGATATGTGGGCCTCGTTTCCTAATATTTTTATTTGAGAGAGAAGTTGTAAAGATAATTTGTGTACACCCTGTACAATAAATAGATTTCCAACTCTAAATAAATGAATTGCAGAGTATTTACAACAATAAAATAGGGATTTAATAATGTAACCACAGTAACCACCTTCGTCATTTATTGCTGCTAATTGTTCAGGAAATTCGGAGGCAGCCCAAGAATCTGCACTTGCAGCCTCACCTTGCACAGATACTGTATATTATGTAGGTTAGCACGTTCTTTAAACGTACGATAGCTGACTGTTCGAGAATGTTCGAGAACGCTCACGGGTGCTTCGACGTTCGGATAGTGATGTTCGTAATATCGGATTCGAACGTTCGAATAGCGGAATGAGGTATTAAAGTAAAATGTTTGTAAAAGCGATTGTTCGGATAGCGGATGTTCACTTTACTTTAAATATTGGGATTCAATTTATGAAACTAAACTAAAATTATTTTATCATTTTACTGAGCAATAAAACCTTTTAACATCATTTTAGTTAGGTATGTGAGTAACAAATTCTGGTGCTGTATATTGTGGAGTGAGCTGAGGAAAAGCATTGAAACAAATTTGAACTGTAAAAATACGAAAATTGAAAGTTTTCACATTAGATTAGTAAAATTTACGAAAGGAATTGATTTTCTAAAATCGGTATCGTAAATTTTTCATGGAATCGGCATCGGTATCGTAAATTTTTCATAGAATCAGCATCGGTATCGTCATTTATTTTTCATGGAATCGGCATCGGTATCGTCAATTTTTCATGGAATCAGCATCGGTATCGTCATTTATTTTTCATGGAATCGGCATCGGTATCGGCTAAATTTTGGAATCGATACATCACTAGTATTATGTATATGTAAAATCTATCGCGTATTAATTAATATTTTTCAATAATAATAATAATAATAATAATAATAATAATAATACTTAATTATAAGTTTACAGTTTCCCCGTACATTTATTGAGAAACGATATTTATAATTTTATTGACACTCATTTATAAATTTGCACATAACAGTCGAAACATGTCCACATATGAAGGTTACACAGAACATCATACACACATTTATCAATATTTTTCACTGTTTGGTCATGATAACGTTGCATATAACATACTACAGCAGTATCCTTGGAGGAGATTGTACACACCAGTCGACCAGGGAAGTACTCCGGGGGGGGGGACGTTAGTCAGAAGACAGGGAGTGCTGGAACTTACGTTTCTCCTGCTACTGTCCTCCTCAGCTGAATTTTTTCGTGTCTCACCTACCCTGTGAACAGTCCAGCATTCTCTCAAACACACACTTCTCTCCCTATTGTTTACTACACATCCATGCATCTTACACACTGCATAATCTTTTCAAAATTAATAAAAACCAATGGTAACGACTTCAAGAGCCTCAGAGTTCCTTGTGGAGGACATCATAAATGTCCCCACTTCTGATTCCCAAGCTGCGATACCGGGAACGCGAACCCGGGCAGCGGGACCGGTTCTGCTACTGTCCATTCAAGATGTTCTGGGCCTCTGCCTGATTCACTTTTCACAAACTTCTGTAAATTTGTGGCCTTTTCTGAAATTTTCAATCTGCTGAAAACTATCTCTTCTCCTCTAATCCTCGCCTCATCCTCACTGAAACTCAGGTGTTTGAAACGACTGACAGCAACCACCGTTTCTGTACCCTGTTACTTTCTCCATACTTAATTTCACTCCAAAGGTGGATGTTGCGTATACTGTATGTACGCAATGATCTAACTTGGTCTCGTATTCCTGAACTTGAATCCTCCGAATTCTATATCATCTGGCTGCGACAAACATGCAAGTCTCACACTAAATACAGTACATCTGCGCTGTTTACCTTTCTCTTAATTCTATTGACTATCCAAAATTCTTTGAATACCTCACTTCCAAAGTGGAATACATTCTATTCCACTCTCCTTTTGCTGAAATTCTACTTCAGGTGATTTCAGTGTTCACCAGCACCTTTGGCTTTCCTCCCATTTTACTAACATCACTGGTGAACTAGCTTACAACTTTTCTATGCTGAATGACCTTCAACAGATTGTACAGCACCCTACTCACATCCACGATCGCCGAAGAGATAGGATCAACATTCTGGATTTATTTCTTACCTCTCATCCTTCTTCTTACACTGTCAAACTTTTTTCTCCGTTGGGCTTCTCCGACCATAATCTTATTTCGGTTTCCTGTCCTATTGCTCCAATTCGGCCTTTGGATCCTCCCAAAAGTAGGTGGTCTTTGGCACTTTAGCTCCGCTGATTAGGAGGCCTTTAAGCAGTACTTCTGTGATTTCCCATGGAATGATTACTGTTTGCGTGATTGGAGCCCCTCCGAGTGTGCTATGCGCATCACGTAGGTGATTCGCTAGGGCATGGAGGCGTACATTCCATATTCTATTCCTACTACTAATGCAAAAAATCCTTGGTTTAACTTTACTTGTTCTAATGCTATCCGCAACAGAGAGGCTTTCAGAAGGTACCGTCGCTATCCAACTTTTGACTCTCACTCATCTTATATTTCTGCCCGGAATCGTGCAAAATCTATTCTTCGACTCTCCAAAATTGTTTCATCTGACAAAAATGTGAAAACCAATCCAATTCTAATTCTTCTTGCTCCTAACATCTAGCCAAGAACCTCTCCAACAATTTTATTTCTCCTTTCCGTCCTCTTTTACATTCCGATGACTCAGTTGCCGTCCCTTCTCCTGATAAAGCTGAACACTTACGCTCAAATATTCCTCTCCAATTCAACCTTGGACGATTCTGCTGCTGTTCCTCCATCTCCTCCTCCCTCCGACATAATTATGCCTGAAATTAGAACTTCCTCCAAAGATGTTTCTTCTGCACTGCCTGAGCTCAACTCTAGGAAGGCGTACGGTCCTCATGGTGTTCCTCCTGTTATTCTTAAGCACTGTGCTTCTGTGCTGTCACCCTGCTCAGGCAAACTCTTCCGTCTTTGTCTTTCATCTGTACTTTTCCTTCCTGCTGGAAGTTCGCTTTCATTCAGCCTGTCCCAAAGAAAGGTGACCGCTTTCAACGCGCCAACTTTCGTCCAGTTGCTTTGATTTCTTGCCTTTCTAAAGTTTTTGACTCTATCCTTAATAGGAAGATTCTTAAACACCTTTCTTCCCACAATCTTATTTCAGATCATCATTATGGGTTTCGCAAGGGACTCTCTACTGGCGATCTTCTTGCATATCTCTCTGACTCTTTACGAGGCTGAGATTGCGCATTATATCGATAGGCTTAAAGTTAGCAAGGCTCCAGGCCCTGACGCTTTTTATCCCAGACATTTGAAAGATTTGAAAGAAGTTATCGTAGGCCCCTTAACGAAGATTTTTAATCAGTCACTCGAAACGGGGATTATTCCTGAAGACTTCAAATTAGCTAACGTCACGCCTATTTTTAAAAAAGGCGACCGCGCAGTAGCTAGCAATTATAGGCCCATTAGCTTAACGTCAATTGTCGGTAAACTTTTGAATCCGTAGTTAGGGATCGTATCATCGATCACTTAGAAAGTAGAGATTTGATTAATAGTAGTCAGCATGGGTTTCGACGCCATAGGTCTTGTTTAACTAATTTGTTAGAATTTTATAACGAAATAGTGCGCGAATACGATAGGCATAGAGCAGCTGACGTTATTTATTTAGATTTTAAAAAGGCGTTCGATACAGTTCCGCATAGGAGACTAATTGCGAAGGTCAAAGTGCACGGTATACGCGGTCAGGTAGCTAACTGGTTAGAAGAATGGCTTCGTGCTAGGAGACAGAGGGTCGTAGTTAATGGTAGTGAATCGGGGTGGTTAGATGTAGGTAGCGGTGTGCCACAGGGTTCAGTGTTAGACCCATTGCTATTCGTAATTTACATTAACGACATAGATGTAGGTTTGACTAGTAACGTGTCAAAATTCGCGGACGATACTAAAATAGGCGGTAAGGTTGTTAACGAGGACGATAGTAATAGGCTCCAAGACGATGTAAATAGGATTATGGAGTGGACAGATAAGTGGCACATGCAATTTAACGTAGACAAACGTAAAGTTTTGCATATAGGTTCTCGCAACAATAATTACACGTACACGATGGATGATAGGGAGTTAGCGAGCGTTGACGAGGAAGTAGATTTAGGCGTACGCGTATCTAAGGATTTAAAGGTTAGGAACCAGTGCCTGGAGTCTTGCGCAAAAGCTAATAGGATGTTAGGCTTCATAGCGCGTAATTTCGAATTTAAATCGAAGGATATTATATTGCCCCTTTACAAGTCCCTAGTCAGGCCTCATTTAGAATATGCAGTTCAGTTTTGGTGCCCGTACTTGCGTGAGGATATTGATAGGTTAGAAAGGGTTCAACGTCGTGCCACGAAACTGATTCCGTCATTGCGCAACAAGCCTTATGAAGATAGTATTAAAGAGTTAGACCTGTATTCACTCGAAACTAGAAGATTAAGGGGGGAGCTTATTGAAGTTTTCAAAATCGTTAATAACATCGATAACGTAAATTTTGACAAATTGTTCACTTTCGATAATAGTAATACTCGCAATAACGGATTTAAGTTGCGTGGCAGACGTTTCATTACTAATATCGCTAAAAACTTCTTTACCTTTAAAGTAATTGATAAATGGAATAATCTTCCCGCGTCAGTCGTTCATTCTACCAGCGTTAATATGTTTAAGAACCGTATTGACAGACATTTTAAAAGTATTAACGTTGTTTAATATAAAAAACAAAGTTAGCAATAGGAGCTCTGGTGGTGGTGCTCGAAGATGAGTCTGTTGACGATGAATGCCAGCTTGTGACATGCTAGCGTGTGATGCCAGCAATAAAATTATTAAAGAAAAAAAATTAGACTAACACGAACGTAGATGTAGCTCGTAGCGTAAACTAGCACACTTTTTGTTTAACTTTACCTACATTTTTTTTTTTTTTTTTTACTTAACCTTTCCTTACTTTGCATGTCTGTAACTCTCTTTTCTTGCATGTTTGTAGTTTGCATGGTATGACTGTGAGTTAAGACTGTTTGCATGGTTTGTAAGCGTTCTTATTTTACTTCTTTTCATCTTTCACCCCTCTCCTATTCTCCGACTATTTTTCTGACTTCTCGGCAGTGGCCGGCGGATGATGATGGTGAGTCTTTTTTCTCTTTTTCTGAATGAAAGTTAACCCACGAATGATAGGTGTTGCTCCTTAATTAACCCCTTATTATCTTCTCTTCTCTTAACCCCCTACTCTTTCCTTTCTCTCGGGCTAACCTTGGAGTGGATCTTAGGGTCTTTGTTAGCCTTAGCTTCTGTAGATCTGTAGATCCTCCTTTCTGGATTTCGGTGAAACTTTTGCTATTGCGCTAGACATATCGAAAGCTTTTGATAGAGTGTGGCACAAATCTTTAATTTCCAAACTGCTCTCTTTCGGTTTCTATTCTTGTATCTGTGCCTTCCTCTCTAATTTCCTTTCTGGCTAATCTATAGCTGCGGTTGCAGATGGCCACTGTTCTTCTCCTAAAGCTATTAATAGTGGTGTCCTATCCACTCGTATGCCGATGATCCCACTCTTCACTTCTCCACCCGCTTCACAAAGCGTCCCTCTCAACAGTCACTCCATGTTTCGCGTAGGATGGCTATGGTGCACCTGATTTCTGATCTTTCTGCTCTCTCTGATTGGGGCAGATAAAACCCTTTAGCTTTCAATGCCTCAAAAACTCAGTTTGTTCATCTGTCTACTTGTCACAAACTTCCACATGGCTATCCCCTTACCCTGAACAATGCACAACTCAGTCCTTCCTCTTCTCTTAACATTGTTGGCGTTTTCTTTTCTTGTGATCTTTACCGGAAAGATTACATATACTCTCTTTCTAAACCAGCTTCTAAGAGTTTGTGTGCTTCACCCTCTCCGCAATATCTTCAGCCCCACTCAGTTGCTGTCTCTGTACAGGGGTCTTGTCCGCCCCTGTATGGAGTATGCTTCTCATGTGTGGGGTGGCTCAACCCACACAGCTCTACTTGATCAGATGGAATCAAAGGCCTTTCGTTTCATCAAATCGCCGCCTCTTACTGACTGTCTTCAATCTCTCTCTCTTCGCCGCAATGATGCAGTTAAATTAACTGCATGCCTCCTCCTTTAAGGAAAGCATGCAGTACCAGACTTTCGACACATTCTCATTCCTTTTTTATCCAACTCTCTAACGCAAGGGTTAATTGGTATTTTCAATCTTTCATTTTCTCAACTGATCAATTCTGAAACAAGCTTCCTCAGTCAATCTTTCCCCCATGTCTACGACCTCCAATCCTTCAAGTGCAGAGTGTTCAGGCATCTCGAAAACCCTGCACCTTGATTTTGGTTAACTTCTTCCTCTATGGGGATGGCGTTTTTGCGGCTTTTGCTCTTGGACCCTCCTTTGTGCATAAAATGAAATCCTAAACTTCAGAAGTTCGACGAGGGTGACCAGATCTTCGTCTGGTGGGAATACTTCCTTTAGTATGGCAGCATGGAACCCAGCGCTGTGCGATTTTTCTTCTTTTATAGGCATACAAACGTTCAGCAACTTCATTTACGGATGATATAGCCTCTATCATTCCTACAAATTTAACCTTCTACTTTACCTTGTGTTGTTTCATGATAAGCACTTTGTCTCTCCATGCTGATTGTTTTTGAAAGCAAGTTAAATTCACTTTTTGATACAACCTCAAAAATATTGCAGAACGTACTTACTCAAGTAAACAAGTATGTAATTTTTGTTTTATTTTAAAACATAACTGCATTAAAAATGTGTAGAATTTACAACATACTCTAGTTTTATAATTTTATAATTACTTTGCTGCATTTGTTTGGCCATATGACGTGACCATAAAGAAATAAGAAGCAGATTTTTGCTTCTGACGTGACAATGAAATCACAGACTTAGACTTTATGATATAATATGAATAATATGATATAATATACAGGGTGGCCCATAAGTCCCACTCGGTTATAATTAAGACAAAAATACAAAAATCAAACAAAGTAAACCATCGATAATAAGTTTAGAAATATTGGAGCAAGTGTAGTTTACGTCCCACTGTGGTGCTTAGTGTAGTTTACGTTCCCCTACATTATCCTACTGTAGTTTACGTTCCCCAACTTTGTCCGCGAAAGTAGTATGGGCGCAAAAGGAGAGAGTGCAAAGCAATTGCAAATGTTGATCACTGTCGCAAAGGAAATGTTGCATAAGTTATGCAACAAAGGAGGAGAGGAGAATGCTCCAAGGGCAACAAGGGGTTATGCAACTTGGAGGCGGAGTTATCTCCCAAAAGAAAGAGAGAGAAGGAGAGAGAGGAAGAGAAGTGTTCGCCTGGCACGAACCAAGCGCATATTAAGACTTCAGCCGAGCGGCCGTTGTCTTAATATGTTCCTAATCAGCCAGCCGGCTTATCTGGCTGAGTTGCCAGTTTGCGCTATTTATTTAATTACAACATATATTCTGGCTTAATCCGACAGTTGGCATAATCCGTCAGCGGGATTAATCAGCCAGTTGGCTTAACCCGCCAGTTGGCTCAGAAGGCGTAAATGGCTTGTTCAGGTGTACAGGTTGAGTTGCCAGATTGCGCTATTTATTTAACTAAAGCACATATTCTGACTTAAACAGCCATTTGGCTTAGAAGGCGTAAATGGCTTGTTCACTGTTCAGGTGTACAAGTTGAGATGCCAGATAGCACTATATATTTAATTAATGCATATATTCTTTACAGTTGGTTTAGAAATCCGTTTTAGAAGCCAGCCAATTGATATAATTAAATGCCGTGTACAACCAAAAGAATTAAATAAAACACCATTACATCATTCTGTTTATTTAGACGAATTAATGGTATCAGAAATATATAGAAAATAAATACACAATGGAATATATATGATCAAAAATAATAATAGCATAAGAAACAGACGATGAATATATAATAAATATACCAGTGATGTAGGTCTCGAGATCGGTCTCGGTCTCGAGACCGATCTCGAGACCCAATTTGCAGATCTCGATCTCGATCTTGGTCTCCGCTATTTAGATCTCGGTCTTGATCTCGGTCTCGATAGACGCGATCTCGGTTTTTCTCCCCGAGACCTTTCGAGACCTCTCGAGACCGTAATGAAAAATACATGTTTTGGCATACTCATGATGGTGGCGTGGTTGAACAGACACAATTCAGAATGTTTATGAAAGTTTGTAAAAGTAAGGGAATCTAGGTATTCACTAATCAGTCACCCTGTTTTGAGTTGCCACGTTTGTCTTGCTGGGGTGTGTGGGTCTGGATTTTTTTTAGGTTAGCGCTACAAAAATTGAAAATGGAAACACTAAATAGAGAATTATATATATATATATATATATATATATATATATATATATAAAGTAAATAAATAAAAAGTATATATATATATATTCATTTGTTAATTTATAGGCTACACTTTTTGCATTCAACACACTACATCTGAGAAAGTAGTTATTAGTTTATTAATATACTTAACATAGTCTAATTTCCATAGTAGTGTAAAACAAATTGAAAGGGCATGAGCTTGGTCTCGATCTCGATCTCGGTCTCGAATTTTAAGGGTCTCGATCTCGGAAGGTAGATCTCGATCTCGAACCTTTGATCTCGGTCTCGATCTTGGTCTCAAAGGATGAGGTCTCGGTCTCGGTCTCAGTCTCGGACTTGGTGGTCTCGACTGCATCACTGAAATATACAATGGAATATTTATGATCAAAAAATAATAATAGCATAAGAAATACGAACGAGAAATATATAATCAATAATATGCAAAGCGTATAACCATCAATATATTAGTACAGCAAAAAAAAAAAAATATATATACATACACACAGTTATATTAAATACTTAAATATATTGAAAATAATAATATACGAAACGTATAATCAATTGCATATTAATACAGGAAATATATATATATATATATATATATATATATATATATATATATATATATATATATAAATAAATAAATAAATATACATCAAAATACTTTATGTTCTACAGGTTATATTAAATAATTAAATATATTGAAAATAATAATATACGAAACATATAATGAACTGCATATTAGTACATCAAAATACTCTATGTTCTACGGCGCAAACGCTAAACTCACACGTAATCGAGTCTGCATTCACATCGTTATTACTTTGCACTACACATTAAAACCGTGCAAGCAACACTTCACCGTTCAAGTTAAACGGATGCCTATACTCGATATAAATGGCTTTTATATCGTTCAATACTCTTTTTGTGCCCACTTTACATTCGGTTGGCAAGTTACTCAAAGGAAGTTCCATCGTATTCGCACGTCTATTCGGTTCAAGCTCTGAGATGACTATCAGCCACAGGTGGACGGATCGGCTCGACGGGCGGAGTGAGTCACGCTGATGAAACGTGTACGGGTTTGTTCGAACTCGTGTGTTTCGTGAGGTACACGGATGGGCGGCTCGCTGGGGGAGCGAGTCACACCATAAACTGCTGAAGCGTGTACAGGCTTGTTTGAAGACTTCTGCCCCTCGACAAACAGAATTTTCTGCTACATGAAGCAATACCGGCTTTAATGTTTTATCACTCACTAGACATTCATTTCCACAATCTAAACATCTTCACAATCCGGTGTACTATTTTAGAGAAACATATGCCCATATTTATCCTTTTTCTTTAACAAGCGACACTCGTCTCTAAAGTCTGTTAAAAACTCACACAGCCCACTAGCCACAACTTCAATACAAACCTCATGATATATATTAGTATAGTGGTAAAAATACTTAAGATTCTCCATGATGACAAGATTTACATTCTCAACAGTAGGGTACGAGTAGTCGGTATGATGTAACATGACATAATATCGCTTGTCACACCACTCATAAATAAGACTCACTATTCATAACCGTTGCTTATCCACTGAACGTGTTGCTTCTTCTACTTCGCAGTATATGTGAGCTTTTATAAAGGTTAGGTCTACAACATACTTCAATACATCGTTTGTACTATGAAATCCTACAATGCCCTCGCCAGAATACCCGCAGAGTATTTGAACATCTTTGTCCTTCGCACGGCTTAATGTAGCCTTAACAGTATCAAAGGAGGGTGGAATAGGAAGTTTTTCAGTATCCACCACATCTTGGCACTTTGCTGAATACCACTTCATAAACGTTGAACACGAATATAAAAGGTAACCATTACTATTTTTCGTCTACGCGGGAGAATATACATCTGAGCTCAAGGGTATGCAGAGGTCAACTGAGCAGGCAGGGATAGAGATATGCTCAGGTAGTGGCAGGAGTCACGTGACCGATCTTACAGTGAGCGGCGCTTAGCTTTTTATTGTACACACGAACACGTACGCACGCGAAGGAGAAAATGAAACCTTAATTGAAACAAGTATACCTGATAAATAAACATATCGTTAACAATACACATATATATAAATACAATCAAAGATTAAGGTATCCAAAGGGTACGGTATCATAGGTACCTTGCACCTGGTAACGCTTCCTATAGGTGTTACGGCATACCTTCGTGCCCCTAAGTTCCTTCACACACCCCAGTTTCTGCGCCCGAAAATTGTGTGTCCTCATAGTCATTTGGGCTGGCTGGTCTCCCTCATCTTCCAAGCACACGAGATCCTTCAACGAGTCAAAGTTAACGACTCGACGGTTCGCATGGTTAAGCGTGATACCCTTAGCCTTCACGATGTAATTCATATCATCCCTATCCTCACCCGTACCCCATAGGTTTATGGCTCTGTTGATAGAAAGGAGTCTGCGTATGCACCATCACCATACTCGTCCTTGATCTCATCAGTTAGCTCTCCGAGGTATTCCCCAAGAGCAGTTATGTATTCACCTTCCCTCGCTGTGAATATCACGCTATCTGTGTCAGCGTACAAAACCTCTGTCCAAGAGAGTGCAGTAGACCCCAAAGTTTGATGCGGGCGAAGGCCGTTGTGAAGTTGACTACAGGTATGTTTGTAACCCGTGAGGTATATGTGGCCAGTTCAGTGATGTACTTTATTATGTAAGTATTACCTACATTCACGATCTCCATAATCTCTTTATCGGGAGCGTTGGCATAATCCTAGACTTCATTATAACTTTGTGCCAAATGGACGTTCACTTTGACAGTATTCTGTGCAAATTTCCCCCAAAAACTGTTTAGTGTTTAGGCACAACTTTGCACTAATGCGCTTGCCAGAATTCTTTACAATTTGGAATCGGTCAAGCTGTATACCTTCATGGGCACGGTAACGCTGAATGTAAGCTGTTTTTTCATGTTCGGTATCAAACCCTCGCGGATATCCTGATGCTTCTACTTTTTCCTTCAAAAAGGCGTTTATATATGGTGTGAAAAGTTTGGGTAGCTTCTGAAACCTACTCACTTCATGTATCTTCAATATTTTATACCCATGGCGAACGGCTACGGGCAGCTCAGGGCTTGTATATACACCTCTGATCTTACGCTGGTGGGTTGTATGGTTACAATCACCGTTGTTCTCCTCTGCACACTTCACGCACAGGGGAAACATGAGCTTGTGATCTATAACGACGGGTAAGATCGGTATCCATAAATCGCGAGGGGGAAGCACGTCTACGAAAGAGAGTCCAAAGTAGAGCTCATTCAAATTAGCTGAAAACTCCTCGATTGTTGTTATGGTGGGATACACCATTTTTTCTGGGGCACCTACGGGGTACGGATTGTTCTTCATCACGTAGGGGTATAAAGAGAAGAAGCCGTAGTAGTGGAGTTTCACTCCCTCCGTAGGCGGAAAGTATAGCTTGAATGGGTTTGGTCGCCCTCCAAACAAGTTGTCACCGCATTTGAGGGGGTCCAGCACCATTGAACGTTTGATGGCCCTTATTTCTTCACGGTACTGGGCATTTTTTTCCATCCATGCATCATACTCATGCTCCCACACGATATTGTGAGTGAACTGGAAGCCTATAAGTTGATCACGGTTACGGGTCCATGCGAACCTGTTGGCATGGGGAACTTCCATAAAGGTCCCCTGTGAGAGCACACTCAGCGCGCGGGCATCCACCCAAAAAACACGACCATTGACCTTAACGGTTACTTCACCCGTGTTGTGGGCATGTTTTATGTATACCCCAGTCTGCTGCTGTAGGTGTATGAGCCAGTAAATAACCTTCTGCCCATAACTGCGGGGGTTGTTTCTGTGAATGATTGCTAAGGTGTCTTTAGGCATGAAGTTATTCTTGAACACTGTAAAAAATAATGAGGCGATCGTGGTCGCGACTTGCAGCGGATCGCATTTGAAACGGGTTATATCTATCCTTCTAAAGGCTTGAAAGCATACTCTAATTACACGTACGTCATTCACGCAAGCAATAACGTTCACATTCATTGGCTATATTGTATGGACAAGCTTCATTAAAACTGTTGTAGTAGCGGTCAAAATCTTCACGCTCACTATCACTCATGTTGGAGTAGTTAAAGTAATGTTTGGGTGGAGGTAGTCCTACGTAATTCAAAGTTTCGTTAGTGAGGAATGTGTAAAGGAAATACCCTATTGAAACTTCAGCGGCTACACCGATGACCTTGGGTAGCTTTGCTAACTTACAAGGTGTGAAGAGTTGGGTGTCTTTAAACTGTACATCACCTCTTATCTGGATCTGTATTAGTTTGTTGCCTCTTTTCAAGGGATCACCTGTAAATATCGCAGATGACTCGTGTTGAAGCAGCTCCTTATAATGGAACTGTGTGTCAAATTTCGTCCCGTTGTGGGCAAGAATATACACAGTAATTTTTTTGAACTTGTCCGCTAATTTTACAATATAGGATACAAAGAGTTTCCCAGGGCTGTCGTGTCCATTCGTTTTAAAAACGTTTGTCCGTTTTCCACACTTGTGGCACTCATCACACTCGAACTCCATGCACTCATCACAGATAGTCTGACTTACGAGTAAATGTGGAATGACCTCTTTGGTTTCAGCTTTCGTGTAAGTTTCTATATCGTAGTACACGGTTATACAAGGCCTACTTTTAGGTTTAGCATCTTTCATATAACATACATGCTTCACTCCATCCGCCTTATTTTTTTCATGACATGTAGAACAGTGAATTTCATCACATTTATGTTTGAAATTCCCCCAATTATCCATCATGTGAAACATACCGCACTTACAAATCCTCATTTTCCTGCAAGTGTCATTTGATTTATGGAACTGAAAGCATTTAGTATTGAAAAATGTACGTCTACACACATTGCATTCCCGCTTCTCGATTTCAACTACATGACTTTCACATTTGGGGCTTTTACACTGCTCACATACCATGTAGCAATCCTTACAATGTTTCACCATATCATCAGCAAACTCGAGACAACCCTTACACAAATCATGATGCCTTCCATATTTTCGACTTTTATCATAACTGGCGTAGAGCGCCCTTATGTTACAGATAGGGAGATACGATGTTCCTGACAATCCTAAAATAAGTAGAGGTCTTGTACCATCTCTCATGCTGCTTTTAAAAACATACACGGTCCTACAACGATCATCCATTCCAAATACGACTATACGTGCATTCATTTCCTGCTCGGCCCTTCTCAGTTTTTCAGGACCCATATTACACTTAAACTCAAGCTTACAATCTGAAGCCAGTTTACGAGCACGCTGCACAACCGTGGGCAGCCAAATTTTTGGCGTCCAAGTATTTAGCACAATGAACATATGAGCTAAAATTATTGCTATAAAACCACAACCACGATCGACATTTAAATGCTTTCTGTAAATAACCGGACAATTGAAATTAAGAGTATGAAGTGTGGCACTATGACCCACAACCCGGAATACTCTGTCAATATCTACCATGAAGTTGTCCATATTGAATGATGTACCACTTTGAGAGGCTTGCATTATACGCCCCAATATATAGACTATATCTAAAACAGCCAAACGTCTGAACGGTATTACCACCCAAAAATCGTCTCCCTCATCTGATCCGAACCTGAAGGATAACCTCGTCCGGACTTCTCGTTCGTCGTGGTTCTGAAGGGCAAACTCTACAATACGTTCAACTACGCGCCGCAGTACGCTGATGCACACTAACTCGAATGTTATACCATCCTCCACAGTATGAGAAGCTGTCGTGGAGGAAGTGCCCGGAACTGAACAATGGGGCATATTTGAGGAAGGTACTATTGTGGGGGTTTTGTCGTAATACGTTGAGGGTTGGGGCTCTATTACTGGGGGTCTAACAATCGGAGCAATCCTGGCACGCTTTATGCCTGACGCGGAGGGCTCTTGTTCATGCTTCCGCTTTGAACTGTCGCATGCTATAGGTGTCGCTGCTGAGGGTTCGTCAGCGGGGAAGGGTTCTGTAGCTGCACGGTCATCGGTGATATCGATGAATGATGGGGTGCTGTACATCGTCGTCATTCACAGTTCTCTGGAAGAAGAAAACAAAATACAGTAGACGCAGGATTTAGTGTCCCCGGATATTGTGTCTCGCCGCATATAGTGTCTCAAAACTACGAAAGTTACTTTTACATGGTAATTGCTATGGATAGTGTCTCTGAATACGCTTATAGTGTCTCTTTTCAGCTAGTATAGTCTACTTGGCAGCTCTAGTTTACACTTGTATTTGTGATGCCGTGCTGTTTACAGGCTTACTAGATGGCCATGGAAGGAAAATGTTTTGTTTTAATATAAAATGAACATAGTTTTGATGTTTCAGTTGAATTGTAAAAACAATTTTAATGAAAAATTGCATAATAAAGGTGTTTATATTGTAAATATATTGATATACAGTACATATTCCCTATTTTTAACCTTGCAACCATCGAGAGACCAAACTGTGGATATAGTGCCTCATCGGACATAGTGTCCTTTTGGCTTGGCACCGAGTGGGACACTATAAACGGCGTCTACTGTATAAGGAGCAGCACTCAAAACTTTTAATATTTTGAAAATGACCCACTTCGGGGTGTGACGAGTTAGAGATGGAATCTGTAGAAAACTTCAGGTTCAGAAGCCCCTCCATATGTATTATATCTGGCCCGGCAGGATGTGGAAAAACCGTATTTATGCTTAAAATAATTAAAGATAAGTGTGAGATGTTCTAAAAATTTGTGCATAAAGTAATATGGTGCTATTCGACGTATCAGTCAGTGTTCAACGAGTACCAAGATGAAATTTTGTTCCACAAGGATGTATATGACGTTAATTCGTTAAAAGGTAATGAGCATACAGTTATTGTAATTGACAATCTCATGTTGGAAATGGATAAAACGTTTGCCGAGACATTTACAGTGTTCTCCCACCATCTTAACATAAGCGTATTCTTCATCAATAGAATCTATTTTTCAAAAATAGATACATGCGCGATGTGTCGCTAAATACACAATATCTGGTCTTATTCACACAACGTAGAGATGTGTCACAAATTGGGGTATTAGCCAATAAAATGTTCCCGAATCAACGTAAGGAATTTTTCGAAGTTTATAAAGAAGCTACAAGTCAGCGTTATGGATATTTGCTTTGTGACCTTCACCCGCGAAACACGTTGAGGGTGCTTTTAAGAACGAATATATTCCCAAGGGAACATGAAACGGTGTATATTCCAGAATGACAAATAGGGTGAAGAAATATCGTGCATTAATAAAAATCTATGAAAGATTGCCCCGGGCACTGCAACAGATGTTTGTTAAAAATATTGGCTCGGACTTTTTAAAATCCATCAGTGAAATCTCTCTTAATGTTATAAAATGTAATGTGCCACTGAAACCCCCTCAGAAAACATAATACGAGCGCTCGCTCATAAAAGTCAAACTGTGGGTAAGAAAAAGCGAATTATTGTACAAAGATGAGGATCATTCCTACCCACCTTTTTTTCAGTTTTGGGTCATTTACTGACTAGATTTATATAATGAAGAAGGTGGTAGTGATTCCGCACGAGGTGTATGCTTCATTGCAAAGTTCAAAGATTCCAGACACGGCTCTAGAACCCCGTAAAAATAGGCTTAAAAGAATGGAAAGCATGTTGCTAGCCCTATTAACCCTGAGTTACTCGCGTAGGGTATTAAAACATAAATAGCCGCGTGGGGTCAATGTGACCCCAATTTATATATATTTATTTTATTTCAAATCTTCTTTTCTTGTCAGCTGTAATGATGCCAAATTAGGTTAATAAAGCCATTAATATTAAAAAAATCCAAAAATCAATTATATTGAAAACAAATCAATCAAACATATATCATATCGTATCATCATATATAATGTATAACTCTTTTTAATTTTCATTTTCAAAACTCTCTAGATTATTACAATCACTACATTTGATACACATATGCAACTTGCAAATGAATGCATTACACCTTGAGCATCTCGTTGAAAGTTTGTTGTCCGTATTTCGTGGGCATATTTTACATCGCCCTCTAGATGGCCCTGGGGTCAGAATTCAGCAGAAAGCAAAACGCAAATGGTCGCGTGGGGTCAACGTTTACTAATAAACACACAAAACCAGGCGCAGTAAGCAATTGATTAACATTGAAATATAAACAACTCGATGAGTGAGGAAAGTACTGTGGGTGTGGTTATTATAAGTGTTGCCATTCGTATAAAACTTTTTATAGAATATTTGCTTGGGTCACAATGACCCCACGCGATTAACTGAGGGTTAAACAGTAAAAAATCACCTGATGAGAAAAGGATCTTGTACCAAGAGGCTTTGCAGTTTTAGAAAGAGGTGCGCTGCCAGATGTGAGAAGAGATGGATTATCGCCACCGGAGTCTACACATTTCAAAATCAATGAATATGTAAGGCTATCACGTTCGGGAAATAAATTCCCGAAGGGATTTGAGCAAGGATGGACACGTGAGATTTTTAAAGTTCGTGCTATGAGACCTAAAGGTGAGATAATGATGTATGACGTTGAAGATTTGAATGGGGAAGAGATCGCTGGAGGCTTTTACCGCGAGGAGTTGCAGAAAGTGACATTTAATTTAGGAAAATGTTTGTTTAAATTTGAAAAAATTTTAGGCAGCAAGGGTTCAGGAAAGAGAAAAATGTACCTGGTGAAATGGCTGGGTTACCCAGAAAGCTTCAACACCTATATAAAAGCTGCTGCAATAATGAAGCTTAATTACTATGCAACATGGCGCCTAGCCACTTCTGTGTCACACTCCCGTCCTCTTCTCTGTCTGTACATCTTAAAAACACCCTCGCCAACTTTGTGACAGAACTCCACTCACCCATTGAATTAGAGCGTGATTCGAATGAGGTGGGTTTATGTGAACTCCAGTTAGTCTCCAAATTTTTAACTCTTGAAAATGAGCGAATCATATTTCTGATCCTTAGAAGAATCGGTGAGTGTGAAAAATAAGACATAACCTTAGACAATACTATGCGTTCAGTCCTGTTCGGTGAGGAACAGTACTATAGCACAAATGTATCGCTAGGAATCGGCCATTATGATACAGCCATGGACATTGTGACCGGGTTAGACAAGAGTCTTGAACAGTCGTACCTGACAAACGATTTACTTTTTGAAGTCGTAAACATAGACACGCCTGCATGCCCACTGAAGTTAAAGTCAACGCTTAGTAGAAATATTAAAGATAAAGAGATGTTCACAATTGTGGCTGAGGGCCGATATAGCACAGCTCTCCAAAGAGATACCTTTCACGAGGCACAGCATGACTTGTCCAGCTTAATGTATCAATTGAAGATGGAGAAATTGGGTGAAAGCTCTCCACCCCCAGACATGTGCTATATTTACACCAATATCGTAGAGCACCAATTTGTTGGGGACACCCAGGCGAGCCTGCTGCGCATTGCACACATCCCCAACCATAGAGAGAAAAGTTTGAGCATTACATATGACAAGCCCCATTATGTGAGTGTTCCGACTAATCTATTAACCAACATCTCGATATATATAAGAAGGATTGAGGGAAAAAATTTCCTATTCGGTGATGGAAGCTTAAAAGTGAACCTACACTCTCGCCGTTTATAATGACCCGAAGGCCATTCACAGTCTATCGAGGAGTGAGATACCAGCGTGAGAGTGGACTTGGATCCATTTTTTCATCCATACTACGCACCGCTGTCCCACTGTTGAAGAGGGGTTCCAGGTACCTATGGGTGAAGGCGTTACAAATAGGTTTTAACGTGGCAGAAGATATAATGGGTGGAACTAAGCCTAAAGAAGCTCTAAAAAAACATTTAAAACGTACACGGGACGAAATCATCAAAGATGCAGAGAGAAAAATGCGTGGTGGCGGAAAGAAGACATCTGCCAGGAAGAAGGGGTTACCATCACGTGGCGTTAAACGTAAAAGGAAATCAAAAAAGAAGTGCTCTAAGCATATGAAGCCGATGGCTGATCATTTTTTTAACTGATATAAGCTGAGGAAACTACTCTCATGAATCATAGGCTGATTAATACTTGTCAAGAGAGGTGGCACTATTTCTGACTCGTCATGGCGCGTTTCATCCATCCGTGTAGTTCACAATGCCGTAAATCAGAACTGTCCCTCTTTGCTATGCCCCCATTCAGGTCTCTATTGAGCATAGCGACTATTACAATTAACCCATTAAATACAATTAATTCGCCGAGTGCCCTATAGAATTTGTGATACCCAGCTCAGGACCTTACTTTTTGACCCGAGCTGCATGCACATGTATGCTAAACTGCGTATAGCCCATTCAGATGGAACGGACTGCGATGATAGCTCCTCTGCGTACCCTGAAACCAACTTTTTACACTCCATATTCAGCCAGTTTGATGTGTATTTAAACCAGGTTAACATCTAGGCAGGAACGAGGTACTACTACCTACGAGCCTATCAGGAAAATGTCCTCAACTATTTTAACCGCCGAGGGATATTACCATACTAAAGCTGAAAATGGTATAAAGGATAAATTTAAAAATTCTAAAAAAAAGATATAGAATGTTTTGGACGTCTTCATAGAGATTTCACATTTCAGGAGAAACTGCTCATGAACGGGATGGATATGAAGTTGAAGCTTACCCGCACGATTCCAGAGATCTGCATAAATCTGGGGTCTGATCAAGAAGAGGGCGCGAAACCCGTTGTGATTCACATCATGGAGACGCATTTGCTTATACGCCGAGTGAAATTAAGTTCACCAAAACAAATAGAAATTGAGAAAGACTTAATACATGCCACAGTAAAATACCCAATTGACAGGGTACATATCAAACTATACACGGTGCCCTCCGGGATGGCCTCGAAGTAAAGGATCTTAATTGGAATGCAGTACCACGCCTCGACGAATGGAAAATATAAAAAAAGTGCCTTTAAATTGGAGAATTTCGGGCCAAAAATTATTACTCTATACGTAAATGGCATCGCTTTGGGAGGAACTATGATTACGGATTACTCATCAGACGTGGTGTTCCCGTTCTGCGCGAGAGCTTATAGTAATCTGGCTCATAATACCGGTGGCTGTGATGAACTTGGGTTTGGTGTAACGCAGAAAGAATTTATCGAAGAATTTAACATTTATTCATTTTATATTACGCCTGACTTGTCTGCTGGCGTAAATACGCATTTAAGTCCACAACAGAGTGGGAATATCTTAGTCAGGTTGAAATTTGCCAAGCCTATTGACGCGCCTATAAGTGTGCTAGTTTACCTCGAATCACAGGCACTAATAGAAGTTGATCTTTGCAGGAACGTGGTCACAGACTTTTAAAATGGACGCGAATACAATCCAGAGAGTAATGAAAAGTGACCGTTTCACACGCTCAAAATTTATCGGTGTGTTTGCGAAGAATGAAATATTGAAGTTACCAACTATGAGAAACTGGTACGGGATTTTCGTTAACACCGACATTGTGGGGGGTGAGGGGATTCATTGGTTTGCAATCTATGTTAAAAATAGGGAAAGAATGTACTATTTTGACCCACTCGGCCCTCAGCCCTGGATTGATTCTGTGGTTTTGTAGTTTATCGCGCAATTACATGTACCTGAGATTGTGTGGAACCCGTATCGCTTTCAAGGATATTATAGCGACACGTGTGGGATGTACGCCCTTTCATTTCTCATGCACATGTCACGTGGGAAGGGTGTTATAATTTTTTTAAAATTATTCGATTTGTGCGACACGTAAATGAATGATAAAAATGTATGCAGACAGATAAAAAAATGGTTCCCATATGTTAGCACCTGCTGTATTGTGTAAAGGTGTATATCTATATTGTGTAAAGTTGTATATACATTTGTAGCTGTAAAATGTACCCGTTAAGACTTATTTAATGGACATTGGTTCCGCTTTGTACATGTTTTCTGCCATTTAATAAATTAAATGAAAATACAATATGTTTTGTTCTTAACCCCAAAAATTCTTACATTAGTTCCTCGTTGACCTGGCACTCGCTGGACCGGATGTGAGTCAATACCTTGACCTCTGTGTTCAGATCGCTCTTTGGCTGTCGAGTAAAGCATCCATATCATTTATTCCCCTTTCATCAAAACAAAAAGTAGCTATAACACGATCAAGTTTCGCATCGGTCTTATAAAGTTAAGTAAAAATAAAGAGCTACAATAAGAGAAAATGCAAAGAATTTAAAAAAATTATAATAAAAAAGCAGTTAACTCTTAAAAGTTTTGGTAATTTAAAAATCTTACTGCGGTCCTGTCTTTAAATTATCGATAAAAATATTATTCAAGCTCCACCATATATATATATATATATATATATTAGTGATGTAGCGGATGTCATTTTTTTCACATCCGCGGATGCGGATGCGGATGCGGGTGTTTGGTTTCAACATCCGCGGATGCGGATGTCTACATTTTCGTTATTTTTTAGAATATATTCGAGATTTGTTGTGTTTAACGTATATAATAAGTTATTATATAGAGAGAGCTGTAGCTATAATGTAGTATAATTGATTAATTGTACAATAATTGCTGTACTTTTCCCTGAACATATAAAATAATAACAAGCATCTAACTAATATAGAAATCAATTAGTGAATTCGTCTGCAAATAAATTCGTTATATTTTGTTGAGTTTCAGCCACAATTAGAAACCATAATTGTGTTACCCGACCTCTTTCCCCAACCTCCACCCTTATAGAGAGATCTTTAATTAGCTTGATAACTATTTATATTAAATTTAAAGTTTTATTAGGCATATTTATATATGAGTAATTAAAATAAAGTAAACTAAGATGTTCATCGTTTAATATTCAAACTTAACTATAGGAAGGTTATGCTTAAGGAACATTAATTTTTCTGCCTTTTCTGCTGCCAGTCTGTTTCTCTTTTCATCATATATTAATCCAGCACTGCTAAATAATCTCTCGCTTGGTACGCTTGTTGGAGGACGTGCTAAATGTTTCCTTGCAAGTTTACTCAAGTATGAATAGATATTCTGCGTATTTTTCCACCAACTAATAGGATTGTCACATGCAGCCAGGCGTTTTTCTTGGTGATAGCTCTCGATCATTTTTACTACATCTTTTGACATCGCGTAGGTCTCGTCATCGCTGCTTGACTCAAGAAACTGAGAGAGAGATTCTGTGATAGATTTGGGTTGTTGAAGGTGTTGGTTCTGTCACTGAAACTTTTATTCTTTTGGTGGGTGGCGAAGCGACAGATTCAAGAGATTGAAGCTTTTCAACTGCTTTGCCAAGTGATGATTTAACTCGTTCTAATGTACTAGGTGAAAATAACTTAGCTTTGTAACGTGGATCTAAGTAGGTTGCAAGAGAGTAACTTCATACAAGAACAGCCTCTCGTCTTGTCGCTTGCATCACTTTTGCGCACAATGAACTAGTTCTATTATTATAGTAGAATTTGATAATTTCCGCTTATTAATGACGTTTTATCTCAACGGTCCACATCCGCACGACATCCGCAGTCCAAAGTGCGGATGCGGATGCGAGAAAATGTGCGGATGTTCCGCGGATGCGGATGCGGATATGACCTACATCACTAATATATATATATATATATATATTTAACTGCAAACACGCAGTATAATTAACGTAAAGAACGACGCTTGTATAGGAGATATTCCGCGCAAGATGAGAGAGAGAGAACGAAACAAATGAAAAATGAGGTATGTAGAAGAATTACGACATTTGGAAGAGTGAGGCCCATGGTGTAGTGGTTATCATATCTGACCGGCAATCGGAAGATCCCGGGTTCGATTCCCGGGTGGTTACCTCATTTTTTCATTTGTTTCGCTCTCTCTCTCTCATCTTGCGCGGAATATCTCCTATACAAGCGTCGTTCTTTACGTTAATTATACTGCGTGTTTGCAGTTAAATGTATATAATGTTACGGCATGCGGGAGGTGCCCCCTTGAGGCATTGGTTTCTGCGAGTATGTAGAAGAATTACGACATTTGGAAGAGTGAGGCCCATGGTGTATTGGTTATCATATCTGACCGGCAATCGGAAGATCCCGGGTTCGATTCCCGGGTGGTTACCTCATTTTTTCATTTGTTTCGTTCTCTCTCTCTCATCTTGCGCGGAATATATATATATATATGCCGAAATATCCACGAATGAACCAGACAATAATTAAAAACATAATGGGATTAATTTTTTACGTTGTAGAAAAATTCAGATTAAAGCTAGGTTAGACTAACATCAAATTGTAACCATAAGCAGATATCCTGACAGTTTTCGAGTGTTAAGACATCGTCTCCCTGCAACGGGACTCGAGCCCGCATGCAATTCTTAATAGTTTTAATATTTCTAAAATCCTATCTGTAAAACTTTCTATAAATTTTTAAATTATCGAATAATATACAAATAAAAAACTGTCTATATATATATATATATAATATATATATATATATATATATATATATATATATATATATATAAAGTTACGATAGAAATGTTCTTCGGGAACCTTATCCTCAATAGGAATAGGAAAACAAGAGATACGACTCTTAACATTTATTGGCCAAACGTTTCTGTCCACTCAGGGACCATCTTCAGTGACTAAATAGAAGCATCTAAAAAAACAATCATAAAACTAAAGTAAATACAAATGTCAAACTGTACAATAATAAAATCTAACACAAAACCAAAAGTTAAAAAGTTGTTAAAAAAAACTATCTGGATTATAAAACAAAATAAAAGTAAAAATAAAACAAACAAACTTCAAAAATTAAAAAGTTTAAAAATGTTAAGTTTAAAATTTTAAAAAAATTTAAAAAGGAAGGACTGACCTGGATGGCAAAAGTTACAAATAATAAGTGGAGAGAAAGGAAAAACAACTTAAGTTAGTGCGTTAGTTGCGTTAAAAAGGTGTTGGTTGGTTAGGAAGTATGTAATTTTATCGAGGAAAGGCTATCATTTAGTTCTGGATTTAATTTCTTGATAAAAAGGGATTCTAAAATTTTAAGATCAAGTGAATTAGAAGCAGACGACAAAATCGCAAAGGAGTCCTGGGGGCACGGGTGGTCATGGGTCTCTGAATGATGCCGAATAGCAGAGGATTCAGGAGTGGAAAGAGGGCGAGAAGTTCGATAAGAAAAACCCAAATCTTCGAAATCCAAAGTTTTAACTGTAGGGCAGTCTGCCCCACATAACGACTTTGGCAGGTCGCACATGTATATAAATAAATAACAAAGGATCTCAAAAGCACGGGGAGGTGATCTTTATGGCGAAAAAAGGATTGTAGAGAATTAGAATTAGAATTAATGATTATAAAGTCGCATTGAGGGAAGTGTCTGTCCAAAATAGAGTGGACATCTTTATTAAGTTGAAAAATTAGTTGGTCTAAAAATGGAAGCTTAAGATAAACCTTCTGTTTCGGAACCGTGGACTGAATTATTTTAGGTGAATATAGGTTATTTAAAAATTTAGAAATTAAAGTCTCAAAAGTCAAAGTACAATAAAAATTATAGTTG
This sequence comes from Bathynomus jamesi, assembly GCA_023014485.1. Lineage (NCBI taxonomy): Eukaryota > Metazoa > Arthropoda > Malacostraca > Isopoda > Cirolanidae > Bathynomus > Bathynomus jamesi. The sequence continues at coordinate 1,369,729 of JAJOZX010000025.1, read as the reverse complement.
AAAAATCTCTTAAGATACTGAATTTCTAAGTCAAATAAAGACCAACTTGAACAAAGGTGATAGGCTCTAAAAATACGACTTTTAATACTAGCCTATCACCTTTGTTCAAGTTGGTCTTTATTTGACTTAGAAATTCAGTATCTAACTTCTCGCCCTCTTTCCACTCCTGAATCCTCTGCTATTCGGCATCATTCAGAGACCCATGACCACCCGTGCTCCCAGGACTCCTTTGCGATTTTGTCGTCTGCTTCTAATTCACTTGATCTTAAAATTTTAGAATCCCTTTTTATCAAGAAATTAAATCCAGAACTAAATGATAGCCTTTCCTCGATAAAATTACATACTTCCTAACCAACCAACACCTTTTTAACGCAACTAACGACTAACTTAAGTTGTTTTTTCCTTTCTCTCCACTTGTTATTTGTAACTTTTACCATCCAGGTCAGTCCTTTTTAAATTTTTTTAAAATTTTAAACTTAACATTTTTAAACTTTTTAATTTTTGAAATTTGTTTGTTTTATTTTTACTTTTATTTTGTTTTATAATCCAGATAGTTTTTTTAACAACCTTTTAACTTTTTTTTTTGTGTTAGATTTTATTATTGTACAGTTTGACATTTGTATTTACTTTAGTTTTATGATTATTTTTTTAGATGCTTCTATTTAGTCACTGAAGATGGCCCCTGAGTGGACCGAAACGTTTGGCCAATAAATGTTGAGAGTCGTATCTCTTGTTTTCATATTCCTATTATATATGTATATATATATATATATATATATATATATATATATATATATATATAACCCCGAAGGAAATAGAGAATAATTAAAAATACTTTTTAAAACGCTTTTATTGCGGCCTTTATAAATTAATACCGGTTGAAACATTATACATAGACAGAAAATAAACACAAACTATTTTTCAAAACGCACTTATCGCGGCAGAATATAATCACAAATTAATTACTTACATTTAAATATCGTCTACATTGAACGGTTCTTGTATTTCGTCACAATTTTCTGTAACAACTTGCGTAGACAAAAGTTCATTCCGATCTGCAACGCTGAAAATGTGAAGCCCAGCTGATGGGTAGAAATCTTGATCTTCAAACAAATGGGGAGAATTGTAGAGCAATAACTGACTCATAGTGTATATTTGGAAAGCATTAAGCGAAAAAACATACGAACTGAGGCTCTGAGGTGAACTGCTCCCTTTTATAAAGTGGGCTTGTGACCAACCCACAACACACGAAACGCTAGCTTCCTATTGGCTATCGGTGAATTTTGGGCGGGGCTTGACGCATAGGTCTGCACAGCGGCCAAACAGAGGTCCTGGGCTCCGCCCACAAGGCTGTGATTGGCTACCCCGTGAAATCTGGGGTGTGTAGATAGAATCCAATCTTCTACGTTTTTAAATGTTTTTGTAGCAATATGCTGTATTAGAATTCGAATCCTCAAGGCCGTGTTTAATTCGTGAATTGCACTCAAGAAAATTTAATTTAATATGTCCCAAAAGCTGGTTTAAAATTACAATAAATATAACACAGTAAATCATGTTAAGTCCAATTATTGAATTGTAGAAGGTGGAATTATATGAGTTATGCCATAAATTCCATTTTTTATAAATACGTTTAGAAAACGATATTTATTGGGGTAAGCCAGCTAAAACTTAAAATCTAGTTATATTAATTTTTTTTTGGCTTCAAAGTTTAAGATACTTCGAACAGTCTATACCTTTTAAAATAATTTTGCATCATTATTTCAGGATATCTTCAACAGTATGATTTAATATGATCGTGAATGCTGGTTTTAATTATATTAAAAAATAATGCAGCAGTGTCGCGACAGGGCTGCAAGTAAATGAGGAAAAATTAATGTTACCCCGAGACGGAATCAATTTTGTTTTTAAAATCATGTTAATATTTTTTTTAATAAGGCTTAAAGATATATTGGTGTCTTAGAGATAAATTTATATTGAAACAAAATAATTGGCCAAAAGAGGAAAAATGAATATGTTACCCCGAAATAGTATCTATTTTGTTTTAAAAATTATATTAAAATTTTTTGTAATAAGGCTTAAAGATATATTGGTGTCTTAATGATAAATTTATATTGAAACAAAATAATTGGCCAAAAGAGGAAAAATGAATGTTACCCCGAAATAGAATCTATTTTGTTTTAAAAATCATATTAATATTTTTTGTAATAAGGCTTAAAGATATATTGAAACAATTGGATAAAAGAGGAAAAATTAATAAGTTACCCCTAATTTAATTTCTATTTTGTTTTAAAAATCATATTAATGCTTTTTATGTTGTAGTTTAAGGATAAAATTGTGTCTTAAAGATAAATTTATATTGAAGCACAATAATTGGATAAAAGAGGAAAAATTAATAAGTTTCCCCTAATTTAATCTCTATTTTGTTTTAAAAATCATATTAATGCTTTTCATGTTATAGTTTAAGGATAAAATTGCTTATTATGATGAAAATTTTTATTTGTATTAAACTTAGTTTATCTTATTCGATTTTTTGTTTAAAAGATCGCCCACCAAATGTCAAATTGGCTTCGTTTCACCACGAGAAGCTCAATAGTAAAACTGTTGTCGCTGCTTTTTTTTGTCTTGGGGCCCCATAAACGTATTTATTTATGTTTAATAGCTCTGTCCATTGTGTCGTATTTAGAGACCTTGTCGGTCTACCAGGAGTTGGTAAGTGAAGTGGTGGTGGTGGTGTTGTGGAGGTGGTTGGTGGGTTGTTGATGGTGGTTGTGTAATACTGTTTCACCACCAATCGTCTGAGTTTGGACGCTTGGTTGTAGCCCTCATGTCGGTTACGTGGTGTCGTTAGGATGAGCTCCTAAAAGTCGTAGCTCTCATTTCACCATGTGCTGTTGATGGGATGAGCTCCTAAAAGTTTATACTTAGACGATTGTTGGTGATGTGATGCTTTTTTTGTGTGGTGGTTGTGCTCGTATATATTTTGCTATTGGGGCTTTGCATGCATCAGTTTGTGTGTGTGATAATATGAGGTTTATGGGGGTATAGACGGGGTCGGGGAGTGGATGTGCGCTTTGGGTCGTATTTAGAGACCTTGTCGGTCTACCAGGAGCTGGTAAGTAAAGCGGTGGTTGTGGTGCTTCACCACCAATCGTCTAGGTTTCGACGCTTGGTTGTAGCCCTCATATCGGTTACGTGGTGTTGATGGGACGAGCTCCTAAAAGTCGTAGCCCTCATCTCACCATGTGCTGTTGATGGGATGAGCTCCTAAAAGTCTATACTTAGACGATTGTTGGTGACGTGATGCTTTTATTGTGTGGTGGTAGTTGTGCTCGTATATATTTTGCTATTGGGGCTTTGCATGCATCAATCAGGTTATATATATATACACACATGTGTGTGTGAGTGTGTGTGTGTGTGTGGTAATAGGGGCTTTATGGGCGTACAGTCAGTGTAGAGTGTATGTGCGTTTGTGTGCGCTTTTAATTCGTTCGAAGGTTATTAATATATACAGGCCATTTATGCCTTCTAAGAAGCCTTCTAAGCCAACTGGCGGAGTAAGCCAGAATATATGCTTCAATTAAATAAAAAAACGCAATCTGGTAAATCAGCCAGATAAGCCAACTAGCTGATTAGGAACATTTTAAGACAACGGCCGCTCGGCTGAAGTCTTAATATGCGCTTGGCTCCTGCCAGGCGAACACCTTTCTTCCTCTCTCCCCTTCTCTCTCTTTCTCTTGTGGGATAACTCCACCTCCAAGTTGCATAACCCCTTGTTGTTGCTCTTGAAACATTCCCCCTCCCCCATTTGTTGCATAACACATTGCAACACCCCCTCCCCTTTGTTGCATGACTTATGCAACATTTGCAATTGCATTGCACTCTCTCATTTTGCGCCCAAACTACTCGCGTATACCTAATCAAATAAAACGTTAAAATTAACGAAAATATTACGACTTAACCTAACCAATCGTCAATTTATTTATATATATATACAGGGTGTCCCATAAGTCCCGCATCATAGGAGAAATTCATATTTTTCTATTTCTACAAACCATAATTCATATTTTTCTCTTTCTGCAGGCCATAATGTCTGTGAGCAAGGAAGAACGAATCCAGATAAATCTACTCATAGGAAATCGGAGTCAAAGAGAGGCCGCCGCTGAATTTAACAGACTGCATCCAGACCGCGAGCCAATAACACAGAGTTGTGTTAGCAGACTTGTTGCAAAGTTTAAGGAAACAGGATCCATAGAAGATAAACCACGCCGTGGACCTTCAAGGAGGTCCACTGACGATGATACAGCGACTGCTATCCTGGCTTATTTTAATAGAAGTCCCAATAAGTCTCTTCGGCGATTGTCCGCCGAGAGAGGAGTGTCGAAAAGTAGCAACCATCGCATTCTTCAGGCTCACAAATGGCATCCATATAAACTTCAGATCTTACAGAAATTAAGCGAAGATGATCCCGACCGGCGGATGGAATTTTGTAAATGGGCTACGGTACAATATGCTCGGGATGCCAATTTCCCGTCCACCATTCTGTTCAGTGACGAGGCTGTTTTTTATGGAAATGGTGAGGTAAATCGACAGAACAACCGCTACTGGTCTCAAAACAACCCTCACTGGTATACCTCTTCAAAGGAAGGAGGTGCATCTCGGGTGATGGTATGGTGTGGCATTTGGAAGGATCGCATCATAGGCCCCCTCTTTTTCGATGAACATGTCACTGGAGGCACCTACCTACGTATGCTCAAGGAAGAAGCATTTCCCAGTGTCTTGCACGAAGAAGGAAATTTCCCAACGTGGTTTCAGCAAGACGGCGCTCCTGCACATTACAGCACCCAAGTAAGGGAATACCTGTACTAATAATTCCCTGGTCATTGAATAGGACGTCGAGGGCCTGTGGAATGGCCAGCTAGAAACCCGGATCTCACGCCACTAGATTTTTATCCCTGTGGCCACTTGAAAGCGCTGGTATACGCAGAGAAAATTAGGAGTGTTGAACATTTGCGGCAGCGCATTATTGGGGCATGTAACACCATTACTCCTGACATCATTCACCGTGTACTTGCTGACTGGGTATCACGTCTGAATTTGTGTATTGAAAACAATGGTGGACATATTGAGCGCGTTCTGTAAATAAAAGCTTTTGTTTTGCCTTTTTTTATTATTTTTCCTATGATGCCAGACTTATGGGACACCCTGTGTGTGTATATATATATATTGACGATTGGTTAGGTTAAGTCGTAATATTTTCGTAACTTTTAACGTTTTATTTGATGGATTCTTTTAAAAAAAGTCTCCTAAAGATCCTAGTGTAGTTTACTTCCCCAACTTTGACATAGTTTAGTTTGTGTCCCCTTTTGCGTCAGGCGGACGTAAACTACACTTGCTCCGAAATATTTATTGATTATTTTAAAAAAATAATTTAAACCAAAAAAATTTAAATCCGCTTGATGATTTTCGCTTTAATTAGAACCGATTTGGACTTATGGGACACCCTGTAGAGCTAATATGGAACTGTACATTTAGCGACGCTATACATCGAGTGTGTTGGAGCAGCATAAAGATGATGAAAATCCTACTAGTTTCATTAAACTATTTACATTCTGAATACCATTTCACATTATAGGGTTGAGATATTTATTTATGAAAGGTATACAATTTAGGGCGGGGCGGAAATATATCGAACTCAAGTTGTCAGTATGAAACATGGCTGAAAAGGTGCTTTAGTACCCACCTATCATAAATACATCAACTTTTATAGCCTATGAATATGTGCATTCTCGCAACTTTGACCTCAATTTTGAAGAAAAGCCAAAATTTTGAAGCAAATTTAGTTTGGTTAAAAATTATAACAATATTTATTTTTATAAACCAAAACATGCGTTCATCACTAAATTATATGAAGTGTAACTGCTATCCTCTTGTTTCAATTAAAATCTGACTGTTTCCTTTTATGGATTCTCTAGCCGAGATTTCTCGCTGAAAATAACCATTCCATGGCGGGCGTCATGTCCGTAGACTTTTTCACTTGCAGAGGAGTTTTCCTTCACATTTCTTTCAACTGCCTGGGAATGACACTTATAACATCAGAGAGTATGGAAGTAGAGGGGGGTTGTTATTTTGAATTTTTTGGAATTCCTAAGTGAGGACCCCCTCAAAGTATGGACCACCAATAGTGAAACTCGGATCAAATACGATATTTGATTTATGACCCCTCTGCCTCTGACCCCCATGTACATACCACCTGAAAGTACACATATGTGTATTATTGTATTTTTCTGCTATATAATCCATATTTATTGCCAGATTTACTTTGTAATATGTCCTTTATAGGGTTTACGGGGTCGGAGAACACGAATCTGTACTCAGAATTTTGAAAATCTAATATGGCGGCCAAAAATCTCCATTTTTCATCAAATTGTCATGGATGACACCATCCCTATTGTTATGATATATACCAAAGAATGTATTAACGCACACGTACAACACAGTCACGATCACCTTTCATACCACACTGTCCAGTTGTCAGCCTGATTAGCATCAGCACTTAAGTGACACCTAGTGGACCAACATCCAAACACCACATCTAATGCTGGTTTAGGGACCGAAAATATTATTATGCTTCACTGTGCTTTCATTACATTGTTGTATGTGCCTTTCTTTATTCCCTAAGACTACCATTTCATGCCGCAAGGTTTTCCAGTCTGATGAACTTTTTTTTTTCTATTTTCAGACTTCACACCTGAGTGAACATTGAGCTACGCTCACACGCCAAGTACACGCTCGTCCGCCCAGAAGACCTTGGGTTCAACAACCTACATAGAAACTGCTGACTTTTCAAATGACTTGCTTCCAACGAAAAAGGACATTTTGGAAAACATGTTACACTTACTTTGACCGGATAGAGCCGGTAAAACTGAGAGGTTAAAGGAAGTTGTAGCCGGAATTCTTGCGGACGTCCTTCAAGAACACTGGATTTTTTGTAATATATATACACAGTGACCACTAAACGTATGAAACTGAAAATTTTGGAACTGTATGAAAGATTCATCAAATTAGTTCAGACCAGAAAAAACCGCCGAAACGACAACTACTATAAAAAGTCGAAGATTTCAAAGAAAAAGCAAAGAACTTTTTGATAGCTTCTGTGCGGACGATGAAGTAAGGAAACGCTTAGAAAATTTTTATGGTGTGAAAATGATTCGAGAAGAATAGAACTTTCTGGAAGACCAAAGACATGATAGAAAAATGTTTTGCGAGAGTTTTGTCGACAGAAAATGGAATAAGACCATGGAACGCAGGAAGAGAAATCTGCAGAGATTGAAAGAGCAAGGAATAAAGAAATGGCTTCAGCTGAAGGCTTCAGTGAACTATTTGAGGATGATCCGAATCATAGTGACTTCCAAATTAGCACATCAGAATCAGATGAGCCTTCCACGTCTACGGGTCGGAAGCGTCGTAAACTGTCCCCTAGACAAAAAAAATTGAAAAGGATGAGTTGCCGCCAAAGTACCAGTACATAAGATAAGGCGTCAGAAAAGTAAGGCCCGAGATTTACGAAGCAATGGACCAGCTCAAAAGTTCTCATCACATGTCAGATAGTCAAGCTGCGGGAGCCGTAGTGATTGTTGGCAATAAACTATTTGGTCGGAAATGGAAATTTCATGACGAATCTTTCGATTCGGAGAATTTGACGAATCAGCGGAACATGCTCTCTCAAAAATTGATTATGAAAAACTGGACAAGACGTCAATTCACAACTTGGACATTCTACCACAGTCTAGCAATATTTGACAAGCCGGAAAGAGCATTGAAGCGCTAGCATTGCATGAAATTGCGAAAGAGATCATGCAATCAGCTCAAAAGTTAGTAGTTACCTATTCTGTTGATGGTTCGAAAAAACAGGGAGCTGGTTCTTTCTCGGTGCAGGGAATGACGGTAAATGGAAAATATAGATCTATCCCGACATTTCCGATTGCTACGGAAAGTAGAGAACTTTGCGGATTTGAAAGTTGCCATGTTGAACATACTGGAAGCAGCGAGCGGAGTTAGTTCGAAGGAACTGTTTGAAAAGATAGACTTTTGTGATCACTGATCAGACATCCCATAATCTCTGTCGAACAAATGGTGGCCGAGAAGCTAGAATCAGAACATGACCCGAATCATTTAATTTGCAATGTCCACCCAACTCTCATTTTCAATCCAGTGATCACTAAACAATGGACCGAAATAGAGAATGCCAGTGGGCGAGATAAAATATATTCCAGCGTTCTCGTCAGTGCCACAACTTCATCCTCGAGTGTGACCGAACAAGCGCTGGACTGTATAACCAGATTGATAAATCATGACTTTGACCACAAACCGTGGAACAAAGCCAACAATTTCGCCGCTCATATCGCGCCAAAGCGAAACAAATCTGTCACTCTAAAAGATGAACGTTTCAACAGATTGACGTTGACATGTGCCATAACCTTATATCACATTGACGATGTGGGAACATTTCTCGGAAAATTTGAGCATGTGACGAATCAATTGGCCTGCATCGTACGATGCTTCCTGGATCTGGACTTCTTGAGAGTTGTGTACACTGCTGGGGCTCTCATTGGACTTCATTTAGTGGAGCCGTTCCTTTCACTGACGATATCGACCAGTACAAATTATTCAAAGCTAATTCCAGCATCTCAACAGTTATACCAAGACCTCGTTTCTACTGATCCGGCTAAACTGTTGGAAGTGGATACGCCGGCATTTGAGTTTGTGTCTGTTGAAAGATTCCAACAAACACGATATGACGATGATATTTGCAATGCTATCAAAGCTACAGCTCTCCAAATGAGTCCTGAAGTCACAAAGGTTTTGGGTATGATATTGCCAAAGCTTGCTGAAGGATTTCAGAAACAATCTTTCGATTCGGAGAATTTGACGAATCAGCGGAACATGCTCTCTCAAAAATTGATTATGAAAAACTGGACAAGACGTCAATTCACAACTTGGACTCTGAGCGCAGTGTAGGGTTCATCAACTACGAACTGGGCAGAAGAGGCGCCAAGCAACTCGCGTGCGCGTCGGCAACGCAGGCCAAAGCTAAATCTCTTGCGTTGATTCAAAAACAACCAACAGGGTCTTTCAAAGACTATAGGAAAATTGGAACAGCAAAAATCTCGGAAATAATGAGATTGGAGTGTACGACAAGAACAATTACAGAAGCAAGGATTACAGACTAAATCGATTTCGAATGTCGCTATAGACCGCATTAGAAATAGAGACCTGGAAGAATTAAAAAGACTAGGAGGGCCATTCACGGCTAGTGAGCAAGTGGATAATTATCTTGAAGAATCAAATGTGGACGATTCGCTGAAGCTGAACCGTCTTTATCTCGAAGTCAGATATGCACGAGATACCGCTCTTTCTGTGCCAAAGACTAGTGACATATTTCGTCTAATGAAGGACTACAGAAATTTTCCCCTCTCAATGTATGCCACTAATTTGAAGCTTTATCTCAGCAATGTCAGCTGTAAAGCTCAAGTGAGTTTAACTATGCAGTAGACACATTACTGAAACGAACAATATGGTGTATGGTAATATACTATGATCTTTATACAAATATAGAATGTGTGAGAATCATCTTGAAATCGGTCTTTGTGCACTTAGCACTCTCATTGTCCTTGGTGGTCTCAGATGGGTTGAAAGTTCATGATTTAACTGTATTAGTTCTCACAAATACCTTGTCAACTGCATAATTCTGTTCTGTGTTGTCGCAGACCCCCAATTAAATATAGTATAATGGATGTTTGTAGTATTTCCATCGACATTTCAAATGGCCAAAAATTTGTGATTTTGAACGCCACGTTGGATTTCCGCCATAATGATTTTTCAAAGTTCCATTACGAATGCGTATTCGTGTTCTGCGACCCTGAAAACCTTATAAAGGACATATTTCAAAGCACATCTGGCAATAAATATCGATTATATAGCAGAAAAACAGAAAATACACATACAGTATGTATGCCTTCAGGGGAGTAAGAGGTTTTGGAAAAAAAATTTAAATATAAAATCGTGCTTAGAAATGGAGTCTCCAAATTTTACGCTTGTCCCGAGCAAAATTTAGGATTAACAACCCCCCCCCCCCCCTAATGGAAGGAACAGTAATATCCATTTCGTTCCAATCAATCATATCTACAGTATGTAGGTCGAAGCTGAGAAGTTGAGCCTTATGGATTTCTTGTCAAACATTCGAATTTCACCCGGTATAACACTCCTTTTCGCTTGTAGCACTTTTTCGACTGCTAGCTTCCGAATATTCTTATTCTTGTCAGCGATAGCAGATAAAAGGATATTTTGAGGATGACAAAAGTAGTTGTTTTGTAACACAGGACGAATAATGTCTTGGTCGATTTTATGTAGCTTTTGATAGAGCCCAATCATGAAGAAAACGTTTTTGGCCCTATCCTCGCAAGACCAGTTTGCTTTGATATAGAACCATGCAGGAGTATGGAAATTCAGTATAAAATGAACAATCCTTTGAAGTGTCTCTGATGGTTTTTCGTGCGACACGTAATAACGTCAGAAGCGATTTGCTTTTGTCAGCCACCGTGCGTTATTGAGAAACCCAGGTTGAACAGTTCCTAACAATTTGATAGCTGGACCTCTATCATAACCGTTTTGAATTGACAAACACACCTTATAGAGGTATTGATGGTCACTGCTGAGATCTGCTAGCACTTCTTCTGGTAAGTCCATTACTTTTCCAACGAGAGATGAAAATTTCCATCATATCCAAGGCAAACTATCCCTTTATTCTGTTCTTCGTGCTTCTTTCTTTCTATGCTTCTCCACAAGGTTCTTTAACGACGTAGTTTACTGGGATCAATCGTAGTATTTTCAGATAATAGATTAAGATCTTTTAAGACAGCATTAGCAATTAAACAAGCATCACGTTTGCTTATTTTGCATCGATCAACTGCCTTGCATAATTCTGGATATTGGTGTCGATTTTTAAAAGTGCTAGCTTCTGTATCTAACTCGTACTCGCTCAATTCGAAATCTTCATTTTGATGACCTTTTTCACTTTCAGAGCTGATTTCACCAATATCATCAGGATTCAACTGCATTTCCTGGACAAAACTCTTTTGTTTATCTTTAAAGAATTGTCTTTTATGCTTTCTGCTTTCCATTTGTTGTGGTTTTGAAGTTTTCACTTTGTCCATCTTACCTATAATCGTTTTTCGTTAGTAGCATGCCCGCAAAAGGGAGAGTGCATATGCAATTGCAATGTTGATCAAATGAGTGCCAATGCCAATCCCCCTTTCTTGCAAGATACCCCCCAGTGCCAAGCTTGGGAAGTTCACCTAACCTCTTTAGGGGAGAAGTTGGGACGGCCTCACCCCCGCAAAAGGGGCATACCTAACCAAGAGCAAGAGGAGGAGAGAGGAAGAGAGGCAGAAGCTCAATGAGGGCTCAAGGTAGCAACATCTGACTTAAAACTCGAAATCTGCCAGATGGCTTAATCCGCCAAACGCACATATACTCCCCGACTATACGCCCATAAAGCCCCTATTATCACACACACACACACACACATATATATATATATATATATATATATATATATAAACAGATGCATGCAAAGCCCCAATAGCAAAATATATACGAGCACAACCACCACACAAAAAACACCACATCACCACCAATCGTCTAAGTATAGACTTTTTGGAGCTCATCCCATCAACACCACGTAATCGATATGAGGGCTACAACCAAGCGTCGAAACTTAGACGATTGGTGGTGAAGTAGTATTACACAACCACCACCACCGCTTTACTTACCAGCCCTTGGTAGACCGACAAAATCTTTAAATACGACCCAATAGACAGAGCTATTAAACATAAACCAATACGTTTATGGGGCCAAGGGGTAGACCGACAAGGAAGGCCTAAAAAAAAAGGCTTAATACAAAAATAAATTTTCGCCATGATGCACAATTTTATCCTTAAACTATAACATAAAAAGCATTAATCTGATTTTTAAAACAAAATAGAAATTAAATTAGGTGTAACTTATTAAATTGTCCTCTTTTATCCAATTATTGTGTTTCATCATAAATTTATCTTTAAGACACCAATATATCTTTAAACCTTATTACAAAAAAATATTAATATAACTTTATAGTAAAAATAGATACTATTTCGGGGTAACTTATTCATTTTTCCTCTTTTGGCCAACTATTTAGTTTCAATACAAATTTATCTTTAAGACACAAATATATCTTTAAGGCTTATTACAAAAAATATTAATGTAACTTTATATTAAAAATAGATTTATTTCGGGATAACTATTTCATTTCTCGTCTTTCGCTGAAATAGATTCCATTTCGGGGTAACTTATTAATTTTTCCTCTTTCATCCAATTATTTTGTTTAAATATAAATTTAGCTTTAAGAGACAAATATATATATATATATATATATAATAATAATAACAATAAAACAATTGATAAACAATATTGTTTTTGGCTCTAGAACAGTGGCCGGGGAACAGGGGTAAATAACCCCAAATGGGGTAAATTTAAAAATTTTTGGGGTAATGCGTGCGGTATGAGAGACACCATATGCAACAATTTTAAGAGCAATTGGCTTGTTTTTGTTTACTTTGAAGTCTGGGGCTAATTTCATTTTACTCAAATAGATTTTTGGGTAATACCCAAAAAAGTTCCCCGACCCATGCTCTAGAAGGACGTATCGGTTCGATGAAATTTAGATTGCGGCAGATCGGCGCCTGGAAGCAAAACCCACCTGTGTGGAGATGACAGGTAAATTTCGAAAAACACCTGACATCTGTTATTTTTGTCTTAAATATACTTTTATATGCATCAGTTTGCTTAACAACTCAGAAAAAACAATTTTATTTTCCAAACAAAACTTATTTCTCTCTCTCTCTCTCTCTCTACGAAACTGTTTCATTTCTGAAAGAAATCTATGGAGTGTATAAGTTATATTTGACACACCTGCAGAATTCGCGGCTCGTCCAATCACAACCAAATGAGCGCGGCCTGAGAACGAGTTCAGGATCTCTGGTTGGCGGAAAACCTCGCTTTCACACAGAAAACTCGCGGTTGGTTACAATTTGGGGTTGGTTACAATTTGGATCACGTATATAAGGAGGCATTTTCAGCCGGAATCCACAACAGTTGTTTTTATCTACGTGAAACCACACACTCTCTCGTCATGGACACTTCCAGCCAGTCACAACAGCTTTACTGCTCCCCGCAATTGTTTGAAGACGGAGACCTATGTGCAGGGGCAGCGATCGTATTTTTGGAGGGGCTGACCGGAACGCCCTACTTTCAACGCAAACCATTGCAGAAATTTGTGACGGAGAGAAAGAGTCAACCGATGAAGAGGACATTGAAATGTAAGTAATTAATTTAATTTCTGATTCATTCACGGTCTACGAATATATATATCGTTTCATTCAGTGCAAGTGTTAAAAAATGTATAAATCCCTTTTCACACTGGCAGACGATGCGCAGCATACCCAGGTAATCTTCCTTTTGAGCCCAGTTAGGCTAGCTGCTTTGTGTTGTTTTGCCTTTCGTGGCTATTTCGCCATATATATATATATATATATATATATATATATATGGTGTGGATGTAATAATACATTTTCTACTCCCCACATTTTGTTGTAAATGTTTGGGCAGGGGGTCGATTCGTAGCACATCCAGCTAATCTTCCTTTTGAGCCCAGTTAGGAGAGTTGCTTTGTGTTTATTATTTGATCCGGTTGCCCTATTCGGCATTTTATCTTATTATAGTGGATTATAGTGGACTATAGTGGATTTAATTTTCCTAGAAGAGTTCCTTGTTCCATGCACGGTCTGTGTATCATATATATATATATATATGGAAGTATATGTTAACAAACTGGTCCCGGGTTCGTTACACGGTGCTGGCAGGTGATGCGTAGCAAATCCAGCTAATCTTCCTTTTGAGCCCAGTTAGGATAGTTGCTTTGTGTTTATTATTTGATCTGGGTACCCTATCATACATTTTCTCTCATTGTAACTCCTTGTGACTCTCTTCATATATATATATATATTAGGGTGACCCTTATTTTTCGAAATTGCAAATTTCACCGTCTCACCCCCTCAATATATTCCATTTGACAAAAGAACAAAATGTGAAAAATCTCAAGTAATTATAAATATTCTTATTGGTCCCGCACAAGGACTCAAATTTAGTTAATTATTGAAAAGTAAATACACGAATTTTTTATTAGCGTTCCATTATAAGGGCAAATAACAGCAGTTAAAGAAGAGTATAAACTAAAATAGACATTGACTACTGATTAATTAGAAACTTATGAGGTCCCCTTAAATATGAATTGATTTTAATAAAACTTCTTTGGTACATGTTTTATATTAATAGGAAAAAAATGCGGGGGGTGAGACCCCCAAATTTTGGTTGATTGGGTGGTTCTTATATGTATAAGAACCACCTTCTGAGGGGGTTTTACATTTTATAACATTAAGACAGCTTTCACAGATGCATTTTAAAAGGTCGGAGTCAATATTTTTAACAAACATCTGCTGCAATGCCCAGGGCAATCGTTCATAGATTTTTATTAATTCACGGTATTTCTTTAGCCTATTTGTCATTCTGGAATATACACCGTTCCAGGCTCGTTTGGGATTATATTCGTACTTAGAAGTACCCTAAACGTGTTTCGCGGGTGAAGGTCACAAAACAAATATCCGTAACGCTGACTTGTAGCTTCTTTATGAACTTCTAAGAACTCCTTACGCTGATTCGGGAATATTTGATTGGCTAATACCCCAATTTGTGACACATCTCTACGTTGTGCGAATAAGAATAGATATTGTGTATTCGGATTGATGAAGAATACGCTTATGTTAAGATGGTGGGAAAATACTGTAAATGTCTCGGCAAACGTTTTATCCATTTCCAACATGAGATCGTCAATTATAATGACTGTATGCTCATTTCGCTTTAACGAATTAACGTCATATACGCCTTTGTGAAACAAAATATCATCTTGGTACTCGTTGAACACTGATTGGTACATCGAATAGCATCATATTACTTTATGCGCAAATTTTGAGAACATCTCCCCATTATCTTTAATGATCTTAATCATAAACACAGTTTTACCACATCCTGTAGGGACAGATACAATGCATGTGGAGTGGCTTGTGAACCTGAATTTTTCTACAGATTCCATCTCTAACACTTCACATCTCTAAGTGGAACATTTAAAAAAATATAACAAAATTTAAGTGTTGCTCCTTATATTCTTGTTTTTTTTCTTCCACAGAACCGTGAATGACGACGATGTACAGCACTCTATCATCGATATTACACACGACCCAGATGACAGTGTACCTACAGACTCCAAACCCGCTGACGAACCCTCACCAGCGACAACTCTACCATGTTGCAGTTCAAAGCGGAGGCATGATGAGAGGAACCTTCCACGTCAGGTATAAAACGTGCCAGGAGTGCACCGGTTGCTAGACTCCCAGTAATAGGGCCCCAGCCCTCTACGTCTTACGAAACAACCCCCACACTAGCTTCTTCCTCAAATATACCCCCTTATTCCTGTTCAACTCCGGGTCATCCTCCACACCAGCAGCTTCTCGTGCTGTGGAGGAAGGTATAACATTCAAACTGGTGCGCACCGCTAACCTCACCCCTGCCCTGGCTAGAAATCGGTACGTAGTCAGGGTTGACCCTGGAACCATGTATAGCAACGGTGTTGGATT
Source organism: Bathynomus jamesi (assembly GCA_023014485.1). NCBI lineage: Eukaryota > Metazoa > Arthropoda > Malacostraca > Isopoda > Cirolanidae > Bathynomus > Bathynomus jamesi. The sequence goes on along the minus strand of JAJOZX010000025.1, from coordinate 1,353,944 downwards.
GCGACGCGTAGTTGAGCGTATTGTGGAGTTTGCCCTTCAGAACCGCGATGAAAGTGAAATCAGGACGACGCTGTCCTTCGTTTTCGGGTCAGATGACGGGAATGTAGATGATTTTTGGGAAGTAATACCATTCAGACGCTTGGCAGGTGTGGATATAGATTATATTTTGGACCGTATAATGCAGGCTTCTCAAAGTATTACAGCCTTCAATATAGACAACTTCACGGAAGATATTGACAGAGTATTCCGGGTTGCGGGTTATAGTGCCACACCTTATACTCTTAAATTCAATTCTCAGGCTATTTACAGACGGCATATAAATGTCGATCGTGGTTGCGGCTTTATTGCAATAGTCTTGGCCCATATGTTTGCTGTGCTAAATAAAAGGACCCAAAAAATTTGGCTGCCTACGGTTGTGCAGCGTGCCCGTAAATTGGCTTCAAATTATAAACTTGGGTTTGAGTGTAATATGGGTCCTGAAGAGCTGAGAACGGTAGAGCAGGAAATGAATGTTCGTATAGTTGTATTTGGAATGGATGATCATCGTAGGACTATGTATGTCTCTAAAAGCTGTGTGTGAGATTGTACAAGACCTCTACTTATTTTAGGAATGTCAGGAACAACGTATCTCCCCATACGCAATATAAGGGGCCTTTACGCGACTTATGATAAAAATCGAAAATATGGAAGGCATCATGATTTGTGTAAGGGATGTCTGGAGTTTCCGGATGATATAGTCAAACATTGTAAGGAATGCCACATGGTATATGAGCAGTGTGAAAGCCCCAAATGTGAAAGTCGTGTAGTTGAAGCTGAGAAGAGGGAATGTAATGTGTGCAGACGTACATTTTTCAATAATAAATGCTTTGAGTTCCATAATTCAGTTGACACTTGCAGGAAAATGAGAATCTGTGAATGTGGTATGTTTCATATGATGGATAATTTGGGTAAGTTTGAGCATAAATGCGATGAAATTCAATGTTCTACATGTCATGAAAAATATAAGACGGATGGAGTAAAGCATGTATGTTATATGAAAGACGCTAAGCCTAAAAATAAGCCCTGTGTAACTGTGTACTACGATATAGAAACTTACACAAACGCTGAAACCAAAGAGGTTATGCCACATCTACTTGTAAGCCAGACTATCTGTGATGAGTGCACGCAGGCTGAGTGTGATGAGTGTCACAAATGTGGTAAACTGAAAAACGTTTTTAAAACGGTCGCACACGACAGTCCTGTGAAACTCTTTGTATCCTATATTGTCAAGTGAGGGGGCAAGTTAAAAAAATGACTGTATATTTTTGCCCATAACGGGGAAAAATTTGACACACAGTTCATTTATAAGGAATCGCTTGAACACGAGTCATCGGAGATATTTACAGGCGACCCCTTGAAAAGGGGAAGCAAACTTATATAAATTCAGATAAAAGGTAATGTTCAGTTTAAAGATACTTTGTTATTCACACCTTGTAAACTAGCCAGGCTACCCAAGGTGATGGGTGTAGCCGCTGAAGTTTCAAAAGGATATTTCCCTAACACTTTCCTCACTAGCGACATTTTAAATTAAGTAGGACTACCTCCCCACAAACATTACATTAACTACACCAACATGAATGATAGTGAGCCTGAAGATTTTGACCGCTACTACAACAGTTTTAATGAAACTAGTCCATACACTATAGCTGATGAATGTGAGCGTTATTGCGTGAATGATGTGCGCGTCCTTAGAGTATGTTTCCAGGCCTTTAGAAGGATGTACATAGACCGTTTGAAATGCGATCAGCTGCAAGTCGCAACCACGATCGCCTCCATATGTTTTACGGTGTTCAAGAATAACTTCATGCCTAAAGACACCATAGCCGTCATTCACAGAAACAATCCCCGCAGTTATGGGCACAAGGCTATTTAATGGCTCATACACATACAGCAGCAGACAGGTGTATACATAAAGCATGCCCGCAACACGGGGGAAGTACCCATTAAGGTTAATGATCGTGTTTTTTGAGTTGATGGTCTAAGCGAAGACCGTACCACTGATGAAAAGACTGTGTATTCCTTTAACGATTGCTGGTGGCACGGATGCTCCCGTCCTGAGTGTGGAATCGTAGGAGATATCCGCGTTAGATCTCCTGCCGACAGTCTTGCATGGACCCGCACCAGCGATCAAATTATAGACTCCCAGTTCACTCACAAGATCTTGTGGGAGCATGAGTATGATGCACGGATGGAAACAGATGGACAGTACCGTGAAGAAATAAACACAGTCAAGCGTTCAATGGTGTTGGATCCTCTCAAATGCGGTGATAGCTTGTTCGGAGGGCATAAAAACCCATTCAAGCTATACTTTCCACCTAAGGAGGGCGTGAAACTCCATCACTACGACTTCTGTTCTTTATATCCCTACGTGATGAAGAACAATCCGTACCCCGTAGGTGCACCTGAAAAACTGATGGGACCTGACCTGCGTCCCATGGAGGTGCTCTCCACAAATTCGAAGGGGTATATTTCGGCCTTTCTTTCGTAGATGTGCTCCCCCCACGCGATTTATGGATGCCGATCTTACCCGTCGTTAAAGATCACAGGCTCATGTTTTCCCTGTGCGTGAAGTGCGCAGATGAGAGCAATGGAAATTGTGATCATACAGCCAACCAGTGGAAGATTAGAGGTGTATATACAAGCCCTGAGCTGGACCTAGCCGTTCGCCATGGATACAGAATATTGAAGATATATGAGGTGTGGAGGTTTCAGAAACTCCCCAACCTTTTCACGCCGTACCTAAATAATTTTTTGAAGGATAAGGTAGAAGCATCAGGGTATCCGCGAGGAATTGATACCGAAGATGAAAAATCGGCTTATATTCAACGTTACCGTGACCGTGAAGGTATACAACTTGACCGGGCCCAAATTGTAAAGAACCCAGGCAAGCACTTTAGTGCAAAGTTGTGTCTATACAGTCCTTGGGAAAAATTTGCACAGAATACTGGCAAAGGGAACGTTAATTTGGGATAAAGTTATAGTGAAGTCTGGGATTATGCCAACGCTCCCGATAAAGAGGTTATGGAGATTGTGAATGTAGGTAATAATTACATAATAACGTACAACAATACCGAATTGGCCACAGATACCTCACGGGTTACAAACCTGTAGCCAGCTTCACAACGGCATATGCACGCATCAAACTTTGGGGACTACTGCACTCTCTAGGGCGGATGGGTGCTGTACGCTGACACAGATAGCTTAATATTCACAGAGAGGGAGTGTGAATACATGCCGCCTATTGGGGAATTCCTCGGAGAGTTGACTGACGAAATGAAGGATGAGTATGCATACTCCTTTGTATCAACAGGGTCAAAAACGTATGGGGTACGGGTGAGGGTGGGGAAGAATATGAAATATATCGTGAAGGCTAAGGGTATCACGCTTAACCATGCGAACCGACGAGTCGTTAACTTTAACTCGTTGAAGGATCTAGTTTGCTTGTCAGATGAGGGTGACCAGCCACCCCAACTGAATGTGGGTACCCACAATTTTCGGGCGCAGAAACTAGGTGGCGTGAAGGAAATTAGGGGTACGAAGGTATGCCGAAATACCTATAGGAAACGTTACCAGGTGCCTGGTACCTATGATACCGTACCCTTTGGATACCATAATCCTTAATTGTTTTGTGTGTGTATATATATATATATATATATATATATATATATATATATATATATATATATATATATATATACATATATATATAGTTTATTGTTAACGATATGTTCATTTATTACTCATATTTGTAAATGTTTCAATTAGGGCTCCATTTCCTCCTTTGTGGGTGTGTGCGCGTGCGTATGTACAGGAAAAAGTCCTAAGCTCCACCCACTGTAAGCTCAATCAAAGGGTCACGTGACTCCTGCTGCTACTACCTGGGTATATCTCTAACCCTGCGTGCTCAGTTGACCTCTGCAAGCCCTGGAGCTCAGACATGTATTTTCTCACGTAGACGAAAAACAGTGATGGCTACTTTTGATATTGCGTGTTCGACGCTTATGAAGTGGTATTCAGTAAAGTCGGAAGATGTGGTGAAAACTGAAAGACGGCCTAGTCCCCCTTTCTTTGAGATTTTTAAGGCTACATTGAATCGCGCGAAGCTTGAGGAACAAGATGTTCAAATACTCTATGGATATTCTAGCGATAGCATTGCCGTATTTCGCGGCACAAACGATGTAATGGACTACGTTTTAGGGCTAAACTGTATAAAAGCTTATATATACCGTCAGGTGAAAGAAACAATGCGTGCAGAAGAGAAGCAACGGGTGTGGGTAATGAGTCATGTTGATGAGTGGTGTGACAGGCGGTGTTATGTCATGCTGCATCATACCGAGTACGCATACCCTGCGGCTGAGAATGTATACCTTGTCATCATGGACAAGCTATTGCTTCTACTTTTGCATATTGCTAATAATTTTATTTTGGAAAGTTTTGAATTTTATATACTTGTGTTTATATTCACATTGTATATATTCGTGGTTTTTAGCGATTTAGAAGTTTTCATAGCGTGCCAGCTTAATTTAACTTAAACTTGTGACGGTTATAAACTAATTTTAACTGCGCGATGCCGTCGCAGAAAGCGTCGTGTGTTAGGTGTGGGGTAAGCCGGTGGTATTCGGATTTTAAAGATTATAACCGCGGTCCTATGGCGATTACCGAGATATAGTTGACATAAAACGCAGTGTACGTGAGGTAGCGGAAAGACTTGCAACACTTGATGAGGGCAGGGGTAGGGCTACAGTTGACGAAAGCCGAACCAATACTAACGTTGAACACGTTAGTAATTTGAAGGGTGCGGTGAGTAACCTAGTCTCTATTTTAGGTAGCTTATCTGGAACGTTGGATAGAGTCGAGGAAGGGGTTAAAGTTGGTCCGAGATTAGTAGATGGGGAGGGATTTAGAGAAGTTAAGGGTGGAGCTAGGCCGCGTAGGCGCTCGGACAGTTTGCCTACGGACAATTTGCCTACGGACAGTTTGCCTACGGACAGTTTGCCTACTGGACATTATGCCTATGGACACCATGCCTACCGGACATTATGTCTAACGGACATGATGCCTAAAGGACGACACGCCTAACAGACGCAGCTTATTGAGGCATCGATTTTATTCCATTTTATTTCATTCTATTTCATTTTATTTCATTTTCATATATTTAATTTTATTTTAATTACATTTATTAGAATTTTAACATAAATAAAAAAGAATAAAATTCATGTCTAAAATGGATTTTTTTAAAAGCATATAAAATAACCTCCTTTGCCGGAGATATAATAAGATTTTAAAAAATCAGTGTAGAAGGAAAAGACAGTGAGGCAAGAAAACATTTAAATGCAATGAAACCAAAAAATCAATCTAGAATGAACGAACATAGTCAGAAATTCTATAAATTGTGAGCAATGCCACGAAGATATTCAAGAACCGGGGTGGTGTCATACTTCTCCACGAGGTTCTTCAGGCGCTGATTGACATACTCGTACTTTTTCTTGGTTGGTGGCAAAGCAACTCCAGCGTTGGCTTGTTCAATAAGGAGTTCGTTGTCGGCTTGCTCTTTACGCAATCGGTCTACAAGTCGACACAGAGTTGGGTGTGTAATGGCGACTCGTAGGTCGAAGGCTCTGTGCCAGCCCTCTATCGAGTTGTTGGTGCGAGGTAAGTCTTGTACAACTCTTTCATTGACATTCCAGAGTTCTTGCGGAAAAGCAGGCCGTCTTCTTCGTCCTCGCTGCAGAATTCCAACCACGTAGCCTCGAAATAGGTTAGAAAGTCTTCCAAGATCTCGTCCGTTTCCTCGTCAAAAACAGCCGTAAATCGTTCAAACGTGTTGCTAACATCTTGAAGAGGAACAAAAGCAAGCGCTTGAAGTGATTTAATCAGCATTGCATTTTCGGGGCATGCAGCATACCAGCTGGCAAGTCCTTTGGCTTGAATTCTTCGCAACACACATTGTCCAAAGTGGAACAGACAACCACTGATTTGACTCTGTGGAAAGTGTCTTTTGATAGAATTCAACGCTGCTCTTTCAAAGTCTACCATCAGGGATGCGGGGTTTAAATTTCTTTCGTTCTTGAGGAAAGTCCATATTACATCGTAAGTAGCTTCGTTCTTATGCTTTGTGACACAGAACACCAATGGCACTGTTCTTGATTCAGTTAGCAGGGCATGAATAGTGTAGAGTTGGAAACCATCAGGGGCCGAATCAAATGTTCCATCGCAAAACCAATGTAATTTGTTTCAAGAACATCAAGGTTTTTCGGGGTTGTCATAATCACAATTTCAAGATTCTCGTCTTCGTGTGCCAGAAAGGGCTCTCCTCTCGTCGTTACTTTGAGTTCGTCGGTAATTATATTCCCATCTGGTGCGCTTCTTTGTCGTCGCACCATTCGTGACAGAGTCTCTTTTTTAGGTAGGGCTCCAGCAGCGTCCAAAGGAAAATGCGTTGTTGCATTTTGTATAACAGATGTTGTGCACTCGTCCGACGACCTCGCTCTTTTCTTGATTGCATCAACTGTCTTTAGGGCGGTAAGTCTGGCGGCGCTCGGAGGATGGCTGTGTTCCGTGACAAGTCCTTCTATCACGTCGTTTCTCGTCTTCAAGGACGCATTGCACTGTTTTCTCTTCTCGCATCGCCAGTATGTGTAGCTTCCACTCGTTCTGTTAATTACATACGCATGACCTTGGTGGAGTAGTTTTCTGCCTCCTCTTGAAGATGCGACGAACTCCATTTCGAGGGGAATCAGATAGTTACAAAAAATAGTAAAAATCCGCGAACATAGCACAGTTATTCAACACTTTGAAATAAAGCTTTGTGGAATAATTCCACACGACATACAGTGTTCCCTCACAGCAGAGAAGGGAGGGTAGTGAAGTCTGTGACCTGTCCTGCTAGACTGACCACTGTGGTCGTTGGAACTTCCAATGTAAACTATTCGTAAACTATTGACGAGTATAAGTGCAATTCAGAGCCAATTTTGAATTAATTCTTTTGCATGAATCTGAAGTTAAATAAGTTAAATAAGGTAAGGATAAATATACCACATAGGCATGGTGTCCATAGGCATAATGTCCAGTAGGCAAACTGTCCAGTAGGCAAACTGTCCGTAGGCAAACTGTCCGTAGGCAAACTGTCCGGCCACGGGCCGCGTACGTTAGGCGATAGGAATTTCCCCCTATCAGAGTTTCGAACCCTTTCGCTCATTTGGAAAGGGACGTGAATGAGGGGGAAACTATTTTAATTGGGGACTCTTTAGTGCGCCATATGGATAAGGAGTTTGTTGAACGGCATCCAACCAAGAGGAGGAGGGTCTGTCTCCCAGGGGCCAGGGTTGACAGAGTTAGAGACGAAGTGGATAGGATTGACGTTGCCTCCCGTCACTCGATGTTGGTGACGATGGTATGGGGCAACGACTCGTATAGGCCCGTTACGAGAGTGCCTGACCTTTTGGAGAGATATAGGGGTTCATTAGGTCCCTAAAGGCGAGGTCAGATATGTTTTTAGTTCTACAGTCGGTATTACCCCTAGGCACGGTTTGGGTCTTAGGATTACGTCAAAAACGATTTTTTTGAATACTAAATTAGAAGAGATTTGTGCTGAGGAAAATGTACCCTTCGTAAAACTGTGGTCAGAATTCAGTGATCCTAGCCTTTTTATAAAAGATGGGGGTGCATTTTAATGAAATAGGTAATGCTAGGCTAGGTAGGTTAATTGACGAAAACGTACGAAAGCTGTATAGGTCGAAGCCTTCTTTAAACGTTGTGGGTCCGGGGAACGCGGGCCCGACGTGAAAAATAGTTTAAAACGCCGGCCTATGGTAAAAAATAACTTAAACGTCTTTTATTGTAACGCGCGTAGTATTAGAAATAAATTAAACGAATTTAAGGCGATAATTTATTCCGGCAACTACGATATAGTTGCTATCACTGAAACGTGGTTAAATACCGTGACTCGGGACTTGTTGGGGGAACTTGATATACCGGGTTTTAAACTCTTTACTAATGATAGGTTACATAGGATTGGTGGCGGCGTTTTGCTGTACATTCATAATTCCCTTAGGGCTATCGAGGTTAAGATAGACTTTCCGGCAACAATTAATGTGATATGCGTTGAAGTTAGGGCGCGTAGTATTAGTTTTAATTTTGTTGCTCTTTATAGACCTCCCGTTCAACCCCTCGGTACCGATACTAGATTTTAGTCACTTCTTGGTAACTTTATTGACAATCGGAATAGTATAATTGTCGGAGACTATAACTGCCCTAATGTTAATTACGAGACTTTTACTGGTAATGAGGAGGGTTTGAGATTGAGTGAGTTCATGGAAGATAATTTTTTACGACAGATGGTTACTGAACCAACGTGCGGTGGCAATATTTTAGATTTGGTGATGACGAACGGCGAAAATATAGTCGAAGGTTTAGAAGTAAGCGAGAGTTTAGGATGTAGTGATCATCAAATTGTTAGGTTTAAGTTATTGATAGAAAACACTAAGGATAGTAACGTAATAGCGCTGCGGATAGTAAACATAATCCAAAAAAAGTTTTTTGAATAGGTTAGTAAGGGTTCAGCGTCTTGCACGAAACTAATTCCGTCATTGCGAAACAAGCCTTATGAAGATAGGATTAAAGAGTTAGACTTGCATTCACTCGAAACTAGGAGATTAAGGGGGGAGCTTATTGAAGTTTTCAAAATCGTTAATAACATCGATAACGTAAATTTTGACAAATTGTTCACTTTCGATTATAGCAACACTCGTAATAACGGATTTAAGTTGCGTGGCAGACGTTTCATTACTAATATCGCTAAAAACTTCTTTACGTTTAAAGTAATTGATAAATGGAATAATCTTCCCGCGCCCGTCGTGAACTCTACCAGCGTTAATGTGTTTAAAAACCGTCTAGATAGGCATTTTAAAAATATTAACGTTTAAAACAAAAAAAAAATTGGCAACAGGAGCTCTGGGGGTGGTAATCGGGGATGAGTCTGTTGACGTCTAATGCCAGCTTGTGACATGCCAGCGTGTGATATGCCAGCCAAAAAAAAAAAAATTTGACTAACACGAACTTAGTTGTAGCTTGTTCAGTAAATTAACCCACGTTTTTGTTATTCTTTATACTTTTTTTCTGCTTCTCTCCTTATTTGCATGTCTGTAACTCTCTTTATTGCATGTCTGTAGTTTGTATGGTATGATAGTGTTTGAGTTAAGAATGTGTTGCATGGTTTGTAATGCGTTCTTATTTTACTTCTTTTCATCTTTCACCCCTTTCCGGCAGAGTGGGCTATATCCTCTACCTCCCTATGGAGTAGAGGATCGGTCTGCAACAGCTGGAAGAATATGTTGTTTTGAGTTAAGAATGTGTTGTTCTTGAGTTAAGAATGTATTGCATGGTTTGTAAGCCTTCTTATTTTACTTCTTTTCATCTTTCACCCCTTTCCGGCAGAGTGGGCTTTGCCTCCCTATGGAATAGAGAACCGTTCTGCAATCTTTCCTATTCTCTCCGACTATTTTTCTGACCTGTCGGCAATGGCTGGCGGATGATGATGGTGAGTCTTTTTTCTCTTTTTCTGAATGAATGTTAACCCACGAGTAATAGGTGTTGCTACTTACTTAACCCCTTATTCTATTCTCTTAACCCCCTACTTTTCCTTTCTCTCGGGCTAAATTAGAGTGGATCTTAGGGTCTTTGTTAGCCTTAGCTTCTGTAGATCTGTAGATCATGACGAGGTTCGCAGTGAGGTTGTGGTTAAAGGCCTGTGTGAGTTTTGAATAGAGTTCAGAGACGAGTATCGACTGTTAAACAAAAAGGATAAATACGTTCGCATGTTTCTTTCAAATAGTGCACCGGATTGTTAATGTGTAGAGAAAATGAACGCCTTGTGCGCATTCCGATAAAACATGAAAACTGAAAATACCCCATGTGTTGGAGAATTGCCAGGTATAATGGGCACAAGTACACGCGTGATTCATGCTAGAACAAACCCGTACACGTTTCAACAACTTATGGTGTGACTCACTCCTCCACGCCTGTTCCCGAGCCAAACAGCGTACCGGATGCTCATAGTCATCTCAGAGCTTGAACCGACTGGACGTGCACTCCTCGAATACGATGGAACTGCCTTTGAGAAGCATTCTCAATGCCGTGTACGATGTGTCCGTGACGAAGTCATTGCACGTGTTTAGGCGTGAAACAGGTGCCATTAACTATGTACTTGAAACGAATTGTAGACAAGCAAACTCTGGTAAATGTAATGTTATTTATTTAAGTGTTGAGGAGATGAATAGAGTCTTCGTGATAGTTGAGAAGTGGGGTGAGGACCGTTATAAAATACTTGCAGGTGTAGGTACAAGAAGAGAACAGATTAGTGATGCCCCTCATATGCCATTGTTTGTACGTTGTGTATAAATAACGATCAGCCATGCATTGATATACGACTGATGTGGAAGAATGCATCTGATAAAAACGTTCTTGTCCCCACGCGAAACCGATTCGTTCTCGACAGAATGTTCGAAATCGTCGGATTCCGCAAGCTGAAGCCTATATTAGACGATCGTGTTACGGATATGATTTATTTTGACACGGTTCTTGAATACGCATACACCGCTCTGCTTGACGGGTTTATCGAATGTAGGACTGAACAAGGCGAGAATGGTCTAGAGCGGATGCTTATTTAAAAGGTTTAGACTCTTCGAAATATCACGAACTTTGGTACAAAAGATTGAGTGGTACAGGGCAGAGCTTGCCTACACTGTTCACCCTGAAGAATTGTACCTCTATATAATGAGCAGCTGTCATTACGACTTAGAAGATTATTTCAATTGCCGCTATGCGTTGTGAAGAAGAGTTCACGATTGAAAAGCTCGAATCTGTAAAGAAAGAACCCTCGATTGGAAAGGAGTGCTTATAAACTTGAACTTAATAATGAAGTTGTGGCTAACGACGCCCTCTTTTTGCGTGCTTTTGACTGTATTCTGTCCGTGTTTAAAGACAGTTTGCCAATCAATTGTAAGGTGGGCACAAAAAAGGTATTGAACGATATAAAGGCCCTTTACATCGAGTATAGTGTAGGTATCCCTATAACTTGAGCGGTGAAATAATGATAAATCGTATTTATTGTACAATACAAAGCAACATTGATGTAACTGTAGACTCGATCATGCGAGTTTAGTATTTTAGTTAAGCGCGGTAGAACGTAAGTTGTATGCATTTTATATAAATTTTGCTGTTTATATATATATATATATATATATAATATATATATATATATATCCCAGCAAGGGGGTTCTAAGCTCGTGCTCTTGAGTGCTCTTTGTGCTCGTTTGTACGTGCTTGTTCCTGGAGGTTTCACGTGCGCCCTCCCGGCCCTAGCACCCAAGGATGATGGGGCTCGACCCTGCAGTCCTTGTCATCCTTGGTCTTTTTCCACTTCGACTGTCCCCTCCACCCTTTCTTTTTCCTCTGTCTTTCCTCTCACTTTTTCTTTGTTTTTCCGCTGAGATATGCCCTTTAAATAGAGGCGAATCGGTTCTTCCTGAACTAAAAAAAAAAAAAAAAAAAAAAATATATATATATATATATTAATGGGTATATATTTTTATCCTGTACTATTATTATTTTCATATAAGTTTTGGTGTTTATATATACACAGTGCGTTCGAAAAGTCTCTCCGCAGTCAACCAACACTTTAAAAAAAGTGTTTGACAAAAAGTAGACGAGTTGCTCTGTGCCTGCAAAATGGTGGAAAACACTTTCAACACAGGTTGTAAAATCAAAAGGTTATGTAATAAAATCACTAAATCATGGTTGAATGAAAACATTTTAGTTTTTCAATTTCCTATGCATTTAACAGCACTGCGGAGAGACTTTCCGAACGCACTGTATAAGGGCGTATTTGCTCGTACATATATTAAATGGTTATATGGTTTTATCCTGAACTAATATTATTATTTAAGAATGTATATGTATCCTTCGCTTCATGTGTGTATTTTTGCTGTATATTATTTTTTTAATATATATCTAATTCCTATATATTTCATGAATTATTTCCCTCAACTCGTCTAAATAAACAGAATGATGTAATGTCGTTTCATTTATTTCTTTTGGTTGTATATTATATTAAGAAATAGCTGGGGTGATGGGAATATATATACCAAATGGCTGGTTACGCCTTCTTAGCCGACTGATGGGCTTCTAAGCAAACTGTCAAGAATATATGTATAGCGCAATCTGGAAGCTCAAACGATATATATATATGTATATATTACTTTTGTTTACTTTTGTTGAGTTTGAACGACGGTTCAGGATCGACCTGCGGTCGACCCCTCTGCAGCATCCCGCCTCATTTGCGGGACTTGGTGAAGGAGGGAATTGCTCTCTGATCGCCTCCTGCCCTCGTAGCCAGCCACGCATGGCTGGTCAGGGACTTTGCACAAGAATCTGTCCAGCTGGTTCTTGAAGTTATTCAGGTTGGTGTGCTGGAGATTCCTCACTTCTTTTGGAAGGACATTGAAAAGCTTTGGGCCCCGTATTCTGAGGGTATTTTCCATCCTCGTTTTCATGGCTCCTTGTCCCACCGCAGCTGGGACCGTACAAAATCTGCCTCTTCTCTCATTCCAGTTTGTTTCTATTTCATTTCTGAGGTTAGGGACAGAGCCCTCAAGTATGTTCCATATGTATATTATTGTGTACCGCTCTCGCCTTCTTTCAAGAGAGTAGAGTTCCAGGGATTGTAGTCAAGACCAGTAGTCTTCACCTTCCGTTTCCTCTATCTTAGACGTAAAAGTCCTTTGTATAGCTTCAATGCTCGCAATGTCTCTTTTTCTGTGTGGGCTTGTGAGTATATTATAATGTGAGTATATATATATATATATATATATATATATATATAATATATATATATATATATATATATAAAATAAAGGCCATAAACCCTCCATCCCCCAATATAATGATCTGCGGAGACTTTAACTTCCCATTTATAAAATACAAAAAGGTGGATAGGAATATATATATTCACCAGGACAAGGGGTCATAAGAGAAGTCCAGGAGCAAGCAAAAATGTTGATGGCTCTCACAAATGAGTTTATGCTGACACAGGAGATAACAGAAAATACCAGAAAAAATAACTGCCTGGATCTGGTATTCACGAATAACACGAACTTGATTGCTGATATAAAAATAACCCCAACCATTATCTCAGACCACAACTTAATCGAAATATCAACAAATATGACGACAGCATTAGAAGACAATACACATATTGTGAAAAGAAGTAAATTCGGGGCCTTTAACTTAAACTCGAAGACTATAAATTGGCAAGCAATCAGATCGCACATGGCCCAAATAGAATGGAGAACAATTTTCGAGAATAAAACAACTGAAGAAATGCTAACAACCTTGGAGGAAAAAACGCTGAGAATTTTAGAAAAAAAATGCTCCGAAATCACAGCCAAAAGTAAAGAGGAGCTGGCTAGAGAGGCAAAAGAGAAGACTATTCCGCAAAAGAAAGAGAGTGGGGGCGAAGTTAGGTAACTGCGGAGATAATGACAGGAAAGCAATAAAAGAAAAACTGGAGGGTATCGATATGGAAATACAAGCCCTGATTAAGGATAAGACAGAGAGGGAAGAGGAAAAGGCGGTAGAAGCAATAAAGGAAAATCCAAAATACTTCTATAGCTATGCAAAGAGGAAACCAAAAACGCGCGCCGCTATTGGGCCCTTAAGGACGGGAAATAATGAACTAACAGACGATCCAAAAGAAATATCTGATACATTGAAAGCTCAATATGAATCAGTTTTCAGTACCCCAAAAAGTGACAAAGCGATACCTGACATAAATCCATTCTTTGAAGAGGAATTGCAAGGAGAGTATATAACAGACTTTGATTTTACACCAGAAGATGTAGCGAGAGCTATAGGACAAATGAAACCACATTCAGCTGCAGGTCCGGACAATTGGAACGCATTATTGATTAAAAACTGTAAAAATGAAATAGCTACACCTTTATACTGGATATGGAGAAGATCCCTAGACACTGGGAAAATACAGAGCATCTTGGAAAGAGCAAACATTGTCCCTATATATAAAGGAGGGGACAGATCTCAAGCAAAGAACTATAGACCAGTGTCATTGACGTCCCACCTCACCAAAGTATTTGAAAGAATAGTTAGAGAGAAAATTTATGATTTCCTGGAGACACGGGAAAGATTCAACGAAAATCAGCATGGATTCCGATCAGGTAGATCATGCCTATCACAACTAATAGAACACTACAACAATATCGTAGATGCATTGGAAGGCAATGACCACTACGATATTATATACACAGATTTTGCTAAAGCTTTCGATAAATGTGACCATGGTATAATAGCACATAAAATTAAATATATGGGAATAACAGGCAAAGTGGGAAAATGGATCTACAACTTCCTTAGAGATCGTCTGCAGGTCGTCAAAATTCAAGGTATATCATCATCAGAATCGGAAGTACGCAGCTCAGTACCACAAGGGACAGTACTGGCCCGACTCCTGTTCATTATCATGCGAACAGACATAGACAGCGGAGTAAACAGCAACAGTATAGTAACATCCTTTGCAGACGATACAAAGATCAGCAGAAAAATTAGCGATGGATGTACATGACGTGGAGGCCTTGCAGAGGGACACGAACAAAATATACAAATGATCAGAAGACAACATGTCATTCAACGCCTAGAAATTTCAGTTCTTGAGATATTGTAGAAAAGAAGAACTTGAACAGACTGCATATTATGCTCCAGATAGACAGGAAATTCAGAGAAGCACGAAAGCGATTGATCTCGGGATAATAATGACAGATGATGCGAAATTCGAAACACAAAATCAGATAGCGATAAATAAAGCAAAAAGAGTCGCCGGACAGGTACTAAGAACGTTCAAGAGAAGGGACAGGACAGTAATGATTCCCCTGCTAAAAACACTGATTATACCAAAACTTGAATACTGCTCAGTTTTGACGTCCCCATATAAAAAGGAAGAAACTAATAAACTAGAAGAAACGCAAAGGCATTTCACAGCAAAGATTGATGGCTGCAAAGAACTCAACTACTGGGAAAGACTACGTAAACTAAATCTGTACTCACTGGAAAGAAGAAGAGAGAGGTACATCATAATCTACATATGGAAAATGATCGAAAAACTGGTACCAAACCTAAAACTAAACCCAATTACTATTCAAACAACACTGGAAAATAGGAAAGGCAGAATGTGTAGTGTTCCCAAATTAAAGGCCCGACAAGGGACCTCCTCAACCCTGAACGAAAATAGCTTGGTTGTCAGGGGGCCAAGACTTTTCAACCAGCTTCCTAAGGACCTCAGAAACGTAACGGGGGGTCAAAGTTGAAGTCTTCAAGAAAAGACTGGATGCCTGGCTCAGGACAGTACCAGATGAGCCGGGCGTGCCTGGCTATGTACGGTGGAGAGCGCAAGAAAGCAACTCGCTCCTCCACCAGGCAAGACCTAGAGGCGGGGCCACCAGCTTGACCTCCGTGTGAAGAGAGACCAACGCACGAAACAACATAAGGTTCATAAGGTGAGGTGTATATATATATATATATATACATCTGCCATTTACGCCTTCTAAGCCGACTGACGGATTTCTAAGCCAACTGTCAAGCATATCTGAATAGCGCAATGTGGCAGCTGAAAAGTTAATTAATATATACAGTATACACATACACCTGCCTTCTAAGTCTTCTCAGTCAACTGGCAGATTTCGAGTTCTAAGTCAAGTGTTGTTTCCTGAGCTGTCATTAAGCTTCTGCATCTGGCAGAAGCTGAATGGTCTCTTCCTTTCTCTCCTCTTCTCTCTCTCTCTCTTAGGTTAGGTATGTCCCTTTGGGGGATGAGGCCATCCCTACTTCTCCCCCAAAGAGGTTAAGTGAACTCCCTCAGCTTGCTGGCACTGGGGTAGCGGGTCTTGCAACAAGGAGGATGGGGTTGGCACTGGCACTCATTTGATCAACATTGCAATTGCATATGCACTCTCCCTTTTCGCGGGCATACCTCTTTCGTTCAGTATGTTAATCAATCCAGCACTCCCGTTCATCATTCGAGATTTTCTCCGCCTTAGCGCATTTACACTCACTTCTTTTACGGGAAACAGAGGCATAGCACTTGCAGCAACATATGTCACATAAAGTTCTGAAGGAATCGTATTTACTTTGATAAGTGCTGGAAGATCTTTTACTCATGGGATATTTTCTAAGTTCTTGTCCCTTCTCAATTAATCTCTTCACCTTAATTACTATGCTTTTGAAGTCGCGTGTTGGAATGGAAGCACGGATATATATATATATATATATATATATCATTCACTTCTTCCGCGATAATTTCAGCGTATTTCTGAGTACTAAATGTTGCAGTAATGAGCTTATGGTTAAGATAAGCTTTTAATGCATCCTCACAAGTTAGTAGTTGGTTGCCAGGAAGCTCTGCTGGCGTTCCGAAAGCAGAATGCTTCACTTTTTCTCTTGTTATACCAGAAGAGGCCATTGCAAGCTATGCCATTAATCTGAAACAAAAGAAAATAAAATACTGAATCAGGAAACACATGATAGGTCAAACAAATGATAGGTCACAAATACGCATGTAGGCACAGAAATACACATGATAGGTCAAACACATATAGGTCCTGCATTTTAAAATAAGCAAAAACAATGTTTATTAATGGTCTTATGATAGACATTGGCATTAATTGAATTTATTGTTGAGATCCTCATACCTGTGAGGGGAAAAATTAATTTAAGAAAACATGTTAAAAAGGATCTTTTGTGGCCTTTGTTTGCAATTTAATTTTTTATAGGTGCCAGCACCGAAATTAATATTTCTAAAAGATATGACTTATTCCTTAATCAGTGACTACTCGGGAATCTTTTTCAGCGTGTTTCATTAAATTAACTTTTTTCAACCCACCCTAGTATATATATTATGTTTGTTTTCAGGTGGCATATGAACTAAGCAAAATTGAAAAACGTTTCTTTCCATTCCTTATGAGCACATACCATATTTTAGGGAATTTTTTTAATACTATTGAAAACATTAGGGTGATCCAGATAAATGGGACCCATAAAAAAAAGCCAAATATTCTTAATATTTAATTCCTTTCATAAAAACTATATATCATTCGAAAGAGTAGAGTTACAAGTTTATTATGAAATATTTATTTTTTTAAAATGACTCCTTTCAAATGTGCTCCATTAGTTGCCAAGCATTCCAGTGTTCTCGCTTGTAAGTTCTGCATCACTTTTGCAAGAGTGTGCGGTGGTATGGCCTGTATCTCATTTGTGATGGCGGCCTTCAATTCTTGCAAGGTCGTTGGGTTATTTCTGTAGACCCTACTCTTTAAATATCTCCAGAGATAATGATCTAAGGGAGAAAAATCCGGAGACCTTGCGGGCCATTCAACGTCTCCAAATCTTGAGATTAACTCGCCTGGAAACGTTTGACGCAAAACTGCCATGCTTTTATTTTGTTTTGTATCTTATCTTGTCTTGTATTGTCAAAACCTATACAATCCTGTACAAACTTGTAACTATCCTCTTTCGAATGATGCGTATGATTTTATAAAAGGACTTATACTTTAAGAGTTACAGGGGTTTCTTTTGGGTCCCATTTCTCTGGATCACCCTTTTTATAATAAATGCATCAGTATATTTTAAAAACCGTCTAATCTAGACTATACCTTTATATACTGCATACTACATATTACAACACCCTCAGTGAACAAAACAGTAGATAATGCAAATATTAGTTACATATAATAACAATGATTTCATTTCAAGAAATAAAGTTTAATATGGAATAATACCATTATACACGTCTAAATAATATATACTACAACACCATTCTGGTAAACAAAACAGTAAGTATTGAAAATGTTGGTTACACAATAACAAGGATTTAAATTTCAAAAATGTTTAATATGAAATAATACTGCTATGCACGCTCAGTTTCTGATATATATATATATATTATATATATATATATATATATATATATTATATATATATCTATATATATATACACAGGGTGTCCCAAAAAAAAACTATATACTCTTTATAGCATCATATATTTTATAATTTAAAAAAACCAAACAATATATTGTTATAGCAATTGCCAATGAAAGGTAAATTAGTAATCAAAGTGATCAAAATGTTATAGCGAGTTGTTTGCATATAAAATTTAATTAACTACGCCAACTGCTCAAAATGTTCTCCGGCGGCATGAATGCACTTTCAATACAACAAAATCGTGTGGTCTGATGAAGCTACCTTCAAGCTGAATGGCACAGTAAATCGACACAACTGCAGGTACTGGTCACTTGATAATCCACACGTTTATGTGGATAAACATGTTAATTTACCAGGATTAACAGCATGGTGTGGTTTATCATCCAGGGGTTTGGTTGGACCATTTTTCTTTAATGGGACAGTTACCAGTGCCGCATATCTCGACATGCTGCGGACAGAAATTATACCTGCAGTTCGGAAGTTGTTTGGAAACGACGACTTTTACTTTCAACAAGATGGAGATCCCCCCTCATTATCATTGTGATGTCAGAAGGTACCTCGATGAAACGTTGCCTAACCGTTGGATAGGACGAAGAGGAAGCGTTGAGTATCCTCCACGTTCACCGGACTTGACTCCACTTGATTTTACTTGTGGGGCTACCTGAAGGATGCAGTTTATGGTACAAGACCCGCAACACTCGAACACCTTAAGGATGCAATTAGGGAAAAGTGCGGGACCATCACAGCATCCACATTAGTCCATGTCTGAGAATTAGTTAGTCGACGCATTCAAAAGTGCATTCATGCCGCCGGAGAACATTTTGAGCACTTGGCATAGTTAATTAAATTTTATATGCAAACAACTCGCTATAACATTTTGATCACTTAGATTACTAATTTACCTTTCATTGGCAATTGCTATAACAATATATATATATATATTTTTTTTTAAATTATAAAATATATGATGCTATAAAGAGTATGTAGTTTTTTTGGGACACCCTCTATATATATATATATATATATATATATAACTTATATATATATATAACTGATAGACCTATTTGGAATTCCAATGGAATAATACGAGAAAGTAATGGGAAAAGGTAAATTAGGTACTTTATGACGAAAAAGGCACTTTTTCCTGTAAACGCAAAAATAGGCAAAAAACGGCACTTCTGGGCCTGAACATCTAGGCTCTAGTAATTACTCTCACCAGCTATCTACTAAGCAAATACAGTATGTTGCGCAGTTAGGACTCAGCTTTGAGACAAGGTCTAGAGTTTAAAGGTTACCCGAGACAGCTAATTCAGAACTTCAATGTACTCAAGAAAGTAGTTCCATTTACGACGGATCGAATACATCAAAGAAAAAGGGTAAGTCCTGCATTTTTAGCCAAAATCCAAAATTTAAAACTCAACCGGAAAATTTGAGCGTCCACTTTTCAAGGTACTAAACATGTCCGTTTAATGTGCTACAACTCAGAATGGTCCCCGTAGAAACTTTTATGTTACATACAGACCGTGCATGGAATAAGAAACTCTTCTAGGATAATTAAATCCACAAAGCTCTATTTTGGGGCCTCCATTCTAGTGACCCGTTGCACACGTTTGGCTTCCATCGTGTAAAAGAAAAACTTTAGTGTTTGCCATTTACCATTACTTATTCGGACTATAATGGATTTCATTATTTCAGCAGAGTTCGTTGTTCCATGCATGGCCTGTGTGTAACAAAAGTTTCTCGGGACCATTGTGAGTTGCAGCATATATACAGGGTGGTGGAAAAGTCTTTAATTTGTCAATAATAAATAAATTCCAGTGACATCACTGCAGTGTATGCGATACCTTTCAAAGCAACTATACAAGACCATGAATGACCCTAGGCTAGAACAGGAAAGGGAGGCCCTACGCCCTAGCCCCAGTCAGCGTCATGTCAGTAATGAAGAAAAAGTGTATCTTGTAACGTGGGCTATTTCTTATAATAATTGTGAAGAAAGTTTGCGTTTATTTCAACAAAGATATAATAAACCACCACCAAATGCAACCACTCTTCGATACTGGAATCTCAAATTTTTTTGAAACAGTGAACCTGGTAAAAAATCGTCCGACAAGCAGAAGGCCAGTAACGGCGATAGGAGAGAGCAACAAAGAAAATGTCCTCGATACTTTTCAAGTCGATCGAACAACTTCAACGAGAAAAGTCGCAGAGGAACTAGGTATTTCCAAATTTTCAGTAGTAAAATTATTGAAATCACAGGGTTACCACGATTACAAACCCAGTTACTCTTTGTTCATATACGACGATATTTCTGATAGACGGCTGCAGTTAGCTGAAACAATGAGACAGAAGTTCAACAGTGATCCAGATTTCGTTCGAAAGATCAAATTTTCAGATGAATGTGTCTTCGGTTTAACGAGTAAAGGAAACAAATAAACATAACGTTCACTAATGGGCGAAAAAAATGCCAAAATACGATTGGGTATACCATTAAAACAGCTACACTAACAGTTTGGGCGTGCATTGGTTATTCAGGACTCGTTTCCTGTGATATATCGAGAGGTACGATGGATGGACGATGGATACGATGCCAGGTATTGAGAGACAAAGTTTTGCGACAGTTTACTAATGGCGTTGGTAGGAATTGGCTTTATCAACATGACAGAGCGCCGCCACATTACTCTGCAGCTGCTCTGAGATTCTGGATACGATCCTTCAAGGAAGATGACTTGGGCTGCGTGGTCTCATCGAGTGGCCAGCCAGATCACCTTATTTAAACCCCATGTGATTTCTGGCTTTGGACTTACAGTATTTGTGTGACAAACTCTACCCTCTTGGTTTCATTTATCTAAATGTGAATGCCCTTGGCCGCAGATTAGATGAAGAACTGAAAAGCATCCCCCTTGATATGTTCAGAAGAACAATGAAGGGTTTCACAGAGAGAGTCCACAAATGTATCATAGCGGATGGAGAACTCTTTGAAGATTAAATTACAATTTAACAAAATAATTGTATGAATAAAATTCTTAAGACTTTTTGTTGATTTGTTTCATCATTTGAACGCTTATCTGTATAATGTTTTTCACTAAATAGTTGTATGTATAAAATCCTTAAAGATTTTCCTCCCACCCTGCTTACAGTATGTATATATACACACTGTATATATATATATATATATATATATATATATATATATATATATATATATCCAGGTGTCCGAGAATTATCTGTACAATTTTTGGCTGTTATTAAAAGTCAACCATGAAGTGTAGAAATTCCAGTGTTGTCCCATTTTACAGAGAATCTCATTAAGTTTTTTCTGATACAAGTTTTGACAAGTTTTTTCTTTTGTACGCGGGTGACAGACATTGATGATTTAAAAGCAAGAATCACAGCTGCTATTGAGCGAATTGATGTGGATATGCTGCAGCGTACATGGCAACATTTGGATATCGATTGGATGTTTTGCGAATCACTAATCAGTGGCGGTTCCTCATATGGGCAATATGGGCAGCCGCACAGGGCGGCATTTGTGGAGGGGCGGCATGAGCGCCTGCAAAAAAAATAAAAATAAAAATAAGAATAAATAAATAAAGAAATAAATAAAAATAAAAAATAAAATAAAATAAATAATAAAAGATCAATAAATATATTTTTATTAATAAAAAACCATCTATTGCATTTTCCATAAACCTTCCCATAAAAGACCTAAACAATGCAAAATGCTTCCAGATTAATATTATTGGGAATAAAGGCCCATACTTTAACATATGTAATGTTATTTTTCTGGGTTTGGTTAAATAGTGAAATGTATATTATTTATTACAGAACGAATCTTCACACTAAGCCACTAAGGTCTGTCAAATAACCGCAAATGGATAAGAAGAGGTCAAAGCTATCAGGTGCTCAGTTTAGAAAAAAGAGGAAAGAAGAAGAGGAGAAACGAGCAAAAGATAAAGGTATAGAGCTATGTCATCTACTCTTCACTGCTATATTGCACTGCTATTTTGTGATATAGCTTTCTGAGTCATTTGAAGTGTACTATTATGTATATAATTAGCCATTAACCAAGGAGGTTGTATTATTCATTTGTTTCCTATTCTAAAAGTTTAATAAATTGTGCTTAATAACATGTTAAATTAATTGTACTAGCCTATTCATGCATTGGTCTGTTATGTTCTATTTTACTATTTGCAGGGGCACTTTTGAAATATTTTGGAACACCCTCTGCCACTAGCCAGGATGAGAAGCCGTCTACTTCTGCCATTATTGAGGCTGAGGAGCCATCTACCTCCTCAGCCTCACATATGTCTCCACAAATGCAGTCTGATCCTGAGGATGAAGACCCATTTGCTTCTACTTCTCCCCGGCAGGACTCTTCAGGTGAGTTTGTGTGCACATATGTCTGTGAGTGTGTGCGTGTGTGTGTATGTGTATGTGTGTGCATCCCTGCAAAGCATTTTGCAAACAGTTATAAATTATAATGTTATTATCACTGGGTCTGGGTTACTGGGTATGTGTGGTGTTTCACCACCATAATTCCATAACACCACCACCATAACAAAGTGCTGTGAATAATGTGTTATCTAACTTAGGTGTGTATACTAATGAGTAATGCTCTTGTTCTTTCTATTAGAAATGCCTGGAGCAGAATCGCCTCCTGAGGATGAGTCTCTGTCCACCGACCCTGCTAACTGGCCTTCAGTTCTGACTGAGAGAATTCGGACACAACTGGTTTCCAGGGGACCAAGTCAAGTACCATCTGACTTTGTATTCCCTAGAAACGACAGTGACGGAAGAAGTTTCCACCATCAATACTTCAGGAAGTCATTGGTTAGTGGGGAAAATATAACCAGAAGTTGGTTGGTCTATTCCTTAAAAAACAACAGCCTTTTCTGTTTCTGTTGTACATTATTTTCCAAGAGGAAAATAAATTTAACAAGTTTGGGACTCTCGGACTGGAAGCATGCAAGCTCATTGCTCACATCACATGACAACAGTTCAGAACACCTAAATTCTATGAAAATCTGGAAAGAACTGGCAGTGAGGATGAGAAAGGGGGAGACCATTGACAAGCAGGAGATGGCACTTCTGGAGGCTGAGAAGTTGAGATGGAGAGCGGTGCTGACACGTCTCACTGCTATTGTGCATTCTCTGGCAGTTAGGAATTTGGCACTAAGGGGACATACAGAAAAATTGTTCTCACCATCAAATGGCAATTTTCTGAAAGAAGTTGAACTGATGGCACAATTTGATCCTATAATGCAAGAGCACATTAACCGTGTCCAAAAAGGGACCTCCAGTCACACCAGCTACCTCGGCCACCACATACAAAACGAACTCATTGATTTGTCGAGCAGCAAGACCATTTCAGCAATGGTGAGCGACATCAAACAATCAAAGTTTTTTTCAATAATTCTAGATTGCACTCCAGATATCAGCCACACTGAACAGTTGTCAGTTGTGATTCGGGTTGTGTCACTGGAGGGGAAGCCCCATATAAAGGAACATTTCATGGGGTTTTTGGAGGCAGAGGAGTCCACTGGTCAACATTTGGCATCTCTGATTCTGAAGAGACTGGAGGAGCTAAAAGTTCCTTTCATGGACTGTAGAGGACAATCATACGACAACGGGGCCAACATGAGGGGAAAAAACAAGGGTGTTCAATCCAGGCTCCTAGAAATTAATCCCAGAGCTCTGTTTGTTCCATGTGGGGCTCATTCTCTGAATTTGCTTGTGGCCGATGCTGCTAAGGGATCTATTGATGCCACAAGTTACTTTGGCATCTTGCAGAAGCTTTACAACTTGTTTTCAGCCTCCACACAACGATGGGCCATTTTGAAAAAACATGTGAACATCACATTGAAGATGTGGTCTGATACAAGGTGGGAAAGCAAGATCAAGAGTGTGGAGCCCCTGAGATATCAGGCAGCTGCAGTGAGAGATGCACTGATCGAGGTGAGGGACCACACCAAAGACTCTGTAATAAAGGTCGAGGCTCAATCTCTGTCAGAGGAGGTTGGGTCATACCGCTTCGCCATTTGTTCAGTGGTGTGGCATGACCTGTTGTGCCAAATTCAGCATGTGAGCAAGCAGATGCAGTCTCCTAGCATGCACGTTGATGTTGCAGTAAATCTCCTAAAAAAAACAGAGAGAGGTCTCCGCAATTACAGGGCAACAGGTTTTGTGGCTGCACAAATGGCAGCCACAGATATCTGTGAACAAATGAATGTGGAGGCTGTGTTAAAACAAAAACGGCTGAGGTCCACAAAGCGGCACTTCTCCTATGAAGCATCTGATGAGCCCTTGATTGATGCTTTGAAGAAGCTGGAGGTGACATTTTTCAATGCAGTGGTTGATGCTGCAACATCAGCCATTCAGGAAAGATTTTCCACGTTGGAAATTGTGGGAGAGAAGTTTGGAGTGCTGACACATTTCCAAAATCTCACATTTGAGGAGCTGACAGAACAATGTGTGAACCTTAGTACTACACTACACTTTAAGGGACAATCTGACTTGGATGGCAGAGAGCTTGCACAGGAGCTGAAGAACTTGCCTGACTTGCCATCAAAGACCATATCCTTGCTTGAACTGCTGACATTTATCCATGAAAGGGAGCTCTCTGAAATATATCCAAATTTGTGGACTGCTCTCAGAATTGGTCTTACTCTTCCAGTCACTGTTGCTGAAGCAGAGAGGAGCTTTTCAAAGCTGAAGCTCATCAAATCCTACCTGAGGTCAACTATGTCACAGGAACGCCTTACCGGTCTGGCCATCATCAGTATAAATCATACAATTGCTGAGCAGATTTCATATGATGATTTAATTCATGACTTTGCATCAAGGAAGGTAAGAAGAGTCAGGCTTTAGATGGCAGTTGTGCTGTGGTGCAATTTATTTTGTTTCTTGTTCAAAGTGTAGCATAATAATTACCCTCTCTTAAGTGTCTTATTCTATTTATGTGATAGAGCATTTGTACAATTTAGAAATTTGATTCTCTAGTTTATTTATGGCAGTTGTGCAATTTAATTTGTATTTTTCCTGTTCATAGTATCATAATTACATTCTCTTAAGTGAGTTATTCTATTTACGTGATGAAGGATTTGTAAAATTCAGAAATTTGAGTCTTTGTTTTGGTTCTGAAGTTCCAACAATTAGTCCAATAAAAAGTTATTTTATGAAAGAGTTATGTCTGTCCTTTATTTTGGGGGGATTCGAATGTGTGGTGTTGGCGAACAGGGGGGGGGGGCGCTGAAGGTGAGGTTCGCCCAGGGCGTCATGTAAGCTAGGACCGCCACTGTCACTGATGGTGCACATATCGAATGTTTGTAACAACGTTACTTTAATAAAAGAAACTTTTCAAAATACAGATTCTAAATAATCTTGTTTAAGAATTTTACGTGTGTTATCAAGAATTTTATTAAAAGATGAAATTGTACAGATAATTTTCGGACACACTGGAATTTCTAAAAAACTTGTCAAAACTTAGTATCAGAAAAAACTTAATGAGATTCTCTGTAAAATGGGACAAACTGGAATTTCTACACTTCATGGTTGACTTTTAATAACAGCCAAAACTTGTACAGATAATTCTCGGACACCCTGTATATATCTTAGAATTTATAACCTTTTATTTTATTTTATTTTTTCTCAAGTGATGAAAAATAAATGACAGAAAAAAATTATAGTTTAGTTAGGAAATCACCCCACTCTTTTAATCAGTCAGAAATTAAAAGTTGTTTTTAAATTTTCAACTCGTTCATCCAAAAGCTTTAAGGTTCAGTTTAGAGAAGTTAGAAAACCTTGTTACTGATTGGTTCTGCCATGAAAGAGATGTGTCTAATTTTTCCATAAATACTAATCCTATATTTACGTTACATAGTTTTTCTTTTAAGTTTTGGAGTCATCTTTTCTGTTTTTAATTTTTAGTATGTGTTAAGTGTACAGTATGTCTTCGCTAATTAAGTCGAAGAAAAAAACCGTTTAGCAATTATTCTTCAATGTACTCTTTGAATCTTTTGAGATAATTTTATATTATTTCGAAAGATCAATTTAGGGAAACTGTGTAAAGGCTTCATGAGTAGATCTTCAGAGGATCTCAAACCTCAAGAGCCGCAGGGCGAATCCTGTCATTCGAGCATATATTTTAGATGGATTTTCTGTAAAAACTCCTCTTCGTTCCTTGTTTTCCCATTGGAACTGTGATTTTATTCTGTCTTAATTCTGTATTTGCTGTGCCTATGTTTCGCCTTCGGCTTTATATTTTATCATGAGAGAAAATGGCTACAAGATTGTTCGACCAAGTTTAAATCTTATTTCTATCAAAGATAAGGTTGTAGAAAAAGATTCTCCTAAAATATGCCTCAAACCATCTCCTCAAATTACTGTTACTGTTTCTTTGTTTTTGATATTTTATCCCTTTTGACGAATATAATAAAATTTCAAGAACAAAACCCACTTCAGTAATTAGTAACTGAGGAGAATTTTTTTAAATTTTATTTTTCTGCGCGACTTTTTTTCCGAAACTGTACGTTGCCAATTGAGCATTGTATTTCTTTGCCTTTTTCATCAGAAAACGTTTTAGAATAACTAAACAATAAACACATAAATATTAATTTCTCAAACAAAAAAAGACAACAGCATACTTCATATATTAAGTATTCTTCAGATACAAAATTAATAACAGCACAAGAATATTCGCGTAGATCTTCTGTATCTATGATATTCGTTTCAGCTATATATATATATATATATATACTGTACACACACATACACACTCATATATATAAAAAAAAAAATTTAAAACGTATTCAGAAACAACCTCTACCTTTCCAATTCATTCAAACTGTATTTTATGGAACTTCTCAAATAAAATATATAGACCAAAACATTACGCACCAATAAATAAAGAGTTACAGTAAATTATTATGCTCTATTTTAGAGATATAAGCCAACGAACAGAATCAGAGCTTTGTAAATGAATAACAACCATGTTTCCTGAACTAAATTTTAGGTTTGCATTCAATAATAAATTTAGTTTTCGCTCCATATCCAACCATTCAGCCACAAAGAAAAGACGCATGGATATATATATATATATATATATATATATATATATATATATATTAGACCGGCCCAGGCTCATAGGGGTGAAATTTTTTTTTTTTTTTCTTAAGTCTCACCTCTGGAATTTGTTATGCGTGTCGATAGAAAGTTTTGAGTGAAGTTTCAGCCTGATTCGACAGTATTTAGTGGTGCCGACAAACTCTGAAATGTGTAGTTTTTTCGCACCACCCAGGAGGTAACTACAATAGGCGCGGTTTTTTTTTTTTAAATGGTATCCCCAATAGGTCTAATCCACTTTTTTTTAATGTTAACTCATGATGTTGATGTGCTTCCTGTCTTTATTATCGATTTCTTTGCCTCTGGAAACCGCTCTCAGTGTTTTTCGACGACTTGAAGAAGGTACTGCAGTTGTTCTTCGTTTTTTGTGAGATGACTGCTGAAACTCTGAATTAATGGGACCGCTCTCTCTGCATTATCGTTTGCAACATTCATTGTTTTACCATATTCCTTAGCTAATTTATAGTCGCCCTGTTATCCCATTCTGTAGGATCTACTTCGAGAAACGTCGATTGAAGGGACAATTCCTCAAAGATTGTGACAAAATCCGCCAGATTTTTCTCTAGTGGGTCATCATGAGTGTGGTCAAAAGCAATTCATTTTTCTTGTATTGTTGAACCAGGTCTTTCCAATGCCTGAACCATCTGCCGTTTCACTTGCAAAGTTATGCCATCATCAAAAAAGGCAAGCGACAAGTTCTTCATTTAGATACCAGAGGTGACGGCATAGTGCTTTGCTAGCTATTGCTGAAAGTTCCTTATCATCATATTGCTGAAGCTCTTGTAGATACTCCAAATCGGTTCTTGGTGCAGAAGATGCGATGGGAGCCGCAAACCATTTTGGCACATAAAAGCGAACAGCATAGCGAGAGAAGTGTTCCATTGCACTCTGTTCCTGTTTTGTTAGGTTGAACTGCGAGCGAAACAATACAATTTTGATGGCATAAATCACTCCTGACATCCACCTAGCGCGATGTAAAGCCCCAGGTTGACGAAAATGTATTCCTCCTGAGGGAACACCACCTAAATAAATAATTGATAATTCAAGTTCGCAATAATCCGCTCTTGGGTGACTTCTCACAAGCTGTTTTTCGCACAGTGCGAGGATGTCTGCTTTCCACGGCATGTTTGTATTGGCAGTTTCAAATCTTTTACCATCCATTTGTTTCCAGGAATTCTTGAAACGTTTGAAAAGTAATATATCCGGTCCCGTTGAACCACCGTAACACTTCTTGAAGACGTCGATATCACAATTTCATTAATATGGTGCCGACAGGCCAAAGAAAGGAATTTTATATCAAGCTTACTTTCAATTATCATGCAAGCGCCCTTTTTTTGGCTAGTATTGCTAGCGGTAGTATCAAAACACAATGCTTGAATACATTCTCGCAAATTCCAATCGTCTAAGCATTCTAGAACTGCTTCTGCAATTCTTTCGCCTTCTCCAGAAGCAAGTTTGGGTACTGCTAGAAGCTTAGAGTTTCCTCCACCGGATACAAGAATAGCTAGCCTATCTATATTTTCATCACCTTTTATATCTTGCATTACTTTACCATCCCAGTGAATGGTAAGCGAAACGTCAGAGGTAAAGGTTTGCTTAATGTCATCTGCAATTTTTTTGCGTACAACACTCCTCGCCCTCTGTAGAGTACTTCTGCTCAAAACAACATTGTCAATATCATGTCCAAGAGAAGTTGCAGCAGCTGAAAGCACCATAACAGCACAATGATCACTTGTTTTTGTTCGATCTAATGCCATTGCCAGATCAGGTGTTACGATGCGCTTACCCTTATTTGATATTGTGCTGCTTGAAGGTTTGGATGTCATTTTAGGAATGTACGATGTGCCTGGCTCTGGTTGCTCATCATTACTACTGCTTGAACTGCTATCACTGAAATGAACAACAGCTGATGACAATTTCTTTCGCAATGCCTCGGCTTCTTTTAGTGCAGCTTCTCCTTCATCTCTTTTCCGTTGTCGCATTTGCCTAGCGACCAGTTTCTTATCAACATCAGTCATGTAACCTCGCCTCCCTTTTTCTTTCTGAGCTTGTAGGAATGATCTATCTTCTTCATTTGACATCATTTGTAAAGCATTTGCTTGAGCTGTATCAAAAAGGTTATCTAAACTACCTTGGAATTCAGTTTCTTTTTTAATTTGATTTTGATTACGGTTTGATTTTGATTTTTGAAGTGATCTGAAGTTCTCATACATTTTTTGAATTTTCGTTAGTACGAGTACATGCTGTTTGGCTCTGGTGGGCATTTTCGTCTTGTCCCAAATCTCAAAAATTTCAGCATAAACTATGTTGGATGCTTCTTTCAATGTTTTTTAACTGTTTGTGAGACAGAAAAGCCGATGTAGTACATCTCCATTGGATGGAAGCTTCTTACTGCCAATTGTGTCAATTGGCTGTCCAGTCAGCCATATTTCAGTTTTTCTTCTTGTTTTAATTGAATCTGACATGGGGAAGGATAAAATCTGCAAATATTAAGGGAAAACACCTTCGCATCAATCTCTCACTGCGTCTTAAACAATACTGACGCGAACAGCGAGCCTCCCACTTTTCTCCGTAGCCAATGACGTCAAAATTAATGACGTCAGGTCAAAAGAAGTGTTTCTACTTAACAGACACAGTTATACAGTGAAACATGTGGAACACAATGCACGAGAGTGTGAATAGGCATGGTTTACAGACAATATTTGTAATACGAATTACGAAATAAATATATGATGAATAAATGTAATAAATAAATGAAAAATACAAGAGGCTGTCGGCACCACTAAAAGTACACAGATATTGTTGAAATTTAGTGTGTTAGTATATTATGATGGTGGTAACAATTTTAGGGGGTGAGACTTTCACTTTTCAAATAAAAGTTTTGGCGGGGGAGTCTAATATATATATATATATATATATATATATATATATATATATATATATATATATATATATATATATATATATATATATATATATATACAGTATATATATATATATATATATATATATATATATATATAGTCCCGTTGTAGCTTGGCTTATTTTGACATTTCAACTCGCCAATATAAATTACGTGTGAATGAGCATGAAGATATATCCTCCTTTACGAAATGGCCATTAAACAAAGCAACTAAATCTCCATGGTTTAGAGCCCATATGTTCCGAGAAACTTGAGTGCTCTTTCAATAAATTTCATATAAAACTACATAATTTTAATTTTGTACCGCATATGCATATTTCATAGTGTATCTAATATTTTGACTTTACCCTGGGTTGTATTTGTTTTTTAATTAATATATTATTCTTATAAACTTTATAATTTGAAAACAAACTTAATTTCCGTCCCGTAAACATGACGTTAAGGTGCTTTATTTTTGCACTTTATATAAATTTTAATCGTTTTAAATTTATATTTTAAACCAAATGAAGAGTCAATCCCGAAACGTTTGGTACTGACAGGTAAATGTTTGAAACTTTAATCCCGGCTTATATATATATATATATATATATATATATATATATACACACACCTTTCCCTTCAACCTTTCAGATGTTCCGTCCGATGACTTCTCATTTCACGGAGGTCAGGCTTGTTGTCCCTCCTCTTGGGTTCGCCTGGTGAAGTAAAGAGTTGTTTTTTTGCGCTCTCCACTTCGCAGAGACATGTACTTCTTTCTTATCTGGAATTGTTCTGAGCCAAGCGTTTAGTTTTTTTTTTAAATATCCACCGTTACACTAGTCGTGTTCCTTAGTTCCTTGGACAGCTGGTTGAATAGTCTTGGTTCTCTCACAATAAAACTATTTTCCTTCAGGGTTGAGGATGTTCCCTGTCTAGCCTTTAATTTGGGAACACAACACATTCTTCCTTTCCTACTTTCCACTGTTGTTTGAATGGCTATAGGATTCAAAATAAGATTTGGAACTAGTTCCTGCATTATTTTCCAAACGTAAATAATGCTGTACTTCTCTCTTTCCTTCTTTCCAGCGAATATGAATTTAATTCACGTTATCTTTCCCAGTAATTTAGTTATTTACATCCATTCATCTTGGCTGTGAAGTTTCTCTGAATCCCATCTAGTTGACTAATGTCTTCTTTTTTATACGAGATGTTAAGACTGAGTAATAATCCAACTTGAGTATGATCACCGTTTTCAACAGAGGAGTCATTATATTCCTATCCCTTCTTTAAAATGTTCTTAGTATCTGTCCATTTATTCTTTTTGCTCTGTTTACTTCTATCTTATTTTATGTTCAAATTTCGCATCATTACTCATTACAACTCCTAGATATTTTACTTTAGAGTTTCTCTGAATTTTCTGTCCATTTAGGTCAGTGGTTTTTAACCTTCTTCGCACTGTTACCCCTTGAGCCAGCCAACAAAACTGTAATTATCCCCTCTCCTCTTTTTAAATGGCAAATATGAGAAAAGGAAAATTAGGAAGGAATAACAAAATTTTAGTGGAACCATAACTCAGCTTTTTTTTTGGACAGCAGGACCAGCTCGTTAACCCGCAAAAAATGCCAAATTACCCCCAGATTAAATACAACTGATTTAGGTTATAGCATTCCATGGCCCTTAGGTCCTCCTTTCTTCCGTACCTTAATAGTTGAAATTTCTCAGTGTTAAATTTCATATTATTGCTTTCAAACCAACTGTACATTCTGCTCATGTCTGTTTGCAGACATCCTTTATCCGTTGAGTTTCTTATTTTTCTACTAGTTTTTGTGTCATCGGCAAAGGATGTTACTGTGCTCTGTGCTGTCACTGGTAACTTCCTCCTTTATATCAGTTAGCATGATTATGAAAAGTAATGGAGCTAATATTGTTCTTGTGGTACTGAACTAAGGACCTCTGACTATAATGAAGATACTCCTTGAACTATAATGACTTGATGTCGCTAACTAAGGAAATTATGTACCCATTTTCCTACTTTTCCTGTTATTCCCATATATCTCAGTTTATGTGCAATGATTCCATGATCACAGTTGTCGAACGCCTTAGCAAAGTCTGTGCATATTACATCATAGTTTCCATTACTTTCAAGTGCATCAGTAATGTTATAGTGTTCCATCAATTGTGATAGGCATGATCTTCCTGACCGGAATCCATGTTGGTTATCATTTAATTTTTTTCTAAGTTTCAAGAAAGTCAGATTTTTTCTGACTATTCTTGACTTCTGACTATTTTGAGATGAGATGTAAGCGATACTGGCCTATAGTTTTTAGCCTCGGGTCGATCTCTTTTATATATTTGAACTATGTTCGCTCTCTTCAATATACTGGTTATTTTTCTCGTGTCTAGCAATCATCTCCATATCCAATATAGGGGCTTAACGATTTTATTCTTGTAGTTTTTGATTAGTGTGGCATTCCAAAGTAAGGGCCTGCTGCCGAGTGTGTTTTTAGTTTCCCGATAGCTTGTGTTGTATCATCTGTTGTGAAGTTAAAGTCATTTATAATTTTCCATTGTAATTCTTCCGAAAAAAACGTGTTTTCTTCCAATATTAGTTTATCAGTTTTGGGGATACTGAAAGATGATTCACACTGAGCTCTTAATATTTCAGAGCCTTTTTTTACATTATCATTTAAAACATTTTTTTCATTCTTTAAAGGTCCGACTTTTAGACTTTCGTTTTACAAAATTCTAGAAGTATTTTGAGTTAACCTTTATCGCTTCCATAGCGTCATCTTTTTCTTTCTCTGTGTGCTTCTCAATTTAGCCCTGCATAACACAATCTATACTCTCCAGTTTATCATTTAATATTTTTCTGATGTTTTCTTTACAGTGTCTTAATTTTCCAGTCACTCTTTTTCTCTTGCAGAATAGTGACCTCTTTTGTCTCTCAAACTTGCTTCTCTTTCCTCTTTATTGAATTTTTTGGGACGTCTTTCCACAATTTCTAGCGTCTTCTCTTCTATGATTATTAGCACCTCTTCGGTTGTCTTACCCTTGAAGATGGGTTTCGAGTCTATTGTTTCCATGCTGGAAGCAATACCTTCCCAATTTATAGATTGGAGTGAAAAATAAAAAATTTTGAATTTGCCTCTTTTTATAGTGTGTGTTCTTTCCTTCCCTGTTGCTTTTATATTGGTTGTTATTTCAATAATGTTGTGATCTGATATTATAGTTGGTGATATTTCTATGTTAAGAATGAGGTTACTGTTGTTTGTGAATACGAAAACTAAACAGTTGTTTTTTCTTGTATTTTCCGTTATTTCTTGTGTAAACATAAATTCATCAACAACAGTAGCAGCATTTTTGCCTGCTTCTGGTCTTCACGTGTGTCTCCCTTCTCTTGGTTTATACATATATTTCTTCCTATCCTTTCATATTTCATAAATGGGAAATTAAAATCCCCGCAGAGAATAATATTTGCGGTTGGGGAATGTTGCGCTTTTATCCAGTTCCTGACTTCTGTAATGATATCTGAGAATTTTGTAGTTGGAGTGCTCGGGGACCTAAATATTACAGTTAGTACCATGTTTAATCTTTCAACTTTTGCTGTTACTAATTCGACATAGTTGTTTGAAGTACTTATAGACATTTCTGCCATATATTTTCCATGTTTATAAATAACACACCCTCCTTTTCGTAGTCATGTTCTGTCGCCTCACAGTATGTTTATGTTATAGTTATCAATTTGTATTTCTTATTTGTCAACACAAAAGTCACAGTCTTCATAGTTTGTCTGACAGTCCTTCAGATGAGTTTCCATGAGGAATGTAAAGCCTTCCTTTGTTTCTTGTATGAGTCCTTTCGGGTAAGTGAATTTGTCAATTGAATGGTTTGGTTTTAGGCCCTCAATGTTGGCTGTTATTATTTTTAATTTTTCGTGTTCAATTTCTTCTTTAGGTAGTTAATATTTGTTATCTCTTGGTGGTGGATGTTTCGTTACGTTGTGATCCTCCGAGAACTTTAACTTCACTATCCATTTCGATACATGCTGTCCCGATATCGTATGTAATATCTTTCTGCATTTATTCTGTACAGCTCTCGGATCCCCATATTTGTCACGTGTCTTTGTATTTGTTGAATGGTATTTAGTAGCTGAATTGTGTTGTCTATGTCTAAAAATTGGTAACCCTGTTTGCTAATGGTTTTGGCTGCTCAACTAACGGCATTTTTGCTTGTACTTGCATCTCCCATATCTTCCATAAGTTTTGCAGATATTAAGGTGGTGGAACTTGCTGTTTTTTTCAGATTTACAGTATTCATTTCTGTAATGAAAGTTACATAAAGTAGGTTGTGTAGAGATGCATTACCCATCCCTATATCTGCAATGCCCGTTTGCATAATATTTGCATACGATACTTTCTACATTTCTAGGTTTTATCATTATCTTCGTTTGGTAGTTTCACCACATCACAGACTGTACTTGTTTCTTTTCTATCTTCTAAAATAGTGTCTTCATTTCGTTTCATATTATTTCATTTGGTCCTTTCTCATCTACACCGTTTTCCTTCGGGACATTCTGGTCATCTTTTTCTCTCATCATTCTCTCCTTCTCTGTCGTATTCATATTCGTATTTTCCATTACTTTAAATACCGCAAATGAGTTTACAATCTACGTAAATGAGTCACACAGTAATATGATCCCTGTAATTTGTTTCGTGTTCGATAGAAGGGATATTTTCCTATCGTCCAAATTCATACAGTTAAAGTTGTACAATTTTTGACAAAAATCACCTCACCCAATAGAGGAAGAAGAGAGCTAGAACCAAGGTCCAAGGTTTTCGAATTGCCTGAACACTGCATTTGAAGGATTAGAGGTCATAGACAGGGGAAAAGATGGAGTGAGGAAGATTGTTGTAGAATTGACTGGTTAAGTAGGTGAAAGATTGAAAATACCGATTAACCCTTGCGTTAGGTAGTTGGACAGAAAAAGAATGAGAATGTGAAGAAAGTCTGGTACTGCGTGCTCTCCTTAAAGAAGGAGGCATGTAGTTACTCGTATAGAGTTCAGAAGAGCAGTGTCCATTATAATAACGAGAGTAAAGAGGGAGTAAGGCAACACTACGGTGAAGAGAGAAGATTGAAAAGTCAGTAAAAGGCAGGAATTGATGAGACGAAAAGCCTTTCATTTCATCCGGTCAAGTAGAGCTATGTTGGTAGAGCCACCCCACATATGTGTCGAGTGGGTTCCCTTTGGGTCGCTCGAATGTAGAAGATGACGATGGACTATGAATTCCGGAGGTGGTCCCCTTCGTTGGAGTCGGAGTTATATCCGAAGGATGAAGGAGAACGTCGCTCTTGGGTTACGAGCAGTCCAAAAAAACTCTTTGGAGGTGTCACGTCCCACGTCGACACGAGTGAACGCACCAGGCTCACACGCCTTGTCATATAATGTTTGTGGTTTCCACTGACCACTCCAACCTCGATTAGTTGTAAAGTTTCAGAAGGTTACCATCAAGTACTTCCTGATTTCATTTCACGGAGCACGGTGGAGACTTCGGGAGAAAACCCTGTATCTATATTGAGTTTCGCGGTGAATGGAAACAACGAAGTTCACTTTAACAGGATTTTTATTAATTCACTTCGATTTCACAATCTTTTGATGAAAACAAATAAATTTGGTTAAATTTAAGAAGTGAAAGTTGTCTTAAAAAAAATCAGTTAAGTAGCACAATGTACAATTTACGATTTATTTAACTTTAAGAAGTGAAGGTTATATGATTCTTAAGGTGAGGTTTAATATAAAATAAATCTTAAAATTAGTTAAGTAGCACAATGTATAATTTACGCTGTTTTTTTAAGAGCAATCTGCGGCGGAGTTTAAGTATTTATAAAATGGATTTAATTAGATTAGAACGAGGTAGTGCCACTGCACAATTAATCACAGGATCAATCACAGAGCCTGCGTGGTTGGGAGTAACAAGAGAGCAAAGAACCTCGTTGCCTGCGCTCTCGGGGTTTTTAAAACCTCGGGGTAGGCGAAAGCGAGGTAAACTAAGAGTCACCCTCTTACGGGAGGAGTTTATCAGCAAGCGCCTATGATAGTTCTTGACATTCAGATTTGGGCGAAGATAGATTCAACTTACAGCCGCGATCGGGAAATTTTGACTCGGGAGAGTTCCGGGGGTGAACCAATCACGATTGAAATAGTTTCTGCGGATTCTACATTTTTCTTTTGATAATAAAACATAATTATAGGGCCTAGAGGCGCCACGATGGCGGCATGAAGGTAGAGTTGAGCCCGTACGAAAGGGAATCGATTGGGAAGGAAGTTATAGAGCGCAAAATGAATCTTATATTCGAAACAATCATTTTACGAAATTTTGCGGAAGAAGATAAATAGTGATCAGAGACAGCTGATATTTGGTGTGGAAGTGGGTTAGGATAAGAGAAGACGGGCAGTGTATAGGTTGACACAACTATGCTTTATCTATGAGAATGGTAAAAGATTTTAGTAAAATTTACTAATAAAAAATGAAAAGAATGATGTGTTTACAGACGCTCGCCTTGCATAGCGGGATGCTGACAATAACGGAGGTGGGGGGATCGAAGAATTCATGCGATGAGCATATTTTCATATACATATCGCATTTAATGATTTAATTTGAGATTACAGGGGGTTACACCGAATTATATGGGGTTACTTTGGATTACATGGGGTTACTGCGGATTACATGGGGCTTCTGCGGATTATATGGGGTTACTCCGCGTATGAAAGATTGCACACTCTGTGATGTCAGAACTAAGGAATTTTGGGTTCAACATTAGAACGCAATTCGTCAGAGACGAACTCGTTTTGGACCGTAAAGTTTTACGCTACGGGACACTACCTCCCCTTTTGTAGAAGTGAGAAGTAACAAAAAATAATGTGATTAAGCAACATTAAGCACAAAAATATAAACATCTACGAGCTAACTAACTAATTAAAATTTTGTTTCTCGGTATAACGATAGCCAACGGGTGGCAGAAGATTAGGGCAGACCGTACGGGGCTCTTCCGAAGGTGAGGGCTCCGAAGTAGGGGCGCAGCACTTCAGTCGTTGACACGGGCGGCAAGCGAAGAAGATGATAATTAGGATTAGCATAAAAGTGGAGGCATTGATGAGGTGAGGGGCTAAACATGGGATAAGACATGAGACCTTTCTTGGAGGGTTACGTTGATACGATCCAATTACTGATCCCAAGGGGAATAATTGAAGGAAGGTACGAGAGTTATGCAGGAGAGAGAAAGGTTGAAGATAGGAATTGGTTGGAGGTAAGCCATAGGGTGTATAAGATTAAGCGTCTTGTTAATAGACAGTATTCTGGAGTGTGATGATGTAAATCTAGAGGTAATTATAGAACAACCGGGGAAAATTCTGCTAACTCGATCTAATTGTATCATACTACGGTTGTTCGGACAATCCAGGGTTGCTTCACGCTTTTTGGGGATGGACAGGAGGAGATCAGAACTTATTTGTAGTTGAACGGGGATTGAAGGGTCGAATGACTGGAACTTGCAATTTGAATGGGAGGAATTTTGTAACAGCATTAAATAACATGGTTTCCAAAAGTGCATCGAAACAAAGGGTTGGACTGGAGGGCAAATTAGGAATTTAGTAGACAGAGGTGTCCTGCAATGAGTAATGTCACGGGTAGTAAACAGGAGTGTATTGTTGGTAGGTTTTAGAGAGGAAAACGTATGGGCGTTCAGCATGCAAGATGAAACGCGTCACATTTTCCTGTACAGAGGAGACCGTGGGAAAGTGGTGAAATAGATATGTGTCGAAGACTTGAGCATTGAAGAAGGGTATGACAGTAATAATGGAGTATGAAAAGCTGCCAGATAGAGTCCAGGTGAGGTCTAGAAAATGATGGGCGTTAGGTGGGTGTAAAGGATAGATTGGGGTTAGAGCTAGTTCCTTACTGGTTTCGGTTATTAATGTATTTAGGGTATTAAAGGGAATTAGTGAATGGGGTGTTTGTTTTAAAATGGTAGCGTTAAGCGCGGCCATGATGATTTGATGTGCCTCATGAACTTGATCGAGATACTTATCAACTACAGTAATTTGGAGGTTTAAAAGGTGGACGTATTCAATTTGGTTGTAACTTCTGCGCTGCAAAGCAATTTAGGAATCCAGCTTGTGAAGGTGTGTAGTGAAGTTGCGTAAAAAGTGATAATTCCGTTTTGCTGCGAAGACAGTGCGCTTCAGAGCATCGCCTTTGATAATATTGTCACTCGCTAGCAGTAGGATTTCGCGTCGCACGCTACGCACATCTGCCTAGACAGCGACACCAAAGATGGTTTTCAGCAACTGTCCGCCGAGATCGAAGAAGCCGCGTTTAGTACGCTTTGAGGAGTTGTTTGGACGATACTGCTGAATCCAAGGTAAGGCCAGCGTATCGTTGAGTTTGTATTGGTTAGCGTGTATATTTTCTAAGGTGTAGGCATAGGTGGAGGAGAGTATTAGTCAGAGCATGGGGATTGGATGGGTGCCTTCGCAATAGCTATAGCATGGGAAAGTAATTTTCGTTGGCAGGCGATGACGGTGAGAAAGATAGCGTGTGGGGCTCGTAGGTCGAAAGTAACATCCAGGTGGCCACTCAGAAAATGGCTATCCGGTAATGTTTCGACCACAGCATCAGGGACGATGTGGTAGGTACTGCTAATTACAGGAAATAGAAGGAAGACAAGGGTGAGCATACTAGACTGAGTCAACATCGTTAATAATTTTTGGTATGTTAGCTGTTACTTCCGAGAAGTCTTCCAGGAAAGTAATTTAGGTCTCACTTTGGGTTTGACCGAGGGTCATTCCGGGGGATGAAGTGGGTGTGGTGGATGTGACGTGGAAGCGGTGGCTAGTGACTCGGGTATTCGCGAAATCGGAGCAGGCAGAGTCGATGGCTGTAAGGGTGTTTTGGGCGGTAAGGAGGGACATTGTGTAGGTGTCTTGTGGTGGGAATGCTTTTTACTTAAGGGTTTCGGGACAGAGTGGAGCGTGGGTACGGGGCCGGAACTTTGTTCTAGTGTAGGGCTATGTGTGTGTTCTTGTGACTCGGGTACTCGCGATTGGGATCGAGTCCAAGGGCTTGGTGACGAGTCACGAGGTCGAGTTCTGAACGTCACTGTAGGATCTCGTTTAGGGTCGTCCACAGGTGAGGGTGGCGATGGTGAGTCGGAGGGGTACCGCACTTGCTGCGGGGCTTTCAGGTAAAACTTCGAAATCTGGAGGTTCCTCCGGGATTTCAACTTCTGGAGTGGAAGGAGCAGCAGAGAGGGACTCCGGTTCCACGGGTTCAGGTTCCAGGGTGGCTCCCACAGGTTGTTCGGACAGGGTGGACGGAGGTGGCCTCAGGCAATATTCCCACTCGTCCCAGATCTTCGAGGACACGATATGGCCCTTCCCATTTTGGATAAAGTTTACCACTTATGCGTGGAGGCTTTACACTTTTCAACCAGCAACGGTTTCTACAGTGGGTGTAATGGTCCGTTGCTTAGGATACCGTTTGTGTTGGCTTTGGGCAATTCGATCGGTTTCGTGGTTTAGACCAGTGGTCTCCAAAGTGGGGTGCGCCTGCCGATCTAGGGGGTGAGCGAAGAAAATTTGATGATTCTGATTTATCATTGTTTTTTCGTAGAAAGTTTTTGAATTTCAAGATGACCGAGAAAGAAAATACTCGCTAACACAGTCATTCCTAAGAATTTGCGAGATAGTATCCGCGATATCGCTTACTTGCGATTAAAATTTAGCCAACTAAATATACAATTCGAGATCGCCGCATTATTTTGTAAAATAACAGTTGACTGACATCGGGGAAGATACAAGTTTACGAACCGAATTTCAACAGAAAACTGTGCACAAATGGTGGATTAGATTAAAAAATGAGTACCCAGATTTAGTAAGCGGAGCGAACGATGCGCTCCTTCCATTTGGATCAACATATCTGTGTGAGGTGTCTCTTTCTGCTATGATAGGTATATCTTCACCCTATCGTATTTCTGTTATATGCTATTAACTTACTAGTAAATAATGAAAGGATATATATATATATATATATATATAATCTTCATGTTCATTAGGGGTGCGTGTATTTATTTTTGCTG
The DNA here is from genome assembly GCA_023014485.1 of Bathynomus jamesi. Taxonomy (NCBI): domain Eukaryota; kingdom Metazoa; phylum Arthropoda; class Malacostraca; order Isopoda; family Cirolanidae; genus Bathynomus; species Bathynomus jamesi. The sequence goes on along the minus strand of JAJOZX010000025.1, from coordinate 1,313,704 downwards.
ATTAAAGGGTGCGTGATCAAAAACTTTTGGAGACCACTGGTTTAGAAAACGTCGTGTGTCGTCGAAAATCTGGAAAGAATGACTATAACATTGGAATTCTTGTGGGTCAAATCCCTCTTTTGTGGAGCCGTTTGGGAGGTCGAAAGGAAATCTTGCATCGTAATGATACAGTCTGAAATGAGGAGTGTCATTGATGCGTTGACTATAGGTGTTGTTAATAGTCCACTGTACCATAAGGAAGAACTCGTCCCAATTACGTTGGTCCGCGTCTACGAGATGTCGTAGGATGTTAAGGACTTTTTCATTCTGCTTCTCAACTAGACCATTTGCTGCCGGATGTACGGTGTTATCTGTACCTTTTGTATGTGGAGACGTTTACACAACTCTGTGAACATCGCAGAGGTGAATTCCCGAGCGGTGTCCGAGAGCAGAACGGCTGACGTATTGTGCCGTTGGATTACTCGTTCGAGTAAACATTTAGTGATGATCTCCGATGTATGGGCAGGCATCGGTACAATCTCACTATACCTAGTAAAATGGTCGGTGAAAACGACGATGTATTTATTTCCATTTCGACTTTGGACAAAGGGGCCTAGTACGTCCATCCCTACGCGTTCCCAGGGTCTAACAGGAACGGGGTACGTATGCATATGCGCGGTGGGTGGAAGTGCTCCTTTATGCCTGGCACAGGATGAGCACGACTTGCAGTATTCTGTTACCTTGGTGTGCATGAGTGGGAAATGGTAACGTGCTTGGACCAATTTTAGTGTTCGTTCAATTCTAGGGCGCCCAGCACAAACGCTGTTATGGCACAGTCTAATTGCCATGACCTGAAGACTCGGGAACTTCTGCCACGTATTTTCCATAAAATTTGGTCCTGGAAGGCATACAACTGGTGAAGTTCCGAATTTGGTTGAGCCTTTAATTGCTGAACCAATTTGGAGATGTACGAGTATTTGCGTTGTGCCTCGAAGAGTGTGTTTCTATCGAAATTGGAAATAGTCTCAATGCGATGAATTCCACGGACCTCTACTTCTTCCAGTTTGTTTATCCGGGATACACAGTCTGGAAGAACGTTGAGTTTACCGGGACGGTGAACATATTCGTGACTAAAGTCTTGGACGGTGAGAGCCCAGCGACCTAGTCGTCCGTGTGGTAACTTCTTAGAAAATATGGATGTCAAAGGAGCGTGGTCCGTTTTTACTATAATTTTAAACTCCGTTAATTTTTGTTCTGAGCAGTGTGACAAGCAACCTTTTCCTAAAGAGCAAAGTGCTCACGTACGTAAAGACTCATCATGTCTCCCCGATTGGTCACCCGATTCCCCCGATTGCAGTATTCCAAATTTTGTTTTTTCTCCCAATACCCCAACGCGGCGCGAAACCATCAATGACGCAGACGAAGTATGTTCGCATGTTTCGGAGACGCCTTCTTGGGCTCATGAAATGGTGCTTTTTGACGAGAGCTCACAAATTTTCATGAAAACTTCTGTCAACAACCAGGCGGTTTTGGCTCTTGTTGACGACTGCTGTCAGGCATGAGAAGCAACTCCATACAGGAGCGGACAAGACTCCTATACAGAGACAGCAACTGAGTGGGGGTGAATATGGAGGAGATTGTAGACACCAATCGACCATGGAAGCACTCCAGGCGGTGGGGGCGGGGGTAGCCGGACCGTTGGTCGAAATACGATTGGCCGACAGACAACTGGTCGACAGGACAACTGGTCGACAGGACAACTGGCCGACAGACAACTGGAAAGGCAAAGGATCAAACATGAAAAATAGAAAGTTTGTAGTACTGTATATCATCTTTTGCAATATCGGCTCTCTTTCTGTTAACCAACGAAAATATCACAACTTAACCTAATCGATCGTCAAGGGCGGACAGTTGCCCTAACCGGTCATTCAATAATTTGCATCTTTTGCAATATCGGCTCTCTTTCTGTTAACCAACGAAAATATAACGACTTAACCTAACCGATCATCAAGGGCGGACAGTTGCCCTAACCGGTCATTCAATAATTTTCTCGTACATTTCAATTAATTTTAAGCAACTGGTATAGAATAATTGTTTTCACTCTACCACTGCACCCATTGCGCTTTTCACATCTCCAATAAATTGTATTTTCTCTTATTATATGAACTAAGTATGCGAATCCTTCATACAGAAGTTTTCTAGCACCTCTCTCTGTTTTAACGAATTCCATAATACTGGTATGGGTTTGGGAAAACAAACTCGTGATTTAAACTACTCCGTGATTGAGACTATTCTCGAAAAAGGAAATTTTTCGAAGAGGAAATTTTTCGAACATATTGAAAACAGAAGTATTTAGACTAATCGGGAAAAGAGGAAATTAAAAAATGATATGTATATAATTCTATAATTATTATATATTTATTTTATAATTATAGTTTATAATATATAATATATAATATATATATTATATATTATATTTATATTGTCGACCAATTGTCTGTCGGCCAGTTGTCCTGTCGACCAGTTGTCCTGTCGATCAGTTGTCTGTCGGCCAGTTGTCTGTCGGCCAATCGTATTTCGACCAACTGTCTGCATACCCGGGGCGGGGTAAGTCAGGAGATAGGGAGTGCTGGAGCTCCCGTTTCTCCTGTTACTGTCCTCCTTAGCTGATCTTTTTCTGTGTCTCATCTATCCTGCGAGCAGTTCAGCATGCTCTCAAACACACACTTCTCTCCCTATTCTTCACTACATATATATTAGGCCGGGTCGAAAATGGGAAATTTTTTATTTCTTAAAAAGTACACTATGTGAGAAGTTTCATTTTATCATCTTAACAAAATTTTAAAATATCAAGCATGTGCTACCCCTGCTACCCCTAGCACATAACCCCCCACTTTTTTACTCTGATATTTGTATATATTTAAATGGGAAAAAATGTTATTTCTTAAAAAGTACACCATGTGAGAAGGTTTTTTTTAATCACTAACAAAATATTAAAAAATCAAGCATGTGCTACCCTACTACCCCTATCACATGCCCCTCCCTTTTTTACCTTCATATTTGCATATGTTTAATGTTGTTATATGTTACATGATAAGTTGTTTGTTTAATGCTTGATATTTTTATGTTTTAGATAAGTAGAAATAATTTGCATTTGCTTTAATTATAATTTGAATTATCATAAATTATAAATTACATATAATTTGATTTTACTTCTGAATATAAACTATGACTACTAGAAGCAAGTCCTCAAATGCAGCCTTTGGATAACCTACGGAATTCCCAGCAGCCATGACTCCTTCAAAAGCAGTTGTTGTGAGACACTACCTTTTTGTGCGCCGTCGTGAAGAAGCTAAATCAAAAGGATCAGCAATGGCTAATGATTGTTACAGGGTTGTTGTAAAAGATATTGAAGACATTTAGATGAAATTTTCTTTTCCTACGATTAACACCAAAGGTATCTATCTTAAAGTCAGTCGACTAATAGAAGAAGCCTCAAAATTGAACAAGGTGCCTTACATCGAAGAAATGAAAGTTTTGCCTTAAAAGTATCTCAGTATGATGAAATGTTTGATATATCTTCTTGTGAATGCTATGATAAGGGAATTGATAGGAAATCTTGCAGGTGTAAGGATAAAATACCAATGGCAGAATGGGAGTCTTTTGTGGGTCAAAAACAAAGAAAAAATCAGTTAGGACCAATTGATCACATAGCTAGTTCAACTAGGTTTGCATTAATCAATATAAAATTTATGAAGCTGTATGTGTATTTTCAATGTACGTTGCGCACAATTCTGTAATTTAGCACCACTTTTGTTAGTGGAATTATGTCACTTATGTATGTGGGAACATGGAATTGGTGAAAGTAATATACAGGGTGTACATAAAGTCAGGATCTATTTTTGTGAAGCACTTGGAAATTATATGGAATTCAATCATAAAATGATAAAGTGGTAACATTTATTAAATAATTAAGAGTAGGATTCGACGTGACGCCCATCAGTATCCCTGTACAGCTCAAATCGTTCGGCAGCATTTCTAAACACATTCTGGAGCATTTGCGGGGTTATGTTATCTACAGCAGTTCGTATACGTGTACGTAAGTTTTCAAGACTCGTAATCTTCGTCTGATAGACGTGCGATTTGATAAAGCCCCATGCAAAGAAATCTAAAGGGGTTAAATCTGGTGATCTCGCTGGCCAAAGTCTGTTGCTTCCGCGTCCGATCCAGCGATTTGGAAAACGTCCATTTAGATAATCCTGAACAATTTTGGAATAGTGACAAGGAGCATCATCATGTTAATAGACGACGGGGATAGGATTGTTAGTACCGTCGTCTATCAACATGATGGTGCTCCTTGTCACTATGCCAAAATTGTTCAGGATTATCTAAATGGACGTTTTCCAAATCGCTGGATCGGACGCGGAAGCAACAGACCTTGGCCAGCGAGATCACCAGATTTAACCCCTTTAGATTTCTTTGCATGGGGCTTTATCAAATCGCACGTCTATCAGACGAAGATTACGAGTCTTGAAAACTTACGTACAAGTATACGAACTGCTGCAGATAACATAACCCCGCAAATGCTCCAGAATGTGTTTAGAAATGCTGCCGAACGATTTGAGCTGTGCAGGGATGCTGATGGGCGTCACGTCGAATCCTACTCTTAATTATTTAATAAATGTTACCACTTTATCATTTTATGATTGAATTCCATATAATTTCCAAGTGCTTCACAAAAATAGATCCTGACTTTATGTACACCCTGTATATCATGTATGTATTTTTCTAACATTGATGATTACTAACTGCTCCGCAGAACTCTCTTTTTCTCAGCTGAAAGGAATAAAAAACCCTCAGAGAACAACAATGTTTCAGGACAGACTTGATTCACTTTCCCTACTGTGTATAGAAAAGGACATGCTTCGTCGAGTCAGCTTCGATGAAATTATCCAGGATTTTGCAATCAGTAAATCTAGAAAGAAGCTATTTTAATTTCAGCATACATGGAAGTTTTGTTTCATTTCGAAAGGTAAAAATTTATTTTACGGTTTAGTATTGATTTTATTTTGAATTACATATATATGGGAACACCAAAATCTTTCCAGTGCTTAGGGCCTCTAAAGTTGTTAATCCGGCCCTGGTGGAAAGGGCAGTGAACCTAGTAACAAAAGCATGTTAGGAAAGAATAGGATATGACAACCGTCAAAAGTTTATCTTAAACTCATTAGAATCAAGGCGAAAACTGCTCAAGTTTGAATGGATGGCCCAATGGAATGAGTAAGAAACATACGAAATAAAATTTCCTAATGATATTGAAAATTTCTTCCCTCTTAATGTGATAAGGAACAATGAAAAAGTGAATTGAATTTTAGCACATTTATTATGCCTCTAATTTTTTCGTCTGAATATATTGTTGTACTTAATTAATTTTCCTAATGCTGTACATAATTAAATAAAATATTATACGTTAATAAAGATTTATGTCATCAAAAACCTGAATGTAGAGTGAGTCTCGTATAAATGGAATATTCTTCAATATAGATCAAGAAAGTGAAAAATTGTGCCAGGGGTAGGAGGCTTTAAACAGCGAAAATAATTTATGAGGGGGTTCCTGTGTTCCATTCAAACCCTTCACAATATGTACCTTTTCACTATAAAATTTCGACCCGGCCTAAGATACATGCATCTTACACACTAAATAATCATTTCAAAATTGACAAAAATAGCATCAACTTCAAGAGCCCCGGAGTTCCCTGGGGAGGGGACCATAAATGTCCCCACTTCTGGCTCACAAGCTGCCGATACCGGGAACGCAGACCCGGGCAGCGGTGCTGGATCTGCAACCACCCATTCGAGATGTTCTGGGCCTCTGCCTGATTTACTTTTCATAAACTTCTGCAACATTCGTGGCCTTTTCTCAAATTTTCAATCTGTTAAACACCACCTCTCCTCCTCTAAACCTTACCTTCTCTTCCTCACTGAAACTCAGGTGTCTGGGACGACTGACAGCCCACTTTTCTGTACCCTCTTACTTTCTTTATACTCAATTTCACTCCAAAGGTGGATGTTGCGTATTTGTATGGAATGACCTAACTTGTTCTCGTATTCCCGAACTCGAATCCTCCCGAATTCCGAGGATACTTCTAAGACAATTTTAGTGGGAGGGTTAAAAAATTTTTTTTTTGTAATTGTATTTCATCACAAATAACACAAATCAAATCAGATGTAGATGTTGATGCCTATATGATGTATATATACTCATATATATGTTCTTATTTAATTTTAGTAGGTGGGTGAAATCCTTCTGTACGTGGGCAACTGCATTATTAGACATACAGCTTAATGTGGAATTCGAACCACTACGAGTGGTCAGAAATTACAAATTCCTCGTCCAGACTCGATCTTCCGACCTCCCGATCAGCAGTCCAGCGTCTTCACCACTAGACTACCCAGGGTATCCATTTATTTACCAACAAAATTTTTTATTCTATAAAAGGATAAACATTTGGGTGAACTGCGTGCTACCTGCCCTCTCCGGAAATCGAAAACTGGGCCGATAAATTCGTAGTCAGCGATGCTAACCATAATACTACTGACATGCCCGCTGGTGATTTTATATATATATATATATATATATTAGGGTGGTCCAAAATTTGGGCTAAAATTTCAAAATAGTTGGAAATGCTCCCCGCATGGCTGCTCTTATTCTTTTAGGTGTGAAGGGATTTTGTGCAAAATATCTGTCAATTCAGTACATAATAAGAGGTCGCTATGATTTTCACATTTTCAATTAATTAATTAGCTAATCATTTTCTACCCGCTTCATTTTTAGAGGACGCGGCAGTCACGCCACATTAACTCCGCTCACCTTTCAGAGGATGATGCAATTGTTCGATTTCTTGTATAATGCTGTTTGTGAATCAGACAAATCATTTATTTATGCTTCATTTCAAGTTTAAACTTCTTGGAGGACGGTTTTAAGTTTGTTCAAACTTCAAGAGCTTCGGAATAGTACAGTATCTCATGGAAGTATTAATTCATATATATTAATTATTAATTCATATATATAATTATTAATTCATATATATATTAAGTATAAATTCATATGTATTATATTTATTCAGCATATATATATATAGAGGGTGTCCCAAAAAAAACTATATACTCTATAGCATCATATATTTTATAATTAAAAAAAAAACAATATATTGTTATAGCAATTGCCAATGAAAGGTAAATTAGTAATCTAAGTGATCAAAATGTTATAGCGAGTTGTTTGCATATAAAATTTAATTAACTATGCCAAGTGCTCAAAATGTTCTCCGGCGGCATGAATGCACTTTTGAATGCGTCGACTAACTAATTCTCAGACATGGACTAATGTGGATGCTGTGATGGTCCCGCACTTTTCCCTAATTGCATCCTTAAGGTGTTCGAGTGTTGCAGGTCTTGTACCATAAACTGCATCCTTCAGGTAGCCCCACAAGTAAAAATCAAGTGGAGTCAAGTCCGGTGAACGTGGAGGATACTCAACGCTTCCTCTTCGTCCTATCCAACGGTTAGGCAACGTTTCATCGAGGTACCTTCTGACATCACAATGATAATGAGGGGGGGATCTCCATCTTGTTGAAAGTAAAAGTCGTCGTTTCCAAACAACTTCCGAACTGCAGGTATAATTTCTGTCCGCAGCATGTCGAGATATGCGGCACTGGTAACTGTCCCATTAAAGAAAAATGGTCCAACCAAACCCCTGGATGATAAACCACACCATGCTGTTAATCCTGGTAAATTAACATGTTTATCCACATAAACGTGTGGATTATCAAGTGACCAGTACCTGCAGTTGTGTCGATTTACTGTGCCATTCAGCTTGAAGGTAGCTTCATCAGACCACACGATTTTGTTGTATTGAAAGTGCATTCATGCCGCCGGAGAACATTTTGAGCAGTTGGCGTAGTTAATTAAATTTTATATGCAAACAACTCGCTATAACATTTTGATCACCCTGATTACTAATTTACCTTTCATTGGCAATTGCCATAACAATATATTGTTTGGTTTTTTTTTAAATTATAAAATATATGATGCTATAAAGAGTATATAGTTTTTTTTGGGACACCCTATATATATATATATATATATATAAAATTATGTTCTTTATATGCCAATTTATAACTGTTAAGGATGTTGCTATTAAATTAAATGATTAAAATTGTAAGGTATATAACTTATGTCTCTTGAAGTTTATTATTTACTTATTCTTAAATATATTTTTAAAAGTTTGGCTATCTTCCTACCCATCAACCACTAACCACTGTAACCAATTTTTTTACTTTATTTATTTTGACTTTGCAATTTTTTATTTTAACACTTATATAATTGTGCTTTGGTGCTAAACGGTTAATGCATTATTTTCTCTCATTTTTCAGGTTATGGCTAGAAGTACTCGCTCATCTGCAGAAACGTGGGTTCTAGGAAAGCCCAGCAACGAGTTAACAACTGCAAGGCTACCGATGTACACTGTCATCCTCCGAAACGAAACAATATCTTCACATCACCAGATGTGGTTGCTGCTCTTGATCGCGTCAACCTTCCCGATCGAGGAGCAATCTCCGTTGCTGGATCAGTCGCTCAAGCCCTGGGCTATGATATTTCTACAATGATTCTTTCACGCAGCTCCATCCGTCGTTCAAGAAGGCAAGCAAGGCAGGCAGCAGCCAAAGAGGATCAGGCTTCGTTTTCTGTCGAAGGACTCCTTCTTCTTCACTTGGATGGGAACTACTTCCCGACATCGGCGGCGCAAAGGAAACAGCCGAACGAACCGTGGTAATCGTTACGGGAAATGGAATGGAGAAACTCCTAACCGTGCCAAAAATACGAGCTACAGGAGAAGAACAGGCCAAGTCTTGTATTTCGACGATTGATGACTGGAATCTTCGCGGTGAGATCCAAGGTCTCGTATTTGACACAACTGCGTCTAATACTGGCCTTCACAGGGGAGCTTGTACCATATGATTGAAAAAGCAGTAGGGAGGGAACTTGTCTGGATCGCTTGTCGACATCATATCCTTGAAGTCGTCTTGTCAAACACCTGCAACACACTTGTTGGACCCACAGGTCGCCCGGAAATGACCCTTTAAACGTTCTCAGAAAAAATGGCCATCACTTCAGAAGGATTCCCTCATGAAGGCTTCAAACAACCTATTCAGAGATCCAAAGCTGTTCCAGCTTCGAGAGGAAATGATCTAATACTTCACAAAGGCAATGGAGTCTAAACAATCGCGTGATGACTACGAGGAATTGCTACGAATTTGCCTCACCTTCCTCGGGAGCCGTGATGAGAAAGAAGTCAAGGTCCGCGCTCCAGGACCAACTCACCATGCACGCTGGATGGCGAAGGCCATCTACGTCCTCAAAATTTATCTGTTCAAGCATAAACTACAGCTGACAGCACGTGAGACGGAGAATATCACCGAGTTCTCTCTTTTTATCGCCTTGGTCTACGTACGTTTTTGGAACGAGGCCTCCGTCGGAATCAACGCTCCTTTCAACGATATTCTGCTTCTTAAAATCATGCAAAAGTACCCAAATCAGACGATTTCTAAAGTAGCATCCACATTCCACAGCTCTTCAATGGCACCTGTGGTATCTTGGAGAGCATCTCATCGGCCTTGAAGGAAACATTGAAGATTTGAATTTGTATGAAATGGTCACCAAAAGGACCCTGGTAATCTTCAATCTGTTAAAAAAAGAAGAAAGGAAGGCAGCGGAGGACACCTTCCTGAGGACCGATCCCAATTCCTGGACGGAGGATGATTGCTTTCAAGAGTTTCAACCCATAGCGATCAATCTAAAAGTTGTCAATGATTCGGCGGAGAGGGGTATCGCCCTTATCAAGGCATATAATACATCTTTGACAAAGGATGAAGAACAAAAACAATTTATCCTCCGATTAGTAGCTAAACATCGCCAAGACTACTCATCGTCTTCGAAGGAGTCAGTAATGAAGCGTTAATCTAACTAATGATGTATATTTTAAACGAATGATAAATGTAATTTTCTATGAAACATATATTTTTTGTTCTTTAACAATTAATGTTTTCTTTAAGAGTTATTCTGTTTTCTGAAAAAAATAAGCTGTTTTCTTTGAGATTTAATCTGTTTTCAAACAAATAAACTAGTATTTTCCCTTGTTTTTTCATTTTTTTAACCCAGAAGATCAATCTACTAGAAAATGAGTAGTAAAATGAAATTCATAGCGACCAGTAAATATCATTCAATTAGGGTGAAATTTGGCATGGAAATGTTTGATAGATATAGGAACAAGAGCAGCCATGTGGAGGTAAAAAATTATACTGTGTGTTGTTTGCAGTTAATATATATATATATATATATATATACACCTTACCTTACAACCTTACAAAGGTTTCGCGCGATGATTTCTCATTTCGCGAAGGTCAAGCTTGTCGCCCCTCCTCTCGGGTTGGCATGGTGAAGTAGTGACTTGGTTTCTTGTGCTCTCCACCTCACATAGACAGGTACGCCCGGCTCATCGGGGATTGTTCTGAGCCAGGCGTCTCGTCTTCTTTTGAAGATGTCCACTGCAACTCCCTTCGTGTTTCTTAGGTCTTTGGGCAACTGATTAAACAGTTTTGGTCCTCTCACAACAAAACTATTTTCTTTCAGGATTAAGGATGTCCCCTGTCTCGCCTTCAATTTGGGAATACGACACAGTCTACCGTTTCTACCTTCCACCGTTGTTTGGGGAGTTATTGGGTTCATAGTAAGATTAGGGACTAGTTTCTCCATTATTTTCCAAGTGTAAATAATGGTGTATCCCTCTCTTCTCCATTCCAGTGAATATAGGTCTAGTTCGCGTAACCTTTCCCAGTAATTTAGTTCTTTGCACCCATTGATCTTGGCTGTGAAGTTTCTCTGAATCCCTTCCAGCTGTCTAATATCTTCTTTTTTATATGGGATGTTAGGACCTAGCAGTATTCCAATTTGGGTATGATCAGTGTTTTCAGTAGAAGAATCATTACATTCCTATCCCTTCGTTTAAAGGTTCTCAATATCTGTCCCGTTATTCTCTTTGCTCTGTTTACTGCTATCTTATTTTGTGTTTCAAATTTCGCATCATCTGTCATTACAACTCCTAAATCTTTTGCTCTAGAATTTCTCTGAATTTCCTGTCCATTTGAGTTATAATATTCCATGGATTTTTGGTCTTCTCTTTTTCCGTACCATAATAGCTGAAATTTCTCGGTGGTGAACTTCATATTGTTGTCTACCGTCCATTTGTAGATTCTGTTTATGTCGGTTTGTAGAGATCCTATATCTTCTGGGTTTCTTATTTTTCTACTGATCTTTGTGTCATCCGCAATGGATGTTACTGTGCTGTCTCTGGTAACATCCTCATCTATGTCAGTTAGCATGATTATGAAGAGTAGTTCCTTGTGGTACTGAGCTGAGGACCTCAGATTCTGATGAAGATAGTCCTTGTACTGTAACGACTTGCCGTCGCTCACTAAGGAAATTATATATCCATTTCCCTACTTTTCCTGTTATTCCCATATATTTCACTTGATGTATTATGATTCCATGGTTACACTTGTCAAACGCTTTGGCAAAGTCTGTGTATAGTACATCATAGTTTTTATTACTTTCAAGTGCATCAATAATGTTGTTGTAGTGTTCTATTAGTTGTGATAGGCATGAGCTGCCTGACCGAAACCCGTGTAGGTTAACATTGAATTTTTTCTGAGTTTCCAAAAAGTCATAGATTTTCTGTCTAACTATTCTTTCAAATATTTTAGTGAGATGAGATGTAAGCGACACTGGCCTATAGTTTTTGGCCTCAGATCGATCTTCTCCTTTATATGTATATTGGGACTATGTTTGCGCTCTTCAGGATGCCCGGTATTTCTCCCGTGTCTAGTGATCGTCTCCATATCCAGTATTGGGGCTCAGCGATTGCATTCTTGCAGTTTTTGATCAGTGTGGCATTCCATTTATCCGGTCCTGCCGCTGAGTGTGTTTTTAGTTTCCCTATGGCTTGTGTAATATCATCCGTCATAAAGTCGAAATCCGTTATACTTTCCCCTTGTGGTTCTTCTTGAAAGAACGCGTTTCTATCGCATATCAATTTGTCAGTTTTAGGGATACTGAAAGATGATGTACTGAGCTCTTAATATTTCAGATACTTCTGTTAGATCATCAGATAAAGCACTGTTCTCATTTTCTAAAGGTCCGATAGTCGCATGGTTTTTCGACTTTCTTTTTCCGAAATTATAGAAGTACTTTCAGTTAGCCTTTATCGCTTCTTTTGCGTCGTCTTCTTTTTCTCTATGCTTCTCGATTAGTTCCTGTATGACGACATCGATACTTTGCAGTTTATCATTTAATATTTTTCTGATGTTGTTATCTTTACAATTACTAAATTAATTTTGCAGTCACTCTTTTTCTCTTTCGAAACAATGCCCTCTTTTGCCTCTCGAACCTGCTTCTCTTTCCTCTTTGTTGTATCTTTGGGACATGTTTTTCCACAATTTCTAACGTCTTCTCCTCTAACGTCATTAGCATCTTCTCCGTTGTCTTGGCCTCGAAAATGGTTTTCCAATCTATTACTTCCATGCTGGATGTCACATCTTCCCAGTTTATAGCTTTGGAGTGAAAATTAAAAATTTCGAATTTGCTTCTTTCTGTTGTGCGTGTTCTTTCCTTTCCTGTTGCCTTTATATTAGTTGTTATTTCAATGATGTTGTGGTCCGATATCATAGTTTGAGATATTTCTACATTATCAATTAGATGACTGTTGTTTGTTAACACCAAATCTAGGCAGTTGTTTTTCTTGTGTTTTGTGTTATTTCTTGCGTTAACATAAATTCATCAGCTAGAGCTAGTAGCATTTTTACCTGCTCTTGGTCTTCTCGTGTGCCCCCCCTTGTCCTGGTGTATATACGTATATATTTTCCTATCCTTTTATATTTCATGAATGGGAAATTAAAATCACCACAGAGAAAAATATTACCTCTCTAATGGAATCTGAAAATTTTGAGGTTGGCGTGTTTGGGGGTCTGTACATTACAATTAGTACCATATTTAATTTTTCAATTTTTGCTGCTACACATTCTACGTAGCTGTTTGAGGTACTTATAGCCATTTCTGCTATGTTCCTTTCGCGTGTGTAAATAGCACATCTCCTTTACGTCTCACTGTTCTATCGGCTCGGAGGATGTTATAGTTGTCAATTTGTATTTCTTTTTTGTCAATGCAGGACTCACAATTTTCACAGTTCGTCTGGCAGTCCTTTAGATGAGTTTCCGTGAGGCATGCAAAGTCTGCTCCGGCTTCTTGCATGAGTCCTTTCAGGTATAAAACTTTGTTCGTGGAATGGTTTGATTTAAGGCCCTGAATGTTGGCTAGGATTATTTTTATTTTTTCTCTTTCGTTTTCGCATACAGGTGGTTCCGATTTGTTTTCCAATGGGGTGCCGGTTTCGTTGCCTTGTTTGTACCTTCTGTCCGGCTCTCGGATTCCTGTATTTGTCAGCTGCTTTTGTAATTGCTGGATAGTATTTAGCAGCTGAAATGTGTTGGCTGCGTCTAAAAAATTGGCACTCTTCTTTGATGTTCGTTTTTTCTGTTCACTCGTTGCATTCCTCTGAGGGTAGTGGTGGTAACGGCATTTTTTTCCGTATTTGCAACTCCCATATCTTGCATAGGTGTTGCAGTTCGTAATATGATGGAACTTGCATTTCTTATCAAATTTGCAGTATCCACTTGTGTAATGCGTGTTGCATAATGTGGGATGTGCATATATGCATTGCTCATCCCGATATCTGCAGTTCCCTTTCGTGTAGTATTTACATACGACATTTTCTACGCTTCTACTTCTTTTCTTATTATTTTTAAACTTCTTAATTTTGGCATTATCATTATTTTTCTGCTGTTTATTTTCTACGTTTTTAGTTATATATATATATATATATATATATATATATATATATATATATATATTCTATGAAAAAGAATCCTTTGCACCTATTTTACTGATTTCAGAACATTAGAATTATATAACAAGAAAAAGAGTGGGTATATACCATATATTGTTTCTATATCCTATATTTAAGGTTGAGCATTTAATCATTATTTTAAGTTTCTGTAACTTAGAGCATATCATGATAATTTTGGTTCACATTTATTTTTGTCGGCAATGAAATAAGTTGCATTTGTTGAGTGCCTTATCATATAGCAGCGTTTTGTTGATATTATTTTAACCACAGTTAAATAACGGTGTTATTTTCGTAGTACATCGCTGTTGTTGGTTAATCATACATCATACTTCATAAAATGTTTTTGTTTATATTTAACTTTTGGCTCTCAGTGAAATAATTTCGAATGACACTTCTTTTGTACATAGTGACATATTTGTACTTAAATAATTTTTTTATTTATACGAAGAGTCATGAAGTATACAATGCATATTGATTTTTCAGTACTTCTCTGAACGCATGCTTGTGAATGCATATTTTCTTCCATTTTATGTAACCTTAAAGAAACTCATCTCGCTTTCATCACTCATTAATATTTAGCTGCTAAATTTGGTTCTTCATCTATCGCTGTCTTGTAATCATATAATTATATATCTGTTGGCAATGTAACTTCTTTAAATTATAAAAATTATGAGCGCTGAGAATCTAAAATTGCATCTTTAAATCTAATCATGTCATTATTTCTCGATCTTGTTTTTAATAATGCACTAACATTGTATTGGTATCGCTGTTTATCGTAAACTCTCCACAGTAAAACTACGTTATCCATATTATATTTACCATATATAGTTTTAGCAGTCAAATGAGTTTCGTTCATTTACAGTGGGACCCTTAAGTATTCGTACGGACAAATATTTCAGTTATGTTCTTCCCTGTCTTTTGTTCCATGCATAGGATAGTTATGAAAAATTTACCGTTTGTTTGGAAAAAAAATTAACAAATAAAAAAATAGTTGAACGACAACATACTGTATAAACAAAACAAAGAATTTGAGGAAATTAAAATAGTTAAACTGAGTACTGCTACCCAGTTTCTCGACTGTCCCAAAGGCAAAGAAAACAACAGTATTTTTTATAACCTCCTTCCAAACCAAGCAGAAATCCGATGACTTTCAAATCACCACAAATGTTCCATCGATATTCATTGTACTTAATAGCATTGAGAAGCAATGCCGTACTGTCGTAATTTTCTTCCTTGCCGACAGCGTGAGCAAGGAGCTAAAAGTTTTTTTGTTTCCGTTATGAAGCAAAACTGCTTTCAAGCTGACTTTTGAGGGATCAATGAACAGACATCACTCACTGGGATCATGCTGAAAACCTCATTACTGCATAAGACCATTCATACTGTATTTGTACAAACACACATGAAATCTTGCATCTCGAAGAAGTGGAAAATAACTGGCTGCGGCTTCTGAACAGAAAACTCTTGTTCCTACAGCTAAAAGGTTCTATTGCTGCAGCATCGACTGAAGAAGCTCAGCCTTCTGTTTAGACAGGTTTAAATCGCGCAACAAGTCAGTAAGTTCCCTTTGATTAATGAGGTGTGGCGCCTTATCGTCTTCTGCCTTGAGATGGTAAGTGCTATCTTTTGCTGCTGAATCCGGATCTTCGCCAGCTGATGCTTGTTCTTCCAAGTTTGCTGCCTAAGGTGGAACCGATAGTCCTGACCGTGCGGAACAGGCTGATGGCAGAAGCAAGTAGCAACGTCAGGATATTGAATAAGTTGTTCACTTTTACTTGAGAACCCCGCTGTTTTGGTCAGGCAGAAATAGCAATCATTTGCCTGATCTTTTTGTTCCCTCCACACCATGGGAACCGCAAATGGCATGGAATGTCGTTTACCGTTTAGCCATTGGCCTACGTTTGTCGCACGACATATATGCGAGTCCCAACTTTTATCCTGATCTCCAAGTTTGTATCGAAAGCAAAAATAGTAAGCAGGTTTACTTTACCAAAAATAGTTTTTTGTTGTGCTTTTGTGGTGAATTTTCCGCATACAGAAGAAAAACTGTTCAAATCATTCACACCGTCACGGATCCTGTTTCCATCCATATCAAACCTGAAAAGAAAAAAAGCATTTGAAGGACTGACCACTGGACACCACAATTACATATGGGCATAGGAATAGACATGAACTATTATACCTCTGTGTACATATGTTACTACACCGGATAATACACATATATATTTAATTTCCTGAAAATTATTCCCTAAACATCTATAACACCGCTTAAAAACTTTGTTTTATTCATTAAATAATTTATTTTGATAGAAACACATACCTACACATAGGATTTTCTATGTAGATATGAACCGTAACCATGCTATAGCATAACGTATGATGACGTCATACCTAAAGGTCTAAACGTGCTAGAATTGTTTTAGTGGTATTTTTCAAATCTGCTTACTCTATTTAGTTAAAATCACCTATTTTAGTAATAATTGCATTTTTTTTTTACCAATATAATTTTTCCACCAGTGTTCATCAAGAGGATTGTTTCTCAAATAATTCTTAAAATTTCATTCATATTGAAATTCCGGTCGTCAATTTCCATTTAAAAAAACAAAATTTTATTACATTAAGTTATAGCAGAGCCTGCCTTGTCTAGTCGCTCGAAGCTAGCATTGTAACATGTAATTACTTTTATACAAACAATTCTGAACATAAATTTTTAACTTGCTTCAAACTCACTAGCCATACATATACATTAGGTGTTTCAAAAATGACTCGCTCTCATATCAGAACTTGCACTGTCCATATTCCCATTACTATCAGTACCAGTAAACACCAAAAAAAGTTGAGCTCTTAATATGAAAGTAAAGGTGTGGTTCATTGGGGGCGGGGGGGTATTCAAAGGCTAATTTAGTATATTCTGATATTATTTAGTGTATTTCTTTTGATTGGTTGATTTATGAATTGATTTGATTAATTATTAATTATCGCATTTATTTTGCATTTTCCTGACTGTGATCTTTCAGTAATGATTAAGCACAACATGAACTTGAGAGCTGACACTGATTAGTAATCATAATATCACCGCACCCATGAATCACTCCTTTTCATTTATATTAAGAGTTCAATTTTTTTTGGTGCTTACTGGTACTAGTGGTAGTGGGAATATGGACAGCTCAAGTTCTAGTATGAGAGTGAGTCATTTTATAAACACCCTAATATACATGAGTAGTATGGGCGAAAAGGAGAGAGTGCAATGCAATTGCAAATGTTGATCAATGTTGCAAGAGTGTCAGCAACAGTGCCAACCCCCCCTTGTTGCAAGGCACCCCCAAATGGGGATGGGGTTGTTGCAAGAGCAACATGGGTTATGCAACTTGGAGGCGGAGTTATCCCCAAGAGAAAGAGAGGAGAAGAAGAGAGAGGAAGAGAAGTGTTCGCCTGGTAGGAGCCAAGCGCATATTAAGACTTCAGGCGAGAGGCCGTTGTCTTATAGGCCCCTAATCAGACAGCTGGCTTAATCACCCAGTGCCTCAAGGCACTATCAGCCAGTTGGCACAGTGTATACTTCGTTTTTGAACGTACACACCCGCCTATACGCCCATAAAATATTACGCACACACAACTATATGCGCCGTGCTCGAGACCCGGTTGCGGCGCGTCCTTCCACGGTTGGTAGATAAATGGGAAACCAGGGTACCCTAATGATCTGTGTTAAACTGTAAGTCTAAGGTGGAGTGTAAACATCCTTTCACGATTGGTAGATAAATGGGTAACCAGGATTCCCTAGCAGGGATCCCTCTCGCGCACTCTCTCTCTCTCTCATATAAACCCCGTTAAAAAGTAGGTCTAGGGCGGGGTGAAAAGTTTGGCTTTCGC
Organism: Bathynomus jamesi; assembly: GCA_023014485.1. NCBI lineage: Eukaryota > Metazoa > Arthropoda > Malacostraca > Isopoda > Cirolanidae > Bathynomus > Bathynomus jamesi. Next base: position 1,295,838 of record JAJOZX010000025.1, on the reverse strand, counting down.
CAGAATGAATAATTCGGGCCGAAGCCATCGAAAGCAAAGGTGATCCTATATATGTACAAATCTCTCTCTCTCTCTCTCTCTCTCTCTCGCCCCCTTTCTCTCTCTCGCTCCCTCTCGCCCTTTCTCTCCCTCTCTCTCTCCCATTATCTCTCTCTCTCTCTCTCTCTCGCTCTCTCTCTCCCTCTCGATCTCTCTCTGTCTCCCTCTCTCTCTCTCTCTCGCTCTCTCTCTCTCTCTCTCCCTTATATATATATATATATATATATATATATTAGGGTGTCTCTTATTGGGTAGTCAAAAATTGAAATGTTGAATTATTTTATCTGCGCCCCCTAAAATAGTTCCATTTAGCATAAAAACTAAAACTTGAACGTTTGACACAAATTGGCTCATATTTAGGGGTCGCCCCCGGCTAATAAAAATGGTGACCATGGCATAATAGCTCCTGACATATGATTATGCTCATTATACACATAATTCCTTCCTTCTTTTTTTAGTTTGATTCGTTTTTATAAGTATAGGCCTCCTTATTTATCATTGATCCTTTTCTAACCTATCCTTGATGTTGTTATAATCCATCCTTTGGTCCTCAATCCTTCTTTATCCCAATCCTTTTTCTCCTATCCAAAATCCTTCCTGGCTCTTTTTTTATATACAATCAGCAATGAAGCATTGCTACAAAAAAAAACCATTAGTTTATTATATAGAGATAAATTCAAAATGCCAGTGCTATTTACATACTTTAATTACTTTAATTAGCATTATTTCCTTATACAACATTTATTTAATATACAATGATTATACAATATGGTGTATTTTAAGGTGCGACCTCATTGATGGTTATTTTTTGAGAAGAACAGTTTTTGATGGAACTGGGTGACTCTGGCGGTGTTTTGCAACAACTTGGAGCAGGAACTGGAGCTGCTCTTCCCCCACTGTCAATTTCTTATTCAGCTCTTGAACTAAAGCCACTGCACGTTCTGCCCGGTCATTTACAACAGATAGAGCTGCAACAATAGCTCTGGCCCTTAAATATTCACAGTTGGATGTCCAAGTGCTGGGTGCCTTGTTCAGAAATCCTTCTGGCAAATTCAGCTTAGTAAAGAATTCTCTAGTATTGCTTGTAACAAGTTGGTGTAGTCCTTCACCAGAGCAGAAGGTCGATTCAGGAATCCGAGGACGCTTGGGTGGTCTATCAGTGGACTCATCTTCTAATGCCTTTACCATGCGTTTCTTTACATCTGTAGTAATTCGCTCATCAAAGAAAGCAAGACCAACTGCTTCTTCAGACAGGTACCATAAGTGGTTAGAGAGCTTTTTTTTAGTTGTATCAGAAATCTTTTTGTTAGGATAATTAATCAATGACCTCATAAGGAGCCAGTCATTAAATGGGGTTTCAATAGGGAGTGAGGATGTTGTCCATGCCTTCATATAGATGAGAACAGAAAAAAGGGAAAGATCTCGAATTCCTCGTTCTTCAGTCTTAGTCATCTTGAACTGGTTTCGAAAAAGCCACATCTTGATAGAATAGAGCGCTTTGGACATCCAGCGAGCTCGATGCATGGCACCTGGTGCACGAAACTTGATGCCTTTATTGGGGACACCTCCAAGAAAGATGATGGACAGATCCAAAAGTTCTTGATAGTCATCCCGTAGCATAGGTGCCTGGGATCTAGCAAACTGAATTAGTTCAGTTTTAGACTGGATAATTGCTTCTTTAGTAATCGTGTCTGTCTCACCTGTTTGGAACTGGCTTTGATCAACAGAAGTCCAATTGTCACGAAAACGCTTAAAGACCAATATCTCTGGACCAGTTGATGTAGATCCCAATGTTGCTTCAAATGCAGCTCCCAACAATAAATCTAAAACATGGTGTCTACAAGGCAAGTACAAAACATCATGTCCCAATTTTGCTTCAATGAGAGCACAGGCTCCACTATATTGACCCGTGTTTGAAGCTGTTGTATCGAAACAAATTGCTTTTACTCTCTCTGTAATTCCCCATTCATTCAGGCAGTTAAAGACGGCTTCAGCTTGTGCTTCTCCAGTTGAGTTTGGGATTTTGGGGACACCAAGCAGCTGTTCAACACCAGGTCCTGACACAAGTACTGGGAGACGATCAATGTGCTTGTGCGAGGTGAGGTCCTCCATCATCTTGCCATCCCAGTGGACTGTCATAGAACATTCTCCATGGAAATGCTCCTTAAGTTCTTTAGCATGACGAGCTCGGTTCTTATTTCGAAGGCGATGGATAGAATGTTGGTTTATGTTGTAATCTGAAGCGTCCAAACCAAAGCTTTTAGCTGCCTCTGCGAGGATAAATGTTGCCTTTCTAGAGGAAATTTGTGTACGATCTAGGGCAGCAGACATCTGAATAGTCCTGATGTTTTTCATGCCTCGTTTTTTCTTAGATTTTGGTAAAGCACAAGCTCCTTTGGGCTCCTCCTCCTCATTCTCACTTTCATCAGTGTTGCTGGAAGATGTGGAAGAAGCCAGTACAACTTGACTAGTAGACGCCTCCATCAAAGATTCTGACTTTCTTTTTCTCTCTGCCTCAGCTTCCAACCGTTTGACTGCATTTTTTGTGCGGTGAAGATGTACAGTGTCCACACCACCGATTGAGCCAGGACGACCTTTTTGTCTTTGCAGTTGAAGGAACTCCCAGTCCTCACGATTCTTGATCAGCTTCTTAGCGTCTCCATGGGCGATGTCAAAGAGATCTTCCAATCGCTCTACAAAATCAGCCTCCTTGGCTTTATGGCTCTGGCTGAAAATAGAGTGTAAAAAGTTGGTTTCAATGCAGAGTAACTATCATCGCAGTCCGTTCCATCTGAATGGGCTGTACGCATTTTAGCGTACATGTGCATGCAGTTCGGGTCAAAGAAATAAGGGCCTGAGCTGGGTATCACGAATTCAATAGGGGCACTCGGCGAACTAATTGTGTTCAATGGGTTAATTGTAATAAAGTCGCTATGTTCAATAGAGACCTGAGTGGGGGCATATCAAAGAGGGACAGTTCCGATTTACAGCATTGAAAACTACAAGGATGGATGAAACGCGCCATGACGAGTCAGAATTAGTGTCACCTCTCTCGACAACTAGTAATCAGCCTATGATTCGTGAGAGTAGTGTCCTCAGCTTATATCAGTTAAAAAAATGATCAGCCATAGGCTTCATACGCTTAGAGCACTTCTTTTTTTATTTCCTTTTAAATTTAGCGCGACGTGATGGTAACCCCTTCTTTGCATCTTTGATGATTTCGTCCCATGTACGTTTTAAATGTTTTTTTAGAGTTTCTTTAGGCTTAGTTCTACCTAATATATCTTCTGCTGCGTTAAAACCTGTTTGTAACGCCTTCCTCCCTAGGTATCTAGCACACCTCTTCAACAGTGGGACAGCGGTACGTAGTGGGACAGCGGTACGTAGCATGGATGAAAAATGGATCCAAGTCCGCTCCCACGCTGATATTTCACTCCTCGATAGACTGTGAATGGCCTTCGGGTCATTATAAACGGCGAAAGTGTAGTTTCACTGTTAAGCTTCCATCACCGAATGGGAAATGTTTTCCCTCAATCGTTCTTATATATATCGAGATGTTGGCTAATAGATTAGTCGCAACATTCACATGATGGGGCTTGTCATATGTAATGCCCAAACTTTTCCCTCCATGGTTAGGGATGTGTGCAATGCGCAGCAGGCGCGCCTGGGTGTCCCAAACGAATTGATGCTCTACGATGTTGCTGTAAATATAGCACATGTCTGGGGATGAAGAGCTTTCACCCAATTTCTCCATCTTCAATTGATACATTAAGCTGGACAAGTCATGCTATGCCTCGTGAAAGGTATCTCTTTGGAGAGCTGTGCTATATCGGCCCTCAGCCACAATTGTGAACAGCTCTTTATCGTTAATACTTCTACTAAACGTTGATTTCAACTTCAATGTGCATGCAGACGTGTCTATGTTTACGACTTCAAAAAGTAAATCGTTTGCCAGGGACGGCTTTTCAAGACTCTTGTTTAACCCCGTCACAATGTCCATGGCTGTAACATAATGGCCGATTCCTAGCGATACATTTGCGCTATAGTACTGCACCTCACCGAACAGGACTGATCGCATAGTATTGTCTAAGGTTATGTCTAATTTTTCGCACTCATCGATTCTTCTGAGGATCAGAAATATGATTTGCTTATTTTCAATAGTTAAAAATTTGGTGACTAACTAGTTCACATAAACCCATCTCATACGAATCACGCCCCAATTCAATGGGTCAATGGAGTTCTGTCATAAAGTTGGCCAGGGTGTTGTTAGGATGTACATACAGAAAAGAAGAGGACGGGAGTGTGATATAGAAGTGGATAGGCGCGATGTTTTACACTATTTAAGTTTCATTATTGCGGCAGCTTTTATATAGGTGTTGAAGCTTTCTCGGTAACCCAGCCATTTCACCAGGTGCATTTTTCGCTTTCCTGAACCTTTGCTGCCAAAATGTTTTTCAATTTTAAACACACATTTCCTAAATTAAATGTTACTTTCTGCAACTCCTCGCGGTAAAAGCCTGCAGCGATCTCTTCCCAATTCAAATCTTCAGCGTAATACATCATTATCTCGCCTTTAGGTCTCAGAGCACTAACTTTAAAAATCTCACGTGTCCATTATTACTCAAATCCCTTCGCGAATTTATTTCCCGAAAGTGATAGCTTTACATGATCATTGATTTTGAAATGTGTAGAGTGTGGTGGCGGTGCTCCATCTCTTCTCACCTCTGGACGCGTACCTCTTTCTAAAACTTCGTTAGGTGTTGTGCCAATCGTTCGGTGATGTGAACGGTTGTATGACGACGCCAATGATCCGAGAGCATTTATATATCTGTATGTGTTTTTATGTGTAAAATAGCGATGCATGCGTTCCGTTATGGTACGTTGAACTCTTTCAGCTAAAGAGGCCTTATGTATAGAACTGCTAGTGTAGTAACTGATATTAAACTGTCAGCATGTTCTGAAAAGCGCGACCTATAAATTCTTTCCCCATATCCCCATATCCTGGAACCCTATCTTCTTTTAACATCAACGTTTTGGTCGCTTTTGCAACTGTTTCAGGCTATTTATTTTTCAGTAGAATTAGCTTCAGGTATCTAGAGAATACATCTATTATGAATAGGATATAGCGGTATCCGTCATTATACACTGAATATCTTTGCATGTCTGTTAAATCCACTTGCCAAATAGAGTCAATCGAAGCCGCTGTTGTCTTGGCCGTTTTAAACGTTTTCCTCACCGGGTTATGAAGTGTATAAGCATCCTGCTCCCGCAAAAACCGCTCAACATCTTTTTTCCCTACTCCGTAAACACCTCTGTACAGTCTATTAATACCGCAATAGGAGGCGTGGATAGAAATGTCATAATAGCGTTTACTTAATATGTAAGCCATTTGCGTATTTTAGAGACACGTGGATAAGGTTGGGCGTTTGTGTTCTGCTTTCTCCTCTTCAGAGACGCTGCTGCTGGGGGCGATGGCGTACTCAGTTGTGATTGTTGTAGTCTTGCTTTAATATGCTTGTATACTGTTGGTGAGGGCCTGTCCCACTTTCTCACCAGATCATGAACAATGTCAACGATGTTTCATCATTGTACCCTTGTTCCTTCAACAATGACCTCGCCTGTATCGGTCCACTGTATGATGAGGTCCTCACTCAATAGATTATAAAGACTTAAGCCTTTATTCCTCAATGTATGGGAGACTGCATTTTAAAATATGTTCGATGTGTTGCGTTCCGATATTCTTTGGTTGGTCATCTTTATCGTCGGGCCAAGGTCCTGTGTCGCCATGCTCAGCGCTACTCGCGCTGTACCTAATAACCACGGGGAGCTCTGTAAGATTCTTATAATCTTTGAACTCATGAAGAAATTTCTGCAAAGCCTCTTGGGACAAGATCCTTTTCTCATCACGTGACTTTTCACTGATTAATAGAGCTAGCAACTCGCTTTCCATTCTTTTAAGCCTACTTTTACGGGGTTCTAGAGCCGTGTCTGGACTCTTTGAACTTTGCAATGAAGCATACACCTCGTGCGGAATCACTACCCACCGTCTTCATTATATTAATCTAGTCAGTAAAGGGCCCAAAACTGAAAATAAGATGGGTAGGAATGATCCTCCTCTCTGTATAATAATTCGGTTTTTCTTACCCACATTTTGACTTCCATGAGTGAGCGTTCATATTATGTTCTTGTAACGACGTAAGCGAGCCTTCTGAGGGGGTTTCATTGGCACATTACATTTTATAACATTAAGACAGATTTCACAAATGCATTTTAAAAAGTCGGAGTCGATATTTTTAACAAACATCTGTTGCAGTGCCCGGGGCAATCGTTCATAGATTTTTATTAATTCACGATATTTCTTCAGCCTATTTGTCATTCTGGAATATACACCGTTTCAGGTTCGTTTGTGAATATATTCGTTCTTAGAAGCACATTAAACGTGTTTCGAGTGTGAAGGTCACAAAGCAAATATCCATAACGCTTACTTGTGGCTTCTTTATAAAGCTTCAAAAACTCCTTACGTTGATTCGGGAACATTTGATTGGCTAATACCCCAATTTGTGAGACATCTCTACGTTGTGCGAATAAGACTAGATATTGTGTATTTAGCAACACATCGCGCATGTATCCATTTTCGAAAAATAGATTCTGGTTGATGAAGAATACGCTTATGTTAAGATGGTGGGAGAACAATGTAAATGTCTCGGCAAACGTTTTATCCATTTCCAACATGAGATCGTCAATTACAATAACAGTATGCTCATTACCTTTTAACGAATTAACGTCATATACACCTTTGTGGAACAAAATTTCATCTTGGTACTCGTTGAACACTGACTGATATGTCGAATAGCACCATATTACTTTATGCACAAATTTTGAGAAAATCTCCCCCTTATCCTTAACCCTCGATGGACAGAATTTTCTGTAGGGTTAAGTTATAAATGCGTGTATATGAAAGGTTAGAAATTTGTAACAGTTGTCCATATAGGGTTAATGATTTTAAGCATAAATACAGTTTTTCCACATCCTGTTTAATACATGTGGAGGGGCTTGTGAACCTGAATTTTTCTACAGATTCCATCTCTAAGACGTCACACCCCTAAAAGGGTCATTTACAAAATATTAAAAATTTTGAGTGCTGCTCCTCATATTTTGTTTTTCTTCTTCCACAGAACCGTGAATGACGACGATGTACAACCCCCTATCATTGATATCACAGATGAACCCGATGGCCGTGTAGCTACAGAATCCTTCTCTGCTGACGAACCCTCACCAGTGACAACTGTAGCATGCGACAGTTCAAAGCAGAAGCATGATGAAGAGCCCTCCACGTCAGGTATAAAGCTTGCCAGGAGTGCGCCGGTTGTTAGACCACCAGTAATAGGGTCCCAACCCTCTACGTCTTACGACACAGACCCCACAATAGTTCCTTCCTCAAATATGCCCCATTATTCAGTTCCAGGTACTTCCTCCACCGCAGCTTCTCATACTGTGTAGGATGGTATAACATTCGAGTTGGTGCGCACCGTTCCCCCGACCCATGCCCTGACTAGAAATCGGTACGTGGTCAGTGTTGACCCTGGATCCCTGTATACCAACGGACTGCGACGCGTAGTTGAACGTATTGTGGAGTTTGCCCTTCAGAACTGCGACGAACGTGAAGTCTGGACGAGGTTGTCCTTCAGGTTCGAGTCAGATGACGGAGACGTAGATGATTTTTGGGTAGTAATACCGTTCAGACGTTTGGCGGCTGTAGATATAGAATATATCGTGGGCCGTATAATGCAGGACTTTCAAAGTAGTACAGCATTCAATATGGACAACTTCATGGTAGATTTTGACAGAGTATTCCGGGTTGCGGGTCATAGTGCCACACCTTATACTCTTAATTTCAATTCTCCGGTTATTTACAGAAAGCATTTGAACGTCGATCGTGGTTGTGGCTTTATACCAATAGTCTTAGCTCATATGTTCACTGTACTAAATACGTGGACGCAAAAAATTTGGCTGCCCACAGTTGTGCAGCGTGCTCGTAAACTGGCTTCAGATTGTAAGCTTCAGTTTAAGCGTAATATGGGTCCTGAAGAACTGAGAAGGGCCGAGCAGGAAATGAATGCACGTATAGTTGTATTTGGAATGGATGACCGTCGTAGGACTGTGTGTTTTTAAAAGCAGCGTGAGAGATCGTACAGGACCTCTACTTATTTTAGGTTTGTCACGAACATCGTATCTCTCCATCCGTAACATAAAGGCTCTCTACGCTAGTTATGATAAAAGTCGAAAATATGGAAGGCAT